>JASFAT010001818.1:0-629096 GCA_031353405.1 Baronia brevicornis
TTCGATGTAATTAAACTCTTCCAAATGAAATTGATTTATTAATGTATTATTGTACATTTTATATTAATTATATACTTTAATAATATTGTAATATTATATTTTATGTTTTATATTAACGAATATCACTTTTCATTTTACATTTCATATTCAATCGTAATTTCTTATGCCGAAAAGGAGACATGTCTATCAAAAGACGTCAGACGAACTAATCTTATTGTTTTTATAAAACAATTTATTTCTTTTTTATTTCATTGCTCAGATTTTTTATGGGATACGAAGGCAAACGAGCAGGTATGTCAACCGATGGATAGCAATCAACTCCGCCCATATATATCCGCAGTACTAAAGTCATTGAAAGAATTGTGTTCGTTAAAATAGTAGGCTCACCGGACGAAGCGCGTAGCTAGCCCAAATCCCTCCCCCTTGCTCGCACCTTCCCCTACCCTCCCCCTCCCATTATGGAAATGGGAGGGGGAGGGTAGGGGAAGTTTACATAACTTTCCTTAAAGACCGGCAACGTTTCTGCACTGCCAATGGCATAGCGGATATTTATGTGCGATGGGTGCTTTCTATCAGGTGACACGCTTGCTCGTTTGCCTTCCTATCCTAAAAAAGGCGTTCGATGAGATTTTGGTTATCGACGATTCGAACAGCCTGTACAGAATGTAATATAAGTATTGGAAATAGTAGTGTATGTTTGACGTTCTTGGTGTTACTGACAATTGTGAAGTGATGGAGGTTCTTTTTTCACGGCCGTTTTTCGCTATCAATTAGACTAGTAATTTTTTTACGTTTACTGGTTATTCGATCTGTGTATAACCTGATTCTTCCTCCGGACACCCTATATATACATTTTCATCTACAAAACCACATATCCATCAAGCCACGACGAAACCATTTCGACTACCGCAAAAAGAATACTCGAAGCTTTCTTATTTCTCAAAGCTCATATTGCTTGCCTTGTTTGCTTTTGTAAAAACTCCTTCAAAGAGATTTCCCTCCAAGGCCCCCTTTTGAGATTTCATTGCAATATTTTCCGCGATATTTTTTGAAACCCTTTAGTTCAAACGGTTTAACGAAGGCATTCGAACTAATTGGCGAGGCTTAACCGCAGGTCGATGGGACTAGTGTATCCTGGCCTCTGAGCTTTTATTTATTCAGTTGTTCTCAAATGATAATAAATTTTCGGATAAATTCAAGCCTATTGGGGGATAGTGAAACTATTGATGAGATTCGGCGGGTACAATATTTTAGTTTCATATGTAAAGTTTACGAATAACAATTCTGCTATAATAGAAATATGTAGTTTCTATTATATATGAAAAGCCAATTGATGACCGATTGGCTCAGCTTAGTCGAAAGCGTGCCGATCGTCCCGGGATCGAGCTCCCCCGGGTACTATGGTGCGATACCTCAGCATGCAGGGCTCTGCTGGGGCTGACCTCCGTCCTCCCTTGCGGCTCGTGGGATTCACTAAGACGAATTTAATATACCTGATTTGTTGAATATGACGGCGACGTGGTTCGTCACCCGTCACGTCCTGATTCTCACGAGGGCGAAAAGCGACTAATGAAGAGCCGTTTCGCTGTGATGAATGGTGGTGGATGGAGCTCTGTGGTCCCTGCCAACCCCTGCGGGGGATAGGCGTATATATATATATAAAAAAAGCAAGTTTGGGGGAGGGGCGTATGGGCCTCCGGAACTCAACCGCTTACTGGTCGAAGTGCGGTACCTAAGCTACCACTCAGACGCCAGTTTATTCTGCGGGAGATATATTGATAGATTGATTGATTAATATTTTGTGTATGTGTGTGTGCGTATGCGTATAGTGTGTGAGCGTGTGTATGTGTAAGGCAAGAGTATATATTTAAAAATAATTATTGATAGAATTTTTTTTAATGTGGCTATAGTGTTATGAAATAAATCTAGGGCTTAAAATGACATTATAGTTATATCACAAGTTTTTTTTTTCTGATATAATAGGCCTTCTTCTTTGAATGACATTTAAAATGACCTAGATGGCATAGGAGAGTTTTGAGCATCATTAAAGAGTAGGAGGGAAAAGGGTTTACAATACATCACAAGCCCGATTTTCTAATTGAAGGCAAAGTGGCCGAGAATCAGTCGGGCGGATCTCATTTAGGGCGGATTAAGAATTAATTTGGTGAGGTCTCGGATAGATACGCTATTAATTTCCTCTCGAGAGAATGGGGTGGGCTCAGGTATTCGAGTGAGCGAGCACTTAAATGATTTAAGTAATAAAAATAAAACGGTTTAAATTAAAAATATATTACAAGAATATCTGTTAAGTCCTTAACAGCGCCATCTGCGGGATGATGTCTGCACTGATACGTCCTACAACATGCTAATAGGCAGTCGGGTTCAGTATCGATGTGACTGGGAAGTTTGGATTCCTTTGTGCTAGATGGCGTGCACGGCTTGACTCCAATATATATATTTTAGAAGGCCTAAGAGCTCTTGCCTTGTAATCGCCAAAAAAACAACAAAACCCTGAGGTATCAGCTATCTCCAGCGGTGTTTTCGGACCGATACGATATTGGAACAAGCCTACACTTTCCTTAAAGCCTGGCATCGCTTCTACAATACCTATGGCGCTGCGGATGTCTATGGGCGGCGTTGATTGCTTTCTATCAGGTGACATGCCTGCTCGTTTGCCTTCCTATCCCATAAAAAAATACACTAAAATTAAACTGCGACTATTGACTCTGAAAACGATGGCTTTGCCACGGAGCGATAAGGTCGGAGGATATATATATATATATATATATATATATATATATATATATATATATATATATATCAATATATTGATATTGATATATATATATATAATATAAATATATATATATATATATATATATATATATATATATATATATATATATATATATATATATATATATATATATATATATATATATATATATATATATATATATTTTTTTTTTTTTTTTTTTTTTGATTCGAAGATGTTAATGCTGGTAGTCTATTGGCTTTAACAGCTTTATCGACTTCAGGGCCCGTGGGCTGGAAGCACGCGGACAAGTAAAGTATAATTGGGAATCTGCGCAAATCGCAGACTCCATCGGCCTGACGCCGTGTCGGAGGTACATTGGGGTATGTACATGTTTACCTTGGGTTTCATGGTTTCATTTCATATGCGAACCCGCCTTGAACAAGCGTGCTAGATTAATGTTCGTTGTAACTGAAGTCAGGAAGTCCTGTCATCAAACGTTAGACAGTATGTGTGTTAAAAAAAAGAGAAACGTCGTAGGACTCTACCGTATGCTCACGGGCACGTGTAAGTAAAGAGGGGAACGTAGCCTGAATCGAGACGACGTTTCGGTCTTCACTCGGATTTCACTCCCATACCCGACGATAAGATGTTCCACGTCAAAATTATATTTAATACTGTGAAAAACGCTCAGGCTATCAATGAAAGAACCACCTCGAGGAACGGATTAGGTCATTCAAACGAATCGAGTTTAATTTTAATCGATTCACCTGTCTCTAATTACGGGTTGAAACGCAAGAGTTCCGTATTTGATTATCTTTTGTAATTAACGTCAGAATTGGTCGAATTGAATTGGTTAATTGAAAATTAAAGCCGGTAGGTAGGGATTACCTTTTAATAAAGCCGACAAATCTTGATAACCGTGAAATTAAGTTAAAAATTTAAAAATTTCAATTAAGAAAAATTCCATCCCCACCATCTGGATGAGTGGCGAGCTACTACGGAACGACATTGGAACCTTCAAAAAACAAGCCTATATATACCTAAAAGGCCGGCAACGCTTCCACGACTCCTGCGGTGTCGCGGTTGTCCATGGGCGGCGTTGATTGCTTTCCATCAGACGATACGCTTACTCGTTTGCCCTCCTATACCATAAAAAAAGAGTTCTCATTTTTGTTTTATAGATCGTTGTTATGGGATAGGAAGATAAAGGAGCAGGTGTGTCACCCAATGGAAAGAAATCAACGCCGCCAACAGATATCCACAGTGCCATAGGCAGTGCGTAAGGGTTGGGGGCCTTAAAGGATTGTCATTATAGGAGTGGGGAGGGGGTAGGAAGGAGGGGAGGGAAAAGGGAGGAAATAGAGGGAGGGGAAGGGCGGTCCATTCATGCTACAGACAAATACTATTTATTCCATTCTTGACAAAGTATTCGTCTGCAGCGTGGCTCTACCACTTCGAAACCTGGCAACTTCAAAAATTTGGTATCAAACCCGAATGTGTGTTTGATTGTAAGTAATTATTTCATTATGTGGACAGTCAAAATTTTTACCTAGCTAAGATCCGCGATAAGCAAACAAAAATCGAAAGATAATAATGTGTGTTTTTTAATGGAATAAGTGGATTTACAGGGAACTTAAACTAAATCTTACGGAAAAAAAAGGTTTATTTGCAATTGAGTATTATATTATTTATTAAAAGTATTAAATTAAAAAGAAAATACGAATATTTTAATCACATTTATTTATATTTATATAAAAAATAAAAACTTACAAAAAATAAAAATAAAAACAAGGTATGTTTAAAATATGCTAAAACGATGAATGGTTACGTGTATTTATTATTTTAACATAAAGATTAGGGGATTATAGGTTAAGAAGAAGGAGTTAATGCAAGGGGAAGAAGAAAGTAAACAGCTGCGAAGAAGAATATAAAGAAAGAATAAAGAAAAGGGAAAAGAAAATGATCCACGGACATTAGTACTTATGACGTAACGAGGTATTCGGAAATTCGGGGCTTAATAGTTATTATCCTTCTTTGCTATTTGTGGTGGGTCAATATCCAATTTTTATATAAATGGGGAGGCCGGTGCCCATCAGTGGGATGAAACATATATATAGCACACTTAAGTCCAGCAGTGGGATATACATACTGCAAAAAATAACAATTAAATAATACATTTTGAACTACATCAAAAGATTTAGCGTACATTAATTATCAATTCTCCATTAGCGTGTCCCCGAACATACAGGGACTAATTATTTGGACAAACTTGCAGCTTGCTAAATAAGCCTTCTTATACAAGGATATTGAGTTAATTGAAGTGGCTTAAGTGTGTTGTATGTTTCACCGCTCATGCATGTCCCACTGCTGGGCACTGGCCTCCTCATTTCTAGAGGAACGGATATAAACCCCAACACGCTTGTCCAATGCGAATTGGCGGGTTAACCAGACTGGAAATAAATATCTGTGGGCCACCCTTCTTCTATGTCGTCATGCTCTTTGAAGAACAGTCGTGGTCGTTATATATAGTGGTGACTTGTTCAACCAGAAGCCGCCATTCATCCTTCACGGCTGCCTTCTTCACGCATTCATGTACGGGGCTATTGAGAGCGGTCTTCGTCTTATCCGTCCACCGCATTCGAAATCTGCCACGCGCTCAGGTCCCTTCCACTTTTTCCTGCACTACCAGACGCTCGATGGAGGTGTTATCGCTCCGAGACACGTGCTCAAAGAAACATGACAGTCAACAGAAAACATGCGACCTGGTACAATGGAAGATAAGCGTTGCTTATAATTGCGTTCTTGGAGAATGGAGACGTTTGTTCTGAACTCGGAAAAAAAATTCTCTTACACATATAAGATATAAAAGTAGGAATTGGCTTTAATCCTACTAATATTATAAATGCGAAACTTTGTGAGTATGGATGTATATTTTTTACTCTTTCACGAAAAAACTACTTGACAGATTTGAATGAAATTTTACAGTAATATAGGTTATACATCGAAATAACATATAAGCTATTATATAGCAATTTGAAATGATTTTATGTAATTTTGGTCGTAATATAACGATACATGTCAATTAAGTCGGCTATTTTTGTGTACGCTGCCTAAATCATTGGAGTTACACAAAGATGTATCGTAGGATTGTTTGGTATCAAACCCGAATGTGTGTTTGATTGTAAGTAATTATTTCATTATGTGGACAGTCAAAATTTTTACCTAGCTAAGATCCGCGATAAGCAAACAAAAATCGAAAGATAATAATGTGTGTTTTTTAATGGAATAAGTGGATTTACAGGGAACTTAAACTAAATCTTACGGAAAAAAAAGGTTTATTTGCAATTGAGTATTATATTATTTATTAAAAGTATTAAATTAAAAAGAAAATACGAATATTTTAATCACATTTATTTATATTTATATAAAAAATAAAAACTTACAAAAAATAAAAATAAAAACAAGGTATGTTTAAAATATGCTAAAACGATGAATGGTTACGTGTATTTATTATTTTAACATAAAGATTAGGGGATTATAGGTTAAGAAGAAGGAGTTAATGCAAGGGGAAGAAGAAAGTAAACAGCTGCGAAGAAGAATAAAGAAAGAATAAAGAAAGGGGAAAATAAAAAAAAGGATCCACGGACATTAGTACTTATGACGTAACGAGGTATTCGGAAATTCGGGGCTTAATAGTTATTATCCTTCTTTGCTATTTGTGGTGGGTCAATATCCAATTTTTATATAAATGGGGAGGCCGGTGCCCATCAGTGGGATGAAACATATATATAGCACACTTAAGTCCAGCAGTGGGATATACATACTGCAAAAAATAACAATTAAATAATACATTTTGAACTACATCAAAAGATTTAGCGTACATTAATTATCAATTCTCCATTAGCGTGTCCCCGAACATACAGGGACTAATTATTTGGACAAACTTGCAGCTTGCTAAATAAGCCTTCTTATACAAGGATATTGAGTTAATTGAAGTGGCTTAAGTGTGTTGTATGTTTCACCGCTCATGCATGTCCCACTGCTGGGCACTGGCCTCCTCATTTCTAGAGGAACGGATATAAACCCCAACACGCTTGTCCAATGCGAATTGGCGGGTTAACCAGACTGGAAATAAATATCTGTGGGCCACCCTTCTTCTATGTCGTCATGCTCTTTGAAGAACAGTCGTGGTCGTTATATATAGTGGTGACTTGTTCAACCAGAAGCCGCCATTCATCCTTCACGGCTGCCTTCTTCACGCATTCATGTACGGGGCTATTGAGAGCGATCTTTGTCTTATCCGTCCACCGCATTGGAAATCTGCCACGCGCTCGCGTCCCGTCCACTTTTCCCTGCATTACCAGACGCTCGATGGAGGTGTTATCGCTCCGAGACACGTGCTCAAAGAAACATGACAGTCAACAGAAAACATGCGACCTGGTACAATGGAAGATAAGCGTTGCTTATAATTGCGTTCTTGGAGAATGGAGACGTTTGTTCTGAACTCGGAAAAAAAATTCTCTTACACATATAAGATATAAAAGTTATTGTCTTTAATCCTACTAATATTATAAATGCGAATGTTTGTGAGTATGGATGTATATTTTTTACTCTTTCACGAAAAAACTACTTGACAGATTTGAATGAAATTTTACAGTAATATAGGTTATACATCGAAATAACATATAAGCTATTATATAGCAATTTGAAATGATTTTATGTAATTTTGGTCGTAATATAACGATACATGTCAATTAAGTCGGCTATTTTTGTGTACGCTGCCTAAATCATTGGAGTTACACAAAGATGTATCGTAGGATTGTTTGTCTTGAATAGTTCTAAATAAAAGTCCGCGACAGCATATATCTACATTTTATGTTGAAGCCACTATAACCCAAAATTTTGAACCATAAATTAAGTAAAACAAAATATATTTATTTAAAAAGATCGGTCACGAAACTTAATGTGGCAGACCAAATTCCACGCGAGCGAAGACGCGGGAAAAAGCTTGGTTTTTTTAATAACTTGTTTTATGTAACAACTATTGCCTAATTTTAATATTTTATATCCGTGTCGGTTCTCATTTATACAGACAGACCGCGTTAACTTACCATCCTCGAGGTAAATCTTATTTGACTTATCCCGTCTTACATGCCAGGTATCTGAGCGATGTAATCCCTGTGTGGGATTACATTTGATTCCACGGTATAAAGGAGATTCATTATTATTTAATGTTATGTTATACAGTAATTCTCGATGATGATATAGTAAATAATATGTATAAAATATAAATTGTTTATTATTTAAATGCACCATTTAATTAAGTTTCAAAGGTAAGTTCTACTTTTCCGTTCAAGAAAAAATATAATTTAATTTTTCATTCAATAATAAGTTATATGGAAGGACTATATCAATATCAATCAATATCAATATCAGCCCGCGGCAGTCCACTGCTGGACATAGGCCTCGCCCAAGGCGCGCCACCTAGCTCGATCTTCGGCTACACGCATCCAGTCTCTGCCAGCCGCCTTGCGCAGATCGTCGCTCCATCTAGCCGGAGGGCGTCCCACACTACGTTTGCCGAGTCGCGGTCTCCACTCCAGCACTCGTCTACTCCAACGATTGTCGGTTCTCCGACAAACGTGTCCAGCCCATTGCCACTTCAGTCTGCTAACTTGAAGAGCAATGTCGGTGACTCTGGTTCTCCGGCGAATTTCTTCATTTCGAATTCTATCCACCAGAGAAACCCCGAGCATAGCTCTCTCCATAGCCCTCTGAGCGACTTTGAGCTTTGCGAGGAGACGGACTGTCAGTGTCCACGTCTCGGCACCGTAAGAGAGTACGGGCAGGACGCACTGGTTGAAGACTTTTGTCTTCAGACATTGTGGTATGGGCGACGAGAAGACTTGACGGAATTTCCTGAACGCTGCCCAGCCTAGCTGTATCCTTCTGTCGGCTTCTTTCTCGAAGTTGTCTCCGTCTAATCGCACTATTTGGCCTAGGTAGACATATTCCTGGACAACTTCGAGAACTTCACCATCGCTCGTATATAACTAATTAATTAATTAAGGACTATATATAACTAATTAATTAACTTTATTAGCGCAACGACGCAAAATGGCTTCCAAATAGACCTTACGACACCGTGCCCTGTCCTACCCTGCCCTGTATATTTTAAAAGTATATTGTCCGGATAACATGGTCTCCAACGAAGAGCTGTGGAGAATCAGCAAAGAGGACCCGATAGATGTCTAGATACGTCGACAAAAGTGGAGTTGGATAGGGCATACTCTCCGGCGCCACGCTACACATATCCCCAAACAAGCCCTCGAATGGAATCCGCAGAGGAAAAGAAATTGGGAAAGAAAAACAAACATGGCGGCGTACTGTGATGGCCGAAGTGCAGAAGATGGGCCTATCCTGGCCTATCCAGGTCGAGATGGAGAAACTCCGTGTCTGCCCTATGCCCCAACTTATTTATATATATATATTACTATGCCCCGACTTAGGACTCAGAGAGAGATATCCTATAAGTTATAGCAATAAGATATGCTGTTGATTTTGTTTTAAATAAATAATAATAGAAGTTATTTTAAATTATCTAGTATATTCAGTCTGTCTTCATCCGTAAAAACCTAGCTCTAAGTTGGTTAGATGCAAATCCCCTTATAAATTGGTCGAGGCGCCGACAGATTTGGTGTATTAATTTGCGGTAAATCGCCTGGAAAATGGAAATTTTGTGCAGCCTCCAGCATCAGAGAGTAACAAGTTTAACTTTTGCGATCGTAAAATTAAACTCGAGTGGATACGCGTGCAATATGAAAATGTATGTAAAAGGCTATAAGGTTTTAGTTCCTTTGCAGGGGTAGTTTTTTAAGTCAAAGTTGTGGGCAGATTTACTGCAGAGACGCACGTGATGAGAATATTCGGTTTGTTGTTTTTTTTATGGGATAATAAGGCAAACGAACAGGCGTGTCAGCTGATGGAAAGCAATTAATTCCGCCCATAAATATCCGCAGTGCAAACGCGGCGCCGGCCTTTAAGGAGAGTGTCATTATGGGAGGGAACTCAACCGCTCACCGGACGAAGCGCGGTAGCTAAGCTATAACTCAGACGCCGGCTTTCTGCGGCAGTGTGGTACTTCCCCGGGCGAGCCGGCCCATTCATGCTGCAGACAAATAATGTGTCATCCATGACAAAGTATTCATCTACAGAGTGGTACTACTTTACTTTTTAATGAAGCAGATTTTGTTCGTTTTTATATATTCTAGTATAAAATCTTAAATATTATTCAGCTACTAATAATGATTATGGAACACTTTTGTATGAGAAGAAAGTAATTAGGAAGAAAAAGGAAGAAATAAAGGGAGTGGCAAGGAGATTATGAGTGACGTTGATAGCTTTCTATCACAAAAGAATACTCGTTTGTCGTCAACTCCCATGAAAACAATGTTATATAAAAAAGAGAGGAGAGCGTCATAGGACACTTGGTAGATGTGAGGACGACATTAAAGACGGCTCGGTCCCTACCGTACGCTCATTGCCGCGTGTGACCTTGTATAGAGTTAAGTAGAGGGTAGCATAGCCTGAATCGAGACGACGTCTTGGTCTACAACTTCACTCCCATACCCCACGATAAGATTTTTCACATCAAAAATTTAAATACTAACACATTTTTAATATTCACAAATCTCATTCAGTAAAAATGTGCATAGATTCTAGCATAAAAGGAAGGGAATTCTTCGGTTACCTTTCCGACCGTCAGCTTGATTGGTTCCATTAGGTTAGAAATGCGGCGGTCAAGCTTTTTTCACTCGACTGGATCGAGTTTCACTTGGTACAGCTTAGGAGCGAATCGAGATTTAATTGCTCACTTTACGATAACATAAGTGTTATGAAATATGGATTTTTATATAAATTTATATAATAAATTTTAATTGAATTTAGCTAATCGATAATTTACTGTGTGAATTCTAGCAAAGAATAAGATAACCCAATTTCTTCTCGTGGGTTTCGAACTAGTTGATTAACTAAAAATACATTTCGAATAGACGGAAAGTATGTTCGCACATTTGGTTGGTCATGAAAATTTTATTTTAAATATCATAACATAAAAAAGTGAAGAGAGAAGGTTACGAGGAATATCAAGAAGTTGAAAGATTAATTGAAAGACAGAGCACGGGTAGAGAAATATAGAGCAGTGAATGAGCTAACGTTGAATTGAAGAAAATGGAAATTACTGATCCAACAAGCGCTGAAAATTCAAGGTTTTTTTTATAACAGCCCATATATGTCCCACTGTTGAGCACGGGCCTGTCTATTTCTCGAGGCACGGACTTTAACTCACCACGCTTGTCCAATGCGGATTGGCGGGGTTACCAGACTCGGAATAAATATTTGCGGAGGGCCCCGCCACTGAGCCAATTGCTCGCCGAAAACTCAAGTTACGTGTAACGGGTAAATGGGACACAATGAAACAACGCTCAAACCACGCATATCGTTTTATTTAGTTGGTAGCTATGCTCTCCTCTATAATTCAATTAGTTACACATTAATTGACAATTAATATAAATATGCTTATATTTATGGGTACAAAAATAAAATGTAAAATATTACTATATACATGTTACTTGGATGAATAATACAATGGTTAGATCGCTGAATGCATTAATTAAATTTTAATATAAAAGCCAAAATTGTATTATATATGTGAAAAGAACAAAAATACAAAAAAAATAAAAAATGGGTCATCCGGCCGCAAGTGAAAGTTCAAAGTAAGCAAAGTATTTTAACTCCTTCAAAGAGGTAAAAAAAGGATTATTTTAATATGAAATCTCATTAATCTAGTAAAGTGAATTCTCTTTACTGTTACGTAGGTCTTTAAATATTTTATGAGGTTCTTGTAGACGGTTCAATAGAGACGAGAATAGAACGACAAAAGGATTTGTATTACTACAATCTTAGATTATATATAATATAGACATAAATGTAACTGAGTGTTTGTGTTGTTTACTCTAATTTCATATTTTTATGCTTTTGTCTTCAAGTAATATCTCTTTTGTTTATAACATATTGATTATTAGTATAGGATTAGTCAATAATCACCTGCTCTATGAGATTCCTACTAATATGCTTTGTTTCATAAAAATCACACCTGACTTTTCCCGTCAACTTACAGAAGTGACGTTGTGTTGTTTTTTCACTTTCATAATCTTAATAGTGGTGGCGTATTATACGATTAAGACTTATATGATGATAGATGAAGTGATATGAAATAAATGCGTGTATCCTGACTTTTTAAGTTGACTGAAAAAGTCCATCCATAGAAGGTTTTGGTAGAATAGCCACCATTTTATCAAGACGTAACGTGACAAGCTGACTAGACGTTAAAACAGATTTTATAATATTCCATTTTACTTGACACTGGCATAATATTTGTAACTAGTTTGCATCAAAAAAAAAAAGCAATAAAAAGAAAAATCACAGCTAAGACAATGCTAAATTTTTTTGTGAATAAAAAAATGTTTGTTTTGTGTAATAGTATCAAAAAGTTTTTTGATAAAATTCGAAGACAAAGGAAAAATGGTATGTATTTTCAATAACAATTGTAATAGTAATGTAAAAGAAATAATAATCGAAGATTCTACAAATAAAAAAACGGTCGACGACAAAATTGATACCATCCTCAGTATTGTCACTAAAATAAATAACCGAAAAAAAAACACAATACCACTTTTTAACAATGCTTGCAACGCGTGTTGAATAAATATAGAAATAAAATAAATAATTGGCAGTGCAGTAGCAGAATTGGGTTTTCGACCTTAAACATTACTTTTATACAAGGAATATTCGACCATATTAATACTATGTTATAGATCGAATGTTCATTGTTTCAAAGCAATAGTTAAGGTTGAAAATTTACAACAAGACGCCCAATATGTTGAGATTAAATAAGTTTTTATTAACGACCAAGCCGAAAATATAATGCAAGTTAACTTATTTTAATTTTCAAGCTATAGAACCTAACACGTTATTTGTTAATAAAAAAGTGGTGTTATGTATTTTACTTTTTAGTGTTAGTGAGAGTGGAGTTGGTGGATGATTTTATTGACGGACGTTTTGCGTATAAAAGTTGAGAATAGAAAAACAACAGAACTTTTATTTTCTTCCTGTAATAACAAGATTGTGTATTTTGTAAATGCTTTTTTTTTGAACACAACAAAAATTAATTTTTGTTTTGTTTTTTTTTTTATATTTTATCTCTATAATCTTACATTTCATCTCTAATTCTTGTTTTTTACCTCTATTAGATTCTTTCAAGATTTTTAAAAAAAATGTTCAATTTATTCTGACAAATTAAAAATATATATATAATTAGGAATAAAAATATTTTTTTAAATGTAGTAGCACCTGTAAAGCACTAAAATCAATATATTCATTTAAAGAAAATACTAAAAATACAAATACCGCAATGAGGGCTTCGTGATTCAGTACAAAGTGTCCTTCGAAATAGCATAGATTTAGTTAAAACTATATGGTATTTTCTAACAACAGTATACCGCCTGAAAAGCAATTCCATCGATATATTCCCAAACAACTTTATATTTTCTTTAAAATTTGCCTTAAAATTTTGATAATGCAACCAACACATTTCTGAATACAGTCCTAACTACAGTAACGATTAACTGTCCTATAACCATTTACACTTAACCAGTACAAAAACCTTGTTTCTAAATTGTTTTAGACAATGCAATAAATTCTATATTAATATTTATTCTAATTTATCTAATTTCTTTTAATTTATAAAACACACTAAGATATTTGAAAACGTTTAGGATAAAACGGAAGCTTCTACATTAAGACAAATACATAACGTGTAATATACTGCACTATGAATAAGACATGTTGACTGGCAGTGACATACTTCAAATGTCACAATGCTACGAGCAAAAGAGATAGCGCTCTATAAAACACATTAACTAGCTCTATCCAATGGAACGTATTCATAGTCCAGTACTTTATAATTTTACGCTATGCAATTTATTATACACTATCTAAAACACTATTACACTTCCTATCAGTCTGATGTTATCAATAATATACTACATTGGATTTATAATTATATAATATTTATTTACAATAGATTATATTAATTTACGAATATTTTATTAATATAACAAGCTACATACAATTCATATAACTTCAATTATTTTTACTAAAATATTATAGATACAAACATATCTCTAATATTATATTAAGGTGTATTAATTTTGGAATAAAAACAAAATAATAACAAAATTCACTCAAGAAACAAAAGTGACAGTTCACAATATTTGATAAACATTTAAAAACGTAACTTAGAACTATAGAGTAGTGACGATAACCCTATATTAGTTATTATTTTCCATTATTTAATTCATTAAAACAATTATTCAAATATTACAGAAGTTTTGTAATTTTTAAAATTAAAGAAAGAGAAAGGTAAAGATTTCTATCTTAACAATTGTAAGTTCTATGCAGTTTCATTATGAAAATTGTGCAAACTCTTTTTCATTCTTGAAAAAGAGTTTGCACAATTTTCATAATGAAACTGCATAGAACTTACAATTGTTTCGATTAAAAGGTGCATATTCATTTGCTATTGGAAATAAAATAGACGATCTATCTTAACACAATATTGTCAAATCAATGCTAACCATTGAAATATTTTTAAACTAATCATATTTTATATATAGGGTAGGTACTAAGATTTGTTTAAGGTGTTGGTAGCATAGGAAAACCTATTGTCTCTTTTAGTATTCACGACAGGAAAATCGGCATAAATCAATTATCAAAATCTTGTTGGTTCAGATGACCATAGATGAGATCTGTGCTCTGTGCCTACACTTACGAGAAAAAAGGAGTGACGATATGTTTGTGTGTATGTATGTCTTTGCAGGTTTATGCAAAGCATTAACGATCCCAGTAAAATTATAAGGATACAGATTTCACAATCATCTTGCGACGTATCGCCTGATGGAAAGCAATCAACGACGCCCAAAGACCATTGCCAATTTTCAATCGGGGACGTCCGCACCCCGCGCAGAGGTGTGGGATCGAGCCTCGGGGATGAACCCCACTGCTCGTGCAGCAACTCAATGGGGCAACCGCCCCCGGTCTTAGGTGCCGCTATTCCTAGCGGCTTTTGGGCGTCCTTTAACGACTTCGCGTCGTCGAGATATGGCTGAACCTATTCCTACGTTGGGTCCGTCGCTGGCCCTCTTCCCTCGCGGGATCCAGGAGGCGACAGGAGGATTTCGCGTGGGAGTGGACGTCCCTCAGGTGGGCGAGCGTGAAGGGGAGCAAAATTATTAAGGTGTGGGTGTGGTCCATTGTCGGCTCGGTCGAACATCTTCCGAGCCAGCCGGACCACAAACTCATGGATGCTCTCCACCCTGAGGTCCCTCGCTATAACGTCGTTACGCACATAGCGAGCCGCCCCCACGATGGCGCGCAGAGACAGATTCTGCTGGATCTGAACGCGTTTGCGCTGGGTTGCTGATATCAAAGACCACCAGGCCGGCGCAGCATAGGTCAGTCGGACCATTGCCGGACGGACAAAACTAATTTTATATGTATTTTGGCGCCATCTGTTGGCAGATTATGTAAGGATAATGTTAGTTTATATGAAATAATTATAACAATTGAAATTTGTGTAAAATAAATTATTTAGAATTATCTAAAATTCATATTAATATGTAATTTAAATATTCAGCTGTATTTTAAGGATTGTTTTGCAGTAATTTAATTTGTTTGTTAAAAAAGATGCTATGTTGAAGCAAATCTATTTTAGCTATTCTTTATTCTCTGTATGTTGTTTTTGTTTACCTTCTCGATTTTGTGCATAAAAGCCGCAATTCATTCTAATTTCAACCACCGGTATAAATTATACTATTCACGTCAGACATCACTTTATCTAGGTCTTTATTACATGGAACGCGGCCGATAGTTTTGGCCTTTGAATGCGACCGGATGCACTATGCCGGGATATTGTGTATTAAAATGCATTTTAAAAAGTAATATTTTTCCAAGATTTAAGCGCTAAAGATAGCGCATTTGGACAACATCCAAACCAAAATGCAGTCTGTGATGTCTGCTTGATTCCAATTTTGGAATCCAAGTGATTGTATTATTCTTTGTGTGAAATTTTGTTTTCATTTCATGCGTCAGTTTTGACGTTCTTAATAAGATAAATAACATAATAACATTTTGCTATTGATAAATGTGATTACAATTTGTAATTTTAGATAGATCATCGATATCTATCAAAAATTACAAATTGTAATCACATTACAATTTGTAATTTTAGATAGATAATCGAATCGTCTTCTTCGTGTCTCTCAATCGTTGTCTACTTCGAGTCTTCTTGTTTGTTACTATCTAGAAATTTAAAGGTGTTTTGAAAGTATTAGACATATTTTTTTATTCTAACTTTACTTACTCAACTGATCATAAAACCTAACACATTCGTAAGTAAAAATATAAATAATTAAAATTGATCGAATACGGGTACTGACAAACTGTTTTTCTTAATGCTGGGAATAAAAGAGAATGCTTTATCGCTGATAGAAGAATAATGCTTCAAGATTTCAGATTGGTAGAGCCACGATGCAGACGGACACTTTGTCGAGAATGGCATATTATTGCATATTATTTGTCTGTAGCATGAATGGCATATTATTTGTCTGTAGCATGAATGGACCGGCTCGCCCGGGGAAGTAACACACTCCGATAGAAAACCGGCGTCTGAGTGGTAGCTTAGCTACCGCGCTTCGTCCTGTGAGCGGTTGAGTTCTGGAGGCCCAACTCCCCTTTCCCCTCCCGCTTTCATAATGACCTTTCCTTAAAGTCCGGCAACGCTTCTGCACTGCCTATGGCACTGTGGATGTTTATGGGCGGTGTTGATTGCTTTCCATCAGTTGACACGCCTGCTCGTTTGCCTTCCTATCCCGTAGGAAAGGGGTATTACCATCTTAAGTAATTCCAAGGTAAAATTGTGATAAACTAGTGAAAGCAGTAGCGAGTTAGAGGACTAGTATGGAGTTCTTTTGAAAAGCCAAGGTTCGTAATAAAAATTAAACTAGAATTCGTTTTCGCTGATAAAGAACGACTTTGAGATACATGACGGTGTTACCATTATTAGTAATTCAACGGTAAAATTGTAATAAACTGATGAAGGCAGCAGGGAGATGAAGGAGATGCAGGAGAAGGGAGGAGAGGATGGAGATCAAAATTCGGTAGATGCTAGGTCCGGCAAATTAGAAAAACGATCAGAACATAGATCATCAAGGCAGTTAACAAGGCACTTACTATACTACTGTAGTAATCATAAAATTGTTTTTAGGTTGTTGACGGGAAACAAATTTAAAAGTAAAAGACATAACCTGAATGACTTATTAATTACATACTTTGGATGTTTATTTGGATTTGTCTTTTTAAGTACCTTCTACAATTATTATAACAATATCTTCTTATTAATATTTATCATTATTATTAATCTTAAAATTATAATTTCAAGTCTTTGGCATAATTTCATTAAAGCCGGGTTATGCACTAAATAGTTTTCGTCACAATACTACTGTCACTTGGGCTGGAACTGTCTTCTGAACGTTGATTTTTAAGATCCTGTAACAAGATAAAAATGAATTAAGTGTGGGGCAACTTGTAAGTTTCTAGTGAATGCAGATCTATTTACGTCTGAACTTGCATTATTTTTTTTTATAATATTAAGCTTGATTTTATATTATTGATCATTTTCCTAGTTGTTTACGGATGGATGGATGATCTTTATAAAAAAATAAAATTCAATTTGTTTATTTCGACAAAAGACATTTAATTTGTCAAACGTCAGTACGTATAAATCTTTTAACGACAATTCTCAATAAGGTTCCTTTGAGCGGAGAAGAAACGGCGTAAGAAACACCGCAGATATCCTTTATTCTAACATGCCAATATGTTTATTTCAAACTTATACAAGAGAAAAGATCAATACTGCTTTGTGTGTCATTTTCCTGTATGTTTTTCGAGAGAATCGAGATATCATTTCTTTCTATTTTTATTGTAAAAGGTGACTGTTGGTGTGGCTATTGACATGGGGCAGAAGGAGTCATGAAAACTGATCTGCCCCCCTTAATCCAAGCGTCAAATTTGATAATTTTCAACGATACACCTTAACTTTGGGGAGCCAATGTCCTGCAGTCGTAAACTACGACTGGTATTGAAGGCAATTGATGATCGCTTTGTAACTGGAAGAGAATTAATATTTAAATATGAGAAAACAAAGGATATGTGAGGAGTTTCTATCGCTGTTCGTGTTTCAGAAAAAAAAATATTTTATTTCATTACAAGACAAGACTAGTCTGATTGTCATGTTAGCAGACTAAAACTTTTTTTAAAAAGAACATTAGTAATGTTTTTTAATATTACTAGCATTCTTGTCAACCATTCCAACTAAGCTAATAATGCTTGTGGTAGGATATTGTTCACATATGAGGATACAGTCCAACCCACATTGGAGGAGTGTCCCGCTTGATCGGAGTTGCACTATGACCTCGTCACAGTAGTGGGGGATGACCTTTCACTGTCAGCTTTAGCAAAAGCTATGGTTGGGGATGAGCTTTCGTGGACGGCCGGGGTTGTCTTCTATGAGAAGATATTGGCATGGAAGGAGGCTGCGGAAAGGGATAGAGAAATGCTCTTTCAATTTGCAGGCAGAGAACAGGGCGGCGGAGGAGAGCCTATCAGGCTCTCATGCAACCACCATAACCGAGTTTCGGGTGGTGGAAAACGAGTAGCCTCGCCGATATTTAAGCCTCAAGGTAGTGCGCTATATGTGCCCCCAAAGTAGGGAGGAGTTGGGGAACCTCATCACCACTCCAAGTATGAGATTGGTAAATAGCGTCGTTTAAATAGGGCTGCGGTAGCATGCGTCAGCGTTTCCGCTGTGCTGACAAGTGGCGCACTGGTATATAAAGAAAGCATATGGTCCACATCATCTGACACAAGTACTGTCAGGGCACGGATACTTCGGTAAGTACCTGTCACATCGGAAGGAGTCATCTATCAGGCTATGTGCCACCTCTCTAGCTGATGAGGACACACATATTAGAGGAGCGTCCCGCTTGGTCGGGGTAACTTTTAATGCTTTGTATAGGAAAATATTTTTACCAATTCATTTGCCCACACACTAAGCTATCGCATATGAAGGCCTTGAGTTTCAATAGAAATAAGATAGAAACGATGTCACCGTTATTTCTTTGAGGAAGATTAATCTCTCCGTCAAAACAAGTGGAAAAAAGTAATTCATCGTACAAATGCAAAACAAGGATTATCATATTTCATATTTATGAAACGCATGGAAGCAGTCGAAGTGTTCTAGAGATAAAATTTGCATATGCCACAATATTTTTTGGCGTATCGTCGTATGCATATCATGCGAAAGAAATGCGTAGTGTTAAGCAAAGTATGTTATATATTTTTTTTACGAAATAGGAAGATAAATGAGCAAGAAAACGAAATGGAACGAAAACAGATGGTTTGATAATAAAGAATAAATTAAAAAAATAATTAAATAGAAGAATTAATGTAAAATAGGTAATGTTGTATAAATTGTAACATAATCTTAATAATTATAATCTTAATGAATGTATTGATTATTATTTGATAGACTTTAATTATTACATAAAAAAATGTCAATCGAGCAAATTTAAATGGTGTAGTAAAATCTCAAAACCTAAGACTCTTTATTGGGCCAAAGTTGTCCAAACGGTGATAATTTATTATCAAAGAATACAACTGCGATGCCAGCGTAGTTAAATCTCAAAACCTAAAACTCTTTATTGGGCCAAAGTTGTCCAAACGCTGATAATTTATTATCAAAGAATACAATTGCGATACTAGCGTAGTAAAATCTCAAAACCTAAGACTATTGGGCCAAAGTTGTCCAAACGGTGAAAATTATTTTTTTTATATATATATATATTCACACCTATCCCCCGCAGGGGTTAGCAGAGACCACAGAGCTACATCCGCCACGATTCATCGCAGCGAAACGGCTCTCCATTAGTCGCTTTTCGCCCTCGTGAGAATCAGGACGTGACGGGTGGCGAACCACGTCGTCGTCATTTTCAACAAATTAGGTATATTAAATTCGTCTTAGTGAATCCCACGAGCCGCAAGGGAGGATGGAGGTCAGCCCCAGCAGAGCCCTGCATGCTGAGGTAAGACACCATAGTACCCGGGGGAGCCCGATCCCGGGACGGTCGGCACACTTGCGACTAGGCTCGCCCCTAGCCATGCATCCATAGGCACCGCATACCGTGGATTGGCGGAGAGGAAGGGAAAGGATAGAGAAGAAAGGAAAGGGCAGGAAAGGAAATGCGGATTAGGGGGGTTACCAGACTCGGAATAAATATTTATAAATCCATATATATATATATATATATATATATATATATATATATATATATATATATATATATATATATATATATATATATATATATATATATATATATATATATATATATATATATATATATATATATATATATATATATATATATATTTATTCTAATGCGGGAATCGAACCCGCAACCATTGACTCCGTAGGCGTAGGGCCGCGCCACTGAGCCAATCGGTCGTCCGGTGATAATTTATTATCAAAGAAAATACAATTGCGATGGCGATAAATCTCCAAACCTAAATCTTTATGTTGGGTGCAAGGTGTCCAAATGGTGATTATTTATTATCATGTAAAGGTGTTCGTTTCATGATCATAGTTATCAGAATATAGAAGTCTAGTTTTAGATGTAGGCTTAGGCGCGAAACCTAGCTCGATTTTCACATAGAAGCAATTTGGATTACTGTCATCCACCCTGCACAGATCGTCTATCTGGCCAAAGGGAGTCCTACGAGTACATTGTGTTTGCCTAAAAGTGGTCTTCATTCCCACACTTGTCTACTCCAACAGTTCTTGGTATTCGTTTGCCTCAGAATAATTAAAAAAAAATCCTCTAATGGTTTAAAAGGGTTTAAATTTAAATTCACTTAACTACAGCGTTGACCTAAATTTGTGTTTGATGAAGATGCTGCAGTCGTTGCCAGATAAAAAGATTCGGTTTTTTTTTTTAAAATTAATATCGCAGTTTTTTTATTTCCCTTCCGCACTTCAGTGTGAAAAGCGAGGGCTCACCCCGCGGCACTGCGATGGCATGGAAATAGGCTGTCACGGAAAGGCTATGTTTATTATGGAGGAAATTAAAGCGGAGAGACTTTATTTTTTAATGTCTCTTTTTAATCATTCTAACCGCAGTTGAAATATTAATTTAATTTCATTACTCTTTTTCTCAAAAGGGGTTCACTCAACCAAAAAAAAAATATTTTTTATACAAAATTGTAATGTGTGTTTATGGAATAAAAGGTAAAAGCTATTCGGCTTTTCGAGTCAATGGACATTAGTCTGATTTCCGTATTGCATATGGTTTATGAAATTGAGTTTTTATGCCACGCCAGTCGGCTATGGACAAGCGTTATGATTTATTATCAATTCCCCAAGAAATGGGGGACCCTTATATCGATCAAACAGATAAGGGGTTTAAAGGAAAATTCCTTTGGTTGTTGTCATTATCAGAAAACTTTAGTCTAGATATTACACTCCGATAATGTCCAATGTGGAATCGTGCACACATCATACGCGGTAAACTTTTAATGGCTTCACCGTTTTGTTCGGCTTCGTTTTGAACACCAATTTATTTCTTTGCGCGTTTCCGAAATACATTATTCAACTGTGAACAGCGCGCAACATTATCAAAGGGAAGATAATGTCATTTTCTTTGTTGGTACAAAAGTCTGGTTAATTTTGGGGGCAAGGGGGAATGCTCCGTTGAAACCTCTGAAAATCCCGATATGAGAAAAATCTTTGATAAAGACATAATCCTATTACCGCTTATTGAATAAGCGATATAGCTTTTTTTTAGAGAATTTCTCTTTTTTCAAACGAATACCAATCTTATAGAATAATATTTGTCTCTTAGGTATTCATTGAAGAATTTTTGATCCAACTATGTATGTATATACCTACATTTCTTTTCATCTCTCTTTTAAAATACAGGTTGTTCTTTACTGTTCAGATTTTGGTTATACGTTGAATAATTAGTAAACGCGTCCTCTTCAAATCATCATCAACAGCCTGCGGCAGTCCACTGCTGGACATAGGCCTCCCCCATGAAATGCCACCTAACCCGATCTTCGGCTACACGCATCCAGTTTCTGCCCGCCGCCCTGCGCAGATCGTCGCACCATCTAGCCGGGGGGCGTCCCACACTACGTTTACCGAGACGCGGTCTCCACTCCAGCACTCGTCTGCTCCAACGATTGTCGGATCTCCGACAAACGTGACCAGCCCATTGCCACTTTAGTTTGCTAATTCGAAAGGCTTTGTCGGTGACTTTAGTTCTCTGGCGGATTTGTTCATTCCGAATCATATGTACCAGAGAAACTCCGAGCATAGCTCTCTCCATAGCTCTCTGAGCAACTCTGAGCTTGTGAAGCAGACGGACTGTCGGCGCCGTAGTAAACGCATACTTATTGATTATTTTCTCCTAATATTACCATTCTGCCTTCACTACACGCACATGGTTTTAATAAGATGGTGCCATGTCTCACATTGCTAGAGGGACCATTAAGCTTCTTCGAAGTTATGGAAGAACTCTCATTCTTTTTATGGAAGAAATCATTCTTCCATAGCAAATTAATAAGCCGTTTTATCAATAACCCCTTGCGACTTAAGTTCCCCGTATCGTCATCCCTGTGACTTTTTCTGAGTACCTCAAAAAGAAAGTCTATGAACCAAACACTACGACCATCTCAGCATTAATAGAAAATATTGTCTGCGAGGTTAACGGCATCCCGACGTCAGTACTTCAGCGATTGGCACAATACCGTGGCTAGATTCCAAAAGTGTGTCCGACGTTGCGGTCAAAATGTAGACGAAATAGTTTTAAATATAAAATCCACACTTCTCTTCTTTATAATAGTTATTGCATTTTATTTATATCTTTTGCAGTTTTTATAATTATTTATGTTTAAAAACCTAATTTTACCGGACACCTATAGTTGTAACATTATTAAAACTATACTATATATGCTCTATCACTCTATATAGGCTCTACCATTGTAGAGCCATATAAAGTGATAGAGAATAAACGAACGAAAGGGTTAACTTTACCGGAGCATTACCAAACGCAAACAAAATATCGGCGACAAGCATTTTACTGAGTTACCCATTTCACACGGTGAGTGCAAGGATCTGGAGATTAAATTCCTTTGTATTTTCTACGTTTCCATCCCACTACTTCCTTCTTCCTGTTATTATTCGTATCATTACACTAAGGTATATACATAATAATGGATGCTGGTTGGATGTGGATACTTATCATCAGAGCTATCTTCTATCTGCTAAACTAGACTATAAAGTTTTATCTACAAACATCGCCATCTTGTAAAAAGATGATGAAAAAATACATACATGCATACATATCGTCACGCCTGTCTCCCGTAGGGGTAGGCAGAGACCACAGATCTCCATCCGCTGGGATTCCGACACACCTTCCTTGCTTCCTCAACACTCATCCATCTTTTCGTCCGTAGGAAGTACGTACTCATATTTATTGTAGCGAAACAGCTCTCCGTTAGTCGCTTCTCGCCTTCGTGGGAATCAGCACGTGATGGGTAGCGAACCACGTCGCGCTCATTTTTTAGTAAATTAGGTTTATTAAAATTCGGATGAACAAATATATTATTTGTTTAAAAAAATTAAAGTCAATTCCTACTATTAAATAAATCGAATTAATATTACAAAAAAAAAACTGTATTAACATCAAGTATCATCCATTACAAGTTTGAGAAATGTATTTGAACTTGAATGAATGAATGAAAAGTATTTTATTAACGATTGAAAATTTGAACAACATTCCTGCGGAGTTTCTTTCATAATTTCTTCTTAGTTCAGAGGAATCTCATTACGAAATGGTGAGAAGCATAAATTTTACCGACTGACATTTTACAAATTAAATGTTATTTTTTATGGGGAAAATAAACAAGTTTTTTAGAGTTAAGTTTGGCTGTAGGCGGGTTGACGTTTGACAAATATAAAAGGTATCAATTATAAAAAAGGTATCGATTATCCAAGTTCATTAATAATTTTAATTTAAAAAAAATGTTTTCAGATTATTTAACGTAAGTGAGGTAAGTTAATTTTAATATTATTCCTATTTATTCTTCTCTATTATATATAATACTATATATTGTCACACAGGGGAATGCCTCTTTGAGAGACTAAGAATTATTAATGGGTTCCTCCGTAGACGTAATTGACCTATTGGGTATAAAAACGATCATCCAATGAATCCGTTAGCACACATATTATGGTGTTGGGTCCGTTATATTATCTTTATGGGCAAACCAATAGGGAATGTGTGGTAGTGACTTGAGAGTTGTACTTTCTTTTCATACTATACCTATTTCTCATCTAATAATAGGCACAAATTTGTTGAAAAATAATAATAATTATTAGTGAAAATTCTGACTGAGTCAATAGTCCTATTTCTAATATTTGGTATGTGTATGTATTATATGTATATTTATACACATACATATGGACACAAAAAAGCGAAAATACTGTAACTCACACAGATGTCAAAATTGTGACTGAGCCATCGCCTATTTCCGATCTGTGGTATGTGTATCTATGTATATGTATACACATACATATCGATGCAAAAAAGCGAAAACGCTGTAACTTACACAGATGTCAAAATTGTGAATGGCCATCGCCTCTTACACAGATGTCAACGTTGTGAGTGGCCATCGCCTCTTACACAGATGTCAACATTGTGAGTGGCCATCGCCTCTTACACAGATGTCAAAATTGTGACTGAGCCATCGCGATCAGTGGTATATGTGTGTATGTATATGTATACACATATAGACGCAAAAAAGTTGTAAGCGATCACCACCGCCCATACGCATCCAACGCCATACAGAGACATCGCAGATGCGTTGTCGGCCTTTAGCGAATACATACTTCTTTTTTTCTTGAATACCCCTATGTCATTTTTATGTGAGAAAATCTATAGTGAATATTTTGCCTTGACATGATTTTGAATTTTTGCGATTTTCGAAGCTTTTTTGCCTAGGCCATATTTGTGGAATCAGGTGTTGAATGAATTTAGTATTTTACTTAGTTATTCTATGTTATCTTTAAATTTTAAATAATAGATACTCACTCTGGATGTGACCAACCGTTGCACTACGATTTCCAGTCTGTCGCCGGCAGCCGCGATCAGAGGTACCGTTAGACAACAGTCGTAGTCCACCGTCCGCGTGCCGTTCACCTGCGTTGAAAAACATTGTCTGTGAGCACCCTTATATTTTAGGTATACTATAATGTCTCTTTGGTCCTGTGTTGAAAAATGAGCGATGACGCACTCTTTACAACCACGAGCTATATGAGCTGTACAATGAGCCGAACGTCATCAAAACCATTAAGATTGGACGCCTTCGTTGGGCTGGGCACGTCGTACGGATGGACGAGGCTAGAGTACTCAAACGTTTACTTGACGGCAAACCAAATGGTCGTAGAAGCCGCGGAAGGCCTAAGCTCAGATAGCTAGATGGAATCGAGGACGACTTAAGGACAATCGGTGTGAGGGGCTAGAGAGAAAAAGCTAAACGAAGATCCGACTGGAAAAATTTACTGGACCAGGCTAAGGCGCACCCGCGGCTGTAATGCTTTGATGATGATGATGATGATAATGTTTCTGTGATTCATCCTGCAGTATGTAATGTAAATGTAGTTTCACTCTTATTAATATATTTATACATACATACATATGACCACGACTGTTTCCCGTAGGAGCAGGCAAAGACCACAGATCTCCACTTGTACGATCTCGACAAACTTTCTTTGCTTCATCCACCCTCCTCACTCTCTTCAAACAAGCTCGCCGGTTAAGCTACGGAATATAGAATGGTTTCCATCCACATCCACATCGTAAATTTATTTTATCACTCGTCTTTCATCCATTCTCTGTATGTGCCATCAATTTAAGCGTCCCTTTCTCAACTTTTGTCACGACACCTTCATCGCTCTCTTATAACTACATTCCTTATTCTATCAATCAAAATCATATACATCTTAACGCTCTATATCCATCTAAATACTCTAATTTTCACAAAACCGTCGCCCCTTTATATAGGTAAAACTATCGAAAGTTCTAGCATTCTCAAAATTCGAAAATGTTGCCCCAATGTGTAGTCTTTTTTAGACATCGTCCTGTCTCTTTCCCGCCGGCGCCTATTTTCTATTAACTGTTCTTGTCATGCATTGACGGACGCATTGTCAATTTATTTTTAAAAGTTGTAATGGCTTACTTGACCAGGATTTTGAGACTTCAAAATGAGGTTATAATCGTTAAAAAAAAAAAAGATTTTTATATATGTGTTACACAACAATATATATTTAATAACAAGTGAATGTAAAATTACGGACAAATACATTTAAACATGCACATACATACATACATATACGCACACATACACACACATTTTATTGTTTAAGGTTTTATATTTAATTACTCCATAGATATAAAAAGAATCAATTAGAAATAACGGTGGACGGCTAGTGACTTTGAAATACAGCCGCACCGGCACTAGCCCGCCACAAAAGTATTATTTTTTCTCTATATTATAATCTATATATGTAACTTTGTGTTGTCAAAATAAATGATGATTATTATTATTACTATTATTTATACATAGTTGTATTCTATTTCATTTCCCGTTATACAATTTATTATACAATAAAACTGACGTATACGGGATGCTGACGTAGTAATACACTTCTATCAACAATTCGTTTCCAACTTCCTGTTTCCAATAAGACATCATTTTTAGGAGGAGGAAAACTTCACCATATAATATTTTAACCACTAAAAGTAATTAAAGTAAGTTATTACGAAGCGAGTCGATTTTATTTTGTGTTTTTTTCTTCGTTTCTCTTTTATTGTATTATATAAATAAATTAAAAGTATCTCCATCATATTTATATAATTAATTAACATGGTCCCATAGACAAAAAGCGCTCGCGATACCAGGGCGTCTAGCTCATCAGCTGCGTTTCGTGGTAGCTTAAAATACACCGCAACTAAGTTTTGGAACACCTTGCCACCACCTCTTCGTGACTTGCATACAATCAATATATTTAAAAACAAAATAGAAAAATCTAATTTTAAGTATGCAGTCAGGAACTTGTTCCTTTTGGACGCGGTGAATTTAGTACATGACTTTGTGTTTTTTAATTCTATTGTACTGTATGTGTATTTATGTGTATGTGTATATGAGTATGAGTAGTTATATATATAAATGTATTTGTATGTACGAGTGTGTCAGTATGAATGTCGTCACTGTGGTCCGCGATCTGACCACGTTGGTTCTTGCTGAAAACCAGCGCCGGGTGCTCCAATAGTGCGCCCGGCATATGCTGAGCAAGAACCATTTTATGACACTCGTTAGATTAAAATTATTTTCTTTTTGTTTTGTGTTTTTATTTGTATATATAATATTATTAAGGATTTAATTTTAGTTATTGTAAAAAAATGGTGTCATAAATAAAGTTTTTCTATTCCATTCTAATGTTAAATATGCAAACAGGAACTTGTTATTTTGGTTGCGCTGAATTTATTACATGATTTAGTTGTTTTTAATTTTATTGTATTATATGTATATACGACTATAAGTAGTAGTATATATATGGATGTATGTGTGTCTGTATCAATATCGTCTGTGGTCCGCGATCTGACCACGTTGGCTCTGGCTGAAAACCAGCGCAAGGTGCTCCAATAGAACGTCTTTACCTAACGAAGCAAGAACCATTTTATGACATTTGTTAGACTATTTTTTTCTTTTTTTTTTAATTTTAGCTATTGTAAAAATGTTGTCATGAATAAAGTTCTTTCTATTTCTATTTCTTTCTATAAATTATTGTTAAAAGATTAAAATTCTTTATTTGTTACGAAGCACATTTTGATCAATCCATTTTAGGTTAAATGAATAAAATACTTGGGGATGCCTCACAATAATAAGAAAAAAATTGATAAGAAAATTAAAAATTTAGGATTTTTTTTTCAAAGTAGTATACCACTAAAAACAGAGGAAAATAGATTTACATACCCTGATATAAATGTATTTTCCTCTGTTTTTGGTGACAGTTAAATACTGTATACAGATACTAAGTAAATTATCAATAAGCAGATATGTTTATATCTTTTGTATAAAAAGAAATATCGTTCACTCATTATCAGCGTACGACAGTACACTTTGGTCATAGGCCTCACCCAAGGCGCGCCATCTAGTCCCATTTTCAGCTGCAGTCTCTGCCGGCCGCCTTGTGTAGGTTCCCACTCTATTTAGCAGGAGTCTTGTAAAAAACTTGTACTGTAAGAACAAACCTGTAAAATTCTGTCGTACGGCCTCAACAATCCGACAATGTCTGCCGGCCCTCCCTTCCTGATTCTGTTTATGTATACTCCGCGCTCGTACAGTCCATCTGACACGGAGAATCCATAATCGTCGTAAATGGCGTCCTTGTATAAAATCACGTGGTGCACCGAGCCTCTGGCGGGGGACATAGCTTCATTGCTGTATAAACCTAGAATTAACATACAATATTATCATTTTGGTTACAAATAAAAACAAACAATATAATATATCAATATGATATATATATATATATATATATATATATATATATATATATATATACATATATATATATATATATATATATATATATATATATATATATATATATATATATATATATATATATATATATATATATATATATATATATATATATATATATATATATATATATATATAATATATATATCGACACAAAAAAGTGAGAACTGTAAACTGAAAACTTATTAACAAACCCAAAAAGTCTTTTTTTAATGGTATGGAAAGGCAAACGAGCAGGCTTGTTACCTGGTGAAAAGTAATCAGCGCCACCCATAGACGTCCGCAATGCAGAAGCATTGCCGGCTTTTAAGGAAAGTTTCAAAATGGGACGGGAAGGGGATTTGGGCCTGCGGGACTCAATCGCGCGGAGGAAGTGCGGTACCTAAGCTACCACTCAGACGCTGATTTTCTGCGGGAGTATGGTACTTCCCCGGGCGAGCTATCCACGCTACAGACAAATAATATGTTTTTTTGTCTTTCAATTTGTCTTTCAATTCTTGACAAAGATTCGTCTGCACCGTGGCTCCACCACTTTTAAGATTTTTGAAAAATTTGTATATATTACTCAAAAAGAGTCAGTTTCAACGGTGTACGAAAATTTCTTTTGGTCGTAGAGCTGTGAGACCATTATCATTTGACTCTGAGAACTCTTATTAGCTGAATCGGATAGAATAATATCATTTTTGTAGATATATATTCCCTATATAACGTATGCAATGGTAGCGTCAATGATATACAGCTTACTTTTGTATTTTTGCAATTAATACATTTATTTCACGTCACCGGTTCAAAAAAACTAACTTTACACAAAACTCAGTTATTTATCGCACACATTATTCCTACACACACACACACACATACACACACATATACACACACACGTATAAGTATAAACAAATATAGATCAATGCCAAATGTGACCAATGAAGTTGTGTATAATTTTAGTTAAGATAACAAAATGTATGTCTGTTATTGGCTCCATAAGTGTTTAATATAATAATTTGTTAATTTTTAGCAATAAGATGTGCTGTGGATTTTGTTTTATATAAATAAATAATCTTTACTCAAACATCTTACTATATGAACTATGTTATTTGAGATTTAATAAATCTAGTTAAAGTGATTTTGTACCTGGAACATCGTTCTCATAAATAGGGCTAGTTGAAAACTGAAAACTCGTTCCAGGTATATTGGGCTTCAGAGGGGATTTCTGGGGGGTTGTGACCGTGTAAATTCCATTGTTCAGATAGTCGCTATCCCAATTCGGTCTTCTGTTCTTCGGCGATACAATCCCGTACGGCCCCATCTGGACATAGTCGCATTTGCAAGACGACTTCTCCATGTTATGCAATTGACAGTCCTTCATATTCGAGGTTAGAATCTCGATTTGATGCACATCGTCCTCTCTGGTTATATTCTGTTTGTTTTTCAAAGTATTTTCAGGAATAATGCACGTGTTTTCGTAATGAAATGTTTTCAGCGAATTATTCAGTGAATAGTTGGGCAAGGGTAAATCGTTGATGCCATACGGAGCTGCCGAATTAAAGCTAGACGCCATAAGTTTATCTTCATCTGTCGGTGAATAGGGCTGCTTGTCTGCAATTCGACTCTTGTCTGGCACCGCGTATTCAATTATTTCAGAATTACCTGAAAAGTGAGCGATGTTGCATGCGTAAAATATTAAATTTATTCGCATATATTGAATTAATGAAATATATTTCTTTTTTCAAATAATACCGAGTGTGGAGTTAGGTTCTAAAAGTATAAGCAGGGAGGACCATGATTTGTCATTTCGATTCATTTGTAAATTAGAGGCAATAACCGGTAACTTAACAATGAAAGGTTTCTCTTTTTTATTAGAATTACTTATATTTTCTATACGAAAAATATTTTATGGCAACTTATAATGCTCAGTGACTAAGCATGGGGTAAATATATATGGGGCCTTAAGATTTATCACGTTTCTCTAAGTCTGGATGTCTCACCAATCAATCCGCTTTAGACAAACGTGGTGGGTTTAACCTTGGTACATAGATAGTATATCTATACACACGTATTTATTTGTCCATACAAGTTAACAAAACAATGAATATCAAATAGAAATTAGCAACTTGTTATACTCCCTTTCACTTTTATTTCCAAACTTCTGATTTTTTATGGTATAGGAAGGCAAACGAACAGGCCTCTGGGACTCAACAGCTCACCTAACGAAGCGTGGTAGCTAAGCTACCACTCAGATGTCGGTTTTCTGCGGGAGTGTGGTACTTCCCCAGGCGGGCCGGCCCGTTCATGCCACAGACAAATAATATGCCATTCTTGACAAAGTATTCGTCTGCAGCGTGGCTCTACCACTTCAAAGAATTGATCCGATGAATCGGGTGATTAAATATTTTTTGAAAACTTTATCTGTCCACTAGCTCTTAAATATATGTTGAATACGTATGTATGTATGTGCATATATATGTATATGGGCTGTAGACAAAAATTTGAAACATAGGTACTTTAAGGCAAACGCGTTTCTACGTTTAGGTGATATTTAAAATTAAGTTTTTAAGTAGTCTGTTTAAAACTACATTCTAATGTCCTTCTTTTTAATTCACAATTAAAATCAATAAACAGAACTGAACAAGAATTAAACAGAAATTCATTTATTTTATTGCTATTTAATGGATATTGATTTGGCTAATTCTTAATATTTGCGCATAGCATTATTATATTATAATAACAATAATAGTTATTTAAATGTATTCAAAAATATCAATCAATATCAATATCAGTCCGCGGCAGTCCACTGCTGGACATAGGCCTCACCCAAGGCGCGCAAGCGCGATCTTCGGCTACACGCATCCAGTCTCTGCCAGCCGCCTTGCGCAGATCGTCGCTCCATCTAGCAGGAGGGCGTCCCACACTACGTTTGCCCAGTCGCGGTCTCCACTCCAGCACTCGTCTACTCCAACGATTGTCGGTTCTCCGACAAACGTGTCCAGCCCATTGCCACTTTAGTCTGCTAACTTGAAGAGCAATGTCGGTGACTCTGGTTCTCCGACGAATTTCTTCATTTCGAATTCTGTCCACCAGAGAAACCCCGAGCATAGCTCTCTCCATAGCCCTCTGAGTGACTTTGAGCTTGGCGAGGAGACGGACTGTCAGTGTCCACGTCTCGGCACCGTAAGAGAGATTAATAATATACATAATAGAGATAGATTTAAAAATATACATAATTAAATTAAACAGCCAAAAGCTGCCAAAGATATCCCGTAGCAGATATGAAAAGAAAAACTTCAGTTGGTATATATTAATATCGCAAATATCAAATGTGTACTGTGGTCATTTAACAATTATACACAATCTATGATTCATTTAATACGAAAGTCCAAGTTGCAGTAAATAATATAATAGTCAATTTAGCTTGTCAACTTTCTTACCGCAGTTGGTACTATTTCTGACGGGTGTATTTTGGTCCCAGGACTCTACAGCGCTGTCGTTAGATAATCCCGGGCTTGATGTTGAATGACTTGAGTCCCTCGCACTTTCACCACTCTCTAATGAACCTTAATTTCCAAATGTAAATTTTTATGCGGTTAAAGACATTAAAACATTATATATAATCAACATATATTATAAAATCGGTTTAATTTAACTGATTAATTGAGCTGACGTAGTACGGATGTACATATAGTCACGCCTGTTTCCCGTAGGGTTAGACAGAGACCACAGATCTCCAACCGAAACGATCCCGGCACACCTTTCTTCTTTTCTGCACACTCATCCATCTTTTTATCCATCCTTCGTCTCACATTCAACGTAATGAAAACTCGTGGGAATCAGAAAGTGACGGGTGACGAACGACGTGATGGTGGAAATGTAACTTATCCTTGTGGCCAGTTGTACGGTAGTGAATTTCAGCGGCCGGAATTATCTTGAACGATTCCTCGAAGCACTCTCCATGGTAACACGAACAACAGATGCTGAGAGGTGAGATATCCCTCCAAAGTTCTATAGATCTGGCCGTTTGGTGAGACAACGGCAGATATGTACCAAATGAAACTACTTGTTTTCACAAAATCAATAAAGTTTTTCAGTTGGGCCAAATTATGTGCAATTATATTTAAAATTGTATCCCGTCTTACATAAACTTTATTTTGTCATTTACAAAAAAAAGTAAATAGTTGAAAAGACAACATTACGTAAACTTTATTTATTTAGAGCCTGCCTTGCTCCAAGTGATTTATAGTCTGCAAAATATATTTCTTCCGTTCATTTCCCAGTTAATTTTCATCTCCTCAGTCATTATTTCGTTCTCATATCATCTTTTTATATTTCTTTCACTTGTTTTTCAAGAAATGGAATTCACGTTTAGACAGTTTAGTAACATTTTCTAGTATATAAATGATATTAGATATTAGTTGGCCTCTCTTATTATCATAATCATCAGAAGCCCGCGGCATTCAATTCTTTTTGTTTATGGGATAGGACGGCATAGGTTTCATCCAACCCACGCTCCCTAGCCATATCATCGGCTTCATGCATCCAGTTTCTGCCAGCTGCCCCTGCCCAGATTGCTGCACCATCTGGCCGGGGGCATCCCACAATACGTTTGGTGCGATGCGATCACCGCAATCGCCGGTTATTCAAGCAACGTGATCAGCTGAGAACTAACCTGTCACTTTCCGGCAAAGTTGCAGTTGCACCCTTTGTCCGCTCTGCTGTAGAAGTTTGATAGCTTCCGAAAGTGGCTTATTCAGTACGCTTTCACCATTTATACTTAATAGTTCATCACCTATAGCTAGTTTTCCGCACTTCTCCGCCAAACCACCTAGAACAGGTTAATGGTGATTTCATAATAACAAACTAAATAATGTTTTTTTACCAAAATAATATTTATGTCAGAACATACACCTATTTTTTTTGATTTACAATAGTTTTATTTTTATTATAAGTATGACACGAAAATTAAAAAGAACATTAATTTATTCGTTTTTACCTTCAACAAGTCCACTTAGCAGAATTGGCTGAGTAACATCTTCACTACCAGCTATTGTCAATCCTAATGGTCCATTATCTTGTCTAATTAACTCAATCATAAAAACAGCAGCATTGCCATTGTCACTACTCCTATGGCTTCTTTCACTCTCTTTAGCGCTATTGTTTGGACTATCGGTATGATGTCCAGAATCCTCTCCGCTGTGAACAACTGCTTTGGTCTCTATGTTACTAAAACTTTGCAGAGTCATTTTCGCATTGTGTTTGTGCACATTTGACCAATCCTCAGTGAGATCACGTTTTCTTATTTTCAGTGTTATAATATCATCTGGCGAGTTTTGTAGTATGTTAAAAGCAGTATCCTAAAATTGGAGACAATTTTTAATGAATACGTTTTAAATTATTTTTTATCTTACCACTTAATAAAATTTGACTTAGGTTTTCATATAATATAATAAAAATATTTATAGATTCACCCGTCATATATAATATATCATATTCTCATTCACGGAATAAACTACGAAACGTATTTACCAATGATAAATTATGTAGTGGTTGACCATTGATGGCTAGCAGTTGATCCCCAGGAGCTAGTGCCCCGCTTCTGTGTGCTACTGAACCAGGTTTGATATCAGATATCATCATGGGCTCCTCATTGCTTAGTAACTTCTGTTTGCACCCTTTTAATAAAATCAAAACAAAACACGTTTGAATAAAACAAAATATGATATGTTTATTCACATAAATCTAGTTAACTAGTAGAAACAGTCCACTGAAGGATATAAGCTACAGTTAAAATTGAGGAGTATTGTTCTAATATCCAGACTGGACGAGCAGCTTGGTTTTATTCTCAACTAGACACTCGTTAATCTATTGATGTTTGCTCTCTAATATCTCTTATATCATCATCTTGTACGATAGCTGTCGAAAGAAATAATAATAACAAAATATTTTTATTACCTCAACATAATTTAACAGTAACAGAAAAAAATTAACGTATCAAATTTATAAACTGATCAAATAGAGTGGCTTAGCTTTTGCTAACAAAGGGTGAGATTCCCCTGTGGCGCTGGTTCGACTCCCTTCCCGCTGGGTATTATGCGGGATTATGAATTGAGGTTGAGGGCTCCTCATGCCGTTTCATATCAACTTCTTCACATCATACAATTACTCCCATATAAAATATAATCACAGAGTAACTCTTGAATATGTGTAGTGTGTTGTCAATTTAATAATACTAGGGACAGGAAACAGATGGAGCTGTTATACATGTTAAAAACAAATACATCCACACACACACACACACACACACACACAGTAGGTTTATGTGTGTGTGTGTGTGTGTGTGTGTGTGGGTGTTTGTGTTTAACATGTATAACAGCTCCATCTGTTTCCTCTTCCTAGTATTATTAAATTGACAATCAAAGAATAGATGGCATTTATAGTACGTTTGCCCAACTACGAACATTGTGTATCAGTTTTTCACATAATCGACCCTTTTTTCACAATTAGATGTTAACCGATGCGCACGTTTTTTCGTCCAACGCCAACCGCTTTCACAAAAGACAGTGTGTGTGTTTGTCAGATGAGGTGGTCCATTTTATTACAGGAACCACTCAGTAAACGTCTAAATCAGATGTTATAAATTAATATTTGTATAACGATCAAATTCAACATCTACCAATCGATAATCGCAAAGCTCAATTGTCAAAACTCCGATTCACTCACAATCCGTACATCTGTGAGTTTGTATCTTTTAATGAGTTATTGTTCAGAAAATTTTCCTATTACAAGCTTATACTGCTTTTAAAATTTTTAGTTAGAGTGGTTAGCAAGAAGTTAATCAATAACATCTTTTATATCATTACAACGATAATGTATCAACAACCTACATCAAATTATCTTTTTAACATTATGTTCATCCTACGTTTGTCTGGAAGAAACCGCTATTAGCGATAAGACCGCCATTTGTATATAAATGTTACAGTCAATAATTGTGTAACTTTGTTTTTGGTGTACAATAAAGAATATATTTATCTATCTATATATTAATATTAAGAACATTGTTAGTTTTCTTTTAAAAACAATCTAAATAAGTTACCTGTGATAGTAACGCCGAGTCCAGCAGAAGTTTTTGCAAGCTTGACGTTAAATACACCACTGGAAGCTTCAATGGTGCTCGGCATACTGAATTCTACATTCATTGTCAAATATTTCGGATTGAGCGAGTCGTTTCTCCTTTGTAATATTTCGTTTGCAACATCCACAGTCAGATTTTCGTGGCCATTGATTGACATTACTCTATCTCTTATTTGCAGGCAACCGCATCTAAAACAATGACTGTGACTGTTAAAACTTTTACCATTATCGGCTAACATATTTTGTTTAGTTCCTGTAGAAACACACGTTCCTATAATTCTAACTTGACATCTTTTGTAATGACAAACCTTCGAGGCTCGCGCAGCAACTCAAAGGTTCTTAGATGACGCTTCCTAGCGGTTTTTTGGCGTCCTTTGACGACTTCGCGTCTTCGAGATGTGTCTGAACCTATTCCTACGTTGGGTCTATCGCTGCCTCTCCCCCCTCGCGGGAGTCAGGCGGCGATAGCAGGATTTTGCGTGGGAGCGGCGGGGAGGGGGGGGGGAGCGACCGTGGAGTGGAGCAAAGTTTTTTTAGGTGTGAGTGCGGTCCACCGTCGGCTCGGTCAAACACCTTTCGAACCAACCGGACCACAGACTATATTGGATGCTATAAATCAATAGCTTTTTTGTTACATAAACACCATAGGTATTGTTGAATTCTAATGTCGTATCGGTTTGGAAATACCGTTCAAGGCAGCTGGTTGTACAGTGATAGTATGTGGAATGATACTTTTTCGGACTAATAGCCAATTTTTTGTATAAAAGAGAATAAAAAAGGGGGTTTCTTCTGGGTAAGTTGATTCGTTGATGGCCATGAATGCCAACAGTCATTAAAGAACTAGTAGTACACAATTAGGGAAATTAAAAATGCATTGCCTAACTTTGAAAACGTGTTAGCAAATGGGAGGAGGAAGAGAAGTAAACGAGGGAAAATGAGACATAAGTCATAGGATAGAGAAAAGGAGAGGAAAAGGATGGGGTAGAAATAGTAAATTTGTAAATGCTCTTAGTTAGGTCAGTTACAGACCTAACTAAGAGCATTTACAAATTTACTATTCAGACGTCAGTTATTAAAAAAATTATGGTAATTGTTGGAACGTGTTTCTATCATTCTTTGTTGTTCAGAATTTGCGAATAAGTTGTAAATCTCACCTGTATGCTGGAGATTGAGGTGCAATATGAGATATAACCAACGTAGAATTCTCCTCGTGTACCGCCAAACCACTGCTCTGACCGGGCGGTACATCTAATTGTATATTCAAGGAATCCGTTCGGCAGACACCTAAGTTCATGTAGTTTTGCTGGTTGTCTGTTGAATTCATTAACATGAAATAACAATTTGTGCAAATACATTATGTTGTTTCGGTCCCGAACTACTAAACTACGAGCCAGGATTAACGAGCAGACAATAGTCCTAAACAAATATTACCCCTGACCCTAATATAAATGTCCCTTGTTTGCTGTATAGTGAGAGTGCAAAAAAGGAAATATTTGCACAACGGTACTTAAGAGTTACGAACAATTTTATTATAAAATGTTATTAAATTGTTCATTATTGTATTCTTCTTCTTTTCCTTCTGTCCCTGTTCCCGTTATTTGGTATCCGATCTCCTCAGTTTTAATGAAGTAAAAGTAAAAGTGAGGAGATAAATTTATTGGCCATTTATGTTTTACAGCTGGTTGTTGGTTGCTGGTTGTTTTACCTGATGCCAAGACAGTAGCTCTTTTGAAGAGCTTGAGAGCCGTCGATGGACTTCGCGTTGCAAAATCTCTTCTGCTGCCACCCTACTACGCCTGATAGGGTAACTCCAGTGTAATCTGTGGCCTTAATATGCTAGGTTAGCTTGCACAAGGTGTTTACTCCTCCTACGGAGCTTGCTTACTTGCTTCCTGGCTACGGAGAGATAATGTATATATATACATACACATATCACGCTTGTTTTCTTTAGGGGTAGGCAAAGACCACAGATCTACATCCGCTACGATCTCAGCACACTGTCTTTGCTTCATGCACACTCATCACTCTCTTCATACAAGCTTGTCGGTTAAGGGTACTTTTTACCTGGCCTTTCTTGAAACTTCAGCAATTTAGTCAACATATGTTCTCCTTGGTTTTTCCCTTTTGACCCTTTCATCCATATCCGCAACTAATATTCATACCACCATCATTACCATGAATCTGAGGCAGTCCATTGCAACTTAAATCAGTTTATCTTTTTGACATATATTTTTTATAGACAAGCAGGTGACCCTGGTGGTAAGTTACCACCAGCCTTTTGAGAACACATCCTTCGTCTTTTGATTGTCCGCATGTCGCATTCCCGCCCGTTGGATCTTTTAAAAAAACTCACATTAAAATCTTTCATCAAACTCACCATATTCGTCCTGCAGACCCAGCTTTGGCATGGAGCTTTGTCTATAATTCCTTTGTCTAGTTTTTTTAGTGTTCAGTGTAGATGCACCAGATATTGAATTTTCTAAAAAAGAAGAAAACATACCCTTATATTATTATTTGAATGGATCAAACTATTTTTATTCTATTAAACTTGAATCTTGTTATGTTTACATTATGAGATTCAACTTGAGATGATGACTAATTGGCTTAGTGGCGGGGCCCTCCGCCCGCGGAGTCAATGGTCGCGGGTTCGATCCCCGCATCGGAATAAATATATGCATGGATTTACAAATATTTATTCCGAGTCTGGTAACCTCGCCAATCCGCATTGGACAAGCGTGGTGGGTTTAACGTCCGTTCCTCCAGAAACGGAGAGGCCCGTGCTCAGCTGTGGGACATAAATGGGCTGTTAAAAAAAACCAGTGGCGAAGCTTTCAATATCGATGGTGGATTGGGGGATGGGGGTTTGAATTACGCGTGGGGTAAAATTTCTCGAGGAATAACCAATAACGGTTATCCAAAACGGATTGGCGATGTACCTAGGCTCGGAATAAATATCTGTGTGGGCTATACAATAATATTTCCACTACGAACTGCGACCACTGACTTCGTCAGTCAAGTCAGTGCTTACCTCTCGTGAATCTACCTCCGTGAGCTAACACGTGTCTGGGTGCGACGTGTAACCTCGTGAACCCAGCCTCACATGTCTCTAAGTAGCACATGACCTCTTCAGCTGTATAATTGTTGCCCTCTATTACGTGGTCATCGAAAGCCAGGAGCTGGTCTCCAGGATGTAACGCACCGCACCTTGGGAATAGAAAGGCTATCTATCAACATATGGTTGAAAATATTGAAAATGATAATTGTCATATTTATACAGCTGTATAAAAATGATTCTAAATAAATACTCACAATTCAGAATAAATACTCTCAATTCAGAATAAATACTCTCAATTCAGAATAAATACTCTCAATTCAGAATAAATACTCTCAATTCAGAATAAATACTCTCAATTCAGAATAAATACTCTCAATTCAGAATAAATTCCAAACTTTATTCCTTCGTATCTCCTATCTCTCATTACATTCAAGGCATTACTTAGAGACATATTAGAAGATTTATTATTAAATTTTAACACCCGCATTTTATTGGGATCTCATGTTTTGATAACATGAAATCCCCATAAAATGATAAAATAATAAAGAAAATATATAAAGAAATATACTCTATATCCAATATATATATATATATATATATATATATATATATATATATATATATATATATATATATATATATATACTCTATATCCAATAATAAAGAAATATACTCTTTAAGAAAGTAACTTTTATTTGTGCCTAATAAATAAATAATATATGCTCTTAATTGTGCATGAACGTTTAGAATCCCTTGCTATAAAAACAATGATGGATAAATTAAAAAACTTAGATTTACTTTATACCGAATTGAAATAGCCGTTTTGATACATTATCCTTCATAAATCCCGAGCCTAATTTATTAGAGTGGCAGTCGCTACTTACAAATTTAATTTGACGAATTAATCCACCCACCGGGGTATTGTCACAAACTAACTTCTAATACAACTTTTACCTCACTTGAATTGTTTGACAATTCGATGGAATTATCAAGAGTGATAAGTGTGCCAATAATTTTCAAACCTTTTCTTGTTATTGTGGATCTCAAGTCTCAGGAGATACCTCATTTTAGAGGCTTCAAAGTAAGTTGAAAAGCTAGCTAGAATAACTATTATAATGTACAAGTAATAACCTTTAGTTTTTTTAAGTATGCAAATACGAACTTGTTTCTTTGGTTGCGGCGAATATATCATATGACTAAAGGGTTTTCGGTAAAGGGACGCAAGGATGTAGAGTTAACTACCACATATTTGAATACCCTCAAGAAATCATGATGGGAAGTCTCGGGTAAAAGACAAATTGGTCGGCGAAGGAAGTCTTGACTACGTAATATCAGTGAGTGGACAGGGATAGCGTGTGCTCCAGAACTGCTGCATCTGGTGAAGGAAGAGGAGAGTTGTCTTGAATTGGCTTCCAACCTTTGCAAGTCGTAGAGGCACTTTAAGAAGAAGTAATCAACAAAAGATTTTACGATTATTAATGGAGTCAGGCGTTACTTTGCGGAAATCCATCACTATATGGACAGTTAAAATTTTTACTTAGTTAAGATCCGCGACAAGCAAAACAATAACAGAAAATTAATAATGTATGTTTTTCCGTTGGGTTAAGTGGATTTATTTGGACCTAAACCAAAAACTTACCGAAAATCGGCCATCAACTCTCCACCCACCAACCACTATACTCAACACCAAACACACATTATCACTTTTCCATCTTGTAAACGACACGTGTTTCGCCCCAACACGAGGCATCTTCAGGTATAGTAGACTCTACGGAGATTTTACATTCGCCTTCACAGGGTTAGTATTATTTTATACTCACCTGTCACTTATGCTTGCAGGAAGTATACTGTCGATGTATATTGCATTACAGTTGCCAACCCTCTGATATGTGTCTGAGCCAGAACTGTACACGTCGTCTGAATATCGTTGATTACTTAAGAAAAGACCCAAATCCTCGTTGCAGGGCCTCTCGATTTCAATAAGAAGGGGTCCGGTCGCGAGCTTCACTGATTCCATTATCGACACATCGTATTCTATTGTTAGACTCGTCACTTGAGGACAGTTCTGAAGTATTTGATGTACTTCTGATAGCGTTTTGTTTGTTAACGATATCTGCGAAATAATTTTAAAGGTATAAGATTTGTAAAATATAAAAACAGATAGAGATTTGGGTGACTTAGAAGATACAGAAAATTATGTAATAAATCTTATAGCTCAAATTTTCAAGGGCAAAATGTACTGCATATACATGTTATCTACCTTATAGTAAGAAGAAGAGGAGGAAATGAATTGGGTCTATGAATCCCTGCAGTCATCATTAGAAATATAGTTTAGTAGGTACTACTACTTGACACCGATATTTTGTGAGTGTGGGAGTGTGACCCACACTCACAAAATATCGGTGTGTGTATGTGTGTGTGTGTGTTAATATCAGAGACAAGTTAATAGTGATAAAGCCATGGCTTTACCACTATTGACTTGTCTCAACACTATCATACCAGGGCATTAAGACTACCTTTGTTGATAACAAGCAACTATCGCTATAATAATACTCACATGATCTACTTTTAATAGTCTGTCGCCGGGTTTTATCCTTGAGGTATTGTAGGCCGCACCACCGGGTCTCACGTGAGTCACCACCAGAGGCTGAGCGTCCAAAGACCGACTGTTTAACACCAAGTCAGCACTTGGCGCTGAATTCTCTGGCAAGCCACCCCTAATGGTTACGCCTAAGGAGCCATTTATTTTTTCTACTGGAACTTCTGCTAGCTTTGTCGTGATATACAGTGAGTTTTGTGAGGCTAGAAAACAAATTAAATACTTAAATGTATTAAGTACTTAAATTTACACTTTTAAATACTTTTAAATACCTTAATGACAATACTGGGGAGACCTGAGCAGTGAGAAAAATTCTAATATGGGCTGTGAAAAAAAGTGATGTCTATTTATCTCTCTGAGTCCTAAGTTGGGGCATAGGACAGACATGATGTTTCTCCATCTCGACTTGTCGGAATCCGTACGCTTCACTTCGCTCCAGGATAGGCCCATCTTCTGCACTTCAGCCGTCACAGTACACCGCCAAGTTTGTTTTGGGTCCCCAAATTACTTTACCCCTGCGGATTCCATTCGAGGGCTTGTTTGGGGATATGACTAACGTGGCGCCTGAGAGTATACCCTGATTGGGTCCTCTTTGCAGATTCTCCACAGCTCTTCGTTGGAGACCATGTTATCAGGCCAATATGCTTTTAAAATACGGCGTAGGCAGCGGTTGACGAATACCTGGAGTTTGCGTACTAGGTCTTTCGTACTTTTCCATGTCTCACACCTGTCTACACAATGTCTATTTATAAATAAATAAAAAACAATTTAGTTTCAGCTGTGACTTGAAATCGAAAACCTTGGTTTAGTTCCCGTAATTAGTGACCCAAGAGAGGAATTTATCGTAAGCAAATTACCCAGGTAGAAAATAATTATTTTTTAAATATAAGTAAATTTAATGCTATATCACAAAACATACCATAGTTGGGCATATAATATTCTACTTCGAGTGACGCACGTTCCTCGACATTGTCCAATAACCTCAACACCTCATCGTTTGTCAACCTTGCTGTGGAGATGCCATTGACGCTGCAAATCCTGTCACCAGGAGCTAGGCGGTCTGCTTCGAGGGCCACGGAATCCTTGGTGAAGCCCACGATCGATGGAACTATACCAGGCTCCGAACGACCTGAAACAAAATGAGGTACAGTTAAAAAAGTCATGTAGGTAACTTTGGTTCTCCGGCGAATTTCTTCATTCCGAATTCTATCCAGCAGAGACACTCCGAGCATAGCCTGAGACTTCATAGTCTGAGCGACTTTGAGCTTGTGAAGGAGTTATTTTTTTTGTAAAGACGCAATATTTTAAATATAACTAGAATTTTTGTTAACCATTCCAACTAAGCTTATAATGTTTGTGCTACGAAATGGCCCACATCAATATTCCAGTGGAAGATACGAACTCGCGATGTACAGATCATCAGCGCGAATTTTGCCGCGTAATTATAAACTTTTTCGCAAACACACAATACTATTTTTCTGGTTTGTGTAACGCAGACAATGCATTTGCAGTATCTTTCATCATCAAGGCATTACAGCCGCGGGTGGGCCTTAGCCTGGTTGAGTAAATTTTTCCAGTCGGATCTTAGTTTGGATTTTTCTCTTAGCCCCTCACACCTTTGCAGTATCCTTGGTGTTGCAAATATCCATGGACAGCGATAATTTCTTACCATCAGGTACTCTTGCTCGTTAACCTATCAAATCCATAAATAACACTTTAACATTCAGAGTAAATAATTTAGTGCGGTCTTTAAAATAAATATTTAACTCTCAAACTAACACGAGGTGAAAAATAAATTTAACTAGTTCTCGCGTTTTGAATATGGAGTATCTATTAACCACGAACCAGGTCATCAATAACCGGCCAAAGCAAACACGGACCGAGTCGACCCAACCATACCATGTAACTGCAAGCGTGGGGTAAACATAAATAATAAATCTCCGAAACTAATTTGAACTTCGCACACAACTCGCTGGAACAATACTTTTGGTGGTATATTATTTAGAGCAAATCACGAGATGGAATAGATTTCACAATAGTTCACTGCTAAATCAAATGTATGTATGGGTACATACGATTGTAATAATAAAATATGATTTTAACAATAAAATCTAGTATTTTAGTGAAGTGATACGCAAATGTAAAAGTGAGTCACCGATGGTAAAATGATAACCTTTTTATTATCTAATATAAGAAGAATGTAGTGGGTGGCAGAAGAAAATAATAAGAAAAGAAGTAAAAGAGAAAAAAAATGGAGTTGTTCATTGCGGTCATTGTATGTCATTGTACACAATGTATAAAACTACGCATGAAAATGCTACCTTTAAATGCCATTATTCTGTGTGTTACTTCCATGGTTGATAAAACATTTATTTTAAAATAATTTACAATTTAATATGACATTTTATTTATCATCTTCGTTAAGTTACTTTTTCTTTAGTGGTAGAGCCACGCTGCAGATGAATACTTTGTCAAGAATGGCTTATTATTTATTTGTAGCATCAATGGGCCGGCTCGCCCGGGAAAGTACCACACTCCTGCAGAAAATCGGCGTCTGAGTGGTAGCTTAGCTACCGCGTTTCGGTGAGTTCAGGAGGCTCAACCCCCCACCCCTCCCTCTCCTTAAGACTTTGATGACACTTTTATTAAAGGTCGGCAACACTTCTGCACTACCTATGGCCCTGCGGATGCTTATGGGCGGTGGTGATTGCTTTTCATCAGGTGATACGTTTGCCTTCCTATCCCATAAAAAAAGTAACTCTCCTACTAGTGAAGGTTTGCAGCCAGTTCAACATAACCGTATCTTATTTTAACAAGGCGAATTAGTTTCGCAGCACTCTCTTTCCTTATCCACTTTCTTATATTGTGCAGCAAAGACTGATTTCACAGATCAACCCTACTTTGTCCGCGACTGTTCCCGTCATGATAACTTGTAACAATTTAAGAAATATATTTAATTAATTTAATAATAAAAGTATGCTATTGCATTTATTTTTAGAACATTTCTCTTTATACACTTCAATAAAGGTAGCTTTGCCATTAACAATGCTATAAACAATGGATTTCTAGCCTTCATACTTCATAAAAATATCGTAATAGCTTCCGAGCAATGTCCGGCCATTGAAAACGATAAACAACTCTTGCGAAGTATTTTCTGAAGTAAAACGCTCTCAGCGTACAATTTTCTTTTTTATATCACATAGCTACTAGTTTATTTTTATGTAATCGTAAAAGATAGAAGAAGCATCTTCAAATAAAATATCCGACAATAAAATATAAAGCTCATATGAGTGCCTACTTGACCTAATACGTTGATATGTCACTCTTTTCATAATGGATATATCCATTTATATACTCACACACATTTACGTTATTATTTTTTACTGTCACTCTTTCATCAGCATCTATTGTGTTTTTATGGGATCGGAAGACAAATGAGCAGCTGTATCACCTGATGGAAAGCAATTAACGCCGACCACGGACATCCGCATCACCATAGACAGTGCGGAAGCGTTGCTGACCTTTAAGGAAAGTACTATTATGGGAGTTGGAGTCGTAGAGTGAGGGGCAGGGGGAGGGTGTTGGGCCTCCGGAATACAGGCCGCTCACCGTACGAAGCGCGATAGCTAAGCTACCACTCAGACGCCGGTTTCCTGCGGGAGTGTAGTACTTCTCCGGGCGAGCCGGCCCATTCATGCTACAGACAAATAATACGCCATTCTTGACATAGTATTCGTCTGCAGCGTGGCTCTACCACTAAATGATATGATGATAATTATGATCAAAATGTGTAACATTATATTTATATTTACAATTTAAACACATACTTCCTTTTCCACCTTAACCCCTACGAGTTTCAAATGCTTGTAAATTAAAAATTAACCCGAGTAGTTGCATAACTGCTGCACAAATACTAGTCTTAAGCAACTCTTAAATATCCATTGTATAATTTTTTTATTTGTTACTCCTTCATCAGCATTTATTGTGAGATTTTATCTTCAGTAGTCACCGTGGATGGATATCATTCACACACACCATCAGTGAGATGTAAATGATTGATAATCATTATGTTTAAACTGTACTTACTTACATTATATTTATATTTACAATATGTACATTTACTCAGTAAAAAAATGGATTAAATTACTTAATAAAAACCAAATCGACATGTCTTTTACAGTGCAGTAGCATCTTTTGCTGGCACTTATGTTGTTTTATTATGTGTATATATGTATAAATATGTATATGTATATGTGTATGTATGTGTGTTTAAATATATATTACATGTTATTTATATATGTTATGTATTTGAATAATGACCGAATCGGAAGGTGTCAGCACGGGCCTGCCTAGTGAGACCTACTATACTCTACCCAACTTCACCTGTAAATTGTCACTAATAAAATAAAATAAAAAAGAAACTCACTTTTCTACCTTAATCCCCACGAGTTGCAAATGCTTGTAAATTACAAATTACCCTGAGCATTTGCACTACTGCTGCCCTAGTAGTTATGTGTATAATTTTACTTTTCTATATGTAACATATTTAGTGTTAGTGTATAAGTGCTAATAAATTCTATGCATCTATACATCTGTCTATCATCTATTCATCTGTCTCTCGATCTATCTATCTATCTATCTATCGTCTATCCATCTATTTACTTGTCCATAAATCATCAATTCATTTATTCATCTATTTATCTATCTATTTATAATGTTCAATGTAACAATTAAGAAATGGGAAAACAACAAGCGTTTGATGTCTCCAATTCGATAGTTGAGCAATACTCACAAATCAGTGTATGTAGCTATCCTCAGCAGTTTACTGAATTGATTGCCAGTGTTAACAAGGCACAGGGTTGGAGTTATCAAAGTGACTCTCTGTCAAGTTAAGTAAGCAGTTTGAACCGCAGTTTGAACCGAAAGTTTAGTGCTTTCTTGAAAGCCTTGTTACTGAAGATTTTAGGATATTCAACGTGTAGTAAATTTTTAAACAGCCCTTTTGTTCATAGTATAAAGGTAAGCGCTTTAGTGACACTTTAATATTGAGTTGAATGTTGAAATATTGAGTTGATGAATCTGACCTTAATCGCGAAGTGGTAAAGTTACCCAGCTCCAGAGTCAGTTAGTGTGAATTCATTTCCCGCATAGGAATAAATATTTTCTAGTGCTAGAGCCACGCTGCAGACGAATACTTTTTCAAGGATAGCATATTATTTGTCTGTAGCATGAATGGGCCGGCTCGCCCCGGAAACTACCACACTCCCGCAGAAAAACGACGTCTGAGTGGTAGCTTAGCTACCGCGCTTCATCCAGTGAACGGGTAAGTTCCGGAGACCCAATCTCCGTGGGCCAATCGCCGGACGGTGACGTGACTAACGGAGAGCTGTTTCGTTACGATAATTGTGAGAGGAAGGACGGATGAAAAGATGGATAAGTGTGGAGGAAGCAAGGAAGGTGTGCCGGTATGGTAGCAGATGGGGTGATCTGTGGTCTCTGCCCACACCTACGGGAGATAGGCGAGACGATATGTATGTATGTATGTATTGATCAAAATAAAATTATATAATCAGTTTTGCGAACAAAATTGTCGATAAATATAGGATATTCATTTACAAAAGCAGCGAGTCGTGTGGCCAATATTGGTAACGAACGTATGAAGTCATTGGTAAACAAAATTTCAGTATTTAACTTTCAAACACACCGCAAATAGGCTTTGTTACCGCGGAGGCAAATTAACATTTCACTGTTTACAAGCCATTTGCATATGCAATGTTGGCTTATGTTAAACCTTCGAAACTAGTCGAAGTTCCTTCAGAAGTATTTGACGAAGTAATAACATCTACGTTGAAGTCAAAATGAGTCTAAGTTTGAAACTCACAACCAAATAACAATGTCTGATTTGGTATATAATCTTTCTTATTATTTTTCTTTATAGTGATATCATCAACAGCCTTCGGCAGTCCACTGTCGGACATAGGCTTCCGCCATGGAGCGCTACCTAGCCCGATCTTCGGCTACACGCATCTAGTTTCTGCCAGCCGCCCTGCGCAGATCGTCGTACCATCTAATCGAGGGGGCGTCCCACACTACGTTTACCGAGACGCGGTCTCCACTCTAGCACTCGTTTGCTCCAATGGTTTTCGAATTTCCGACAAACGTGACCGGTCCATTGCCACTTTAGTTTGCTAATTCAAAAGGCTATGTTAGTGACTTTAGTTCTCTGGCGGATTTGTTCATTCCGAAACTCCAAGCATAGCTCTCTGAGTGACTCTGAGCTTGTGTAGCAGACGGACTGTCAGCGTCCATGTCCGTTTTGCCGCATTAAGAGAGTACAGGTAGAACTTTAGTCTTCAGGCTCTAACGTATTTGCGACGAGAAGACCTGATGACGATGATTGAGAGTAAATACATAAAATAAATGGTGACAAGGGAACAATACAAATTTATCTGTAATTTCAGTTAAGAGATCGAAATATTGAAGTATACATAAAAGCACAATTTTCCTACCTGTGTACAAAGACGGGCTAATGAGTAGAATTAATGTTCGTTGTTACACACGTGATATTTAATACGGAAAATTAACTCTGAATGGTTTTGGCAATTTACTTGTCATACACAATGGCTAGTTAATGCTCAATCCAATGACATACTACATTGATTATTTTCAGTATTATGTGGACAGTCAAAAGTTTTACTTAGCTAAGATCCGCAACAAGCACAACAAAAGTTTTACTTAGCTAAGTAAAACTTTTGACTGTCCACATAATGAAGGATTTCCGCAAAGTAACGCCTGACTCCATTAATAATATTTTCAGTATTTTCGAATAATAATTTCCACCTTACTTACTACGTTCACGGTGCAAATATATAGTGAATTTCATCCGGTGCGGTTTTGGTCCAATAATGTATCGACACATATGGATGGTAGTAAAGCTCTATTATCTTTGAAAATAATTTAATTAAAATGTATGATATGCTTTTCAATGTTATTAAAAAACCCATGACTCATTTTACTATTACACATTAATGAGTTCAGTGGCGGGGCAGCCTACGGAGTTAATAGTCGCGGGTTCGATACCCGCATCGGAATAAATATATATGAATATGGCCTATAGATATTTGTTCGAAGTTTTATTTCCCCAGAAACAAGGATGCCGGTGCCCAGAAGTGAGACATGTATGGGTGAATTTTTTCATTTACAGCGTTTTCGCTTTTTTGCGTCGATACGTCGTACGTGTACTACAGCGAATGCTTAATCGTTTTCAAGTGAACCGTTTGTCTATAATAAATGCATGTTTTGCACCAAAGGGTCGTTTCAAATGCAAATCGTACTGCAGTGGCGATCTGAATATTTCAACCAGTGCGTCGTACTCTCGTTTGTTGTGTAAATTGCTTTGAATTTACAGATACCAGCACAAAACGATATCGATTACGTCTCCGTAATCGATATCGTTTTGTACTGATGTATCCACATTCTAGATGTTCGCAAACAAAACATTTTGATAGTGGTAGAGCCACGTTGCAAACGAATACTTTGGGATAATATTTTATAAACGAAAAAATGGGATAATATTGGTCTGTAGCATGAATGGGCCGGCCCGTCCGGGGAAGTACCACACCCCCGCAGAAAACCGGCATTTGAGTGGTAGCGTGGCGTGAGCGGCCAAGTTCCGGAGGCCCAACACCCTCTCCCTTCCCTCTACTCCTCCCCTCCCCCTCCCCTTGATGTAGGTGATGTATAAACGAATAAATAAAAAGATATTAATAAAGATGTAACTTAGTTAAGTGATTCAGTCCATATAGAATTTGTAATAAACAAGTAATATGAAATAAAAGAACAAGACAAAAAAGTCAATTCTTCTTTTATATCCTGTTATATATAACTTTCATATAAAACTAAAATTAATGTAATTATGTATATATATATATATATATATATATATATATATATATATATATATATATATATATACGTAATATTATAATCACAAAACTGTATAAATTTGTTTTTGTTATATAATAAAGAACATATCTATCTATCCATCTATCTAATTTTATTTTAATAAGATAATATGCGGTTATCCAAATTATCAATGTATATATCAAAGTTTTAAATTAATAACCATGAAAAAAAAATATCAAAGAAAAATATCTATCCACGAACCGCGAATAGCAAACAAATTGAAAAGCATACGTAATATTATAACAACAATAAAAGCAAAATAAAAAAAAACGCAATACTTTTCAGTGCGTTGTTTGTTCAGCTAAACTAGCTGTGTAAAGCAAAAAAAGGTAGTTTCGATATCAGAAAGCAAGCGAAGGTTCGCTTTTTTAGTGTACGTGCTCTATCTTTAATTCAAAAGATCCACTTAGAGCTCCTCTCGCCTAAGTGATCCCTGCTTACGTTGTGGACATAGCGACTTTTAAATATTTCCCTAGAACTCCGAGCGGTGTCTGTGTGCACTTCTTTATAGAGGTCTTCTTTTCAGCTTGGCATTATTGTTTTTTGGATTTCTATAAGAGATTGTTAGCGATATAAAGTATTTCGTAAGATATCTCATATCCACTTGAAGGTTGTCTTCCGTAGAGTCTACTATACCTGAAGATGTCTCGTGTTGAGGCGAAAAACGTGTCATTTGCAAGGTGGAAAAGTGGTAGTGTGTGTTTGGTGTTGTGTATAATGGTTGGTGGGTGCTGAGTTGCTGACGGCCGTTTTTTGGTAAGATTTAATTTAATATCCTTCTAAATCTACTTCATCCAGCAGGAGAAAACACACATAATTAATTTTCTATTGTTGTTTGCTTGTCGCGGATCTTAGCTAAGTAAAAAAAAAATTATTATTTTTTTTTTATATATTCACGCCTATCCCCCGCAGGGGTTGGCAGAGACCACAGAGCTCCATCCGCTGCCATTCATCGCAGCGAAACGGCTCGTCATTGGCCGCTTTTCGCCCTCGTGAGAATCAGGACGTGACGGGTGGCGAACCACGTCGCCGTCATTTTCGACAAATTAGGTATATTAAATTCGTCTTTAGTGAATCCCACGAGCCGCAAGGGAGGATGGAGGTCAGCCCCAGCAGAGCCCTGCATGCTGGGGTAAGGCACCATAGTCCCCGGGGGAGCCCGACCCCGGGACGATCGGCACGCTTACGACTAGGCTCGCCCCTAGCCACGCATCCATTGGCACGGCAGACCAGTGGATTGGCGGAGAGGAAGGGAAAGGATAGAGAAGAAAGGAAGGGGCAGGAAAGGAAATGCGGATTGGAGGGGTTACCAGACTCGGAATAAACATTTAAAAATCCATATAAATATTTATTCCGATGCGGGAATCGAACCCGCGACCATTGACTCTGCGGGCGGAGGGCCCCGCCACTGAGCCAATCGGTCGTCTCGTCGAAAAAAAATTATCTGTCCACTATAATATATATTTGTGTTTCAAATCCCCACTGGTGGTTCATCGGGGATTCCTTGTTCCGATTGTAATGTACGGTAGTGAAAGTTGGGTTGAGCAGAAGAGTTATGAATACACTCTGAATGCGGTTGAAATGAGAGCATTGAGAAGTATATGTGGGGTAACTTTGATTGATAGAATAATGAAGATATGATGTTAATCAAGGTGTCAAACAAAGGGATGCTTAGATGGTTTGGGCACAAAGAGTGGATGGATGAAAGACGACTGGTAAAAGAAATTTACGTTGCTGATGTGGACGGAAGGGTTGATAGGGAAGGACCAAAAACATACCTTGACCAAATTACCGAAGTTTTTAGGAAAGGCCAGGTCAAACGTACCTTTAACTTTAATTTAGTTGTTATTAATTTTATTGTATTGTACGTTTATATATGTGACTATGAGTAGTAGTATATATATGGATGTATGTGTATGTTGTATGATGTATGTTGTGTGTCCGTCAATCGTATCAACGTCGTCACTGTGGTCCGCGACCTGACTACGTTAGTTCTTGCTTAAAACCAGCGCCGGGTGCTCCAATAGAACGCCTGGCATATGCTGAGCAAGAACCATTTTATGACACTTGTTAGATTAAAATTATTTTCTTTTTATTTGTAAATTATAATATTATTAGGGTTTTAATTTTAGCTATTGTAAGAAAGGTGTCATAAATAAAGTTTTTTTTTCTATTTTTTTAATGTCTGTTCCTTCAGAAATTGGGACGAAATTACCTAGCAGTGGAACATACATGTATGAACTCTGAAAAGAAAATGAAACATAAATGAGACATCTTGTATATGGTAACGTTTGTTGGCAAAGCTCACAGGAATAAATCAAAACTGCGCATTACCATAACTGTAACGTATGAAGTATGCTAAGAGATAACATAGTGTTATGGCTAGTGTTAAATTAGACATAAATTGTCGTACGAACGAGAAGGACGTATGGGACAAAAGCAGCAAATGTATCTTAATAGTATAAATATATAGTTTAGTATCCATTGCATTTATTGCTTATCGTATTTTCCGAACTACAAGACGCACCTTTCTAAATAGAAGACTGGATTAAAATTTTGGTTTCATCTTGTGGTCCTAAGGAACATTAAAATATATTTTTCAATAATTTGTTTCTAAATTTGAGGTACGTCTTATAGTCAGTAGTAGGCAGGTTATCTCAGGACAAGAGAAGGAATCTCTAGTATTTGTCTTGGCCTGTAATCGAACTTTGGTGGGATTAATTATAATTACTTTTATAAATTTTACATTTTTAATTTATTTTTTATTTACTTCCGATTAAGATGCTTTTTTACAAAAAAAAAAAGGTCTCAAATTTAAAATGCGTCTTATGGTCCGAAAGGAATATTAAAATACATTTGTATCTTAAAATCTTCCTATAAATTTGAGGTGCACTTTATATATGGTCCGAAAAATAGAGCGTTTTATATATAGTACGAAAAATACGGTACATCCCTGTATACTCTTGAGGTACCGAAACATATAGATAAATATAGGGATGTAGACTTGTTTTTATAGAAATAGAAATAGAAAAAACTTTATTCATGACACCTTTTTTTACAATACCTAAAATTAAAACCTTAATACTATTATAATATACAAATAAAACAAAAAGAAAATAATTTTAATCGGACAAGTATAATAAAATGGTTCTTGCTCAGTATATGCTAGGCGTTCTATTGGAGCACCTAACTTGGCGCTGGTTTTTCAGCAAGAACAAACGTGGTCAGATCGCGGACCGTGTGTTTGCAAAATTGTTTCTTTCTTAAATAAAGAACATAAATATGGACAGTCAAAAGTTTTACTTCACTAAGATCCGCGACTAGCAAAAGACAACCGAAAAGTGTGTCTTCCGTAGAGTCTACTATACCTGAAAATGCCTCGTGTTGGGGCGAAACACGTGTCGTTTACAAGATGGAAAAGTGATAATGTGTGTTTGGTGTTGTGTTATATAGGGGTTGGTGGGTGGAGAGTTAATGGCCGATTTTCGGTAAGTTTTTGGTTTTAGTTCCAAATAAATCCACTTAACCCAATGGAAAAACACACCTTATTAATTTTCTGTTATTGTTTTGCTTGTCGCGGATCTTAGCTAAGTAAAACTTTTGACTTTTGATATAGTGATGGATTTCCGCAAAGTAACGCCTGACTCCATTAATAAAGAACATAAAACTTTTAAGAGTTATCAACATCAACAGCCTGCTGCAGTCCACTGCTGGACATAGGCCTCCCCCATGGAGCGTCACCTAGCCCGATCTTCGGCTACACAGATTCAGTTCCTGCCAGCTACCCTGCGCAGATCGTCGCACCATCTAGCCGGGGGGCGTCCCACACTACGTTTACCGAGACGCGGTCTCCACTCCAGCACTCGTTTGCTCCAACGATTTTCGGATCTCCGACAAACGTGACCGGCCCATTACCACTTTAGTTTGCTAATTCTAAAGGCTATGTCGGTGACTTTAGTTCTCTGGCGGATTTGTACATTCCGAATCATATCTACCAGAGAAACTCCAAGCATAGCTCTCTGAGCGACTCTGAGCTTATGAAACAGACGGACTGTCAGCGTCTACATTTCGGCGCCGTAGACGAGAACCGACAATCGTTGAAGACGAGTGGCGACCGCGTCTCGGCAAACGTAGTGTGGCATGTTCCGCTAGATAGAGCTATGATCTGCTTAATGCAGCTGGTAGAGACTAGATGCGTGTACGAATATCGGTCTAGGTGGTACACTTAGGCTGATACCTATGTCCAGCAGTGGACTGCCGCAGACTGATATTGATAGATCGCCACTCATCTAAATCATAGAGTTTATTTTTAGTTATGGTAACATGTTTTTAAATAAAAATGAATATTGTCTTATAATCTTTTACTCAACGGGGCCAGGCGTAAGTGTCAGGCTGATTCACTGGCGTCGAGTCGAGCAGCGTTCGTGTTCTATCTTAAATTCAGTGGCTCAAGGCAAATCCACTTGCCTTCAGTGGAGCAAGCGATAAGCGATCATGGGGAATGATGTATGACATTGACATTTTTCAAGCATTTTTTAATTAAGTGATAACATTGTTCGATTATCGAACAGCAAAGGTTGGCAGCTAAATCAATATTACAATTTTTGTCTTTAACCAGTCCAAACTATTCGACAGCACAAGTTATACCTCTCCTCTGTATAATGTCTCCCTGTTATTATGCAGTCAAAACGTCTTCTTCCACCTAATCCATCTTTTATCCGCAACTATTTCTATCATGATTAGTTTCATCGATTTTCTTAGCCTGTCATATCTCATAATGTGTCTTAGGTAAGCACCTTTTCCACTTTTGATGGTCTTATTTACCCATTGGAGAAATTTCTTTTTTTTGCTAATTTATTATTACATATAATGTAAATATAGACCTAAATTTACGCTAAAGCTTAAAACTTTTACCGCGCTAATGGATATATTTTCATCTGGCATGTATTTCAATATTTTTCACAAGAGTTGAACCCGAAAGAGCCGACTTCAGATCGATCGGATCAGAATCTTCCGCAAATGGATTTCTTATTCATTTCATGTTATGTATTTAAAGCTCTCAGGAAATATTCGAATATGTGAAATGTATTTCTGTTATTTAAAATATAATATTAATATAACCTTTTATTATATTTCACGAGCAATTACCTTTTTTTATAGTAAAAAACCGGTGAGCGGTTGAATTCCGGAGGCCCAAAACCCCCCCTCTCCTTTACAATTACTATTATATTTAATCAGGTAAACATCAATTGTAAACAGATGGATTATTTTAAGAATCTGATTTCCCACTCACGCAAGAGATTTTGGCACGAATCTCGGATGAAAGATAAAAAACAACATTTATCTTTCAGAGCCCCTGTATATATAATACGAATGTCCGTTCTGACTTTCAGACACTTTCTGAATTATAGAAGAGGATTACTTCCAATACTGGATTGAGATGGTTATTAATTTTATATATTTATGAACCCAATTATTTCTATATAACTATCTTGGTCTGTTCCACACGCTTTAAGACACTCAGAGTTATGCTTCGAATTTCTTTAATAGATATAATTCTAAATTAACATATCATTCCGATAACCAAAGTCATTCGATTTAGTAAATTAAAGTGACAATGTGATCGACAATACTTGGAGTAAACGAGTTCTGGTGTGAAAATGTCTTCAGAATTCATTCAGTTTTTCTTCCCTGTTAATCTTAACTCCTAACCTCCAGAGAGAAAGCTAGAGATGAACAGAAACTGGATTCATGCAGCCGAAGATTAAGAAGATGGCGTTCCTTGGTCCTTGGGAGAGGCTGATAACGAAACATACATTTTTGTAAAGCTAAATTTGACCTCAAGTTAAATAGGAAGTAAGTAGAGTATGGTGAGTAACTTCATATTATGTGCCACCATTCTGTGGAACCATATATAACATTGGACATACATCGCCATGCCTGCTTCACATAGAGGTAGGCAGAGACCACTCTCTACTTACTCACTACTCTCTTTATACAAGCTCGCTTGTTAAGGGTTCTTTTTACTGGGCCTTCCTTAAGAAGTTCAATAATTTGGTCAAGGTATGTTTACCTTGGTCTTCTCCTGCCGACCGTTCCATTCATATCCGCAATGTTATAAATTCCTCGTATCAGTCGCCTTTCCTTTTCGATTCCAAGCTATATGGTTGTGCCCAAACCAGATAGTTTGGAATCTAAGCATCAGACATTGGAATTTGCAAAAAATAAGCTTACTCCTTATTTTTTGCAAATTCCAATGTCTGAAGCTTAGATTCCAAACCATTTTATTACTCTTGACGACCAATTGGCTCAGTGGCGGCGCCCTTTGTACCCGGAGTCAATGATCGCGGGTTTGATCCCCGAATTGGAATAAATGTATGTATGGATTACAAATATTTATTCCGAGTCTGCTAAACCTGCAAATCCGCATTGGACAGCGTGGTGGGTTAACGTCCGTTCTTCCAGAAATGGAGAGGCCCGTGCTCAGCAGTGGGACATATAAGGGCTGTTAAAAAAAAGCTTACTCCTATCTCAAAGCAACGTATTTGCAATGCCTAGGTTGTTGCAGATGTGTATTGGCGGTGTTAATAGCTTTCCATCAGGCGACACGCTAGCTCTTTTTCATTTATATACCATAAAAGAAGGAAATCGAACGATATTTTGATAGCATTCATGTAGATAATTAACGGTATGAGTCAGGTGGAATTTTTTACAACTTGGAAGTCGTAAACCGCTGTTTTCTTTATTGTTGCATTAATGGTAATCGTTTGAACCCCACACACCGTTCCATTTGTTCGGGGCCTGTCCCTCGCCGGGCACGACAGGGGCTGGTCGGTAATGAATCACTTCAGTCACGCGAACCATGAGTCAAGGAGTAATTTGCCACCGCATCGTCACTCATTTTACACTCAGAATTTGATTTTAACCGCTACTGTGATATATATATATATATATATATATATATATATATATATATATATATATATATATATATATATATATATATATATATATGTGTTGTGTGTGTGTGTGTTCATATATATTTATTGGGAGATACTATGGTTAGATTCCAAAATTGTGCCCGATGTGGGCATTTAGACGAAATAATTAAAAAATAAATCTCGCGTTTTTCTTCTTCGCAAAAGCTATTGAATTGTATGTATAATTTAGTTTTGCCACCAATTCTGCCACCGTGTTTGGACGAAAATTACATAAATGAATAAAATATCTTCTTCTAAGAGTCTCTTCCGACTTTCCGACTTGCGAAGGTTAGCAGCCAACTCAACACAATTTTTCTCTTTCTTCGCGAGGTGCAGCAGTTCTGGAAAACTCGCTATCCCGGTCCAATAACAAATAGATGTTCATTAATCTAATTTTTGTCCAAACACCTCAATAAAATGGATTATAATAAAAGCATGTGCATTATCCATGACTCTGTACTTGTTCGTCTTAGATTTTGGGAAAATGAGTTATCAACAATGGATTTTCGGAAGCTGTTGATGATTAAGCAGCAATAACCTCATTGAATAGGATCATTGATGATCATAGGTTCATGATTTTCTTCTAACACATATTTTCATATTACATTACTTAACTTAGGTAGTATTCTTTATTAAAGAAGAGAGAAGAATCATTCACAAAAATGACTTGAACCCTACCAATGAAACCGGAACATGAGACCGCTTTTACTAAACGTACGCTAATTCGAATTAGCCATCGATAAATCGTAACATCACTAATGAAATCGACAATATCCACCGCAATAGGGGCCTGAGATTAATCATCGTCGAGCTTCGTTAATAATCGATAATCGATTCCAATATTACCGATGTCTACACGAACAATGAATTGGTTTAATCGCTTCCTGTACGGGGGAGATTCGCCGACTAAGTCGCCTAATGGTTTTTCTTTATCACACAGTGAGTGAGCGTTAATCGTGGATTTAAAAGTATTGATGATTTGTAACCTGGAAATATAAAAAGAATGATGGAATCATTGATATTATTGAGGTAGTAAGATTGATTGAGGTAGGATTGGATTTGCACGCTAAAATGACTTCTTTCTTTTCTTTTTGTATAGGGAGGCACACGAGCAAGCGAAACGAAACGGGTACATCCACACCCTGTGCGGGGGTGTGAGATCGAGCCTCGAGGATGAACCCCACTGCTCGCGCAGCAACTCAATGGGGCGATTGCCCTCCGGTCCTAGATGCCGTTGTTCCCAACGGCTTTTGGGCGTCCTTTAACGACTTCGCGTCGTCGAAATATGGCCGAACCTATTCCTATGTTGCGTCCGTCGCTGGCCTTGTCCCCTAGCGGGAGCTAGACGGTGACAGGAGGATCTCTCGTGGGACGAACGAGCGTGTCACCCCATGGAAAGCAATTTACGTCGCCCATTGACATCTCAAACACCATAGGCACCAAAGCCACGTTGCCGGCCATTAACATATAAGTAGGCTTGTTTTTTAAGGTTTAAATACCGTATCGGTTCGAAAATGTTGTCAAAGGTTACATAGAGTGGTGCGTGGAATGAATTTTTGGGAAAAACGCACCGCACTGGATCGGGAAGGCAGTGAGAATGGAACTTCGTGTTTCGGGTCACCAACTTTTATTATATTACTTTATCCAGCATCCATCTAAGCACCCCATATAGAGGATGGATGAAAGACGACTAACAAAAGAATTTTACGTTGCGAATGTGGATGGAAGGGTCGGTAGGGGGAGACCACGGAAAACATACCTTGATCAAATTGCTGAAGATTTTTAAGAAAGGCCAGGTGAAGAGTACCCTTAACTGGCGGGCTTTCATGAGGAGAGTGATGAGTGTGAAAGAAGCAAGGAAAGTATGCCGAAATATATAATAATTTACAATATGATTTATACGACGACGAATAATGACCGAATCGGTATGTCTCACGGGCTAGTCTGGTGAAACCTAATTATTCTTCTAAACTTTTTAAAATAAATAACAATTTAGTTTCATTTTTTTAAAAGCAACATGTAAAAATTTATGACACTCAATTAAGAAAAATTTGAACCAATATTTGACCAGTCGCACAGAGCTAAAAACTATATGTCACTCAGTCAATCAACGCTTGAGGTTTGAAAATTAGTCTTTTTTTATGCACAAACATGGTGCGTCCATTCATTAATATTAAAAATAGACAGTCAACGATCGAAATGGATGTGGTGTGAATTCGAAATATATGTTTAACAACATGTTCAGTGCGCAAAGATAAACAGTGAATTTCATCCGGTGCGGTGGCGTTCAATCATGTATCGATACATATGGATGGTATTAAGGCTCTATGATTTTTTAAAATAATTCAAGAAGGCAAACGAGCAGGCGCGTCACCTGATGGAAAGCAATCCACGCCCATAGACATCCGCATTGCCATAGGCAGTGCGGGAGCGTTGCCGATCTTTAAGAAAAGTGGAATTATGAAAGTGGGAGGAGGATGGAGTGTTGGGTGTCCGGAATTCAGCCATTTACCGTACGAAGTGCGATAGCTAAGCTATCACTCAGACGCCGGTTTTCTGCGGGAGTTTGGTTACTTCTACGGGTGAGTCGGCCCATTCATGCTACAGACAAATAATATGCCATTCTCGACAAAGTATTCGTCTGCAACGTGACTCTACCACTAGTAAATGTAATATCAGTAGATAGTTTCAACTGAGCTAAATAATGCTTGTGTAAAGAAGTGATTCAGATTAACAGTTTAATGGAAGATACTAATTTATGACCTCGAATCGTTAACCCGATCTTCACCGACTGAGCTATTTCTGCTATTGTGTATTAAAATTGAGGGATTTGCCACTGTTCCCTAGGATGGCTGGCGGATCGAGATACTAGAACGTGCCAGTCCCGTCCCTCCCCCTACAGGGTTTTATCTTGAAAAATGAAACTTTTTGAAATGGAACTAATTTTTCTATTCACTGTATATTTTATATATTATATATCTGTACATTTATATTTTACATATTTTATATTTTATATCTCAGTTTCTTATGCTGGAACGATGACATGTCTATCGAAAGACGAATGTCTTAAGTCGAACTAATCTTTTTGTTTTTATATAAAACAATTTAACTATATTTTATTTTTAAAATTACGAATTTAAAAAGAAGTAATATAATATAAAAGGTTTTAATATATTCAAATAAAAAATTTTATTACATTAGTGATACATATTTTAACTGAAAAAAAAATTAGCCGTAAGCTACTATTTCAACAAAAAATTATTCGTTTATAATTGATTTAAAGTTATATGTGTATTTAGCCAACTGTTTCCACAGCTGTTTAATGTATAGCCTATAATTAAGTAGTAAGAAACTCCAGACCGACGTCATTGTTTGGTCCAAATTACAAAAATTAGCGTATTCTTTTCCTATTTTTAATATTTGATAGGATGGCAAACAACCAGCCGTGTCACTCAATGGAAAGCAATCAACGGTGCCCATTGACCTTTGCAGGGCCACGGGTATTGCTAGCCTTTAAGAAACGTAGACCTATTTTTTGAATTTCACAAGGCGTTGGTGCGGAGTTTTATTACGTTTGTGATAACATTTTATTTCATTTGAACCTGAACCATCACAAATGATGGTGGATGTTTTTTATAGTAAATTTTCGAGTGGGGAAAACAACGCCCAATCTCACCTATTCAGTGCATTCTCTTACCAAAGATAACCAGAGAAGCCAATATTTGGAACATGTTTACTGTCGAAGAAGTATTACCGAGCAAAAACTTGCTGCAATCTAATATCGTACACACAAAAAATGTGGCCACTCCATTTTATTTGACTCTTCATAAGTGTTGCATATCTTCGTTTTGCTAGTAACGTATATATATTTCATTCTTCTATCTTCTATTTTTAATTAAAAGATAAAAAATGGAAGGGAGAAAAATATAGAAAGATCATCAAGAAAGTTTACAGGGTGATTAAAAGCAAATATGGAGCGTAAATATATATATATATATATATATATATATATATATATATATATATATATATATATATATATATATATATATATATATATATATATATATATATATATATATATATATATATATATATATATATATATATATATATATATATATATATATATATATATATATATACCGTTTATCACAATTAACTTGTACCACAACGGGTCTCCTTTTAAATTTAAGCAACTTGAACACTTAGAACATCTAAGAGGCTCTGACCGTCAGCTGGCCGACTGAATTTCGGTAAATAAATATCTCTCTGCAAAGACGCAAAGGGTGAGATATAAAGGGATTAATTTAGTTTAGAAGTACTAGGAGCCTGCGTTTGAATTTTCATTTCACAATCGTTATCAGTAATTGAGGAGACAATTAAAACTTTGCTCAGGCTTTTAGAAAGTTCATGTGAACGGCGGTGAGTCGTGATAAATTTCAGATGTTTGTGGAATTATTCATTACCTAATTGATAAAATAACACACGTATATATGTTATCTTTTCTCTTAATAATAATAATAATTACTATTATTACTCTTTATTTGTATAATGTGAGGTATAACAAGATGAAAGAAGACGTATATAAGCTCCACCACATTGCCACATACGGCGTACAAATTTCATTAATTATTACATACATAAAGATCTAAATACATAACTAAACTATTATATTGTCATTAAAATTATAATTGATTTATCTATTACATACATTCGATCCAACTTTAAAAGCGAAAGAGTCGTTAGTATTATAAATATTGACATCTATTAGCCATTCATCTTAATTCGGCACTAATCTTTTAATTCTTTTTTAATTATCCTTTTCCTCTCTGCTCGTGGCTCGTAGGATTTACTATGACAAATTTTATTACAACTATTTTTTTAAAAAATGACAGCGACGTGGTTTGCCATCCGTCACGTCCTGATTTTCACGAGGTCGAGAAGCGACTAGCGGAGAACCGTTTTGCTACGATGAATGTAAGAGGAAGAATGGATGAGTGTTGCGGAAGCAAGGAAGGAGAGCTGTGGTCTCTTATACATACATATTGTCACGCCTGTCTCCCATAGGGGTAGGTAGAGACCCATAACTCTATTTGCTACGATCTCAGCTACTTTCTTCTTTGCTTTATCCAAGTTATCACTCTCGTCATACAAACTCGAACAATTCCTCAGAGCACTCGCCAAGAGGAATTAATATTTACTCAGGGTGATTTTTCCGCGCGCAGTTGTACCAGGGATTGAATTCGTTTGACAAAGCCTTGCACATCGATTAATTGCCACATCCAGATGAACTTATTGACGTGTGACAAGTGAAAATACGACCGCCGTTGTCAATTACGCTTCGATTGGAATCCGAAATTTTTATAGCTCGCATTGAAAAATGCCGGGGAAATATGCGAACAGATATATCAAAATGTATGTACCTACAATAAGTGACATCAATATCAAAGTAAAATATCAAATAGAATTGTAATGTATCCTAATTATTGATTCGATTCTTAATTGTGTATAATGTACGATTAATTGAATGAGATGAGAGAGAGAGAGATATGATAGAAAGAGAAGAGTTGAAGGCGGACCTGAGCGAGGGTGTTATGTGGTGTGACGAAGTGGTGAAACAAGAAAGTGTTTTGAACGTAGTGAGAGGCAAGATTGTGAAATACTTAAAAGGTGACGTTAAGAAAACTCAATTAATTTACTAAATCAACATCTATATTTACATAGTATATAAAAATCACGACGATGTATTTGATTCAACGGCGAAATTAAAGAGTTCGCAAAGATTAAGGCAAAGGATCCAAAACGGCGGAAAACAAGATGGCCGCCATACATAGCTAAAATCATCAATTGTGGGCCAATTTCGCTGAAATTTGGTAGAAGTTCGAATCGCTTGCGTAGCTATGAGAGGCCGTTCGAAAAGTTAGTTATATATAATAAAAACGAATGCATTATTAAATCCACTATTATTTACATCACACGAGAGCTGTATTGTTTTGAGAGATGAACTCTATAATCCTTCTCATTTCCTTCATGCAATTAAAACTTTAAATGAATAATTGGATGATGTACACAATGGGTCATAAACGTAAGCTTCTTACAGTCGGAAAGTTCTGGAAACTTTACACTGGCCACTATCAGTAACAAACTCTCGTGTTAGCACGGTCGGAGGAACACCATAAACCTAATTCTACTTAAAACTTCGCTAGATATGAATTGCGGGCGTATAATGAAAGCCAGAGCTTCATGTGATGTAAGGAGTTTCCTTTATGTGGGAATATAAAACGGAAGACTAGTGAGATAATATGATACGACGTACAATACGTCGCGACGCTAGAGGAATGACTTCGTGAAACGGTGTTCTCTTTTACGATTGGATTATTTTATTCTAGCTGTAATAACTTTATTCTTAACAAAGCGGAAATTTGAAGAGTACAGTATGTTCTCTATAGTGTTCATTTTACTGTAATATCCAATATTTTTAGTTTCTTTGAATGCAGTTATTTTTATGGAACAGATAGGCTCTGCGAGCAAGTCACTAAATGGTAACGAACCAACGTCACCCATGGATATCTATAATGCAGACACTGTATATTTATTATACCTTAGGGTTAGGTCATGAATAATCGGAGGAAAATAAGGAAATAAAGGAAATCTCATGCGCGAGGTCAGTGTATTTTATTTGTTTTTCTTTTTCCGCTTTTATGAGATTTTAATATCGACTACCATTGCCTCAATTACAATATCAGGACTTATATACCAACAATATGATGATCCGTAATAGTGTATCGATCCCATTATAATGTAGCATGACTGTTTTGATTATTATTGTGTTATATAATAATTGCCTGATAAGTTAAAAAACAAATTGAACATCAAGTGGATCACCGTCTTACACATCCCTCTGTACAAATTCCACTCAAATACGAACAGAGCAAGCCTATTCCGGCGTTGTTAATTTATTTGCGTCGAGAAAAAGAGGTTTCAGAAATTTCATTTCGCTGAACCGAAAATTGAATTCCTTTACGACTGCTCCAATAATCAAATGAATAATCCATTTACAGTCTGCTCGCGGGGTGTCCGCGCGAATCAAGAAGAAAAAAAGCCGTAAAATTTTCCAACTTGCCGCCGGTACGTGCTTCGGCCCTGGCAGTCTAAATTGTGTTCTCGGTGTGTTTTATTCGCCTCATGATGGTCCATTACGTCAGCGAGCGGTGATATAGTGTCAAAATAAATTTTAATACGACTTCCGAAATGAGATATATTTGCATTTAGAGCGTAATACTTTATTACCTTTGCGTTTGGGCGATTTTTTTTAAGGTGGGTGAAGGTTGTCATGTGTGTCAACTTGTGAACAGCTGCTGCTTACGGTGGTCGGTTTGCTGGGGTCTGATTTGAATATTGCTTTTCCACCTTGTAACGGACGGCACCTTGTAACTTGTCTTCCGTAGAGTCCACTATACCTGAAGATTCCTCGTGTTGGGGCGAAACACGTGTCGTTTACAAGGTGGAAAAGTGGTAGTGTGTGTTTGGTGTTGTGTATAGTGGTTGGTGGGTGTAGAGTTGCTGGCCGTTTTTCGCTATGTTTTTGGTTTAAGTTCCAAATAAATCCACTAAACCCAACGGAAAAAACACACATTATTAATTTTCTGTTATTGTTTTGCTTGTCGCGGATCTTAGCTAAGTAAAACTTTTGACTGTCCATATAGTGATGGATTTCCGCAAAGTAACGCCTGACTCCATTGTTAAATAGAGAGCTATGTCGATACTCTTGTTCTTTTTGGATTTCTTTATTTTCAATATTACTTACTGTCCTACAGAGAGATGCCGGATATAACCGTATTTAGGAAAATTAATTGTTTTCTCAAACGTTATATAAGCTGTGGTTATTTTAGAATACAATTTAATTTTGTAGCATTAATTACACATCAAAGGAGAAGGGGTTGAAATGTACTGCTCAATTAGAAATTCTAATTTCTCCATTTATCTAAATTTGCATTTATGTATGACTGCCTATTATTGTCCACGCAAGCGTTTAGTGTGGGCGATATGTTTTAATTAGGGTAATATATATAGCTCTGGAGGCGACTTTGTGCTTTTAAAAAAATAAATAGTTTTTTTAAAGCGTGTGAAGGTTTGGAAGCTAGTTGTTGTATAAATATCCTTTTCCATTCTTTGGTAACAATTAGCCATAACTATTATAGCAGTGTCAAGTAAAATATAACAACATCAAGTATCTTGAAATGTATTTATTATATTGATCAGCTTGTCACGTTAAAACTTCTATGGACAGTTAACTTAAAAAGTCAAAATAACTCATATTTACGGTGCGCTTTTCTCGAAACTTCTTTCCCGTTCGTATTTCAAAACCAATACGACATAGGAATATTCAAATAAAGTCTAAACATGCCTTAATGTTTACTAATATTTCTGTAATAAATACGGTGTTGCAATGTATAAAGGCTGTGTTGATTGTTTTCTATTAAGAGACACGCTTACTCGCTTCTAACCCATAAAAAAGAGTTATACTTAGGTTCCTATGTCCCTTACGTGGGGCAGAGGGTGTCCGCCATCGCGTTCTGTCTACAGCTACGTGATTTATTTCGCTCCAGGTCATTGCTAACCGCTTCTATTCTCATCGTATGTCGCCATGTTTGCTTAGGATGAGAGCTATATTTTTTTTATGGGATAGGAGGGCAAACGAGCAAGCGTGCCACCTGATGGAAAGCAATCAACGTCGCCCATTGACAACCGCGACAATTAATTAATAAATTATTAATAATTATTACTAATTATATAATTTTATCATTAATAAGAGCTACAATTTCTTTTATCCTATAAAAAAATTATAGCTCTTCATTTTTTAAGAGCTATAATTTATATTAAACTTATAAAACTATTTAGTATAATATAGTATAAATCACAGTGTGTAGTTAACTTCTGAATTTAATTTTAAGTTAAATAAAATTTGCATTTTTTTATGGCATGGGCATATTCGGTTATATCGTTTGGCCTAATTAAAGATCTGTGATGTAAGATGAGGTGCGAAGGAAGGAAAGATGTGATAATTTAATGCTTTGTAACCATAAGCGACTATTTAGATTTTTATGTGTCTATACGTGTATATAGTTATGTAGAGTTGACATTATAAAAAAAATTATTAATTAAATTTTGTACGCCACAGGTGCCAATGTGATGGAGCTTAAAACGTCTATTTCATCTTGAGATGGCAGTAAAAATTGTCACGTGATTCCGCTTATAATAACAAGAACAATGCAGGTGCGGAAAATCGCTACGGCTGGTTTTAGTTATTTCGCCGCAACCACTAGATATGATTTATGATAATGCAGGTCATTTGCGAGACCCGTTTGGCGCACGAAACTACTCAGGAAAATTAAAAGTGGAATGTATTTCTTTTGGCTTCAGCTAACTAAAATATTACAAGCTATTCGTTCACAACATTACTTTGCAAAGTAAGAATTAGATAGACCCAATTTTGAAAAAAATTAATAAAAATAATACATAATACTTACTACTTTATTAGACGACCGATTGGCTCAGTGGCGGGGCCTTCCACCAGCGGAGTCAATGGTCGCGGGTTCGATTCACGCATCGGAATAATATATATATATATATATATATATATATATATATATATATATATATATATATATATATATATATATATATATATATATATATATATATATATGGATTTATAAATATTTATTCCGAATCTGGTAACCCCCTCAATCCGCATTTCCTTTACTGTCCTTTCCTTTCTTCTCTATCCTTTTCCTTCCTCTCCGCCAATCCACGGTCTGCCGTGCCAATGAATGAGTGGCTAAAAGCGAGCCTAGCGTGCCGACCGACCCGGGCTCCCCCGGGTACTATGGTGCGTTACCTCAGCATGCAGGGCTCTGCTGTGACTGACCTTCATCATCCCTTGCGGCTCTTGGGATTCACTAAGACGAATTTGATATACCTAATTTGTTGAAAATGACGGCGGCGTGGTTCGCCACCCGTCACGTCCTGATTCGCACGAGGGGGAAAAGCGACTAATGGAGAGCCGTTTCGCTGCGATGAATGGTAGCGGATGGAGCTCTGTGGTCTCTGCCAACCCTTGCGAGGGATAGTCGTGAATATAAAAAAATACTTATGTAGTAGACATTAAAGTGTCCATCAAACAATCGTTAAAGCAGACGAGTGCTGGAGTGGAGACCGCGTTTCGGTAAACGTAGTGTGGGACGCCCACTGGCTAGATGGTGCGACGATCTGCTCAGGGCGTAGCACTAGATGCGTGTAGCCGAAGATCGGGCTAGGTGGCGCGTCATGGGGGAGACCTATATCCGGCAGTGAACTGCCGCAGGCTGTTGATGATGATGATGATGACATAATACTTGTAATATTGACAGCTCAATGGTTGACGAACCTTACTTTCGAACTGTTAGGAGGCCGCCCCGTTGGTTTTTTTTTTTAAAAAGAAAGAAACTTTGTATATTGAAGTGGATTTTAATGTTTAAAACAATTTCGACAAGTATAGTCTAGGCACCGATTGCCGAATTTCTGTGCGGGAACCGCTCTTCGCGAAAGGCAGAATATTTTTATATGTAATAAATTAAACAAGTAAAATATAAAAAATGCTCACCGAGTAGTAACAACAAACCTTTTATATGGAAGACACTATGACCAAAATTGTGAACCATAAATAAAGTAAAAACAAAATTAATTTATTTAAAATGATGATTTGTCACGTAACTTAATGTGGCAGACCAAATTCCACGCGAGCGAAGCCGCAGGCAAAAGCTAGTAGTAGTATAATTTAATATTACGTTTAATTATTTCCACGACGCTACAACAAAATAGAGAAGGTTAAAAAGAAAGCAACGAAGCAAAGGTGGCTTATCGTAAAAGTCCCCCTTCAACTACATTTGGTGCTCAGTAATGGTTTATACGTAAGTTGGAATAGTTTCCCTTGGCAATTTGTGTTGTCAAGAAATTGGAAGCAAGGAAATACCGTGCAGCGTGTTGTGGCAAGTTCCATTAGCATTAAAATTCCTCGGGCTCACTGTACTGTAAGTAGGCAAAGTAATAGCCCATTACAGTTCCACTCGTTGGCAAGAAAATACTTCATGTTGTAATAACATAAAGCGATGGTTTTTGTGTGACTCTGTAATACTTGGTGTAACACATTTTATTTTATTCACATAGTATTATTTCCTTTTGTTATGCTTGACTTCAGTTTACTGTAAGTGAATACATTTATTATACACATTAATTGTTAAAGAGCACGCAACTTATAATTTAGTAATGGGTAACATTAGTTAGATAGATAAATTTATTTCCTGCTATAGTAAACATATTAATGTATTACATATCATATATCAATTCACATTACATACAGATGGAAATGGGCGATTGCTTAGTCAAAACCTCCACTTATTGAGCAAAGAAACTGATTTTGTGCCACCCCCTGATCCTCACGGAGAGGCAGTGCACTGTAACTTCTATTTAAAAAAGCATTTTACTTTTTTAAATAGAAGAATGACGACGATACGATGGTAATTATTGTGGATCGTGGATGAAATGAGATAGAAAAAACGGGAGATAAGGAAGAGGAAGAAGTTGAAACTCCAACACTCATTTCTATTAGCATAAACTGCAATAGCATAGCGAAGGTGCGGTAGTTGAAAGTTAAAAGAACGAAGTAGAAAAAACCACGTCAAGCATCTCGTATTTAATGTAAGTCTGTACCAGTTTCAAGTTATAGAAATACAATCTCGTGTCTCCACGGAAATTCTTTATAGGTGACGACGCACGGAAGGAAGCGAACTATAAAATCACCGAAGTAAATTTATTCAGCCCTTATTTCGGGTACATTTTCTAAGCACGTAGTAGATGGGCATGTTAGTGCCGGGTCAAAGAGTGAGACTTAAGGTATTTCGGTTCCATACGGTGCTTTCACAGGCTGATGATTTTTGTTCTTTTACATTTGCACGTTTGGATGTTTACAAAAAAAAAAACGTTTTCGACCGACAAATAAATTGAGTAGGAATAACAGAGAACGTAAGATACATACATACATACATATCATCACGCCTATCTTCCGTAGATCACAGATCTCCAACTGCTACGATCTCGGCATACTTCCATTGCTCCCTCTACACTCTTTATTCTCCTCAAGCAAGCCCGCCGGTTAAATCAAGATTCACAAACTCTAAACCTTGTATTCACACACATTAGAGAACAAATTTTCTATCAATTTTGTCTTTAACATTAATATATAAATAATCATAAAATATACCTTTACTCATATTTGCAAGAAAACAAAATTGAATTAAAACAATTGAACACAAGATTATTTAAAAAAAAAGAGAACATGAATGGCTAATAGATGGCAATATTTATAATACTAAGGAATTTTTTGTATTTAAAATTGGATCGAATATATGTTATAGATGAATTAATTATAATTTTAATGGAAATGTGACAATTTATTAATAATTTAATGCTTTGAAACTATAAGCGACTTGTATATTTAGATCTCGACGTATGTCATAATTATTGAAATTTTTACGCCATAAGTGGTAATGTGATGGAGCTTTTAAACGTCTTTTTTCATCTTGTTACACCTCACATTATGCAAATAAACAATTATTATAATAAAACCTACCACATTTTAATATCAAAGCGTTTATTAAAAATATTATATCCAATCGTTGATGATGTCTATTAAAAAAAAACTTCCGTTGTTCGTTCCATGGCGTCTGTCCAGAGCCATAATTAGGGTCGGACTGATTTACGTAACACTCACTAAATATAGCTGGGCCCTCTCAATGCTAGAACAGTTCGACTCACGAGTGACAGCCCGTAATGGATCCTCTAAGACCTGTTTTGTCCGATGTTTTTATAAATAAATGGTCAGACGTTACAAGGTACATAGGTCAACCTTCGATATGGAACGAAAATGGAGAATGAAATAAAACATGAACATCTTTCACGAACTCAAATGTATTTAAGCGAGATTTCCCGTGACTTGGGTTACGTGTATAATTTTTAAGGTAAGCTCTAAGTCCATAATCTTCTATAGCGAAAATAATCTTTTACCATTTCTCTTCGTGTAACTTCTTCTTAAAATTCTTATTTGTTACTGTTTACGTGATAAGCCCACAACAGTCAGATGGTTTTGTTGTGATAAGTGAAACGTATGTGTTCGTTAGAGGCCGGCTTTGGGACTCAGGAACTCGACCGCTCACCGTACGAAGCGCGCTAGCTAAGTTACCACTCAAACGCCGGTTTTCTGCGGGAGTGTGGTACTTCCCCGGACGAGCCGGCCCATTCATGCTACAGACAAATAATACGCCATTCTCGACAAAGTATTCGTCTGCAGCGTGGCTCTACCACTACAAAATGATATATAAGTAACAAACGAGTAAAGTTACTTATTGATAAGTAATGACCAGAGGCGACTACCTAGTCCATGCACGTTTTGATAGAACGGCCATAATTTTATATGCCATCTGCCATGATAAATTGTTTGAAATGTAAATTCAGTTTTACATTTAAAAAAAAACCTATTTATTATTTTACTTGACACTGGCATAATAGTTATAGCTCATTGCCACTAAAAAAGAAAAACTAAACTTTGTAGTCACTACACTCGGACAAACACGTTGACTTCGGCGTCCAAACACAGACCGGTGTCTGCCGTCACAGTAACGCGTGTTGCCCTAATAAAATCATTGGATGTTTACAAACTCCCGCTATTTATAACCACTCCATCCAGCGACCCGTTGGTATTAAAATTTCAAGAGTTCAGCGATAAACCTCAATTATAAAACTATTTGAAAATCACTTTATTTTTCTCAACATATAAAACTTTCAATTGAATAGGATATATCGGAAAGAAATATATTTTTTTACGATTATTAATGGAGTCAGGCGTTACTTTGCGGAAATCCATCACTATATGGACAGTCAAAAGTTTTACTTAGCTAAGATCCGCGACAAGCAAAACAATAACAGAAAATTAATAATGTGTGTTTTTCCGTTGGGTTTAGTAGATTTATTTGGAACTTAAACCAAAAACTTACCGAAAATCGGCCATCAACTCTCCACCCACCAACCACTACATACAACACCAAACACACATTATCACTTTTCCATCTTGTAAACGACACGTGTTTCGCCCCAACACGAGGCATCTTCAGGTATAGCAGACTCTACGGTAGACAACCGGAAAGTCACACATTATTAATTTTCTGTTATTGTTTGTCTTGTCGCGGATCGTAGCTAAGTAAAACTTTTGACTGTCCATATATTTTTTACTGTATAGTTCCCGGGATACAGTAGAGTCAGCCGTTTCTTCGTTTAATTGCGATTCGAGACGACTATTTTGTTTTACAAATACATATTAAGTAACTCAATTTTGAGTTAAGCTCGCCTTTGTACATCATCTTTCCTTTTAATTCTTGTATGTCGTGTTTTATGTGTACAATAAAGTATTAAATAAAAAGACTATAGTAGCAAATATCTTGATATTTGCTACCATATTCATGGGCAACAGCGTTAGTCTACCTACATACACACACACATATCATCACTCCTGTTTCCCGTAGGAGTAGGCAGAGACCACAGATCTCCATCCGCTACGATCCCGGCACACCTTCTTATCTATCTTTTTATCCATCCTTCCTCTCGTAGCATCGTTTATAGCAGCGAAACGGCTCTCCTTCAGTCGCTTTTCGCCCGTTTTCGTGAGCATCAGAACGTGACGGGTGACTAACCACGTCACCGTCATTTTAAAAAAGTAGATTTGATTATAATTTATCATAGTGAATCCCACGAACCGCAAGGGAGGATGAAGGTCAGCCCCAGCAGAGTCCCGCATGCTGAGATAAGGTATAATATTATCCTGAGGTATCCGATCACGGGACGTTCGGCACGCTTGCGACTAAGCTCGCCCCTAGCCACGCATCCATTGGCACGGCAGACCGTGAATTGGCGACGAGGAAGGAAAAGGATAGAGAAGAAAAGAAAGGGCAGGGTATGGAAAGATGGATTTAGACAGGATTGATACGGTAGTAGCTCGGGAGGCCGGGGTCGCGTACCCGTGTAGCAATTCTATAACTACGTAACAGGCGGCTAACCAAAAATACTCCCTGACCTTCTTATTTTTTCTTTTCTTTTCTTCAATTGCAATTAGTTACAACTATTATACCAGTGTCAAATAAAATACAATGATATCCAATCTCTTGAAATGTTCCAAGTCAGCTTATCACGTTACTAATCCCTGACCTTTATTTCAGGTGAATTTAAAATTTTGATACTTGTGAACTTTGGTTCACACGTATCAATTGCGACTTACATACAAACAAAAAAACAAATTCTTTATATGTATTTGTAAAACTAAAAGGAAACCTCGTTAAGGGAAATCCATCAACGTGTTTCATCTATTAGTAACAAGATAAACAACTGAACACTTCCAAACGATCGACTAACTAGCAATTAAGATTAAAACTGTTCAAATAAGGGAACTAACACGCGAATTAAGTGTGTGCTTAAGACTTTGTAATATTCCCGCCGAGGCAGCTCATTAGAGTTGTGTTTATTTTGGCGTACACACGTATAGGTATATCTACTATGACTGTAACTAAGAAACTCTTGTGATTTAGTTGGTAGGTTTAGATTTAGTTAAAATAATAATAATTTTATTTTCAGAATGTTTATATATTTTACAGGACACTAGATCCCACACTACGATTCCCTATAGGGAAATTAGGCTCTTACCTTCGTAAATAATACAATATTATAACATAAATATTAGAACAGCAGAGAACATAAAATTAAAATATACATTAGTGAGAATAAAAATGGATTAAAATAATAAATAATTAAAGGTGTGATCGTGCATGTGTGCTGATGTGTGTGTTTGTGCGAGTATGTGTGTGAATGTGACACACACATTCACATTCATTGTGTATGTCTGTAAGGATTCTGTGTATATTTTTTAATTTATCGTTTCGAAAAGCAGTCTCCTCGTGTACTTTCAGCCAATTAACAACGTTCCTTCTACACGTGCATTATGTGCAGTTGCCACAGCACTATTTTTTTGTGGAAAAGGAGGAAAAACGAGCAAGCTTGTTGCCTGATGACATCCGTAACATCATAGGCATTGCAGAACCGTTCCCGGCCTTTAAGAAATTTGTAGGCTTGTTTTTTTGTTCTTTATTTCAACTTAGACTTACGCCTCTGATGACGCTTTGCACGGGAGGGCGTCGGTGTCTTCGGCGGTTTGGTTTTGACGCCCCTGTAGCAGTACAGACTCTCTTCCTTGCCCTTCTTCTGCAGTTTGAAACTCGAAAACATTGCATGTACATCTTTGACACTCACAATCACACACGCGCGTTTCTCATCTTTCTCCTTCGTGAGCGTAGAGGCGTGCGCGAGCGTACGCCGCTGACACGACTTTGTGGGTAGTTAGTTGTTTTGTGTGCGCACGCGCCGGATTATATTTAGAAGGCGGGCCGCTCGCGCCGCGTCCGTTATGATTTTTATTAATAAATACTAGTATTAGAGGCAATAAAAGTTTTTAATGGCCAGCGCGTTGGTTTTTGACAACGGCACGTGCATGCTCGTACAATCTGGCCGTTCAGCTACTGCATGTATAACGTATTCGGTATTTCGATCGAAAACCATGAATGAGTGAATTAATTTTTGTTATAATTCGACATTAGAACCCTCAAAAAACGAGCCTACACTTTTAATTTTTTTTTTGTATGCGATAGGAAGGCAAACGAGTAGGCGTGTTACCTGATGGAAAGCAAACAACGCTGCCCATAGACTTCCGCAGCGCTATAGGCAGTGTGGAAGCGTTGCCAACCTTCAGGGAAAGTGTCATTATGGGAATGGGAATGGGAGGGGGAGGGGTAGAGGGAGGGGAAGGGTGTTGGCCCTCCGGAACTCGGCCGCTCACCTTACGAAGCGCGGTAGCTAAGCTACCACTCAGACGCCGATTTTCTGAGAGAGTGTGATACTTCCCCGGCCCATTCACGCTATAGACAAATATTATGCCATTCTTGACAAAGTATTCGTCTGCAGCGTGGCTCTTCTACTAATTAAATTAAATCCTTTTTAATTTTTTTTTTACTTAATTATTGAATTCATAGCACTTAATTGATTACTAATTGTTTAACTAAATAACTTTTAATTTTTTTTGTTATATTTCATTTCTATTTTGTAGTTTATGTGATCACCTTTTGTAATTTTATTCCATTTATTATTACAAGACATTTCCTTAAGGCCGCCAACGCTTCTGCACTGCCTATGATACTGTGAGTGCTTATTTGCGCGGCGTTGATTGCTTTCCATCAGATGAGACGTCTGCTCGTTTGCCTTCCTATCCCATAAAAAATACAAATACATATTTATTTTTATTATTTTTTATGAAAAAACGTAGACAAAATAGAAAGCTCACTTAATACTTTCGATTAGAAGACAATCTAATCGAAAGTATTAAGAGAGAAAATAGGAGGTAAATGTAAAGGAAATATGGCCTGCGAGTTCTTAAATGCTAGCAAGGATAGATGAAAGACAACTGATACGAATAACTGTGAAGAAGAAAGGTCGGTAGAAGAAAATCAAGGAGAATATACCTTCATTAAATCGCTATGTTCTCAACAAAGGCCAGGTCAATAGTACCCGAGGAGGAGGTAACCGAGGAGCTTGTATAAAGAGAGTCATGAGTGTGGATGAGGCAAAGAAAGTGTGCCGGGATCGTATCAGATGGAGGTCTCGAATCTCTACTTGTCAAAACAAGCGTGTTTGTATGCTATCACTTAACGTTATTCAAAGAGCGTATGGTATTTTTACGCTCAAGTAGGTCACACAAAACCATTATTAGATCTAAAACACAACGTTATAAGATAAACTTATTCTTTTTTGTGTTCAAATAGAAAAAATAATTAGTTTTTATAACTTGGCACCTGTTGCTGGCACTTGGTCCTTTGCTTTTCAATGAATTTTATAAATAAAACACCTTCCCGGCAATTGTGGCCAGTTCTCGTTTTAAAAATCATTGAATAAAACCCAAGTGACACGTTAATGTGACAGAAAGAGAAATTAATTTTGCGTATTTATTTTACAAATTAACTAATGTTTGTTATTTAGCTCAAAACAATTTTTTTGTGCTTACCCATCTGTTAGAGAAGGTTCGTCTATTTCTTTGACTCACTCTGTAGCGTAAAGGTTGTTTTTTTTAATTTGTTTGTGGACCATTAACAGAAGTTACATTATATATAATTCTAAATAATACAAACAACATATTAAAATGTAACCGTAATTAAAGACATTAACAAAAAGTGACAGCAGACAGACCAGATATTACATAAACTTGAATATTAGATTTAATACGGTGCTTGATTGTGCGTTGTACCACACTATCGTAGAGAATGTGCAAGTTATTGTTACTTTTTGTGTATTTGTGGTACAATTCACACAACGATCGAAGCGGGGCATTGCAACCAAAACCTCTCTTTTTCATTTCATGATATTCAAAGCTTCATGGATTTTTGGTATCGTTTGGGTTATTAATGGAGTCAGGCGTTACTTTGCGGAAATCCGTCACTATATGGACAGTCAAAAGTTTTACTTAGCTAAGATCCGCGACAAGCGAAACAATAACAGAAAATTAATAATGTGTGTTTTTTCCGTTGGGTTTAGTGGATTTATTTGAAACTTAAGCCAAAAACTTACCGAAAATCGGCCATCAACTCTCTACCCCACTATACACAACGCCAAACACACACTATCACTTTTCCATCTTGTACACGACACGTGTTTCGCCCCAACACGAGGCATCTTCAGGTATAGTAGACTCTACGGAAGACAACCAAAAAATACGAAAGGTATCGTTTGATTTGTTTTGACTGTGGGAGTGAATTAGGCTGTATTTATTACGTAACTTTAGTTATGTTAGAAAGACACTAAATGTGTGCTCCCGAGTTACTACCGTATCATTCCTTGTCTTCTGTTGCGGTAGTATCATATCCCTATCATCCAGTCTAACTCCATCTATCCTTTCCTTTCTTCTCTATATATTTCTCTCTCTCCGCTAATCCACGGTGTGCCGTGCCAATGGATGCGTGGCTAGGGGCGATTTTAGTCAACCCACAAGTCACCCCGGGATCGGGCTCCCCCGGATACTATAGTGCCTTACCTCAGCATGCGGGGCTCTGCTGGGGCTGACCTCAATCCTCCCTTGCGGCTCGTGGGATTCACTATGACGAATTGTAATAAACTTAATTTATTTAAAAATGACGGCGACGTGGTTCGCCTCCCATCACGTCCTGATTCCCACGAGGGCGAGAAGCAACTAACGGAGAGCCGTTTCGCTAAGATGAATGTGAGAGGAAGGATGGATGAAAATATGGATGAGTGTGGAAGCAATGGAGTTGTGGCGGGATAGCGGAAGGAGATCTGTGGTCTGTTTACTCCTATAGGAGACAGGCGTGACGATATGTATGTATGTAAATATTTTCAATAATATATATATATATATATATATATATATATATATATATATAATACATATGTATTGAAATCTCGACTAGTTATAAACTTAAGAACTACACTACTATATATATATATATATATATATATATATATATATTTTTTTTTTTTTTTTTTTTTCTTATATATTGACGCCTATCCCCCGCGGGGGTTGGCAGAGACCACAGAGTTCCATCCGCTGCCATTCATCGCAGCGAAACGGCTCGTCATTGGTCGCTTTTCGCCCTCGTGAGAATCAGGACGTGACGGGTGGCGAACCACGTCGCCGTCATTTTTCGACAAATAAGGTATATTAAATTCGTCTTTAGTGAATCCCACGAGCCGCAAGGGAGGATGGAGGTCAGCCCCAGCAGAGCCCTGCATGCTGAGGTAAGGCACCATAGTCCCCAGAGGAGCCCGTGACGATCGGCACGCTTACGACTAGGCTCGCTCCTAGCCACGCATCCATTGGCACGGCAGACCGTGGATTGGCGGAGAGGAAGGGAAAGGTTCTTACCTTTACCGAAGAAAGGAAGGGTCAGGAAAGGAAAATGGTGGTTGAAGGGTGGTGTGTGGATTAAAAATCCATATAAATATCTATTCCGATGCGGGAATCGAACCCGCGACCATTGACTTCGCGGGCGGAGGGCCCCGCCACTGAGCCAATCGGTCGTATATATATATATATATATATATATATATATATATATATATATATATATATATATATATATATATATATATATATATATATATATAGTTGTATATATTCTATTATATTATATAGTTCTTAAGTTTATAACTAGTCGAGATTTCAGGAAGTTAACACATACGCGTATCTTTTTATAGAGTCGCTAATAGACCCTTTTTCCTCTGACTCATGAACGTGAATCAGGTCAAGTTGATCTATGTCGAAATAAAATACGTTTGAATACAGCAGAACGTTCCCGTCCGTATTCTAGAAGTGTGGAAAAATAAACTGAAATAATTATATGTGATTCGCTCCGGAAACCAACGCGGACGGAGATAGATTCCGAGAGTAATAAAAAAAAATAAACACTTTAAATGTTTCGACGACACTTCTGTGGCAATCTTTAGTATAATCAATACACAAAAATACTATAATATGTGTGAACTTGTTTTTGTCTCTGTGTGTACTTTGATGGTAGAGCCATCGTTACACAGAAGGATTGGCTTGACCGAGAAACTACTACACGCTTATAGAATATCGTCCTTAAGTGGTAAAACTGTTGTCCATGTCGCGGTTGTCCATGGGCGGCGTTGATTGCTTTCCATCAGGCGACACGCTTGCTCGTTTGCCCTCCTATCCCATAAAAAAAAACTTCAATGTGCTTCCAACTGATCAAATTCTTATCCCTATCCTTGATTTTTCTGTGCTTCCTTCTTTTACTTTCTTACTCCTAACCCACTATTCATATTCTTACCCTAAGGTAGGCATGTTTTTTTATAGGGATAGGAGGGCAAACGAGCAAGCGTGCTGCCTGATGGAAAGCAATGAACGCCGCCCATAGACAACCGCGACACCGCAGGAGTCACGGAAGTTTAGTTTTACTTACAAAATGGACGTCAGCAACTCTTCACTTCTCAACCACTATCAACAACACCAAAACCAAACACAAACCACCAATCTTCCACGATGTACACGACACGTGTTTCGCGTCAACGCGAGGCATCATAAGTGAAAATTCTGACTGTCCACATAGTAATGGATTTCCGCAAAAAAACGTCTGACTCCATTTATCATCCTCGTATGACATGTACGTAAAAAAAAGATTGTAGATCTATACAATATCGGGAACCGCATAACAAAGGACTATATAATGGCAACATATTGCGGCATAATTTCAGTATTAAATAAACGAAATTAACTCCGCCGATTCCGAGATCCAACCAAAACTTCCACCTAATCATGAACTATACGCCGAGTACAGTAACTACGCTACGCATGGCTGTTATGAGGTGGTGTTAGACCGTCGTTAGGTGCGTAATTAAAGCCTACCGCACGTACTGGCGTAGTCCATTCTCCGGCCCCGGGAGCCTTCACCCGTACCTTGGCTTTCGAATAGATACGTTGAGAACATACGGCGTAATATCTTCCATTTCCTTCGTGTTAATGTCGTGCCTTCGTCGTTAGATTGTACAGTTCGAGATATATATATATATATATATTACACATCGCGTCTCCTTCTAACATAACAAATTTCGTATGCCATGACTCATTTCCCCATCCTTTCTTCCCTTCATTACACTATGTCGATGACTTTAGTTCCCTGGCGGATTTCTTCTTTTATGTGTATAACATACAGGTATTTCATTCGAGTCTTGGTACCCCGTCATTCTGCCTTGGAAGAGCGTGGTCTCCACCTTGAACCCTTGTCCAAGGCAGATTGAAGTATTGTCCTAATATCCAATCCTGCAGAAGTAAAGAGACCCCGTAACTTATAGAAGAACGTATATCGGCTCAGGACGTATTTTCTTCTTCTAAGAGTGCCTCTCTGACTTGCGAAGGTTGGCAGCTAATTCAGAATAACTTTCCTCCTCCTTCGCGAGGTGTAGCAGTTCTGGAGCACTCGCTATCTCGATCTATTCCCTAATATTACATAGCCACTCTCTTTAATATTTCAGGATCCAAGACTTTCTTTAATATTTCAGGACGTATACCAAATATCAATCCGTGTGTTCTATATAAGTGTACCTGCCCGCACGGGCCAATAACGTAGGGTCCGACCGCGTCGCTACACGGCTCGTAGTGTTCCGGATAATGAAACACCCTTTATTACAGGCGGCGTTATAAAGCCAGCGTCAAACTGGCTCTACGAGTGAAATTTTATTCGTCGAGATGGTTTTTCTACTAAATGGACGGGTCAACGGTCGTAATAAAAGAAACATTCCGACACGGGGAACTACGCCTGCATACATTCAGTCGGTACATTCCGTGTTGCGATACATATGTATGTACAATACATGGTGTATTTGAACGAATAGAAAACTAGCATTAACCGCTAGTTCACAAAAATAAAGGTTCACAGGTCCACAGTGTCCAATAACATGCTTATTTTTTTAAAATTCCTACTAGAAGTTCACTTGTACACATTCCTACTATAAATTGATGTCAAAACTATATCAATTCATTAAGTTTAATTAATTATTTTTAGTTTTATATGGGAGAAAAAAAAAATCTCTTCTCTTCTAAACTCTAGTAAAATTTAAGTAAAGTAATCACAAGATGTCTGCTAATCATTATCATCAGTGGAATTCACTAAGACGAATTTAATATACCTAATTTGTTGAAAATGACGGCGACGTGGTTCGCCACCCGTCACGTCCTGATTGTCACGAGTGCGAAAAGCGACTAATGGAGAGCCGTTTCGCTGCGATGAATAGCAGCGGATGGAGCTCTGTGGTCTCTGCCAAACCCTGTGGGGGATAGGCTTGAATATAAACAAAAAGAAGTAATGAGCCCTTTGCCACTTCCGCTTGCTCAAATACATCAATGATTAGTTCTGTGACAGATTTTTCATACATATCGTCACGCCTGTTTCCTATAGGGGTAGGCAGAGATCACAGATCTCTATCTGCTACGATCACGGCATACTTTTCTTACTTTCTACATACTCATCACTCTTCTCATGCAAGCTCGCCGGTTAAGGGTACTCTTGACTTGGACTTTCCTAAAAACTTCGGCAATTTAGTCAAGGTATGTCTTCCTTGTTCTTTCCCTACCGACCCTTCTATCCACATCCGCAACGTAAATTTATTTTGCCTGTTATCTTTCATCTTTCTCTATGTGCTCAAACCATCTTAGCATTAACATTCCAGTATCATTCAAGCATCAAAAGATTTTTCATTCCAAACTATATGCACCATCGAAACTCCAAGTATGGCTGTAATTTCTCGTAGTAATTACGGCCATACTTGGAGTTTCGATTACTTCGACTAATTATTAAAAGAAAAACAGTCAAAAGTTTTACTTAGGTAAGATCCGCGACAAGCAAACAATAACAGAAAATTAATAATGTGTGTTTTCCTGCTGGATGAAGTGGATTTATTTGGAACTTAAACCAAAAACTTACCGACAAACGGCCAGCAACTCTGCATCCACCAACCACTATACACAACACCAAACACACACTACCACTTTTCCATCTTGTAAACGACACGTGTTTCGCCCCAACACGAGGCATCTTCAGTTATAGTAGTCTCTACGGAAGACAACCGAAAAGTTACTTTTCGGTTGTCTTCCGTATGTTTACCTTCTATGGTTGTCTTCTGTATGTTTGGTGTTATGTATAGTGGTTGGTGGGTGCAGAGTTGCTGGCCGTCTTTCGGTAAGTTTTTGGTTTAAGTTCACACACACATTATTAATTTTCTGTTATTGTTTTGCTTGTCGCGGATCTTAGCTAAGTAAACTTTTGACTGTCCACATAGTGATAGATTTCCGCAAACTAACGCCTGACTCCATTAATCGTCTATAACAATTTAAGTAAAACGTGAGCCAATTACAAAACTTTCAGTACAAACTGCCATATAAGTCAGAAAAAGAAATTATCCCAAATTTACCGGTCCGTTTCACCCACATAAACGTCAGACCTCCGTGCTCATAGTTTCATTTCAAGTTCCCGACTCTGATATGCCGCCGTAATAAGTTTCTTAGAGTTAATTAAACTTGTCTTGGGGATTTAGTTCAGTGATTTACTGAGCCCCACGGTGTACAAGCCACGTGAGTTTTGAAATTAATTCTAGGCGAAACGTGGGGGTAACGTATTATACGGTTGAATACCCGTTATTGGTGACTGGAGGTGGTGAAACGAATAAAATTGCTTACGGACTCTATATGAGCTGATTATGTGGTGAAGGCTTGATTGCTAGAATTACTTTTGAACACATGTACATACATATCATCACGACTGTTTCCTGTAGGGGTAGACAGAGACCACAGATCTCCATTTGCTACGATCTCGGCACACTTTGCTTCATCCACACTCATCACTCTCGTCATACAAGCTCGTCAGTTAAGAGTACTTTTGACTCGGACTGTATTATGATCTTTAGCAATTTAATCAAGATATGTTCTCCTTGGTCTTCCCGTACCAACCTTCCATTAACATCCACAAGATAAATTTCTTTTATCAGTCGAATTGTTTTCAATTTCTTCAACTGATATATCATCCGACCTACGTACTCCGACCTACGTCCAACATATGTCCGGCATACGTCTAACATACGTCCGACATATGTCCAACAAGTCCGCCATATGTCCGACATATATTCGACATACGTCCGACCTACGTCCAACATACGTCCGACCTACGTCCAACATACGTCCGACATATGTCCAACATAAGTCCCCCATATGTTCGACATATATTCGACATACGTCCGACCTACGTCCAACATACGTCCGGCATACGTCCAACATATGTCCAACATACGTCCGATCTACCGCCGCCACCGAGACGGACGTTCTAGCAACCGTTGGAGTGGTGCCGTAGAGGGAGACCTGGAGGACCAAATGGAAACTTTTGGTGATGGAGGCCAATACTCATTTTGGATAATTGCGCTCGTCAAAGTAAGTATTTAAATTTAAATTTAAATTAAACAGAAAATTTAAATTAAAAAGTTTCTTCCTAATAATCACATGCTCGTTTCATACATATTACCTAAAATGTAACAAGTTGAAATTTATTTTGCAAAACGCTCAGCTCAGCAAACAGCCAAATGAACCGTAAACGTCTTCAAGTTTTGCATGATTTTAAACATTGCACAAACAAATTTCCACTCGCTTATTACATTTAGCGATAAAGCCAAGCGGGCGCTGCCGGGGGCGACTTCTGCTGTATCAGACGAATAAACCTAGTTAGGGTTGAACATATCAGAGATTTTACGTTACAAATAAAAAGGAACAGCCACGTTCCCTTTAAATTCTTCTTATATTGCTTAAAAGGAACGTTTACATGACGATTGTTTTGTAGATTATATTAAGATATGTTAAAACATACATACATACATATCGTCACGCCTTTCCCGTAGGGGTAGGCAGAGATCACAGATCTCCGTCCGCTACGATTCCGGAACACCTTCCTTTCTAACCCATACTCAACCATCTTTTCATCCATCCTTCCTCTTACATTCATTGTAGCGAAACGGCTCTCCATTAGTCGCTTCTCGCCCTCCCCCTACCGTAGGTATCAGGACGTGACGGGTGGCGAATCATGTCGCCGTCATTTTATTTTGTGTTTTATTTAGTCTGTTATTTTAAGCTTCTTTCATACAAGCACTAGATGATAAATGAGATTTTTTTTATGAAGTAGGGAGGCAAATGAGCAAGCGTGTCACCTAATGAAAGAAATCAACATTGCTCATAGACATTTGCAATATAGGCACTATAGTTGCGTTACCGGTTTTCGAAATGTTATAAGGCATATTTTGTTAAGGTTCTAACGTCATATCGATTTGCAAACATCGTTGAAGGTAATTTGTTCCATAAAGTAGTGATGTGTGGAATGAAGTTTCAGAAAAAACATAACGTACTGGATCGCCATTCATCCAGAAGTTTGCAGTAGTGGAATTCAGCGGCAGGAATTATTCCGACCAACCCTCGGAGCGCTCCTGGTGGTAAAAGCGATAAAAGATGCTGAAAGATGAGACATCTCTCCGCAATGCTATAGAATTAAACCATAAAGAAAGATGATGTAAACATGTGTAATTAGAGTCATTTGAATTGTCTCTTGGGAAAAACCATATTTTTCGAATACAAAAGTTAAAGTTTTCGTCGACAAGACTCAATCGAAATCAATTACGCTATTTAATAGACAATTAAAGACGTGTCACGACCAATTGGCTCAGTGGTGAGGCCCTCCACCCGCGGAGTCAATGGTCGCGGGGTCGATCCCCGCATCGGAATAAATATATGTATGGATTTACAAATATTTATTGTGGTAGCCCCGCCAATCCGCATTGGGCATGCGTGGTGGGTTAACGTCCGTTCCTCCAGTAATGGAGAGGCCCGTGCTCAGCAGTGGGACATATATGGGCTGTTAAAAAAAAAGACGTGTAAACAGAAAATAATAAAATAAATAATTAATACAATGATAATATAGCAACCCTGACCTTTGTACAAACAAACAGCATTTTGAAAACGGAACGGCCGTAACAAACAAAAACATCCCATCCAATCGGCCGTAAAGCACGGAAACTTGATTCCTGCATATTAGTTATCACCATAAACGCGGGCGGGCAATTCTTGGGTACTACAGGGTTCAAAGTTAACATTTCTGCGGATTCAAATGAAATTAGACTCTATTTCCTACGTCATAATGTTTAAGTAAACGACACGAATACACAATGATAATTTTATCATACGCGTTATATTGTTGGCGACGAGCGTTGTAAAATTTTTTTTGTCACAATACTGTTTTAGTATAAATAACCTTTTCGCATAGATGACGTTGTTGTCCTTGCCGATTTGGCTACAGTTATTTTAATTGAATAATCCCTGAAATGTTAGCTGCAGTGTATTTTAGTGCTTTAAGTATGCATGTCGCAAACACACAAGGCACTTTCTGGTCCAAACTCCTCGTTTAGCCTTTAGTCAATGATGTGAATGAGAATTTTTTTTAAATTTTGTTACAGAATATTCGAGAAATAAATATTATAACTCAGCAAACAACCTGAAAACTATTTTTATTTGTTTCCAAAACGTAATTTACTTAAACGTACGTAAAGACACAGGGACATCCACATCTAAGTGTGGGAACAAGCCTCGGGAACCAGAACCCCATTACTTGGGCTTATGCTTTAGGGGGCGACCGCCCTTCGGTCTTTGTGCCGCTGTTCTTAGCTTTTGGGGCATAAAATGCAAAATGCCGACTTGGTGTTGGACGCCACAGGGGTTCTAGCACCACCATCTTCACCTGCTCCCCACTGTTTTGTGCGAGCTAGGTGTAGAGATCGGCAAATGCACAGGTTAGAAGTCAAAGACTCTAACCAATGAAATTATCGTTTTTTTCAGAAGCTTAAGGTATAATAGCAAATGCGTCGTCTGATGGTAAGTACAACTTATAGACATTCGCAACATCAAGGGCAGTGGAAAATTCGTGGCTTATCTTAGATTAAAATGAGAAGAATGAGTAGAATGAGAATGAAATAATAAGGAGAAGGAAGAGAAGTAACAGAAAAAGAAACTAGCTTCCAGTTCTTATTGACCACTGGATAAATTTTATTAGCAATACTACTACTTAAAGTCGGTTTCCCGCTATAGTGCGGTCTTTCTCCTGTAGACCTAAGTGTGCTTCAGACAAACATTGTAAAATGTTCTTCTTCTAAGAGTCCCTCTCCGACTTGGAAGGTTGGCAGCCAATTCAGCACAACTCTCCTCCTCCTCTTTCGTGAGGTGCAGCAGTTCTGGAGCATTCGCTATCCCGGTACACTCCCTAATATTGCGTAGCCCAGACTTTCTTCTGCGACCAACTTATCTTTTGCCTGCGACTTTTCCCATCATGATCAGTTGCAGCAACTTGTACCCGTCATGTCCCATGTTAAAATGATAACATGTTGAAAATATTTATCAAAACCTTTTGAGACAATTTCGCTAGTAATGCTTTTTAATTTTTTTTTGGAAAAGATTAGCAATATTTTTATTAATTCCGAGAATTCTTGTTTTAACCATTAAAACTACGCTAATATTGTTCGTGCTAGGAAATAGTTCACATCAACAGGACAATAGATCCTTACCAATGAGTTATCACTGTTTCCTTGACAACATGATTCGTCATTTTAAATAAAAAATGATTTTAAGTGTATTACGTTATAAATTGCGAAGATCACCACCACTCTGTGGAACCAGCTACCTTCGACGGTCTTTCCGAACCGATACGACATTGGCACCTTCAAAAAATAAGCCTTCACATACTTAAAAGGCCAGCAACGCTTCCGTCACTGCTGCGGTGTCGCGGTTGTCCATGGGCGGCGTTGATTGCTTTCCATCAGGCGACACGCTTGCTCGTTTGCCCTCCTATCCCATAAAAAAATGATTTTACGACCACTGTATGTTACATTAGCCAGATATGTATATGTCCCTAAAGGACACCCATTCGCAAGCTGGCTAGAACGTATTTGGTTGGTTGACTTATCGCCTGACGGATGAATGCCCAAATTTTTCTCAAAGTGTATTCATAATATAAATCTTTTTAGGACGAAATAAATACAAATTATCAGCTTCCCTTTATCATTTCCGGCGAAGCGAAGTTTGCCAGAAGATATCACATTATCGTTTTTCTCCCTTATAATGTGTAACAGTAACAATTCAATGGAAGCAAACAATATGAAGGATAATTTTTCATAACACAGAAAAAAAAAATCCCCATTTCCAGTTACCCCCCCAACCCGGTTTCCCCTTCCCCCAAAACGTTTACATAAACCTGATTTATACGTGTAACGCGCTAGAACCAGCCAAGTTTCTTTAGTTCAATGTGCCTCGCATTTACATAATATATTTCGCAAGCAATACATTATGTTATGTTTACCAAAGAGCGTCATATGTTATGCTGTGATACAGGCGCCTCATGGAAAGCATCGGTTATTTTTGTTCCTCGAATGAGAGAATATTTCCGGATGAATAAACCGCTCTAAGGAAGGAGCGTATACATTTATTTCCAAAAATATTCGTTGGGATTAAGTATGTAAAAATATTGAACATTTAACTTTACTCTCCACTAATACAAAGGATGCGTGGCTAGGGGCGATCTTAGTCGCAAGCGTGCAGACCCGGGATCGAGCTCCCCTGGGTACTATAGTGCCTTTCCTCAGCATGCGGGGCTCTGACCTCCATCCGCCCTTGCGATTCGTGGGAATCACTATGACGAATTTTAATAAACCTAATTTATTAAAAATGACGGCGACGTGGTTCGCCACCTGTCACGTTCTGATTCCCATGAGGGCGAGAAGCGACTAACGGAGAGCCGTTTCGCTACGATAAATGTGAGAGGAAGGATGGATGAAAAGATGGATGTGTGTGGAGTCAAGGAAGGTGTGCCGGGGTCGCAGCAGATGGAGATCTGGTCTGTGGTATGTATGTATGTATAAGTATTTTTAACATACTCTATTATTATAGAATGAAAGAATAATATAGTCTGCATATTTATCAGTATATTTAATTCCATATGAGTTAATTTTTAGGAACAACAGGAAACTGATCTTTTTCCATAGTTTGTGAAATTTTTATAAAACAATTCTTACTTTACGTATTAAAAGAGGTATTTTTATTCATAGATTGGTTACTTTTTTATGATTATTCGACAGATAGCATCAAAAGAGAGAAGTTAGTAGAATGATTTTTGAAGTTACGAGTTCTGATAACTAGGCCGACGATTTGACAGTTACTTAATACTTTATTGTTACGTAATACGGCTTATGTTTGTTGTTTATTTTCTGTTGGTTTACCTGTGACCTTTTAATTTAAGAAGCTCTTAATTTTGTTCATTTTTAATGGATTTTTTCACATCGACTTCATTGGCTCGGTCACCTTGAGCGAATGGGCGAAGATCGGAGTGTGAAGAGGGCATATTAATGTCGACCAAGTGGTCGAAGGTCAGTTGGTCGACCTAAATATCGCTGGAGAGATCAGGTGGATGCTGGACCTGCGCGAACTTCAAGCTAGCAATTGGCAAGAATTAGCGCAGAATAGGGAAAGATGGGTCACTGAGCCGGCGGAGTAAGTAGTAATGGATTTTTTGGCAATTACGGTTTCCAAATTTTCACGCCTATTTTGATTATTGGCAACCACGGTTGCCAACAACGAAAATAGTCTATAATAGTAAAGTTTTCTAGATATCTTTCATTTTTGAATGATTTTAATCGTCTATGTTTGCTTTCTGAACGACTCTACTTTTTTTAATCATTTAACGAAACGCACATAAAGCGCGCATGCATAAACGATTTACTAATATTGTTACAATTACAACAGTTAAAAAAATATTTTCATTAGGGAAGATTTTCTTCGCTCCTATCCAGTGTTGTTATTACTTATTGCCAATAATGAAATATTGATGATATAATCTGTTTTTATCACCAAATTATACAACACTTTACTGGAATATTATACCGCGGGGAGGTAGTAAATTTCAGTGGAAATCGCAAACTTGCAAAGGGACGAAAAACTTTGACTCTTATATCATTATCAAAAAGTTATTAAGCCCGTCTTACGAGCGTTTATTCGATTTATTACACTTTAGCGAAATCGGCTATTGCGATCGTTAGTGGTAAACTAAAGGGGCCCTCCCCTTTAAACTAAAGGGGGGGTTAGTTGCAGCGCACCTAGGGCTGCAAATATATAGGTCTTCGAACTGATGTGATGAATCAGCTTCGGTGTCGAGTGCTTCGTTCGGCTCGTTTACAAAGCATATCGGCATTCCAGAGGAAGTACTTGAGACTTCCCGGTTGGTGTCAAATAGCTTGAAGTAAGGTAATTCCACATAGGTAACTATATATCTACTAATTCCGTTGAAAACGCAGTTGAGTTTTAATTGAAGCGCAGTGAGCGCTTGAGTCCCCCCCTATACCCCCTATCCCCCCCTCCTTCCCCTCCCTCCCCCTTCCCCCTCCCACTCCTCTCCCCTCCCCTCCCCCTACCCCATCCCTCCCAAGGGGTGGGGACCCCTCCCCACCCCTTGGGAGGGATGGGAATGGACATGGGGCCTTCCCCCCCGGGAAGGCCCCATGTCCATTCAGTTTTCGTTAAGTTCCAGCTTCGCAAATACACAATATTATTTTTCTAATATATGTTCGCGGATGTTAGCAATGTGTGTTTGACTGTCCATCGTAATACAAAAATACTTTACATCGATATCAACGTGTGAGAAGTGGTAGAAATGTACTGTGTTACGGTAATTGGAGGTACTTCTGTCTCCTTCCTTCTTCTCTTCCCGTTTCCTCCTTTCTTCTTTACCCATCTCGCATCCTCAACGTGTCTGCGTATGTGTTTGGTATTGCAGAGATCATGACTGGCGCTAGTCACTACCTATAACCTATCCTAGATATATATGCCTATCTATAACAGTTAAAAAAATGAATAGTTAAAACACGGAAGACATTCATTCTTATAATGTTGTAAGAAATAATTGTCTGATTTTAATTGAGATAGAGAGAATATATGAAAGAAGACTGATGAAAGAACTTTACGTCGCGGATGTGGGTAGAAGGCCAGTAGGGGTAGACTAAGGAGAACATACCTAATTACCGAAGTTCTTAATAAAGGCCAGGCCAAAAGTACCCTTAACCTTAGCTAGTAAGAAGAGAGTGATAAGTGTTGATGAAGCAAAGAACGTGTGCCGAGATCGTAGCAAATGGAGATTTGTGGTCTCTCCCCACCCCTATGAGAAACAGGTGATGATATGTATATATGTTTAGTCGACGAAACACCTAATATAGAATTTCCGTAATTAACGATGTAACTATATATCATATAACCATGGATATATTATAGAATAGTTCGTACTCTTTAGCAAAATAACCGCATGTTTTCAGCTGAGTTATGACTCATTAATGTATTCAACCGCGATCTTGAGTGAGTCATATACTAGGTATCTTCAGTGCGTATTTACTCGTAGCGATACATTACACTTTATATTATGTTCGTTTGCAAAATACATTAATAACGATATAGGGGAATGACCCTATATCGTTATTAACAATTATTAAAACTATCTTGATAATCTTATTTGCGAGATTCTTTTTTTTTTATTCGTCTCGAAGTATGGAATACGTTTATAGAAAATAGTCAAAACTGCTACAATCCGACAAAAGCACCTTGCTTTTGTCGGATTGTAGCAGTTTTATTATAGGTTTACACAATTTTTTTATATATTCACGCCTATCTCCCGTAGGGGTTGGCAGAGACCACAGAGCTCCATCTGCTACCATTCATCGCAGCGAAACGGCTCTCCATTGGTTGCTTCTCGCCCTCTTGTGATTCAGGACGTGACGGGTGGCGAACCACGTCGCCGTCCTTTTCAACAAATTAGGTATATTAAATTCGTCTTAGTGAATCCCACGAGCCGCAAGGGAGGATGGAGGTCAGCTCTAGTGGAGCCCTGCATGCTGAGGTAAGGCACCATAGTACCCGGGGAGCCCGATCCCGGGACGGTCGGCACGGCAGACCGTGGATTGGTGGAGAGGAAGGGAAAGGATAGAGAAGAAAGGAAAGGGCAGAAACGAAAATGCGGATTAGGGGGGGGTAATAATTTTTCAGTTTCTATTCTGGTTCCTACAAATGTGTATACATAAAATCGACAGGAAATGAATGTTTTCTAATTTATATACAACAATTATTTTATGCTTTATTGCCCACGATAAATTCTGTATTATTCATAATTAACTGGAAAAAAATATAATTTTTATTTGAAAAGCGGTCATTTGATCGCAATCGGTAGAAATAGGTACATATAAATTACGGTAAATTTAGTGTTAAAGATTATTTTTGTGAACAAATACACATTTTTCAAAGGCCAGCAACGTTTCTGCAGTGCATCTGGTGTTGCAGATGTCTATCAATCAACAAATCAATATCAGCCCGTAACACTTCACTGCTGGACATAGGCTTCACTCAAAGCGCGCCACCTAGCCCGATCTACGGCTACATACATCCAGTCTCAGCCAGCCGCCTTGCACAGGTCCTCGCTCCATCTAGCAGTCTCACACTACGTTTGTCGAGTCGCGGTCGCCACTCCAGTATTCGTCAGTTCATTGCCACTTCAGTTTGCTAACTTGAAGAGCTATGTCGGTGACTCAGGTTCTCCGGAAAATTTCTACAGATGTCTATGGTAGTTATTAATTGCTTTGTATCAAGCGACACGCTTGCTTGTTTACCTTCCAGTCCGATAAAAGCGCTTTATATAACAAGCAATCGTTATATCATGATCTATCAGGAAAAGTTTACCTTTAATTAGTTTTATTTTACAATTAATACAGATTCATTAAATAGTGATAACTACGTTGTACGGCTTTCCACTGACCGAATGTTGAGGTCCGGGTTAAAATATTGGAATTCAATGAAATTTGGTTTACTCATATTATATTTGGAATTAATCATCACTGTCGTTTTAATACTGGAAATATTTCACCCAACCCTTTCGCATACGTAGCAATTTATTACTGAAATATTAATTGCGAAGTGCAGAAATTATCTTTTACGATTGTTCTGATAATTTTAATATTTTTTTCTATAATTTTAATTTTAATATTTACATAATCTTTCAACAGATTATATATATTATTATTATTATGGACAGAATTCGGAATGAAGAAATTCGCCGGAGAACCAGAGTCACAGAGACAGCTCTTCGATTTAGCAGACTGAAGTGGCAATGGGCTGGACACGTTTTTTTTTTAATAAGATAGTAAGGCAAACGAGCAGGCGTGTCGCTTGATGGAAAGCAATCAACGCCGCTCATAGACATCCCCAGCGTCATAGGCAGTGCGGAAGCGTTGCCGACCTTAAAGGAAAGTGACATTATGGGAGTGGGTGGGAGAAGGTGTTAGGCTTCCGGAACTCAGGTCGTTCACCGGTCGAAGCGTGGTAGCTAAGCTACCACTCAGACGTCGGTTTTCTGCGCTAGTATGGTACTTCCCTTGGCGAGCTAGCTCATTCATGTAACATACAAATAATGCCATTCTTGACAAAGTAATCGTCTGCAGCGTGGCTCTGCTACTTAAGAGGAGAACCGACAATCGTTGGAGTAGACGAGTGCTGGAGTGGAGACCGCAACTCGGCAAACGTAGTATGGGACGCTCCTTGCTAGTTGGAGCGACGTTAAACGGTATCAGAACATGTAATAGCATAAGCTATTATTATATTACTATTATGTTATAGTATAATTCTGGCATAAAAGCTTTTCAGCTCAAAACTTTATATTACGACGACAAATTCAAAAAGTAGCCTTATTGTGCACAGCTAGGATCATCAGAAGGTTTCTTTTATTAGATTGGATTATCCTGCTACAAAGGAATAATAACCGTAATAATAATATTATTTTTGTAGCGTGTTTTCAAGCGAAACCTTCTATAGCTGCGTTACACGATTGGGTAGGGAAAAATCTATGAGTTCTCGTCAGCAACATGTTAATGCTTAAGGTATATCTATAGCTATGAGTGTAGCTATAGACATACTTTAAACACAGCTAATGCACGCAGCTATCTACGTATACTCATCAGGCCATCGCATTGTATATACCCGATTGTATGTGTGTACGTTTGATGCTTCATGGATGAATAAAGTTTTGTGAGTCTAGTCAGCAACATGCTTTAGTAATAGCAGCATATCTATAGTTATCACCCTCAAGCCATCTATACAAATAAAGTTTAAATTTTTACGTGCAAAGTTTTATGTGTGTATACATACTTGCACATGCGTTGTTCTTTATATTGTGTTTTAATTTGATTACTATTAATTATGTTGAATTGTCAGATCAATGTGCAGTACAACAGCGAGTACTAAATATGTTATTAATTTTACAATTAGAATGAAATTTTAAAATACAGTTTAAAGTTTTCACTTTTATCGGCAGTCCTCATGACTGCCTCCGATTTTAACATTGTTATGAAGAGAGAATTATGTAAATAATAAATATTTTGGAAAGATACACCTCTATTTTCGGTATTTTCAGACATATTAAGGCGAAAAATACTAAGAGCATGTATTCACAAACATGAGTTTTAACAGTCGAACTCTATTACAAAGCATTTATCAGCCAGTAGTTACGCAAGGCGGTTCCGGAAGTCGCGTGTGAATAAAGCAAATATGGCGGGCGGAAGTGGGCCGTAACTCACGCCACAGATACCCGGGCGACTTCCTTCGGGTGATTCACGATTTTGCGACGGCGGGACGACGACGGGACAACGACGGTAGTAATTCCCCTTAATAAGTTGCTAATATTTCGCCATTATTAAAGGTTTCGACAGGTTCATTTTCTTTAAGAGTAAATTTTACAAATTTATACTTTATTATGTGAAACAATAGACACCTAAATAAAAAACAAAACAAATTGTGAGAGATCCGTTTGAATTATCTTCATTGATACACCATAAATTGTATAAGTAATCCAGTTGAGCGATCGTCATCTATCATCATCATCTGCTGCCAATTCACTAGCATTGGTTACCTGTACGACACCCATGGGAAGAACTAAAGAAGAAAATATAATATTTTTTTTTATAGGATAGCAACGAGCAGACGTGTCACTTGATAGAAAGCAATCAACTCCCATAACCATCCTCAGTGCTATAGGCAGTGCAGAAGTGTTGCCGACCCTTAGAGAATGGTCATTATGGTAGGGGACAGGGGGTTTTGGCCTCCGGAGCTCAACCACTCACCGCACGAAGGGCGGTTGTGAAGCTACCACTCAGATGCCGATTTTCTGCAGGAGTGTGGTACTTTAATTAGTAATTTTTGGTGCACGTTTTGTTATACTCCATTTCTGATTATTTGCCGTACAATTTTACTCACGAAATATATAATATATAGTCGAAAATACTAATTTTTTTAATAACATCAAGAATTAAAAGTTGGATAATTTAATGCACTTGGTAACACTCAACGCATGCTGGTCGCTGTCTCGCCATTTTCATATTCAGCTCACGTATTAATGTAAATTTTCGCTTTCCGATAATTTTCGTTTCACGATTGCGAATAACAGTCAATTAAATTTAAAATCGATAAACCATAAAAACATTTTTGACGTATTACGCATTTTTATTCACAATTTTCATATTGACGGCCGTCCTTTCAAATCACCATCATTATGGGCGCAACAATTCACTGATGGAGTTTTTTTTGGGACGTCAGACATCCGCAGTGCTATAGGCGTTGCAGAAACGGTGCCTGTAGGTTTTTGCCTTAATTCTCTGTTTAGTGGATAGATTAGAGAACACAGATTATCTTTTATTGTAGGTAGTGTCACTGTCTATCTATTGGTATATGCTCCTAAAGCAGCCTCTGATAGACAAAAAATTAGTCAGAAATAATCTATTTTATGTCAATGTTCCATGTCAAAATATGGAAGCCGCTCACATCATGCTTCGGTGCAGGAGAGTAGCAAACTATCGGGCCAGATATCTGGGTGCACCCGGATTACTCATGGATTCTGTGGGCAAGCCGAAGAGGCTGCTATAGTTTATTGAGAAGCTGGGGTGAATATAATTGGAGCTATCCATTCTGACAACACGCAAAATAGGCGCATGATGACCTTGAGTTGCGGAAAACAGCCTGTTACACCATTTACTATCCACGTAGATGTATGTAGATATTTTGATATTGATTTATTTAATAATAACAACAATAAAAGCCCTTATTCAGACAGATTTGGTAGACACACATATGACATATAAATTTACTTTATTTGTGTCTGTATGCCTCTATTGACTAAGGTCTCATCAACTGTAACCATTTTTTCCGGTCGTTACCTCTTTTCCATGTGCCACCTGCGATAGCCTTTGTTTCATTGACCCATCTTATAGATGGTCTTCCTCTTTTCCTATGCATGTCCCCAGTGAACCAGTTTATTATTGTCTTTGATAAATTTATCTTCCTCTTAGAGTGTGCCTCGCCTATTTCCATTTAAGTTTTCTTATTGTTTTAATAATATCCTTTGTTTTTGTTTGTTGTTTTATAGTTGTTGTTCTTTCGCTTTTATGATTTCGTTTAATGTACATAAATTATCTTCTTTCTTCTCTATCGTCTTATTTCTTTTTGCATAGTTCCCCGGCATTTTTAAATATTGCGGACTCGTATCAAAGCGTAATTGGTAACTGCGATCACATCTTCTCAATAGTCTACTTGAAGACATGAACTCAACACGATATAATCTATTTCTTAGCACAAGTATTGTTAGCTTATTTGGAATATAATTATTAAAAAAAGAAACATTTGTAGAAAATGTTTTAGTAAACATCTTTGAAGACAAGTGAAGTGTTCCAATACACTTTACTGAAAACTCCACATTCAAATGTTCCCTTCAGCGACTGGAAGTGTTTTATCAGATCCAGTTTGTTTTCGTTTACGTAGCACCAGTGAAACTGTAGCGCGCAATACTACGAAAGCTTCGCAAGATTTACTTCATTAAATACACTTGGAGCGCTAAGCCGTCCGCAAACAGGATTAGTCGGCTCCGGGGCACAATTTCCGCGAATGAAATTAAAGGAGGAGAAAGATTTTTATATATAACTCTCTCTTTTAGTGTTTAATAATTAGTGCATGTATGTATATAAAATGATATTGACAATGTACCGCTATATACAGGGTGTCCCAGAACTCAACGTTAAGACGAAACGGGGTGACAGGACTGATTGTAACCATCATGAGAAAGATCAGAAAAATATCTATCTGAAGATCTTAAAATTAAGAACCTACCAAGAGCTTGTGCGAATAAAAAACATTTTAACTGAGTAAAATGGGTTAGCAAAAATCGGGTTACTTGAGGTTTTTATTTTTTACACGATTTTTTTTTTAGTATGAAACTAACAAGTATTGTACCATTTTACAATTCTGATTAAATGCACCAACTTTTGATCGCACTTGCCAAGGCACTCTAGTACTTTTTTTTAAAGGAGGGCCTTTCAAAGTCGACAAATTTTGAAAATTTTAAATTCATAGTTTAACAAATAGTCTTAATTCTAGGAAACTTGGGGCAATTGTGTCATTATTTATTACTGTGATTCTAGGATATAAGAGTCTTGCTTTATTCAAAGAAAAGATAGATAAACGTACAAGCAAGTTACCTGATGGTAAGTTATCACCCGGCCCCTTTTCCAAGGGCACTCTAGATGTATTGGGACCTGATCTTCAGACAAGCTTGTGAATAATACTAAGGAAAGAAGGATATAATGAGAAAGGAAGAATAAAGATATGGAAAGTGTATAAAGTCATAAAAGTAAAATGTAAATAGTAGGAAGGAAAGAGAGAAGTAATGGAAAGGAGAGAGAAGAGGAACGTTAATGAAAGGAAAGAAGAATTTAGATTTTTGCACCTATCGCACAAAAAGTAGTAACAGAGAAACATGTTACCAATTTGTTGGGCTGTATTACATTCCTAGTCGAGACAGCTCAATGTTACATGACTCTAACACTATCATATCATATTTAAGTATAAATAAATGAAAGACAATACGAGAAAAACAATGCAGAACAGGTTTAAGTGACATTTATATAAAATTATTTTTATATATTATATATTCACGATTATCCCCTGCAGGGGTTGGCAGAGACCACAAAGTTCCATCCGCTACCATTCATCGCAGCGAAACAGTGAGAAACTCTTTCGTGAGAATCAGGACGTGACGGATTGCGAACCACGTCGCCGTCATTTTTCAACAAATTAGGTATATTAAATTCGCCTTAGTGAATCCCACGATCCGCAAGGGAGGATGGAGGTCAGTCCCAGCAGAGCTCTGCATGCTGAGGTAAGGCCCTTAGCCACGCATCGTTTGGCACGGTAGACCGTGGATGGGCGGAGAGGAAGGGAAATGATAGAGAAAAAAGAAATGCGGATTGGGGGTGTTACCAGACTCGGAATAAATATTTATAAATCCATACGTATATTTATTCCGGAGCGGGAATCGAACCCGGGACCGTTACTCCGTGGGCGGAGGTCCCCACCACTCAGCCAATCGGTCGTACTATATAAAATTAAGTGTAGTTAAGTAGTAGACTTGACATTATAAGTAACCTATAATTCCAGTTTATCTGGATTACAATAAACTTTTTCACAATAATAGCTATTGTTCCTCTTATATGGTTCGAGACCTCTATAAAACTTGTTACAAATGCTAGCAAGATCTAAGTTCTGACCCAGCTAACAATGTGTACCATTAGAGCTGCAATTCAAAGTCAACCTTATTTCATGCCAATAACGTCTACATTTGCGTGACAGAGTTGGTAACTGAAAATCTTTAGTAAGCCAACCAACCAATCTCTGTCGCTATTAAGGAGAAAAGACTTCTTAGCATCGATATAAGTAAGATTTCAGGTGCATGGAAACAATGGGATCGAATAATCTATTCAATGATCATCTTAGTGTATCTTTATGTAACACTTTACTGATCAGTAACAGATAGACACATGATCTGGCTCGATGTCGCTTTATCAAGGTTTGTTCAATGGGAAGGAGGCCACGATCAAATCGTTAACTTAAAAAAAGTTGAAAACTATGGATGTATAAGAAAATACTTTGTGTGCTTCATCAACAGCCTGCGGCAGTCCAGACATAGGCTTCCCCCAAGAAGCGCTACCTACCTCGAACTTCGGCTTCAAGCATCCAGTTTCTGCCTGCCGCCCTGCGCAGATCGTCGCACCATCTAGCCGTGGGGCGTCCCATGCTACGTTTACTGAGTCGAGGTCTCCACTTCAGCACTCGTCTGCTCTAACGAATGTCGGATCTCCGACAAACGTGACCAGCCCATTGCCACTTTAGTTTGCTAATTCGAAAGGCTATGTGACTTTAGTTCTCTGGCGGATTCTTTCATTCCGAATCATATCTACCAGAAAAACTCCGAGCATATTTCTTTCCATAGCTCTCCGAGCGACACCGAGCTTGTGAAGCAGACGGACTGTCAGCGTCCACCATAAATTTTAATGCATTTTTATCTGTGATACCGCAGCAAAATCCGATGCCAAATTTGGAATCGGGAAATGTGCACAATCTTACTGAAGCCACTGCACAGGTATGCAAAAATATCGCATAATCTTTTATTGTTATTTTTATTGGAGGTAGCGTTCGCAAGTACGTGGTTTAAAAATGCTGAAGTGTGGAAATATACAAATTATATGGAATTCGAAGATTAAATTTTAGATAAGGGGTATCTTCATTTTTATATTTAAGGAAGAAATTTGGTAACTGTGATTTGTTTTATTTGAAAACATGGTCCACACCCAACACAAACTTTTGACCTAAATAAATATTTTTTGTTATATTCTATTTTATTTCTTTTAATATATGTACATAGGCCAGAGTTAAGTGTCAAGAAGTTTTTTTTGTGTGCAAAAAACATTGTCTGCAAGAAGTGTTTTTTCTGAAGATAAAATCGGATACTTATAATTAAATTTCAATTAGTTTAACTTCAAAATTCGTCCTGATTCTCACGAGGGCGAAAAGCGACCAATGACGAGCCGTTTCGCTGCGATGAATGGCAGCGGATGGAGCTCTGTGGTCTCTGCCAACCCCTGCGGGGGATAGACGTGAATATATAAAAAAAAAAAATTAACTTCAAAATGACCGATCCCAATGGAGGAGCAATGTGGACGCTCTCTGTCCCACCTCGGGAGCATAGGACCATAAGAAGAAGACGAAGAAGAAACTTTAAAATATACTATTATTATATAATATACTATATATATTATTATATGTACATTTTTATAGGATTAAAATCTTCCACGGAATGCAGTTGTCCATTGCTAGACATGGACCTTACCACAGACGTGCTACTTAAGTCAATTTTCGGATTCATTCATTCATTTACGGCCAACCGCACCGTACAGATCCGTCACTCCTTCTGGGCGGGAGGCGTCCAATATTTTGCTAAGACGTAGCTTCCACTCCAGCCCTTCTCGTTGTAAAATATATTGTTTTTTATTTGAGATCCAGAAAGGGGAAGGGAGTGCAAGATAGTGAAAGAATATACATAATTTGTTATACTAAACATGAATTAAAAAAGAGCATCAACAATGAAATAGCAATTAATGTGATAAAATATATGGAGTAGGCAAACGAGCATGCGGGTCACCTGGTGGTAAGAGATCATCGCCGCCCATAGACATCCGCATCGCCGGAGGCGACGCAGATGTGTTGCCGGCCTTTGACGAACACATACGCTCTTATCTTGAATACCCCCATTTCATAATCACCTGGGAACACCGCAGGTGATAAATTGTTCTACATTTCCACAGTTCGTGGCAGAAAACTGCGACTAAATCGCACGGCAGTTGACGGCCAGCCATCCAGGTGATGGGGAACCTATTTTGACGCGTGATGTGATGGTGGAACGCTGCGGCTGGGAGGAGATTAAACAACTCCTCAGAGCATTCACCGCAATAAATTCGATACGTTTCATGACATGTGGGGCTTTTTCACCCCACATTTACCATTAATAATCTGGGTTGATCTCCGTCCTCCCTTGCGGCTCTTGAGATTCACTAAGACGAATTCAATATACCTAATTTGTTGAAAATGTCGGCAACGTGGTTCGCCACCCGTCACGTCCTGATTCTCACGAGGGCGAGAAGCAATTAACGGAGAGCCGTTTCGCTGCGACGAATGGTAGTGGATGGAGCTCTATATATATATATATATATATATATATATATATATATATATATATATATATATATATATATATATATATATATATATATATATATATAAACCATTAATATTCGTTTTGGTATTGGCGTATGCCTTAAAATAATACAAAAATCATAATAATCAAGGAAATATACCATAATAATAGGTATAGTTTTAAACGCATAATACCACAAAGTAATAAATTTATATTTCTAAGAATCAGTTTAATAAACACGAAGCTCGAAAGGGAAATCTACAAACAACGGTCTTACAGGAAGCTTGTTAATCAACATCAAGCATGAAAACATGTAGCATTAGTTCAATATTAGATGTGTTTTCTACCTTTCAGAAATAGTGATAGAGCCACGCCGCAGACGAATAATTTGTCAAGAATGGGATATTATTTGTCCGTAGCATGAATGGACCGGCTCGCCCGGGGAAGTACTACACTTCCGTAGAAAACCGGTATCTGAGTGGTAGCTTAGTTACATGGTTTGTATAGTGAGCGGCCGAGTTCTGGAGGCCTAACACCCGAGGTCGTAACAGATGGAAATCTGTGGTCTCTGCCTACAGGAAACAGATTTGATATATGTACGTATGTATACATGTATCTAAATATTTTTAAGAAACAATGTAGACTCCCAAGAACATACCGTTAAATTTGTAGAAGTGATGACAATGGAAGTTAAACATACATTGTAGTAAGAAGTAACTGAAACAATTAATTAGTTCCGCGACATGGCAAGCGCGTTGTCCTGTTGAAAAAGTTGTTTGGTGCGCCATGTTGAATACTGTATTTATTACAAAAGTGTGCATTGTAATAATGCTGTATGTATCACCTATTTAGCAGTTAACTTTAGTAGTTCGTTTACATGTTTCCTACGGCGCCGAAACGTGGACGCTGACAGTCCGTCTGCTTCATAAGCTCAGAGTCGCTCAGAGAGCTATGCTCGGATTTTCTCTGGTAGATATGTTTCGGAATGAATAAATCCACCAGAGAAATAAAGTCACCGACAAAGCCTTTCGAATTAGCAAACTAAAGTGGCAATAGGCTGGTCACGTCTTGTCGGAGATCCGAGAATCGTTGGAGCAAACGAGTGGTGGAGTGGAGACCGCGTCTCGGTAAACGTAGTGCGGGACGCCCCCCGGCGAGATGGTGCGACGATCTGCGCAGGACGGCTGGCAGAAACTGGAAGCGTGTAGCCGAAGATCGGGCTAGGTGGCGCTCCATGAGGGAGACCTATGTCCAACAGCGGACTGCCGCTGGTTGTTGATGATGATGATTACTCAAGTTGAGTATTCAATCGATCACACGTACCATTGTCTATATGCGGCGGTGATTATTTGCCAGATGACCCGTAAGCTCGTTTGTCTGCTCAGCTACACAAAAAAAATGCAAAAAGTACACAAACAACACCACTACTACAGATGTGTCGTCTACCTTAGGGTAAGGATGTGATTAAGGGAAGAAAATAAAGGAAGAGGAAGATGAACTGGTCCTCGCGATCCCTGCGCTCAGCGTAAGAAATGAGGTAACACAGGAAAATGCTACCACACGGTGGTAGATACAGTTTATGTGTACTTCCCAAGCCGACAACTCTGCCAGTACTAAAATGATATGTCCTGGTAGATTTATCTTCTCCCGGTATGTTGGTACTAAGGTATGCAATACTTTTCAAAATCTATACTGTACACTGCCTATTATTCGTGTTCCATCCGTCCGACCGATATAACATTGTACAAGCGTCTATTATTTTCAGTGTTCCTATTTAAATTTTACTTTGAAGCAATAAAAAGTCTTAAAGTTTTCGGATAACGCTTGAATCCTTAGGGACTTTTGTGTTATATGTATTTTTTTAATATTTTTACAATTTTTAAAATCATTAAATTTAGAAAATAATATGTTCGGCATTGCAAAGTTATGTCGATCAGAAAAATTTACATCTGTCAAAAAGATCAAGCTAACTTGTACAGTTATTTTTGTATTTATTCCTTCGCTATAGTAATAATGCTTCAAAATCTCCAGTCTAACGAAATCATTGATAAAACGGCTTGGGAATTATATGGAGAAGTAAATTGTTCTCGTTAAACTACAAAGAGCCGTTGGAAAATGGCGATCGTCTAGACTGAACCATAGAAGGCACAAGGGTTCGGTTTACGAGGCATTACGCTTTAGTAACATGAAGCGATTTCACACTATTCACACGATATAAAATATTTAACGACAAACAGAGTCGGCCTTCCATACTTTAATTGAGGTATAAAGTCAACTTTATATTTTCATTAAAGTAAACAATGCATTCATTTTCTTCTTTTTGTGTCAGCGGGTTATTTTTCAGGCCCAGTAATTCGCGTCTGCAATAGCAGCGGCATTCGCCTCGATGAGATCTTGAAATGTGCAGGTATTGAGGCACAGTGAGCAGTTGATCAGATGCTCCATGGACTGCATGTATGACCCCGCAATCACACTTGTTAAATTCGTTGTAAAATTAATTCATGCCGAGTAATAAATCAATGTAATTTGTTTAAAGGCTAATAAAAAAGCAAACAAAAACACTCAAAATATCCAAAAAAAAAGAAGATTATTTTTGTAACATGGTGTAATGAAGAAAGTAATAAATCTGGTTGTACGTCAAAATAAAAACAGCTCTTAAGACGGTCTGCAAGCCCGTACTTACGTGGAGCTAGGCGTAATTACGGCGCTGATGCGAAGAGAGTTTGTAAGACATTCAACTCTATGTACATCGGGTTAGAACTGAAATTCGCAGGTAAACTCACCATCATCCATCGCTTTTAGTAGTAAACTTTATGTTGGTTATTTACCTGAAAGAAAAAGAGATAATTGTTGTTAGAGAAATTTTTGATTCTCACATAAGTAAAAAACTAATATACAAAATAACTATAATAAATACGAGAATCTCATAAAAGCAAAAAAAGTTAATAAATTTCGCTAATCTTGATCCTTGATTTTGTGGCATTTTTAATCCAGTATCATTGTGCTCGTAGTATTTATGGATATACTTGAATACTCATCTGCCCAAGGTAGGTTTGAGTAAGGCTTTTATGGGAATGATCTAAAAAGCAGTTCTATTATCTAACGCTCGGATCATAAGAAGTATCTCGCCTGAGATATGCGGTATGCCTAAACCATTCATAACTTGATATATTGCACTATGTGTGGGAGTCACATAAATAAAATTCCAATAATTTTAATTATCCTTCTGATTGTCCTGGGGTCAGACTCCCCCGGGTACTATAGTGCCTTACATGAGCACGCGGGGCTCTGCTGAGGCCGACCTCCATCCGCCCTTGAGGCTCGTTGCATTCACTTTGACAATTTTTAATAAACGTTATTTGGTGAAATATGAAGGCGACGTGGTTCGCCACCTGTCACGTCCTGATTCCCACGGAGGTGAGAAGCGAGGCAGAGAGCTGTTTCGCTACGATGAATGTGAGAGGAACGATGGATGAGTGAGGAGGAAACAAGGAAGGTATGCCGGGATCGTAGCGGAAGGAGATCTTTGGTCTCTGCCTACCCCTAGGGAAAACAGATGTGATGATATGTATGTATTTTAATTATTTGTGTTAATAATATTTTTATTCTGTGATAGTCAAAGAAAACTTTCTCCTTCACTTTCCTCTCCCCTTCTATTATTTTCATTCTCCCGTTCTGTTACTTTCTTCTTCCCCTTCTAATGTTTCCCTCTTCCATTTATATTAGTTTTATCTTCCTCTTCTATTATTTTCATCCTTCCCTTATATTTCTTCCCTCCTTCTGTTCTATCACTTCTCTCACCGTGTATTACTTCCTATTTCCCCTTTTATTACCTCCCTCTTCCTCTCACGTTAATACCCTATTCCCGGTCATTGTTCACATCTATATCTATAATAGATAAAGCATCTGTAGTGTTCTTAATGTTAAAGATGTCCATAGACAATATTTTTTGTGTACCACTTTTTATAAATAGTTAAGTCAATATAAAATTTTCAAAAAGTTAAAACGAAAGGTAATGCAAGTATATAAAAGACCTTTCAGATCGATTTTATTTAGTAAGATATCAGTTCCACAGACAATATATGTAAAAGTTTTTTTTTTTTGATTAAACAACTCTAGCCTCGAGCGATATGACTGGAACATGCAAAAATAATTCATAAAATTTTACTGTTATTACAAAGATATCGTACGAGCTTCTGTAAGATGCTGGGTTAAAAAACTATGGAGAAATTGTGTCTGACTATCAGACAGCACTATCTAGTACTCGAACTAGATGCCCTGTAAAGGTAAAACGGAAGTGAAAGAGGGATTCGTTTCCACAGATGCCACTGAAATTTACATTAACTGTAGATAAATTTGTAATTTGGCATCTATGGGGTTAACCCATATTATTGAATTTTTTATTTATATATTCACGCCTGTCCCCCGCAGGTGTTGGCAGAGACCACAGAGCTCCATCCGCTACGATCCCGGCACACCCGCCCCGCCTCCACCACACTCATCCATCCTTTGATCCATTCTTCCTCTTACATTTATCGCAGCGAAATGGCTCTCCATTAGTCGCTTCTCGCCCTCGTGGGAATCAGGACGTGAGGGGGGGGGGAGCCCCGCATGCTGAGGTAAGGCACCATAGTACCCGGGTGTGTCCGATCACGGAACGGTTGAATAATCGAACCATAAAAGTTGTAGTGGAAATATTCGTATATCATCCAAACAGAAAACACCTACTTCTTTCGCCTCAACCCTTCGACCTGTTCTCCGATCTCAACCACACAATCATACAAATAGATACACAATATATTGAATGAAATTGAAAAATAAAGGTATTATTTTAAAGGCTGGGGAGGATGACGATGATATTGACTTTTCTCGCCAACTTACATCAGTGACGTTTTTATTTCATTTTCATAATCAATAAAATGCCGCGACTCGGCAAACGTAGTGTGGGATGCCCTCTGCTAGATGGAGCGACGATCTGCGCAAGGCGGCTGGCAGAGACTGGATGCGTGTAGCCGAAGATCAGGCTAGGTGGCGCGCCTTGGGAGAGGCCTATGTCCAGCAGTGGACTGCCGCGGGCTGATATTGAAGGCGTATAAGTGAAGTGATATGAAATAAATGCGTGTATCGTGACTGTATAAGTTGAATGAAAAAGTCCATAGAAGTTTTGATAGAATAGCCACCATTTTATCGAGACGTAACGTGACAAGCTGACTAGTTACATTTCAAGAGATTTGATATTGTTGTATTTTACTTGACACTTTCATAATAGTTATAACTAATTGCCATCAAAGAAAAGAAAAGATGATTTGATACCGCCATTTTTGAACTCGGAGTATGAAAAAGATACATAATACAGTTGCAAGAAATGGACCGTTTGGTTTCTTTTTACTACTGAATCAATTATATAATATGATGCTAAAACATTCTATTCGACAATCTATTATTCAATAAAACAATCGGGCGAGAACTATGGAGCGATCAAGCAAATTAAGGGGATGAACCTGAGAAAAGAAATCTATTCAGAAATAAATTACAACGCTTGCACAAAATAGCAACTACGCTTAGCTCCGCTTAATTGGAAAACTTTTTTTGTTAGCGCGAAAAGAAAAAAAGGTACTTAATTTCATTATCACGAAATTGTTCCTCGTCGCTTTGTGTCAGGCTCAGATAAGAAATCACTTGATGGTGTTTGAAGTTACATAAATATTTTTTTCTTCATCAAAACATCTTGTTCCTGGGTATACACGCACGTAGAGACGGTTTGGCTGAGTCGATCAGTAATCGTATTGACAGTTGTAAGTTTTGACACAACACCCGGTAATAAAGCTGACCATTACAATTCCGACCGTAAATAAGAAGAAAGAATATAAGCCGGTCCAATCACATCCTTTGGACTTTTCCCGCCAACTTACATCAGTGACGTTGTGTTTTTATTTTTATAATCTTATATTATTATCAGTTTGAAAGAGAAATTTAATCAAACTGATCGGTACCTATATGTGACAGTATTTCTAGTATTATCCAAAAAGGTTTCTCTTAAATCATTGTTTCATGCCTGATTTCATTATCATCATCATCAACAGCCTGCGGCAGCTCAATGAACTCAAGGACTCCCCCAAGAAGCGCAACCTAGCCCGGCTATCTTCGGCTTCACGCATCCAGTTTCATCCAGCCACCCTGCGCACTCGTCTGATCCAGCGATTGTCGGCTCTCCGACAAACGTGACCAGTACATCAACACTTTGGTGTGCTAATTCGAGATACTATGTCGGTGACTTTGGTTATCTGGCGAATTTCTTCGTTGCCTGATTTAATTCGTTTCAATTGCTTTCTTGTGTTTTTTTTTTTGACTTTGACTGAGTACTTTATTTTCCCGAAGATAGTATGGGAAAAATTGTTTAGTTAGACGATAGATACTTATCTCCTTTTATTGTTTCACAGTCAAGGAACCTCTGAAAGCGATAACACATAGCTGCCCGTATCGTTTTATTGTTATTACAGTAAGAGCGTTCGTGTGTGCAGATATCTTCGTCATTCTTAAATATTAACGTGAAAGGGATAAAGACATATACAATATAGCATACTACATTATTCACGTGGTTGATATTGATGTCAGAATTTTTATCTCGTCGTTTTTTTTATAATATTAAACAACTATGACGATAATGAATTATGTTAGTAGTTCAACTAGAAGCATTACAGTTCAATATGCCATGCATTTTTTTTTAAAAGACTAATAATGTTTTTAATATTACTAGAATTCTTGTTAACCATTCTAACTGAGCTTATAATGCTTATGCTAGGATAAGGTACATCAATAGGTCAACAATGTAATATACAATGGAAAATATGAAGTCACGACGTTCAGATCGTAAGGCAGAGTTTTAAAAACTGAGCTATATTACTATATTCAACTATACATATATGTTTTATGAGAGGCGCAAGTGCATCTACACATTATACTATTGCAGTGTTCACAAGAAAAGAGTAGAGGAGGATACCCACCGACAAGATGGTGATTCAAAGAGTATAATAATAAAAAAATGTAATTGTTTCTATTTATTTTCTTTCCTGACAAATGGGTGCATCCTTTCGCACCTTATTGCCAGCAAATATGGTTGCCGTAATAAAAAGTAATATATAAATATTAATTTTTATTATAAAAAACAAAGCAACTAATAATAAGTCCTTCAAACAAATATCCATTGAATTAAAATCTCACATTTTTAAACTCAATATCAACGAATACAAAAAACATATTCTGAATCATTTTCGCTTTGTGTATACTTGATGCAGAGACCAGAAATTCAATAGTAAATATTATTTACCCCGAGATCGGGTGGCTCCAGCTGTCTCTAGAGGTTATTCTATCCATTCGTCCAATTCCAATGTTGTTAAAAGTACGTCAATGTATTTTATATCAAATTTTCAATACATGTCTGCATCTACAAAGAGAACTAAAAAGTAACTGCTATGACTCTTCATACAGATCTGGTCGTGTTCTTTGGAGAATCTATAATCGTTGGAGTAAGCAAGTACTGAACAAAGCGTTTCGCCAATGAGGTATGGAATACTCACCGGATGATGATGCAGTGGATGTAGCTACTTGAAACGTATTGTAATTATAATAAATGTAGTAATTTGCTGTATACAGGAGGAGTTTGGGCTAAGTATCGTGTTTTGGGAAAAGAATATTGTGCTGAATAGAATTGTGCTGAATTGGCTGCCAAGTCGAAGAGGCAGTCTTTGAAGAAGAATATTGTTATATTATAATATATTATTTTATATTTTTTGTTACTTGATTAAAGTAGATATTTAAGTGTCATGTGTTCTCGTGTCCGCACATCAAGACAGACACAATATTTCATCATAATCATCATCCTCCGTAGTCAGCGCATCCATTTTTTTCAGCTCATTCTCCGCAGATCGCCGCTACACCTGTCTCATCTAGCCGTTGTCGATTATTATCTGATAAACGTGACGAGTCCATAACCAATTCAGTTTGCGAACTCGGAGACCTACGTCTATGACTTTATTTCTCTGACAGATATCTTTAGTTTGGATCATATCCAACTTGACTCTACCCTACCTATTCTACGTCCCAGACGAGAAGCGATTAATGGAGAGCCGTTTCGCTACGATGAATGTAAAGACAAAGGATGCATGAAAAGATAGATGAGTGTAGAGGAAGCAAGGAAGATGTGCCGGGATCGTAGCGGATGGAGATCTGTGGTCTCTGCCTACCCCTACGGGATACAGGCGTGACTATATGTATGTATGTATCCAACTTGACGGATCTTTTTGTATTACTATATTTAGTTGTATTATTATATATTCGTTGATCATATCTACCAGATGTAATTCAAATCTAATACAAAACTATTAAACAGATGTTACAGAACGCTTACCAGCTTGCTTATACAGAGAACTTTATTTCTTTCTCAAAACTATTTAATATTGTGTCTGCAGTGCTCTGTTAAAGTTGTTAAGCTCAAATAGAATTTTAAACTTTGTTCTTGCTTTTGTAATTAGCTGCATAATTGAAGTGGGTGAGAATTTTAACAGGTTTCATCTCCCACAAATTAGTTTGGCCTTGTTTTGGTTTAAAATAATAAATAACGCGTTTTAGTAGTCTTATCACAATTATTATATAATTTAACAATTGAAAATTATTTTTATTATCTGTACTTTGCATGATACCTTAGTCTATATTTAAAAATCTTAGGCTTTGTTATACACAACTTCATAAATAACCTTATCTAAACTAGAACTACACTCATAACTTCGAAAATTAGGTAACTATAGCATTTTCATAATTAAATTGTAAAATTTGTGCATTCCATTTATGGCAAAATTAGTATTAAAATATAAAATAACATTAGTAGGCGTTTGGGCACTGCATGCTGGATTAAGCAGACCTTTACCTAGCTTTTTAGTAAAAGTATTAATTTTTTAATTAAGAAAATAAACTAGAAATTATAACCGATTGGCTCAGTGGCGCGGCCCTCCGCCCACGGAGTCAATGGTCGCGGGTTCGATTCCCGTATCGGAATAAATATATATATGGATTTATAAATATTTATTTCGAGTCTGGTAACCCCATACCGAATTTTCTTTCCTGTCCTTTCCTTTCTTCTCTATCCTTTCCCTTCCTCTTCGCCAATCCACGGTCTGCCGTGCCAATGGATGCGTGGCTAGGGGCGAGCCTAGTCGAAAGCGTGCAGAAGCGTGCGTGTCCCGGGATCGGGCTCCCCCGGGTACTAAGGTGGCCTTACCTCAGCATGCAGGGCTCTGTTGGGGCTGATCTCCATCCTCCCTTGCGGCTCGTGGGATTCACTAAGACGAATTTAATATACCTAATTCGTTGAAAAATGACGGCGACGTGGTTCGCCACCCGTCACGTGGTGAGAATCAGGTCTCACGAGGGCGAAAAGCGACTAATGGAGAGCCGTTTCGCTGCGATGAATCGTAGCGGATGTAGCTCTGTGGTCTCTGCCAACCCCTGCGGGGGATAGGCGTGAATATACCGCGGGCCTGTTTCGCAAATAGCATTATTGCTTTTTTTCTTAGTCTTTTAATTCGATTTATTTTTAAATAATACAAAAACGAACATTTTTCTGGTTCTCTGTGATTCTATCAATGAACTTTAATCTATAAAAATTGCTGCATTTTAATATAAAGACAAAAAAGAGAACACCAGGAGTGTTTCTTTAATTTTATTTGTAGCTTAGCTATCGCGCTTCGTTCGATGAGCGGTTGTGTTCCGGAGGCCCGTCCCTCCTCCGCCTTCTCCCTCCCATAATTACACTTTCCTTAAAACCCGGCAACGCTTCTGCACTGCCTATGTCACTGCGGATGTTTATGGGATGCGTTGATTGCTTTCCATCAGGTGACACGCCTGCTCGTTTCCTCGCCTTCCTATCCCATAAAAAACAATAAATCTTCTACAAAAATCTTCGACTATACCTCTTGTGGATATTAATAATCTCCTACATCCCGACAAAATAGTGGGAACACCTTAATTATTAGCGGATTGAAGATGACGAATGAAATGTAATACTTATGTCCATATAAAGAATTTCAATATTTTAACAGTATACTGTAAAGGCGTACCCTTAACCGGCGGGCTTGCATGAGGAGAGTAATGAGTGTGGAGGAAGCCACGAAAGTATGCCGAGATCGTAGCAGATGGAGATCTGTGGTCTCTGCCTAACTCTACGGGAGACAGGCATGATATGTATGTAAGCAGTACAAAAACATTAAAACAACAACTAATATTTTGGGTCAATAGACAATAACGCTACTATTGCCATATGAAAATATTAGAACAATTGTAGCGTTTTACATTTAACTTATTAAAATAAGATGTAGCTTTGTTCCATGTGCACTAAATTTCTTTTGTCGGAGTCCAACCGAGTGTATGAAGCGCTCGATAGGTTCGTAGCCCTTTAAATCTCTTTCGCAGTCAAGAATCTCTCGTCTGCAGCAATAATGTATGCCTGGTTGCTCATATCTTTTTATTATTATTACATCGGGGGCGTCCGTGCGTTTCATCTATTTTTTAAATATTGGGCGGGATTGTATAAGAATTTATGATTTACTAAAGTCGCATTACTTCTCTAGGGCTATTTTTATATTAACTGACGGTAGTCTGAATATTTAGTTATACAACCCATTTTTGTTATTATGTAATATAATTTTAGTTTCCGTTAAATTCTTTTTAGTTTTCTATACATATAGTAAGAAGACAAATAAAAAAATATTTTATTTTTTATTTGTCTGTACTATGGTTATGTTATATGGTGTAGTATGGTACACTATGGTTCTTCAAATAAAGTTTTTCTTTCTTCCTTTTTATACAGAGTGTTCCAGAACTTAATGTCAAGCCGAAACGGGGTGACAGGATTGATTGTAACCATCATGAGAAAAATCAGAAAAAAATCTTCCAGAAACTTCTATTCCACGCAACACTATCCCGTGGAACCAGCTGCATCCACCGGTGTTTCCGAATCGATACGACCTAGAAACCTTCAAAAAAGAAGTCTACATATTTCTTAAAGGCCGTCAACGGTTCTGCAATGCCTATGGTACTACAGTTGTCTATGGGTGGAGTTGATTGGTTTCCATCAGGTTCCCATTGTTTTCCAACATCCTCTTCGTTTATCTTCCTCACATAAGACGTTCGCCCGTTTTGAATATTTTTCTCTGTGTAATAAATCTTATCACAACAAGGCAGATCAATGAAAATTGCTTCCATCTTGTCCGTGAAATGCATGAAGAAGTTTCCAATTATGTTCCACAAAACAGGCGATCGCGGCTTAGGGTTGATTGACACATGACGTCGGCACTGAGTAGGGTGAAGTGGCACAACGGGACAATAGCTATCTATAATTAATAATGAAATCGATTGTCCTCACTTGGACTACACCAAATGGATTTTTCATATTAATTCAACCAAGAGCTAAGAGCTTCCATTTGCTCCACATTTAAATTCAATCAGATGTCACCGACAAAGAGTGTTATTCTTGTCTAGAAGTGCTTGCGCGCTTTACGAGCGTTTCGTTCAATGATTAAAAATATGTCGACACGATATCAAGGCTACTGTGGTTGTCAAAAGCGTGGCATCCATTAAGAAATTATTGCGCAGGGTGTACAGTACAAATTAGATGTTTGAAATACTAGATAGAGAAGTTTAGGGTCCTCATTTAAACAGCAATAGACTGCTATGGAGTGTTGCTGATGATTTCAGAGCAGCGGGATTCAAACTCCGTTCGCTTGTATTTAATAGAACTTTAAACTTTTTGTTTTTATGTTTCAAAATAGACCTGGTATTGTGTGACTTGTTTTTGTGACTTGTTTTTGTGTATTTCCCGACCAGACTGTAGTCATGAACTGTAGATTTGTAAGGTAAATCGTAGACAGTCAAAAGTTTTATTTAGCTAAGATCCGCGACAAGCAAACAGCAGCAGAAAATTGATAATGTGTGTTTTCCTGCTGGATGAAGTGGATTTATTTGGAACCTAAACCAAAAATTTACCGAAAAACGGCCAGCAACTCTCTACCCACCAACCACTGCATCCAGCAGGAAAACACACATTATTAATTTTCTGCTTTTGTTTGCTTGTCGCGGATCTTAGCTAAGTAAAACTTTTGACTGTCCACATAGTGATGGATTTCCGCAAAGTAACGCCTGACTCCATTAATCATGGTAAATCGTGCCAATTATGGCGATTAAGCCAACACTTCTCAATTTTGAGAGAGCCCAATGTCCAGCAGTGGACTTTTATGAATGTGTTTATGATAGAAACTTATATTTTATATATTATATAACTTAGATTTTAAATATTATATTAATATATTATATAATAATTTATATATTTTAGTAGTTACGTACAAACTTGCGAATTCAGTGTATTCGATTGAAATGAACAAAACACCTCGATAAAATCTAGGTAACGTCTCGAAACTTGTATTCCAAGTCTTTCCTCCAGCTGTTGGCAGCCTTTTGTACCTGTAGTTTGGAAACAGTTTAAAAGTTTTAAGACTTCGAACATTTTCAAAGATCGTATAGCCCCGACGGGCAATAAACGGCTCGCCCGTCGCGAAAAACAATGTAAATCAACGTCTAGGCCCACGGTGCAGTCCAATGGAACTTCGCGAATAAATCCTTTGAAATTTTCGGCATTGATTGAGTTACACGACTTTTGGATCCGTTGAGTTTCAAATTTATGACATCAAATCACCCTTAATCCATTTTATACCGTGTCATAACAAAGAGAGAGTTATTAACTTTGCATAATAAATTTACTTTTGTTCGTAAGTGCTCTAAATGATTAGAACTTTAAGTTTTATAAAAAGTTTCGAACATTTTGTTCGTAATTAACTTAGCAGTACAAGCTCAAGCAGATATATATGTATGTATATATATATATATATATATATATATATATATATATATATATATACATACTACGTGAGCGTTTCAAGCTTCTTTCAAATTTCGATTCTCCGAAATCAAAGTTTTTAGTTTTTTATGGGAGCCATCTTGTTTTCTATAATTTTGAATTTTTTTGTTCGATAACTACCGCGGTAAGTATTTACTACCCGGATTTTGGGCAGGTCGTCGATCAACTTTTTACCAACTTCAAATCTTCAAAGTTTGAATATATGAAGTATATACACAATGTGAGAATCGAAATCACGATCATCGGGAGCGCTGGCTTTACCATTGCAATTTGTCGTATTTTCCCCAAAAGCATTTATATTAATTACACGAGCAGGTATATAAATAATTTTAAATTACACTCGAGCCTTAATACTCGTGTGCGCTCGATTCAATAAAGCAATTTCAAAACACATTATTTATTGGGGAATGCCCCGCCTGGCAATAACGCTCCCCAGACGTTGTTTGCTTCGTTCGTCCAATTGTAGAAATTTTAAATTACGAAATTCCATCGTACCCCACGAGTACATTCAGCGAGATTTATCAATATGAGTTTCCAAATTTAGGACAAGTCTCACTTGATCTACATAGCTCACAAAAGTTACAAAAGTATAATATGCATCCCCACCATCTGGATAAATGGCGACCCATTACATAATGTTTTTCGCAAAACTTAATTCCACGCACCACCACTCTATGGAACCAGCTACCTTCAGCAATATTTCCGTACTAATTCGTCATTGGAACCTAAATAAAAACAAGCCAAGAGTAGGCTTGTTTTGTCTCTAAGGTCGGCAATGCATTTGGAATGCCTATGGTGGTGCATGTTTATTGAGTGGCGTTGATTTGTTTTCATCAAACAACACGCTCACTCGTTTGCCTCCTTATCCCATAAAAATATATATATACGAGAACTTAAAATCAATTTAGATAGATAGATAGATATATTCTTTACTGTACACCTAAAAACAAAGTAATACAATTATTGATTGTAATATTTTTATAAAAATGACGTTCTTATCGCCAATAGAAATTCTTCCCGAGTGTGGGGGAGGGTAGGGGGAGGGGGACGGTGATGGGCCTCTGGAACTCAATCGCTCACCGTATGAAGCGCGGTAACTAAGCTACCACTCAGACGCCGGGTTTCTGCTGCTACTTCCCCGGGCGAGCCGGCCCATTCATGCTACAGACAAAAATTATGCCAATCTTCACAAAGTATTTGTCTACAGCGTGACTCTACCACTATAATGTCACGTTTTTCGGATCTTCCACAAGCTTGACATGTGTATTTAACCATTTAATCTATGTTAATATTTATGATACTATGCAATAATTATTATGGATTTAACAGTGAATTCAACAAGTCCGTGACAGTATTTGAAACCAACTACACGAGCGAATTCTACAGTAAACATTCAAAGTTAATTTATCTGAGTGCTACAGGCGTGTGCTCGAGACACCAGACGCGAACCCAAAACCTTTATTTTACTGATTAACAGACGACGAAAGGAACAGTCGTGACTCTGTTCGTAGAAATAACAGCGAATGTGCTCCTACAGATTTGAACGAGCTCCTATATATTTTGTTTTAGTTCGTTTTTTCTCAGCATGGTTTACTGAGAATAAAAGAATCATGTTTAATTGTAAACATTATAAAATACAATTTTCTACTTAATATATTTACTCACATATAAGCGCACGCATATACAAGCATATACAAATGTATTATTAAACTATTGTAGTGATCAGCGAATTTTATTATAGGTGAATTTTTATTATCATAACTATTTATTAAATATTAAAGTTAATTTTAGATATTATTTTAAATGTATTGTGGATTTTTAAACTTTGTGGTTTTTAAATTTTTTTGGGATAGGGGACAAACAAGCAAGCATGTCACCTGATGGAAAGCAATCAACGTTCCCCATAGACAACTACGAACACCGCGGGAGTTACGGAAGCATTGCCAGCTTTTAGGTTGCTTTTTTGTACATACGTATGATGTGATCACGCCTGTTTCCCGTAGGGGTAGGCGGAGACCACATATCTCCATTTGCTACGATCCCGGAACAATTTCTTCGCATCATCCACACTCAATACTCTCTTCATACAAGCTCGCCGGTTAGGAGTAGTTTTGATCTGGTGTTTCTTGAGAATTTCAGCAATTTGGTCAAGGTACTACTATAGCGTGCCAGTCGTACTGATGCGGAGACACGGGATCTTTAGGGGGTTTTATATTCGACATAGTGAAGTGAAGATCTCTTCCAAGTAAAGTTAATTTATTAATGTATAACTTTACATTTTATATTTAATATTAATTTCTTATGGCATGAAAGGTGAGATGTCCGTCGAAAGACTTCAGCCGATCGAATCTTGTTTTTATAATATATAAAACAATTTATTTCTATTTTAAATCGTATGTAAATAAAGAAAAAAGGTTTTATTATATTTAATTAAAAAGTTTTAATACATTAGTGATACATTTATCAATGTATCACTACAGTACATATGTTCTTCTTGGTTTTTCTCTAACAACCCTTCCATTCACATCTGCAATGTGAATTTCTTTTATTAGTCGTCTTTCATCCATCCTCTCTATGTGCCCAAACTGAATGAAATAAAATAACTATAATTAAATATATTTATTGTGAACGAGTTGAATGATAAGATTAAAGACATCGTGACACAAAACTATTAGGAAATAAAGCAGTGTCTACACTGAATAATAACAACGCTTAGCTCCGTTTAATTGGAAAAAGTTTTTTTATAAGTGCTCAAGGAGAAAAGGCAAGTTAATTTCATTAACGCGGAATTACTCGGCGCTGCTTTGTGTCAGAGGGCGAGATAAGGAATTGCGTTACAGGATACAATTAAGGTCCTCGTTTTCTTTATTGCTTCTATCCGATGTTTTAGTATTGCATTTGAAAACCAAAATATTCTGTTATAGTCAAAACGCCAAGTGAGCTATGGAGGATGCTCTGTTTGGGATTTCTCTGGTGGGTATCATTCAGAAGGAAGAAATCTGTATGGATCCACAGTCAATTACCTTCGAGTGAGGGAAGCTGAACTGGCAATGGATTGATCAGGATTTTTTATGATATAGAAAGGCAAACGAGCGTGGCAAAAGACGTGTCACCTAATGGAAAGCAACCAACGCCACCTATAGGCATCCGCAGTTCCATAGGCAGTGCAGAAGCGTTGCTGGCTTTTTACACCGCTGGAGGTAGCTGGTTCCACAGGGTAATGGTGCGTGAGCAGGTGTGTCGGAGACAGCGTCTTATATATAATACAGGATACCCCCGGCTAGGTGGAACAATGATTAGCGCGAGACAGCTGAGAAAAAATAAATGCGTGTAGCCGAAGGTCGGTGGAAGATCTAGGCTATGGAGCCATACTGCCAAAAATAGGGATATATGGAGAAGAATTTTGGAGGAGGCCAAAACTTATTCTAGGTTATAGTGCCGTTGGAAGAAGAAGAATAGAACATTGAACCCAACGTTTCATTACCACCTAACCAGGTTGTGCGCCTCGAGAGTGATATAACCTTGCAGTGGACTGTCACAGGCTGATGATGATGTTCAAGTCCAAAGACCTGATCGGCATGAATCACTGATAGACTGAAATATTATCGTTCATCATTTATTTGCTAAATTCTCAATGTGACGGGTATAAGTAAATTTTCCCATTTCGAGTTCTAAGACGCACTAACACAGACTTTAGTCACATGCGTGTAGTGACTTCTAGTCGATCTGCACTTTTAGTCTCACCAGAAAACCGGGTTGCGTTCCACATTTATTTGGTCAAGTCGTGATTTCCACTCCAACACGGGTCTTTCCTAATGATAAAAGTTTTTTTATTTATCCTATCATTCACTGATGGATATATGAATGTCTCAGTCTCAGTCTTCACTTGCTTTGCCTATTTCATGAATCAATTCATTATAATATAGGCTGTTTCAGGAAGAAAAAAAATTATAAAAACATCGAATGCTTTTTCTTCTCATCCTTCAAGTAAATACGGAATCTAATCCCAGCAACGGCTCCAGACATCCGCCCCAGATAATCTCTCGCCTCAATCGCACTTGTAACGTTAATCCGTCTGCAAATAAGTAAATCAGAATCTAGCAGAATCGAGTCACTACTTAACTAACACACGAAAGTAGATACGTTTTTATTTTTACTTTGAAAAATTATGACTATTCTTATTTTTCGCCTTGAGCTGTATCTATTAATTCCTGCAGTGGGAGTTCATTTCATCCTGCCATCTCTTCCGGGACCTGCCGCGTGGTCGTTTGCTGTACGTGCGTGGACCCAGTCTGTGGCGGTCTTTGACCACATTTGCAGATTTTTAATTTATTTTGTGGCATACAAAATAAATTAAAAATCTGCAAATATATATTAATAAAGTATATAATTTACATCTGGAAACCTGGAAGCACACATCTGGAAACCTTATATCCTTGTGAGACTTGGACTCTTACACAAAGAGAAAGAAAAATGTTGGAGGCATTAGAAATATGTAGGTGTTGAAAAGAAATAATCTTTGGGGAAGGCAAAAGTTACCAACGAAGAAGTTTTGAACAGGATTGCAGAGAAAGGACATTTCACATGAAATGTCGTTAATTAGGTTATTAACTCATGCCTATTTTATATAATACGTGACCATAAGAAATTAAATCAAGATAATAAAATCATAAAGTAAGAAACAAGTCAATGTAAAAATGTTCATTTTTTACAAAAGCCTCTCGTACAAAAGGCACCTAGTCAGCACAGAACCATTAAATTTATCAAGATGGAAATAAAAAAGAATATAAATCTGGATAAACGTCAAAGTGGAGAGCGCCTTCGGGCTAAAAGCAAAGAATGTATAGAAGTTATGTACAGTAAACCTTCATGTGGCTAGAGATGAAAAATCCTATAATCTAAGATTGCTTTTTTTATACAATGAAATCTACGTTGCGGATGTGGATGGAAAGGTCAGTAATGAAAGACCAAGGAAAACATTTTTTTTAAAAGCACATATATCCCACTGCTGAGCACGGGCCTCTGGAGGAACCATTTCTGGAGGAATGGACGTTAACCCAACACGCTTGTCCAATGCGGATTGGTAGGGTTACCAGACTCGGAATAAATATTTGTAGTCCATACATATATTTAGAGAGCTACTACCGTACCATTTCTAATCCTCTGTTGCGGTAGTATTATATCCCTATCATCCTCTCTAAGTCCACCTTTCCTTTTCCCTGCCCTTTCCTTGCTTCTCTATCCTTTTCCCATCCTCTCCGCTAATCCACGATCTGCCGTGCCAATGGATGCGTGGCTAAGGGCGAGCTTAGTCGCAAGCGTGCCGACCGACCCAGGATCGGGCTCCCTCGCATATTATAGTCTATAGTGCCTCGCATATTATAGTCTATAGTGCTATATCTCAGCATGCGGGGCTCTGCTGGGGCTGACCTCCATCCTCCCTTGCGGCTCGTGGCTTTATCACGAATTTTAGTAAACTTAATTGGTTTAAAAATGGCGACGACGTGGTTCGCCACCCGTCACGTCCTGATTCCCGCGGGGGCGAAAAGCAACTAACGGAGAGCCGTTTTTTAAGAATACTTTATAGAAAATAAATTTATATTACATTGAAACACAGCGTTCTTATCTATATTACAACTTAAGCATAAGTTATATAGTTCACAGACATGTTCGCCTTTCTAAAGTTTGTAAGATAACAATATTGTTATGTTGCCGAAAGAGCTCATTGGTTTAATCAAATCATGGCTTTAATAGTAAAACAAATAACAAGCTAATTATCCTAATATTTATGCTACTAGATACTACTGGGCTATTTCATATGTTTATTTAAATATATTAACTAACGTGTGCATAATTGTTACCACCTATTGGCTTAGTGGCGGGGCTATCCCTTGCGGAGTCAAAGGTCGCGAGCTCGATCCCCGAATTGGGATAAATATATTATATCTATGGCCTACAGATTTTATTGCAAGTCTAGTTACCACGCCAATTCATATTGGATAAGTGTGGTGGGTTAATGTCCTTTACTCCAGAAATTTGTACATTGCATTCGAACATATGTATGTGGGATGTAAAAAAAATTTGATCTTTAATTTTAATTTTTAAACATACTTTTTGTAGCAGCCTGCTGTTGCAAAAAACTATGATTAAAAAATATGCTGCTTCAACAAATAGAAAAAAAAATATTTGTCAAATATTAGTCCATTAATATCTATAGAGAACCAAGCTTCTACCATATCACATTGAAATTGAAACAGCGTGAGCACCCCGCTGGTATTTACTTTTTGAAAAAGCCTTAACCAAGAACACCTGTTTGCAGTTTGATGAAACAAAAAATATGATATAAAAATGTAACTTTAGACAAAGTTATCTTAAATTCAAATCTTTTCGGGAATAAGTAGAATAAAATAGTAATAGCTGAATAGACACTGGAACCTTCTAAAAACAAGCCTACACTAACCTTAAAGGCCGTTAACGCTTCCATAATACTTATGGTATGGCGTTGATTGCTTTCCATGAGGCTACACGCTAGCTCGTTTATCCTCCTATCCCACAGAAGAAAATTAATTATTAAGTGGAAATTATTAAAAAATTACCGCAAAATTTCATTATATACATATATCATATAAATTCCAGAAACGCAGACAGGCGCATTTGATTTGTGGTCTCGGGAATTCACTATAAATCTTTTCTTTTACCTTGACGGTTGTGGTATAAGTTATAAAGAGAAAGCGATTAAATGAAAATTCATTTGATGCGAACAAACTGTAGGTATTTTGTGACTGAAAAATAAATGGACTGGTTCTGCTGACGAGGCACGATCTCACAGAACAACACCTAATAAGCGTTGAGAGTTGTTAAAAAAGTTTTGGTTCAATTATGTTTAATGATTATAGAGCCAATATATTTTAAATACGAATATGAAATTAATAAATGTTTATGGGCGACGTTGATTGCTTTCTTAATTTTATTTGATTAGGTTGATAAGGACGTGCCTGCTCGTTTGCCTTCCTGTTCCATAAAAATACAAAATAATAAGATTGTTACTATCACTCAGAAAACGAAAGTATCCTTGGTGGATGGCATATATGATTTACTATAATACGGCAGAGTTTATTTTTTGTCTGGCCAACAGATGGCGCTGTTTTTACTAAATCAATATAATACTGTTTTATTATATGTGTAATTCAGTTCTTAGTTCGTAGTTCACGAAACGAAGGTTAAAGAAAGACTATACACGTATATTTTATTTATATTTATTATTTACATTGCGCATTTGTGTCCTCGGTGAATGTCATATATGAATTAATATAGCAGTGTATTTTTTTCCTGGCCAACAGATGGCGCTGTTTTTACTAAATTATTGTAATGCTGTTCATCATCATTATCGATCAATTTATATATTTCAATTTCATTCAGAGTGTGTATTTTTCAAGTGTCTCTTAGTAATTTATACAGTCTAAAAAATTAAAAATAAAAAACTGATTGAAGATTTTACAGCATCGCTTATTGCTTATAACTTGGGCGTGTACTAGACACTGTCTTTGTTCCTAGTAGCAACGCGGACTTTATTATTAAAATGTTATTAGATAGTAGGGAACATTTTCCAAGGCGCATGTCCAAACAGATAGACAGTATATTACACTTTATTGTAAGTTTGTCGTCGCTCTTTCCAATTAATTTGTATTTGCGGAATTTATGGGATATTTGCACATCGTGTTATTAACATCACAGAAGAGAACCACCCCATTTCTTCTCGTGGGTTCACACTAATGATATGATTCGAATTTTGGAAATCCACCGGAAAACCTTTGTTGAAGCTCTTCGAGCTAGCGATGTGAAATGGACGGTTGGAGTTGACAAATGCTCGAGTAGAGACCATCTTGGCAAACATGATGTAAAATTTCTTGGTCAGATGGAGTGAAGAACTACGTACGTAAGACGATCGGAAGAAACTGATTATATATCCGGATGTCGCATCTGAGATAATGTTGTATATGCAGCAGAGTGGCGCGTATTCGGGAAGACGTTATCCAGAAGCTGACTTCCTCACTCAATTCATGAGACATATTTTTTTATTTAACCAAAAATCGAATAACCAATTTTTAAGTGTTAAACTGACTAAAAGACTAGCTTTTTCGGGCTCACCTGCGGTGGTCGCGAGTTTTTCAGGCTAATGCCAAATTCCAGCAAAATCGGCCCATAAATGACAATTTTCACTTTGTATGGCGAGCATCTTGTGTTTGGTATTTTTCTAGTTTCTATTTTGGTTTTTTCTATGTTCGAGAGCTTTCCCGTAGGTATTACGGTTAGGGCCCGCCCTAACTGTAATACCTACGGGAAAGCTCGCAAAAGCAAGTCGAAAAGTTTTTCACCATCTTCAGACTTTCAAGGTTTGTATACTCGGACCTCTGCCTCGGACCCCAACCGAACAATTTTTCCGAACACACCTACCCCTATCTCCTACAGTCAGTGAGTGGTAATGCTGTTTTATATAATATTATAAAAATAACAATATTTCACATTGCCCATGACATCTGTAGAAATAAGCTGGGGTACTAGACAGCGGTAAGTATCAGCAATAAACTGGAATATTTACGACATTTGTCGGCCGCCGCGCCGGTTGTGCATCGTTTGCAATAAAAAGTGCAAAGGGAACAACGCGGTATTTAAACATGTACATATATATGGCACATAAATAAAATTTATTTGCATAAGAAAATATACTTCCATACTTAGAGTAAAGTTGTATTTATTTTTCAAATGGTTTTATTTAGATGGACCCCGTATATTACTATATAACGACGCGGTCTTTAAATATGTACATATATACGCCACATAAATAAAATTTATTTGCATAAGAAAATATACTTCCATACTTAGAATAAAGTTGTATTTATTTTTCTAATGTTTTTATTTGGATTGACCCCGTATATTAGTATATAACGACGCGGTCTTTAAATATGTACATATATACGCCACATAAATAAAATTTATTTGCATAAGAAAATATACTTCCATACTTAGAGTAAAGTTGTATTTATTTTTCAAATGGTTTTATTTGGATTGACCCCGTATATTACTATATAACGTCGCGGTCTTTAAATATGTACATATATACGCCACATAAATAAAATTTATTTGCATAAGAAAATATACTTCCATACTTAGAGTAAAGTTGTATTTATTTTTCAAATGGTTTTATTTGGATTGACCCCGTATATTATTATATACGGGGTCAATCCAAGTAAAACCGTTTGTTTGTTTCAAATCTATTGTATAAACAAGCCTACACATTTCTTAAGGGCCGGCAACGCTGTCGCCGGATGTCTATGGGTGGCGTAAATTGCTTTCCATCAGGCTACATGCCTGCTCGTTTGCCTATCTATCCCATGAAAAAAAAATATTATATACCTAAAGATTTATTTACTTTTCAAACGGTTTTATTGTATTTAGATTGACCCCGTATATGGTAGGTATTTATTTGCTTTTTGTTTTAAATTTTGTGACTGCTTTTTAGTATATTTCTACCGAACCGATTATTATAAAATTTTGCACACACATTGAGTTCCATCCTACAATTTAACATCATGATGATGGCAACTTTGTAAAGGTGAACAGTGGAGTTTTCCTACCGTGAATTGATGCTGTTGATGGGCACATTTGATTAGTTTTCATGAACTTCCTACATTGAACTGGTGAAAAGTAACTAAAATGTAGGATATAAAAGTAGGTAACAAAACTTGGCACTACGGATGCCTAAGTGTAGTGTTTGTTCTTTTCCATCAGTTGATTGATTTCCTATCCCTTAAAAAAAAAATTCCATACCTAAAATAAACATTTATTTATTTTTCAAACGGTTTTATTTAGATTGACCCCGTATATGTTATTTAGCATTATTTCATTTTGAGAAAATAATTTATTTCTCAAAATAGTAAAAATTTTATAGCAAGAATTATATCGTATCACAAAATATACAAGAGATAAAATGCATTTGACCCAATACAGAGCAACCAATACCCTCGTACATCAATGCTAAAATATAGTTCGTGAATATTTTGCCAAAAACATTTCACGAGTTACGCGTCTGTTCGGATATTTTTAATTGTGGCCGTGTTTTCAGCCGCCATTAAATTTTACACACTTAGTTATTTATATCTGACGTTAAAACGGATGGGTGGACTGCAATGGCTCGGCTACGCTTAAAAAGTTCGCCTTGGCCCCCGCCCAATGTACACACACCCTTATCCGAATCGCGCTCAGTGAAGTGTTGGTCCAGTAACTGAAATTTTATTCATAGCATTGTACAGGCCTTTTCAAGAGCAATTCTCGTTGTTACCATAAATTAGTAGTCCATTTGCGCCTCCGAGACGGTACGAAAAAAGGCTCTTTCTCAGCCACTCGAAATATAAAGTTCACTTATATCTAGATAAATCACTTATTCTATATGGAATTCAGGCCTAAAACATATAATACGTTTATATTGAAATGTATTATATGAACAATGGCTGAAAACGTTTTATATGAAAAATGACGACTAATTGGCTCGGTGGCGGGGCCCTCCGCCCGCGGAGTTAATGGTCGAGGGTTCGATCCCTGCATCGGAATAAATATATGTATGGATTGTAAATTTTTATTCCAAGTCTGGTAAACTCACCGATCCGCGTTGGACAGGCGTGGTAGGTTAACATCCGTTCCTCCAGAAATGGAGAGGCCCGTGCTCAGCAGTGGGACATATATGGGCTGTTAAAAATGAACAATCAACAATAAAACAACCATTGTTTCAGGCTACTGCAACAAGCCTACTCATATCTTACACCCGGCAACGCATCTGGTAAGCCTCTGGTATTGCAGATGATTGCTTTCCATCAGGAGATACGCTTGCTCGTTTGCCTTCCTATCCAATAAAAAATACAAGTGATCGAGCGGATATTAAGCTTTAAAAAATTGACGCCCCTTAGCCAGATGGGAGTGTGGATTTGCGTAGAGCGGCTCGCAAAAGCTGGATGTAGCTGAAAACAGAGTTAATTAGCTCTTGTATTGCCCGATCGTATAATCATTTATTACAAAATTTTCGGAACTTTTTCATTAAGGACGATAACCTCAAAACGGATTTCGATGTTTTTTGTACTGATAAAGACTAGAAGAGGTTATTAATAGGGTCAGGCGTTACTTTGCGGAAATCCATCACTATATGGATAGTCAAAAGGTTTACTTAGCTAAGATCCGCGACAAGCAAAACAATAACAGAAAATTAACAATGTGTGTTTTTCTGTTGGGTTAAGTGGATTTATTTGGAACTTAAACCAAAAGTGATGATGTGTGTTTGGTGTTGTATAGTGGTTGGTGGGTAGAGAATTTTCGATTTGCCGATTTTCGGTAAGTTTTTGGTTTAAGTTCCAAATAAATTCACTTAACCCAACATAAAAACACACATTGTTAATTTTCTGTTATTGTTTTGCTAGGCGCGGATCTTAGCTAAGTATTATAAAACTTTTGACTATCCACTAGAAGAGGTGATACGGATGGACGAGCTAGTATCCAAACGCCTACTAGACGGCAAACTAGATAGTAGTAGAAGCCGCGGAAGGTCGAAGCTCAGATGTTTAGATGGAGTCGAGGTCGACGTAAAGGCAATCGGTGTGAGGGGCTGGAGAGAAAAAGCCAAACTAAGATCCGACTGGAAAAATTTAGTGGACGATAAGTCTCATCCGTGGGTATAAAGCCTTGATGATAACGTTGAAGGACTAGAAGATAAGTAAAGGATCATTGAAATTTTAAAAACTTGGCAAAATAATCATTGTAAAGAATGGAAGATATTTCAGAGATTAAAGTTTAGTTCTTTATTCAAATAATTCTTGTGTTTCAATTCAAAAAAATTCGGTTTCTTTCTTTTAAAATGTTAAATAAAATGACACGTTATAACATTAGGTTGAATTCAACTTCACAACAATCATATAAATTGTATATAGCATCATTTTAACGAAACATTTTTACGAATACCCTTTGAGATTTGGGGTCGGCCTGCGCAGCGTAGATTACGAAATTGGGAAGAAAATCAAATATCATTTTCACGACAATATTATATATCGAACAATTTATTTATATATTAAAGGATTTTTCGGAAATAAAAATTGTTTATTAAATGTTTATATTGTATTGCAAATAACAAAGGTATTATATACCGAAAACATCTTCCTGAGCGACTGGTAGATATATTTGCATTATTTTTTTATAGATAAGTTAGTCCAATGAACAAGGGCTATGGTCATCTGTAACACGAAGGAAATCGCACATGCATCGTCTACCTTAGTGCCAGGATACGAAGAACAGAACCGAGACAATAAAGTAAAAGAAGGAGAAATTAGTTGAGTCCCTGGATTCTTGCATTCGCTTGCAAACGCGATAACGTAGAAAGCTTTACATATTAAATGATTGTTGGGACGGTATAATAAAGTAAATATTTATTTTAATAAAGTTATATAAATCTTTGTAAAAAGAATTATTTGGTATAAGAGATCATCATCCTCTAGCAGTCCATTGGAGAACACAGACCTCCACTAAGAAGCGTAACCTAGTCCGATCTTCAGCCTCACGTTTGTCGGAGATCCGATAATCGCTGGAGTAGACGAGTGCTGGAGTGGAAATCGCGTCTTGATAAAGTAGTGTAGGATGCCCCCTGACTAGATGGAGCGGCAATTTGCGTTGGGGGGTTAGTCGAAATGCGATGCACGTAGTTGAAGATTGATCTATTCGCGAAGATCAATCTTCAATATAGCTTAAGCAAGGCAGTAGTACCGCAGTGGACGTGATAAACAAGATAATAACATAACGAATATCATATAAAAAAAAAACGAAATGTTTTTTTTATGGCATACGAAGGCAAACGAGTAGGCGTGTCATCTGATGGAAAGCAACCAACGCCACCCATAGACATCCGCAATGCCATAGGCAGTGCGGAAGCGTTGCCCACCTTAAAGGAAAGTGAAATTATGGGAGTGGGAGTGGGAGTGTGAATCGGAGGGGGAGTGGGAGTGGGAATCGGAGTGGGAGTGGAAAGGGGAGAGTGTTGGGCCTCCGGAACTCAGACCGCTCACCGTACGAAGCGTGGTAGACAAGCTACCACTCAGACGCCGGTTTTCTGCGGGAGTGTGGTACTTCCCCGGGCGAGCCGGCCCATTCATGCTACAGACAAATAATATGCCATTCTTGACAAAGTATTTGTCTGCAGCGTGGCTCTACCACTAAAAAAACTTTGGCTTTCGTTTATGAAAAATATTGGATATTTCCATCGATACATGTTAAATTGCGTCGGGTGATATTTTATCAATTTTCTAAAATACGATAGAAATAGCTTGCGGACCTGATCGACTACTGTACAAACATTTTCAATATCGATCGATATTATTATATGAAAGTGTCCCAGGCTCACATTTTTGCTTCGGGGAAAATAATTTTCCACGAAACGCTTTCGCCGTCGGCAAAGTTCACATACCAGACGGTCATTTTCATGAATACGTTTGGTTCATGTACGTACCTATATTTGATTTCATACAAGGGCTGAAAACGAGAAAAACGTATGTAATATTTTTGCAAGAAATGAAAACCAATGTTCTATCTACATATTAAAATCGTTAAATACTGAAAGATAAGGCATAGCCAGTCAGATAAAGGAGTATTAAGTTTTGCACAGGAATACTTTATATGTGTCGCATGCACTGTACTTTATAAACAAAGCCAATCTCTTGAAGGCTCAAGACATAATTTTCCTGTTACGAAATCGTACTAAGGTCTAGTGTGATTTGAGAGCCATTTAGAGAAGTCATAACTTATTCAAATGAAATAAAATTATTGAAATAAATAAAATTACTATTTTAAATAACTCTTTTTAAACATTATGACTAACAACAACTTGTTCTTTAAATCTATTCTATAAATAATTCGGTCCAAGTCAATCTCACGTGCACGCGCTTCTGTGGCGGTACCCGAGTTTCGTGTTCTTGTTTGTGGCATCAACTAAGAAGTAAAGCTGCAAATAGTGAAGAAAGAAATGCAGCGATTGGAAGTTAATCTGCTAGATCTAACCGAAACTCACTGGAGAGGGTGTTGGAAGTTTGAGACAGTTATGGGTAATACAAATTATTTTTCCGGACCTGGTAATAAAAGCAGTAATGTAGTTGCTTTTTATCATCAACTTCTCGTCGCCAGGATTAAATTTCGACTTAAAACGATTATCAAGACTTTGTACTCAGAGAATTGTAGTGGTAAAGCCACGCTGCAGACGAATATTTTGTTAAGAATTGCATATTATAGCATGAATGGGCCGGCTCGCCCGGCGAAGTATCACACTCCAGCGAGAAACCGGCGTCTGAGCGGTTCAGTTCTGGAAGCCCAACCCTTTCCTCTCTCCCCCTTCACCGGCCTTTATGGAAGGGGGAGGCCCTTCCATAAAGGCCGGCAAATGGGCGGCGATGGTTGCTTTCCATCAGGTGACACACCTGCTCGGATGCCTTCCTATCCCATAAAACAAAATTCACAGAAAAATCCACAGTGTGGCCTTCTACTATTCCGGGTCTCACACACTAAGTAATTAATGAAGCAATATGTACATATACTATATACTATATACTATATACTTACGTACGTATTCATATACTTAATAAAATATATGGACAGTCAAAAGTTTTACTTAGCTAAGATCCGCGACAAGCAAAACAATAACAGAAAATTAATAATGTGTGTTTTTCCGTTGGGTTAAGTGGATTTATTTGGAACTTAAACCAAATACTTACCGAAAATCGGCCATCAATTCTTCACCCACCAACCACTATACACAACATCAAACACACATTATCACTTTTCCATCTTGTAAACGACACGTGTTACAAGGTGGTTGGTGGGTGAAGAATTGATGGCCGATTTTCGGTAAGTTTTTGGTTTAAGTTCCAACTAAATCAACTTAACCCAGCGGAAAAACACACATTATTAATTTTCTTTTACTGTTTTGCTTGTCGCGGATCTTAGCTAAGTAAAACTTTTGACTGTCCATATAGTGATGGATTTCCGCAAAGTAACGCCTGACTCCATTAATAATACTAAATAAAATCATGATAAAATCGTCTTTTGAAAAAAAGTTAAAAAAAGAAATCTAAATTCGCTTTTCAAGTAGCGCCCAACTTTGAGTCCAAATGAGTGCCTTTTTGCATTCCGCTAAACTCCAACGTGAGTACTTTTTTTTTTGGTAAAAACAACTTTTTACAATTTCACCGAAGTTTCGACGCGCTCAGGGAATACAACCAAGTCTATATTTAAAATAATGTTTGAGTAAAGAAATGTTACAAATGGACGAAAATTGTAGCGAGTTGAGTCCATTTGTAGCTGGTAGCATATACCTAAGGGGGAAGAATAATATTCAATGGTCACCTTCATTTTTGAAGTCCTTATTTGATCACTAATGAAGAAAAAAATAAAATAGGATACATGCAGTTTTTTGTTGCCATTACTTCTCTATTCAGAGAAACCTCACAGTGAAATGGTAATAAAAGTTTGTTAACAGACTCAAGTTTCAAAAATTAATAATAATATGTCATGACAAATAAAAATAAAAGATTCGAGTTCCGAAACTTACAGAACTAATAATAATAATAATTTGGATGAAATGCTCTATGAAACTATACTTACTGTAAAACAGTATTAAAACTTCGTTAACAGTTTCTAGTTTGCAATACTAATATCTAATAATATTTTATGTCAAATAAAAATAAAGTATAAGAACTTAATAACTCACAGAATTACATACCCGTATTTGGATGAAGTAAGTGCTCTATGAAGCTAAACTTTGAATGTTTATTGAGAAAATTCTCAATAACCATTCAAACTTCACCTCGGTTCTATTTCTCCAATTTCCCTAACTACATTTCAATTTGTTTGCATGACGCTGAAGAAATGCAGGCTTAGCACTCAGACGATTTGTGTTCAAAGAAAATGCAAATACACTGTTAAAATATTATAGAAAAAAATCTTGTCGTTCGATTCTATTAGCATGAATAATTATTATTTTCATAATGATTTTTTTTTATAAAACCCATATAAATATGTTCCACTGGTGGGTACAGGACCTACTCATTTCTGGATGAATGGATATTACTCTCGTCCAATACATACCACGCTTGACCAAGGCGGATTGGGGGGATATATAGAATCGGAATAAATATGTGTAAGCCATACATTGGTATGTGCCCAACGAGGAAATTGAATCCGTAAACATAACTCCGAAAGCAGTAACTTTGCCACTGAACCATTTTAGGTCATGGTTTTTATATTAATTTAATAAATAAAAAAAGTTTTTTTAAAAATCCAACCATAAATCAATTTTACAAACAAATTGAATGTACTAGGATTTCAGCAATAAGTAAGAAGTAACAATATTTGCAATGTTTACCTTTCATTTCTACTTAATAAAATCACTATAGAAAGCTCTCCTCACGAATCGACTTAGAAAAGTAATCATGGGCGAACCAAGTGAAATACAAAACAATATACTCCAGGGACAGCTATTTAATATTTGAATTTCAAATGTGATCTTTTTTATTCTAAGACCCTTTCGGGCTAGAGTCAGTATCTACGCACGATTTCACTTTTCCCTTAATTTGTAAATTGGGTTCTGGTGCTTATCGGACCTGGAAACTTAACACGCTTTACGTATCTTACTGCTTCTCTTCTTGTGTTTTGAATTTAAATTGCTTGTATAAACGAGAAATTTCACAAAATATATTTTATATTTGTAAGTTTTGAAATAGAAATATACTGAAAATTCACAACATTTTTTGATAATTTTAGTAATTTCTAGCTTCATTCGCTAAATATTAGATCATTGACGTAAACTGTAAGTATTATAGGTTCGTCTAATTAGCTTAGTGGCGAAGCTACCTCTTTTGGAGTCAATAGTCGTGGTTTTGAGTCGCGAACCAAGATATATATTATAGAAATATATTAAGATATATATTATATTATATATATTTTATTTTACATTATATTTTCATTTTATTACATGTATTTTCATAATTATTTTCTAATTATATTACACAACATGCTTCGTCAAACCTAAATTAAAAATAACGAAATCAATCGAATAAGCCACTGGGTCCACCCCATTAAACTGGCAGCGTTGCCACGTTGTATTGCTAAGCCTATATATATATATATATATATATATATATATATATATATATATATATATATATATATATATATATATATATATATATATGTATATATATATATATATATAGTCTACGTTACGTATAGATTGTGTGGTGTATTATTACTCAATATATTTTGATTAATACATCAAAGTGAAGTGATGTGAAATAAATGCATGTATTGTGACTTTTCAACATGATTACAGAAGTCCATGCAATTTTCGATAGAAAGACAACCATTTTATATATACGTATCGTGACAAACTGAATTTACATATCAAGACACTTTATATATATACATATATATACATATATATACACATATATATATATATATATATATATATATATATATATATATATATATATATATATATATATATATATATATATATATATATATATATATATATATATATATATATATATATATATATATATATATATATATATATATATATATATATATATATATATATATATATATATATATATATATTGACACTGGCATATAAGTTATAGCTAACTACCATCAAAGAAGAAAAAGAACAAGTGTAACATTAAGTTTATAAAACAAATGGCAACCATTTCAATCAGAAGAGTGGACTGTGGACGATCACAATCGATCCTTACCTGTTTTTGTAACATTGAAACTTTTCTCAAAAACATGATTGTGTCACATTTGTATACACTCAAAGCCAATGTTACTTAGCAAAACGAGCAACTGAATGGTGCTTGTCCACCAGAGCAAAACGTCCAGACTTCCTTTCACCCAATTACTATGACCCAGTGGAGCAACAATGAGCTTTATTTCAATACACTAAGACACAACATTGGACAGTTAATTTTAGGATATATTCGCGTATATCTGGACATCCATATCTGAATTTCAGATAGGGTTTTTTACGCCAATGTACTACTTGGAAAATAGCCAATAAATACGCTCAAGCCGATTTTTCGTTCAATTTCCAAATGGTATCCACATATTGACAATCTAAATAACTCAGTGGTGAAGCCACATCCTTTGGAGTCTGTGAATTAAATTTTAAAATAACCTGGACAGTTCACGAGGCCAGTACAAGTTCTAGTACAATTTATGCTAAAATATTAAATCCGAACTCAAACGATTCCCACCTGACCTACGGACTGGGCTGCCCCATATCCGCTTGCGCAAACAGAGAAACCGCATTTGAATTACAAATTTGTCACCTGTTTCCCCGACCATTTATTGTAATATTAACATATTTGAAGGTAACATCTGCCATCGCATTTTACGGTTCATGAACGGCTTTTAACGCCACAGTGCGTGCTTTATTGTATGTATGACTGAAAATGATTAATAGAGTCAAGCGTTACTTTGCGGAAATCCGTCACTATGTGGACAGTCAAACTTTTATTTAGCTAAGATCCGCGACAAGCAAACAATAACAGAAAATTAGTAATGTGTGTTTTCCTGCTGGATGAAGTGGATTAACTTTTCGGTTGTCTTCCGTAGAGTCTACTATACCTGAGGATGCCTCGTGTTGGGGCGAAACTCGTTTTCGGTAAGTTTTGATTTAAGTTCCAAGTAAATCCACTTCAGCCAGCAGGAAAACACACATTATTAATTTTCTGTTATTGTTCGCTTGTCGCGGATCTTAGCTGAGTAAAAGTTTGAGTGTCCACATGTATGATTTAACGTTTTGTTTGCACGTGAAATCGCAGTTATGTACGGGTCGTTTCAAAGTGCTGTTGTGAAAATGTTCTAAAAGAAATATAATAGGACTTTGAGTTGTACAATATGAATCTTATATAATAATCGTGACCTATCTAGATGCAAGATTCATATTAAAAACAGGAATAGTCAAACAAACATTTCTCTAAAACAATACTTCCTTAATATGAAAATTAGTAAAGATATACGAAAAAAGTTCATACAAATACATCTGAAGCATGAGTCTAAATTCTTGTGAAACTTTTACTGTTAAGTGTACGTAAGTAACTTAACGGTTGTCTTCCGTAGAGTCTACTATACCTGATGATGCCTCGTGTTGAGGCGAAACACGTATCGTGTGCAGTGTGGAAAAGTGGTAGTATGTCTTTGGTGTTGTTGATAATGGTTGGGAGGTGGAGAGTTGTTGACGGCCGTTTTTCGGTAAGATTTAGTTTGAGTTCCCCGTAAATTCACTTCTTTCAGTAGAAAACACATTATTATTTTTTTTTGTTTTTGTTTGCTTGTCGCGGATCTTAGCTAAGTAAAAGTTCTAACTGTCCACATATATTTTTATTAAAAATATCTTTTTTATGAATGCAATACCTAACAACGAAGGTTAACAAACGCCTAGCGGCCGTCCATTGAGTTAGTCTACAGCAAATAACATTAACGCTTAAGAATATTCAGCTGCTTTATTCAGTGATGGTTTCAAAAATTTAATTCGGGTAGATTGCTGCAGGCGAATACGTTTAGAAATATCTCCTTTCATAACTTGTGACCTTTGATCATAATATGATACCTTTTGTATTAGTTGAATTACATCAGAAAATTTTGACTTAACTTGGATTTACTCAAAGAATGTTAATTGTTTAAATTTGGGGGTAGAATTTATTTTAAGTTTAAACTGTTTCAAGATATTTGAATGATTAAGGTATAAATGTTATGTTATACGTAATATATTATGTTATACGTCTGTTAACTCTGAATTTGGTTTGGGGGCGTTTCACGGAACTTAAGTCGTAAAAACAAATGAGCTTCTCCGTATTATTTGATGGCAATTAGTTATAATTATTATGTCAGTGTCAAGTAATATATAATAATATCAAACATCTTGGAATGTACTAGTTAGCTTGTCACGTTACGTCTTGATAAAATAGTGGCTGTTTTACCAAAACTTTCTATGGTCTTTTTCAGCCAAGTTAGAAAGTCACGATACACGCATTTATTTCATATCACTTCACTTATACGCCATAATCGATGTATTTTGCATAAAACGCCACCGTAATTAAACAATATAATCAATAATTATATAACATTATAAAAATGAAATAAAAACACAACGAAACTCATGTAAGTTGGCGGGAAAAGTCCAAAGCTTTTTAGTCCCTCCAAAAATATAAAAAGACATAGATTGTCTGATAAATCTTTTTGGTTAGAACAGTATACGATCATAATTTACAATTAAATTGTAATATTTGACTAAGTTGGTATTTTAATGACACTTTAATTTCCAACTATATTATAATTTTACAGGAACAAAGTTTAGTGAAATTAAAAAAAAAAATTTAGAATAAGTTTTAATTTCTCACTTAGCTGCAACTTTTAACTACGAATAAGATGTAGTTTTTGATAATTTTAATTTTCAAAGTTGTACTTTTAAATATAATTGTTATTTCTATTTAGGTAAGTTGTAATTTTGATGAAATTATAATAACCGACAAATTATAAAGTTTTAAAAGTTTACGCAAAAGCCATTCTATACAAAAACAATTAATATGAAAAAGTCAATTCCTACTTTTTTCCAGGGATCTACACGCTTCACAACTGACAACTGACTGACCAAATATTAATTTATTAATTAGATTTATTTAATTTATGGATTAATATTTGAAAACATTGTATTAAAAACAAGTCAAATCCTCTGAAATTTAAAAAAAATCAGGGGCAGTCATGAGGACTTAAAACTGTCTTTTGAAATTACTACAGCTACAGCATGTTGTTGACGCGACTCGCAAAACGTTATTCACCCATGAAGCGTCCAACGCATTTACATACAATCGGGTATGTACAACGTGTTGGCGTGATGCGTGTACGTAGGCAGCTGCGCGCGCATTAACTGTGTTTAAAGTATGTCTATAGATATCCTATAGATATCCACCTTAAGCGTTAGCATGTTGCTGACGCGAATCCATAGATTTTTTCCCTACCTAGAGTCGTATAACGTGGCTATCGAAGGTTTCATTTCAAAACTGTATTTGAGTGGATGAATAGAATATATTTTATTAACGATTGTAAATTTGAACAAGATATATAATTATACTATGATGGTGCCACAGATGGAGCTTAGTCACAAGCGTGCCGATCGTCCCGGGAACTGACTCTGCCGGGTACTAGAGTGCCTTACCTTAGCATACGGGGCTCTGTTAGGGCTGCTGGGGCTGCCTTGCGGCTCGTGGGATTAACTATGACGAATCTTTATATACCTAAATTGTCAAAAAATGACGGCGACGTGGTTCATCACCCGTCACGTCCTGATTCTCACGAGGGCGAGAAGCGACGCGCGGAGAGCCGTTTCGCTACGATGAATATGAGAGGAAGGATGAATGAAAAGATGGATCAGTGTGAAAGAATCAAGGTAGGTGTGTCGGGATCGACGCGGATAGAGATATGTGGTCTGTCTAACTCCAAGGTAGACAGGCGTGACGATATATATGTATGTATGTATATATGTATAGGGAGAGTGTGACCTAATAGTAGGAAGTGAAAAAACTCGCAATCAAAACACTTCTAACGAGTACTTTCACATGTGAGCATCGTTTATTCCGTATGAGATCTCAAACAAACGTATCATCCCCTACCACGGTTATGCAAAACCGCGGTCTCTTCCGTCGTACCGATGCGAATAAACAGCGTAACCGCATTTAAATTGCAAATGTCGCACCGTGTTTCAAGTTATTTCCTGAACGACATACATTTTATGCTCACATATCGTTCAGCTTCCACTCCGAGTCACGTTGTGTGAACACTTTCAATTGACAATATATCGTCTCTATGAATATGCAAAAATAAATATTGGTGTCTCGTATTACAAAGAAAAGGGATAACTTTCACTTAAGAGATATAAAAGTTATATAATAGTTTAGTTATGTTGTATAGTGTATTTTTCATCTATATTGTATATTATTTTCTACATATTGTATATGTAGTATAGTGTAGTTTTCTATTCTATTCTTATGTATTTAGATCTTTATGTATGTATGTAATTAATGAAATTTGTACGCCATAAGTGGCAATGTGATGGAGCTTTTATACGTTTTTTTAATTTTTTTTATGGGATAGGAGGGCAAACGAGCAAGCGTGTCACTTGATGGAAAGAAATCAACGCCGCCCATAGACAATCGCGACACCGCAGTAGTCGCGGAAGCGTTGCCGACCTTTCAGGTATGTTTAGGCTTGTTTTTTGAAGGTGCCAATGTCGTATCCGTTCGGAAAGACCGCCGAAGGTAGCTGGTTTCACAGAGTGGTGGTGCGTGGAAAGAAGTTTCGAGAGAAGCACACCGTAGTTTTATCTTGTTATACCTCACATTATGCAAATAAAAAATTATTATTATCATTACTATAAGAACTTATAACCATGATATCTGGCTTCCCACTTACTAATAGTGGTAGAATCATGGCTGTTACAAATGGTTCGGCTCGACCAGCAAAGTACTTCAATCTCACAGCTACTATCTAATCTCTTTCTCACTCCTTTACTTCCTACTTCCTTCCCATCTACCTCTGCTTCCTCTCCTATTAAATTCTTCTCTGCTACTTATTATTAACAGGTATTGTGGATATTTATTAATGGCGGTGAGTGCTTACCAACAAGGATCCCGCTTGTTTGTTTATCTATTTCATACAAAAAGTTATCAAACCAGCAGTTTTAGTTTAAGCTTAGTTAAAGCTTGGGGACTATGGAGAGATCCTACTTAGGTGAGACCTTTATCTAGATTTATTCCGTTACAATTTTTTGATGATTAGTTTATCATCATCTTCAATATTGTGACCTAGATTGTGACCTGACCACGCTTAGTGGTCAAATTAGAAGATCACATATTCTTAAATACACGCTGTTACCTTCGAGTATCTAGGCGTTGTCATGGTTGCTATATAAAGCACCCATGCGAACAAATGGGGCGCCTCTATTTTATACTGGAAACTACACAGAGTATTACTAAGAGAAGATAAGCCTTCATTCGCTCAAATACTCTGGGTATTTACAAATAATAAGATTAACACACTATAAATTTGTCAAATGAATAGTGCCATCAGCGACCAGTTTTTTATCCTTTGACATAGGCCTCTCCTAGTATCATCCACTTTTCCCTGTCCCGATTTAATCTTGTCCATCCCTATTATAAATTGTCTTCCCATCTCTTAATTTACCACCCCTTATACCAGTAAACCAGTATGTGTTGTTATATAATTATTTAGGCGTGAAATTAAATAAAATAAACATTTTACCCACAAGCAAGAAAACCCCCATCTGAATTTCAAATGCGATGCGATTCCCGTCGGGAACTTCGTTCAAGAGGCGGCAATTTAGCAAAACGAGTTTATAGAATAACCGTCTTGTTAATTTGCGGTCCCGCGGCGTTGTCGCGGTGGTTTGCGTTTGATGTTTCATTTAGGTGAAAAGTATAAAGACTTCATTTAATCCTTCAATAGACTTAAATACGTCGAATCTAACTAGTGTGTCACCTCCTTTACGTATTTCTTTACTTTGTGGAAATCTATTACAAAGATGGACAGTCAAATTTACTTTGCTAAGATCCCCGAAAAATAAAAAATATGTAAAATAATATTGCAAGTTTACGAAGAAGTGTATAGGGAATTACTAAAAGTCTAATAGTCTACAACGTGAAACACATAAACACAACGCGTTTCATTATAAACACAACGCGTGTCGCATCCTCAGATGTAGTAGACTCTTCGAAAGACAACCGTAAAGTCGACTCAGGTATGGTAGACTCTACGAACTCCACGGTTGTTGTAGTAGATTCTACGATTGACGACTCCACGGTTGTTGTAATAGATTATATGAACACGAACTCCACGATAGATTATTAATACAGCAATGATTACTTTCCATCAGGACATAAATTAGCTCGTTTGTTTCGCTATCCTATAAAACACAGTTTAACAGTGTATTTGAATTTTTTTTTTATATATTCATGCCTTTCCCCCGCAGGGGTTGGCAGAGACCACAGAGCTCCATCCGCTACCATTAATCGCAGCGAAACGGCTTTTCATTAGTCGCTTTTCGCCCTCGTGAGAATCAGGACGTGATGGGTGGCGAACGATGTCACTGTCATTTTCAACAAATTAGGTATATTAAATTCGTCTTAGTGAATCCCACGAGCCGCAAGGAAGGATGGAAGTCAGTCCCAGCAGAGCCCTGCATGCTGAGGTAAGGAACCATACCGGGTACTAACCCGGGGGAGCCCGATCCCGGGACAATCGGCACGCTTGCGACTAGCCCCTTGGCCCCGCCCCCAATGGTTATTGGCACGGCAGACCGTGGATTGGCGGAGAGGAAGGGAAAGGATAGAGAAGAAAGAAAAGGGCAGGAAAGGAAATGCGGATTGGGGGGGCTACCAGACTCGGAATAAACATTTATAAATCCATATAAATATTTATTCCGATGCGGGAATCGAACCCGCGACCATTGACTGCACGGGCGGAGGGCCCCGCCACTGACCCAATCGATCGTCTTCGAATTTCAAACTTACTAAATAGTTTAATAGAATTAATCACTAAATAGTTACTTTTTTATGGAATAGTAAAAGAGTAAACGGGTTACCTTATGGTAAATAATCAATGTCGCCCATGAATGTCTGCATGGCGATTAATATTTTACATCAAATTAAAGGCACAACCAGTAAGGCTAATTCTCTATACTATATATAATTATAAATGTTGTTAGTATTGTTATTCATTGCAGAGAACGTGGTAAATTAAAATTTAATTTTTTAATTGAATAACAAATCAAAGGAGGGAACACTAAGTGCTAATAAGTTTGGAATTGTTTTTAATAATTTTTATTATCATTATGATTTTTATTTATTTTTAATTTTAATTTTCATAACCCGTGTACATACACATGTCGTTCTGCTGGGGTATTAGCTTTTCCTCTATTAGAGGTATGTATGCCACTCACCACGCTTATGCAGAGTGGATTGGCAGGGCACCTCGAGTCAGAATAATTAATTGTAAGCTATACATACATATGTATATTTATCCCTATCCAGGAATTGAGCCTGCGGCTATTGACTCTAAAATTATTAGCTTCAACATTGAGTATTTTTTTAGCTTTATTAATGAAACTACAAACCCCTTATGTTTTAATCACTCAATATAACAATATATTAGCAATTTCTGTACGCTCCTAGCAAATGGCAGAGAATAAAACAAGTAAACCCCAAACAAGTGTTGACGGTGGTAGATATTGGTTTATAATGCAGCATTGGTTCAATTGAATTTCAAACAGAAAAGAAATTACATCGCAGAAACATTTATTTCCGTAAACAACAAAACATCTCTATACATCATTTCCATGAGAATGTCGAAACGCCTCAGAATTTATTTATCACCTGTTTTTCTCAAAACTCACCTTCTTTTACTTCTGTATATATAAATAAAATTGTTACTACTTTTCCATTGTCTTGGATATATGGACAGTCAAAAGTTTTACTTAGCTAAGATCCGCGACAAGTAAAACAATAACAGAAAATCAATAATGTGTGTTTTTCCGTTGGGTTTAGTGGATTTATTTGGAACTTAAACCAAAAACTTACCGAAAACCGGCCATCAACTCCCCACCCACCAACCACTATACACAACGCCAAACACACACTATCACTTTTCCATCTTGTACACGACACGTTTTTCGCCCCAACACGAGGCATCTTCAGGTATAGTAGACTCTACGGAATACAACCGAAAAAGTGTGTATAGTGTGTATAGTGGTTGGTGGGTGGGGAGTTGATGGCCGGTTTTCGGTAAGTTTTTGGTTTAAGTTCCAAATAAATCCACTAAACCCAACGGAAAAACACACATTATTGATTTTCTGTTATTGTTTTACTTGTCGCGGATCTTAGCTAAGTAAAACTTTTGACTGTCCATATAGTGATGGATTTCCCCAAAAAACCCCTGACTCCATTAATAATCATTGTCTTGGAGTTAAAGGTGTCATGACAAAAGTTGAGAAAGGGATACTCACGTGGTTTGGGCACATAGATAGGATAAGAGACTACTGGTAAAAGAAATTTACGTTGCGGATGTGGATGGAAGGGTCGGTAGGGGAAGACCAAGGATAACATACCTTGACCAAATTGCTGAAGTTTTAAAGAAAGGCTAGGTTAAAAGTTCACTTAAACGGCGAGCTTGTATGAAGAGGGTTTTTTTTTATAAAGTGCGCCGAGATCGTAGCGGATGGAGATATGTAGTCTCTGCTTACCCCTACGGGAAACAGCCTTGATCATATGTATGTATGTCTTAAGTAATTAATTGAACATGATTATTAGTATATATAATAATAATTGTTGGAGTATGGTCCTTAAGTGTTATAATAGAAATAAAGAGTGAAAGGTTATATTAAGGTATATACTCATAAAATATCACGTCAAGTGGTAACTTATTTGTATTATCGCGCAATACCGGTGCAAGATCTAGAATCCCTACTACACTCTCCTCCCCTTTTCTGATTCAAGATTTAATCTTAATTTCCTTTTTAGATTGAATTTTTAATAGGAGGGGTCCCATTTTATCTTTCTTCGCCTCTCATTATTCACATCGTTATTTTATGGAGGTAACATAACTGTAGTATGATTACTAAAAAATCCGCTTCGTCTTATGCTATATTAGTTATCCATATATTCTACACTAGTTTTTATTCCACAAAAAATAAATGTATACATGGAGACATACGAAGAATCTGTATTTTGTTCCTTATACTATTCTATGCATTGTACAATCGATTTCTAAAATCGTATCGTAAATAAATTTAATGTACCTACACATATATAAGAAATCAAAAACTGAGCAAAATTCTGCTAGAAATGAAATGGTGCATGTCACAATAGTCTAAATTTATGTGAACGTACAAAATTTTAAGTACAATAACAGGTAGCGGGGAAAGTCAGAAACCGCACGTGAATTTCAAATGCGCTGCCGTCTCACTGCGAACTTGAAACTGCGAACAAAATTAACGACGAACGTTCAACATTGTGAGTTTAATTTGTGGCTTCCGCAATATAATATAGTATTAAGATATTTATGAACATTTATTCTGACCGTAATTTAACAAAAAGTCCACACATAAATTACGTCACACGTAATGGGGGTAGATACATACATACATACATATCGTCACGCCCGTCTCCCATAAGGGTAGGCAGAGACCACAGATCTCCATCTGCTACGATCTCGGCATACTTCCCTTGTTTCCTCCACACTCATTATTCTCCTCATGCAAGCCCGCCGGTTGAGGGTACTCTTGACCTGGCCTTTCTTAAAAAGTTCAGCAATCTGGTCAAGGTACGTTTTTCGTGGTCTTCCTCTTCCGGCCCTTCCATCCACATTTGCAAGGTAAATTTCTTTTGCCAGTCGTCTTTCATCCATCCTCTCTATATGTCCAAACCATCTAAGCATCCCTTTTTCTACTTTTGTCACAACACCTTCTTTTACTCCACATCGCTCTCTTATATCTTCATTTCTTAATGGTAGATGGTAGAACGGAATGATTTCTGCAACTTAACGTCACGCTTAGGGGAAGAAAGGGTCAACAAAGTGTGACATCGAGTGATAAGATTCTTGACATGACATTTATATCATATTTAAATCTATATAGCTTAGCTCCACCGCAAATCTTTAAAACCTTAATAATTCTGTCAACACTTAAGAATACATATAATAAGAAGAAAAGTTGAATAATGTAGTGAAGTCATATATTACTACACTATTCAACTATTCATACATTTATGGATGGCCCAGGAAATAAATCCAGTACTGTACATTTTTATCGTAACTTCTTTCTAAGCACCACCACTTTATGGAACCAAGTCCTTTCAGATACGAAATTTCAAAACAGATACGACATTGAAACCTAAAAAAACCTACACACTTGTCAAAGCCCGCCAACACTTCTGTAATGTCTATAGTACCGCAGATGTCTTTGGGCGGCGTTGAGTGATTTCCATAAGGCAACACGCTTGTACATTTACCTTACTATCCCATATAACTAACTACTAATGAATAATTTTATTTATTGTTCTGTCAGCAAAAAGAAACTCATTTGTATAAGTTTTCCCCTGCAATAGAGTCATTGAAATTTACTTCCTTCAGGGGTATTTCCAAACAGATACGACATTCGAACCGTCAAAAATGAAACTACATATTTCCCGAAAGACCGGCAACGCTTCTCCGATGCCTAAAGTTTCATTAAATTATTTTTAAATATAATAATGACCGATTGGCTCAGTGACGGGGCCCTCCACCCGCGGAGTCAATGGTCGGGTTCGATCCCCGCATTGGAATAATTATATGAAAGGATTATAAATATTTATTCCGAGTCTGGTAACCCCGCCAATCCGCATTTCCTTTCCTGCCCTTTCCTTTCTTCTCTATCCTTTTACCTTCCTCTCCACCAATCCACGGTCTGCCGTGCCAATGGACACGAGGTTAGGGGCGAGCTTAGTCGCAAGCGTGCAGTCCGTCCCAGGAAGGGCTCCCTGGGTACTATGGTGCCTTACTTCAGCATGTGGGGCTCTACTGGGGCTGACCTCCATCCTCTCTTGAGGCTCGTGGGATTCATTAATTTTAATATACCTAATTTGTTGAAAAATGACGGTGACGTGGTTCGCCACCCGTCACGTCCAGATTCCCACGAGGGCGAAAAGCAACTAATGAATATAAGAGAAAGAATGGAGGAAAGGATGGATGAGTGTGGAGGAAACGGGGAGGGTGTGCCGGGATCGTAGCGGATGGAGCTCTATGGATAGGCGTGAATATATAATAATAATAATAAATATATGTATAATGTTCCTACAAAAATTTTCGCCACGCAAAAGTTTTGTATGCAAACTATAAATTTCGCTCTCATTACGAAATACGCAACATAAATATGTCGCGATACCAAATAAAATATTGCACGACGAGGTTGCAACCGTATGTGTTATTTATGCCTTCTGCTCTGAAAACGAAATATATATATATATATATATATATATAAGTTGTCGGAAAGTTGATTTTAATAATTATTATAATAAATAAATGTGGACAGTTAAAACTTTTACTTAGCTAAGATCCGCGACAAGCAAAAAACAAAAATTAATAATGTGTGTCTTCCTGCTGGATGAGGTGGATTTACAGGGAACTTAAACTAAATCTTAGTAGGGAATTACTACACTCTCGCAGAAAATCGGCGTCTGAGTGGTAGCTTAGCTACCGCGCTTCGTACGATGAGCGGCCTGAGTTCTGGAGCCCCAACACCCTCCCCCCACTGCCATAATGTCATTTTCCTTCAAGGCCGGTAACGCTTCTGCACTGCCTATGGCACTGCAGTTGTCTATGGGCGGCGTTGATTGCTTTCCATCAGGTGACACGCCTGCTCGTATGCCTTTCTGTCCCATAAAAAATACGTAATATGAGGGAGTGAACTGCCCTACGTTGCGAAAGAAGAGGAGTGGTGTGGTGAATTGGCTGCCAACCTTCGCTAGTGGGAAAAGTACTTAGAAGATGAAGCTCTCTTACCTGTGAACAACGAATGACGTGGTTAGCGTACCAGTGAGTTAGGAGCAATTGAAATGTGTACAATAGATATAAACTTTTGGCAATAACTTATTTTCATTAGAGCAAGAATAGTTAGGTGACTTCCGACGCAGGTATGCGACATATTAGTTTAAATTACGAGCTTTAGTTTGCTTACTATGTAATTTTACATACCATTCTTATACAATAACAGTTAACATAATAAATAATAGAGTCAGGCGTTACTTTGCATAAAACCAGTATCAAAATGGACAGTCAAAACATACTTTGCTAATATCTACGAAAAAAATTATATATTTATTGCCGGCCGAACTAGGGCAAACCCTGACTCCAAAAGACCCTTTAGTGACACATTTGTGTATTATATATATCATTCTAATTGCCATACTTAATATAATTTTTACAAAAAAAAAATAAAAATTATAAACTAAATTATACAAAACATAAATAAATATAGTTTACAAAAAATAAAAATAAGAATTATATTAGAAATCATGAGTGGTGCGGAGCTTTTGTGTGTCGTGTGTCTAGGTGTGTATTTTTTGTATGTGTGTGTGTCTAAATGTATATTTTATTTATTTCATTTTATGCTACTAAACTATTAAAATACACTTCTTTGTAAAGTTATTGCGGATCTTAGCAAAGAAAGGAATCCGGAGGAAATTCTTTTCTTTGCTAAGATCCGCTTTTCTTTGATAAGATTCCCATCATTCACATCTTACCACAAGGTAAGCTATGCATGCGTATTTAGTGCGTATAGTGTTGCAGATGAGTGACTATGATAATTAGCCATCGGGAGACTGGCTTTCTCATTCGCTTACCTTTCGTATAATGTAGTCGTGTGTAGTTATGACTCACGTGCAAAAAAGCACAAAAATCTACCCTAATCAAATTTTTGTCCATACTCTTTTGTTTCTGCCACTGTGACGTACAATATCAACTAGCTGCACCGTCCGTGTACGTGATTTTCGACCGTGTGTGCCTACACAATCTAGTTAGCGTTCACCCAGCCCTCGTTAGCTGTCTAGGTGCTGTTTCGTAATCCGGTTATCCTGTTACCGGGTACCGTAGAAGCGAGAGGACAATAGTTTACCGTCTACGGATGCCGCGTGCCAAGACTCCCGGATGTGCAAACAACTGAGATAGTAATACAATAGAAATAAATATAACGATGTGCTTTTAGTTGTGATATATATTTGGTTTATGGTGCATTTAGATAATCGAAAATCCATAAAAGTACAAGTACAAAACGTTTTTAGAATAAAATCGGTAAATAGAGAATACATATATACAGTCATGCCTGCTTCCCGTAGAGCTAGGCTGAGACCACAGATCTCCATCCGTTACGATCCCGGCACGCCTTCCTTACTTCCCCAACACTTATTCAATTTTTCATCCATCCTTCCTTTCACATTCAGCGTAGCGCTCTAAAAGGGCGCTAAAAGGGCTCTCTGTTAGTCGTTTCACGCCCTTGTAGTAATCCTACGTCGCCGTCATTTTTAACAAATTACGTTCATTATAATTCGTCATAGTGAATCCGACGAGTTGCAAGGGAGGATGGATGTAAGCCCCAGCCGAGCCTCGCATGCTGAGGTAAGGCACCATAGTACCCGGGGGTGCCCGATCCCGGGACTATGTATGTATTTATAGAAATATACACAATCGAGTAAAAAATAACTTGAATACCATACAAAATGAAAATTTACTTGATTAGATCCATGAAGATAGCTATTAAAATCGTCATTTATTGGCCGATTTTGCTACAATATGGCAGAAATCCGTAACGTTCGTGTAGCTTTGAACCCGAAAAGGTAGTGTTTTTATACAATTCTTGTTAATCATTTCAACTAAGCTTATAATGCTACGAAATGGTCCATATCAATAGTCTAATGAAGGATACGAACGTGTCCTTACGAACGAATATCGTAAGCTCGAGTATTGCCAATTGAGCTATTACTACTGGATACGTTGGTATAATTCTATATTACCACTGTATGCATACGTATAATTCTGTATTACCACTGTATACATACGTATAATTCTGTATTACCACTGTATACATACGTATAATTCTATATTTTGAGATTAACAACATCTTCATATGTACAGAACTCGCATCTAAAATATGATGGTAGTTTGATCTTTGACTACCCGCATCCGATCTCTACCAACCGCTCAGCGCAAACCGTTGTTTAATCAAGCCGGGGGCGACCTATACGTCGATGGCTAAGACCTGGTCACCATATCAACACATATACATAAACTAGTTGTATTAATATAATATAATAAATATATTACTATAATCAAGTGGCCAGAATAGTGCATCAGTAGCTTGCCATTAAATACGACCTATGCAGAATAGTGCATCAGTAGCTTGCCATTAAATACGACCTATGCGAGGATGAGGTGCCTTATTCACACACTTAACAGTCGTGCAACATTGTACTAGGATCGATCCATTATCACGGACCGGCACATTGTTGCAAATAAGCCTGATATTAAGTGATAGTTGATTAAACTATACGCGAGGCAATGATAGTTGATATAAGTGTTCCGCATGACAAGAGTCTCATTAAAGCGGAAAAAGATAAACAAATAAAACACATAGACCTCGCGCACGAGATTTCTGCCATGTGGCACGTTGATTCAACTGTCATTGTACCCATAGTGGTCTCTGTGAATGGACTTATCGGTAAAAATTTGGACGCCCACCTGTCCAAGTTAGGTTTAGGTAAGTGGGTTAAATTCAAAATTCAAAAACCAACCATATTGTACACGGCTAGGACAGTAAGAAGGTTCCTTTCCTTGGATGCATAATCCTTCGTGTGCTTGGTTTATCCCGCCACGAAGGATTAATAAACCTATTAATAATATTATTTTTATAGAGATTTTTTTTATGTTAATAATATTGTTATTAAGAGAAAAATATGTAAAGAATGTGTTTGTGTGCATATTTTAAGAAATTATTCAACACAATGCGGCATTTGTAATGCAAATGCTGGAGAGACGTGTGGCAGACGAAGAGGAAACCGAAACGTATTCCGGCTCCACTTCTGGCATTTATGCAATCCTGTTTGCATAACTTGTACGTTTGTATGCGCGTTATGCTCTCTACTTTATGCAGTGAAATATTGGAAAGAAACGCTCTTGATATGTGTTACGATAATGATTAATGGAGTCAGGCGTTACTTTGCGGAAATCCATCACTATGTGGACAGTCAAAATTTTTACTTAGCTAAGTTTCGCGACAAGCAAACAATAATAGAAAATTAATAATGTGTGTTTTCCTGGTGGGAAAAACGGCCGCCGCAACCCCAAACACACACTACCACTTTTCCACTTTGCGAACGACACGCGTTTCGCCTCAACACAAGACTGTTCATCTTCTGTTATAGTAGACTCCACGGAAGACAACCGAAAAGTCACATTTCGGTTGCTTGTCGCGGATCTTAGCTAAGTAAAAGTTTTGACTGTCCACATGTGTTAAGGTAAACAAATTTAAGCTATTTGTTTGCTTTTTTTGGAATAGGTAGGCAAACGAGCAAGCGCGTCGCCTGATAGAAAGCAGTCAATACCGTCCTGGACATCTGCAACACAATAGACATTGCAAATGCGTTGCCCGCATTTGAGATTTGAGTAGGCTTGTTTTTTGAAGGTTCCAGTAATAATAATAATAATCATTTATGTCGACACCACAAAGTTACATAAATAGGTGACAATATATGAAGAAAAAACAATACATATGTGGCGGACTAGTGCTTGAACATAACATCTATGGAGAAATAAATATAAAATCTCAAACATTATATATTATATCAAAATGTATTTTGTCTCGGTTAAAGTAGTGTGGGACGTTCCCCGGTTAGATGGTCCGACGATCTATGCAGGGCAACTGGCAGAAACTGGATGCATGAAGCCGAAGATATCGGGCTAGGTTATGCTTCTTGAGGGAGGCCTACGTACAGCAGTGGACTGCCTTTTGATTTAAAAGATCTTGATAAAACCCCGTGTGCCGTTTTTAACAGTTAAGAGGCTTTTTTTTTCACAGCTTACTGCTAAGCCTGGACCTCCCCACTTCTAAGGAAACAAATATTAACCCATCACGCTTGTCCTAGGTGGATTGGCAGAGCACCTAGACTCGGGGAGCCGAAGTTATCTTTAATATATTAAGTAAAGGGAATGTTAGTATATATAGCAAAAAATACAGAAAATTGTCATAACCCATTTCTTCCATGGTATGCGGGGATCTATCAGGGATTTACCACACTCACGAAGAAATTAACTTCTGAATAGTATTTGTGTACGGCACATCATTAAGGTAGCGTTGACAGTCGGAGGATGGACTCATTCTCACATCCTTTTTCTACCTTCATTATTCAGTGCATATCCTAAACCTAAAAATCTAGGTCATGTCATTTCGAATGTTTGCTATCCAAACATGTCATTTCAGGTTACGAATGTGGTATACAAACATATGAATTGACATTATTCATCTTTAAAGTGCAGACAAGTTTTCATCTTTCACGTCGACCTGTATGTACAGTTAGCAACATAAGTGTGGTAATCATGAAGCGAGACATCGTCCTGCATAACCAAAAGGGGCAAACGTATTATAAGGTAGGCTTCGTATGGTGTCTTTCATAATGCAGCTGTCTATAGCCACTGAGGTTGTATATCTTGATTTTTTTTATATATCCCACTGCTGAGCACGGACCTCACCATCTCTGAAGGAACGGACGTTAACCCACCACGCTTGGCCGATGCGGATTGGCATATCTTGGTTACTTTTACTGTTACCTCGTTCAAATAACAGCTAACGCCATCTATTGTACGGTTGGATTCTTCTTCTAAGAGTCTCTCTCCGACTTGCGAAGGTTCGCAGCCGATTCAGCACAACTTTCCTCCTAGTTTGCGAGGTGCAGCAGTTCTAGATTACGTAGCCAAGACTTTCTTTTCGAACCAACTTGTCTTTTGCCCGCGATTTTTCGCATCATGATCAGTTCCAGCAATTTGTATCTGTCATATCTCATGATATGACCCAGGTAAGCAACTTTTCTACTGTACTTTAATTAACTTTTCTTTTTCTTACGGTAAAATAAACGCGAAAAATAAACCCACTTGTACAATGTGGAAGGATATACACAATGTATGAGAGGTTTATTTCTGTAGGCGATTGTACTTATGTATGTGAATATACGTAATTAGCACACTAGCGTCACGATGCACACGGAGAGCCGTCCTGCGGGGCTGGGAACAAAGCAGCGCCGGCTTATCACCGCTCTGGATGTTTGCACCAGTTGCCCCATATTTTATGTGCTTCCACGTTGAGTGCCGTGTACAATGTGCTTTAGAACAATCGCTTAGAAAATAACTAATTAAAGCCTAACAGTAAAGGGGAAAGATATTTGTAATAAAAAGATTATTAAATGTTTTTTTATTATGTTAATAAACCGAGGGTTTGGTTTATGAATTAAATCGCATATTAAATTTTATGCAATATACTGTGTCCAAACGACATTGATAGAACAACACCACGTTGTAAGAAGGCCTTGTAGCAAAATCTACATTTACTTTTTACTTTATATAATCTAATCCACAACCAGTGAAGAATGTTAAGCTTGATCCAGGAGTGATGTGACATTTGGATGCATGCTTTCATAAATTAGTGGAATAGTACTAAGATGAAATTTAAATACCTATTCCATTTATAGGAATACAGTAGACAATTATAATTTAATATATATTAATGGAGTCAGGCGTAACTTTGCGGAAATCCATTACTATGTGGATAGTCAGAACTTTTACTTAGCTAAGATCCGCGACAAGCAGACAAAAACAGAATAATAATAATGCGTGTTTTCTCCTGGAGGAAGTGGATTTACGGGGAACTCAAACTAAATCTTAACGAAGAAACGGCCGTCAGCAACTTTCCACCTCCCAATCACTATGCACAATCATACACCATCACTTTTCCACCTTGCACACGACACGTGTTTCGCCTCAACACGAGGCATCATCAGGTATAGTAGACTCTACGGAAGACATCCGTTAAGTGACTTAAGGGTTGTTTACCGTAGAGGAAATCCACTTCTACCAGTGGAAAACACACATTATTATTTTTCTGTTTTTGTTTGCTGGTCTCGGATTTTAGCTAAGTAAAAGTTCTAACTGTACACATAAAATTAATTTCGTTACACTTTATCATTGCCGCTCCACCTGACTGGAGACGAGGTTAATACTACATTTGCTATGAATCAGCATCGTCTTCTTCGACGGTTGTAGGTTTTCGTACAAACGTGACGAACCAATATCCAATTCAGTTTAATAATTCGGGGTCTTTACTATATCGGTGCTTATTAATGGAGTCAGGTGTTACTTTGCGGAAATCCATCACTATATAGACAGTCAAAAGTTTACTTAGCTAAGATCCGCGACAAGCAAAACGATATCGGTGCTTTAAGTGCATATTAATGTTTTCTTAAGTTATATTTAACCCTTATCGGTCGCTAGATTTTTATACGTGATTCTCGCTAGGTTGTAGCTAAAGATTATTTTATTCATTTTTGGGCTCAATATTAAAAAAAAAAATAATTGGAAAAGGCAATGATATATAACTGGAGAGGTCAATTGCTTTGTTACGGATATTTACCTTATAAGGCACTATTGCTTGCATTTTACACAGAGCGAGTTTCAACATGTCACGGCTTGTCACCTCCCACGTGACAACTTACGCAGTGTAAAAGTATTGTTGTCACGTGAGAGGTGAATTACATCTGATAAGCGTTAATATAGATTATCTTAAAGAGGCTAAATCTATATTTTATAGAGATAAGATATTTGATCGGATTTCTTTTAATAAAAAAATTATATAAGCTTTATTAGGTATTATTTTAGAAGACAATAAGCATATTCCTTAAATACAGGTGTTGTTTAAAGGGAATTATATAAGTGCCGAGGCCGAAACTTGATAAATGATTTTCGACACAGCTCCAATATATAACTCTAAAATTTGCATCACAAACGTAAAACTCAATGTGAGATCATTCCGTTATTATCACAAGCTAAACTAATTGTATAACCAGTTTATAATTAAACACTACTCTCAAAGCGAACTTAATTTAAAATAACAGTATTAATTATCACCTGCCATGATGACGACATATCATTAGGTATAATATATAGTATATTCTTAGTATAATCTTAATATATAGTATATTATATAATATATAGTATATTCATACTGCAGGCAAATTTTTTTCGCTGAACAAATTGGTTGATACATATATTATCGTATTACAATTTTTACAATAAATCAAATAAGTAATACTTCTGTGTTTCTACTTCAACCGCTTTCTCAATTTTTGACTCCTCTCTCACAATACACAAGTAATACATCTGCAGTACCTCTGGTATTGAAGGTATCCCTAGGTACTGAAGGTTCCTTTAAATCGGGTAACACACAGGAAAGGAAAGGCAATCAGCCTTCCTTTCTCAGATATGTATCGTTCTTATAACGTGCTACAGATTTATTTATAATTCCATCCATGCATAATTTAATTACATAGTACTTATTGATGTAGCAATTTCAACTTAACGTAAAAGGATAAATAATTTTATTAATAATAAATTTAAATTAATTTATAAAATAATATAAAGGATAAATAACTTTTTAGTGGTATAGCCACGCCGCAGACGAATACTTTGTCAAGAATGGCATAATTATTTGTCTGTAGCATGAATGGGCCGGCTCGCCCGGGGAAGTACTACACTTCCGCAGAAAACCGGCGTCTGAGTGGTAGCTTAGCTATCACGCTTCGTACGGTGAACGGGCTGAGTTCCGGAGGCCCAACACCATTCCCCCTCCCCCTCCTCTCCCCTCCCCCTCCCCCTCCCCCTCCCATTCCCAAATGTCATTTCCTTAAAGGTCGGCAACGCTTCCGCACTGCCTATGGCGCTGCGGATGTCTATGAGCAGCGTCGATTGCTTTCCATCAGGTGACATTCCTCGCTGCCTACTCGTTTGCCTTCCTATCCCATAAAAAAAATAAAGTTAGAAACTATTTTAATGCAAAATTTATTTAAAAACAGTACAAGAAATAAAGACAGGGAATCTTTATAGAAGATGAGTAAAGAAATATATTTAAAAGCAAACCACAACGATGTGCGTAAATAAATGAGACGTTTAAATTAAGCGAAACATATTCTCCCGCCCGCCATCAAGTGCCCTTAGAAGTTTGCTTGCAAGCGATGTGTAAATAACTCCATTTGTGCACAAGCCCTTTATAAGCAGACTTGACGGTAATTAGTTCTGTTCAATTTTAGAATTTAATGGTCACAATGTCATTTCAACTGTACGGCGGCTGGTAACGACTTCCTCGCAAATTTACATTACGGGCAGAAATAAAATGATTGTTGCAGCGAGACCCGTTAATATGCTCGTTTCGAATCGTGTTTATTTTACCATTTCCTCAAAGCTTCTCAAGCTTCTTCGGGCGCAGTTTCTATTTGATATACTATACATTAATAATATCAAAAATATAGACCGATATCTAAAATTATCAATTTCTGTTGAAAAAACTTTAAATACTTTTTAAATAATACAATAATATCTAACTGACTCAATAGATGTTTTCCTACCCAAACGTCTATTAGAAAAATTAGGTAATCTTTCTTTTATTTTATGGGATAGGAAGGCAAACGAGCAGGCGTGTCTCCTGATGGTAAGCAATCAACGCCGCTTATAAACATCCGCAGTGCCATAGGCACTGCAGAAGCGTTGCTGACCTTTAAGAAAAGTGTCATTACGAGAGGGGGATAAGGGAGGGGAATTGGGCATCCGGAACTCAATCGCTCACCGGACGAAGCGCAGTAGTAAAGCTACCACTCAGCCGGCCCATTCATGCTACAGACAAATAATATGCCATTCTTGACAAAGTATTCGTCTGCAGCATGGTTCTATGACTACTACTTTCATTTCAACGTTCAGAATTCATACAAGTACTCGTATATTTCAAAATTCTGCAAGAACTAAGTTTACATTAAAATTACTCTGTGCAACTATGTGATATTCAGCACCTCTAAATGTTATCCCTGTTGGAAGTTCTCTCCACTCCACATTCCTTAATGTTGACGTAGAATTTCACGTCTTACCGAATTAAACTTTGCAAATTTCAGTTTCATGAAACTCTACTATACGTTTGGAAACGTTCAAAAGAATTTGATGCGCTGGATCGGAAAATCACTGCCACGTTTCATTTCACAGCTAAATTTTCCTTGGCTTTGAAGTATAAAAGACAACAGAATGGTACAATAATAACATAAAACATGTTTATTACATTGTTGTTTTTTAATTTCATTTTTCCTTATGTCCGCAATTATAACCTAATTCCTTTCCTTTTTTCGTTTATTTCCTCCTACCCTCCCCATTATTTCCTTCTTACTCTTCCTTTAAATCCTTTTCCTCATACATTGTTCACTTCTTTCCGAGTATTGTGACGAAACGGGGACATCCACACCCCGTACAAGGGTGTAGGATCGAGCTTCGGGGAAGAACCCCACTGCTGGTGCAGCAAATCAGAGTACTGCGAATCTTGGTAGGCGCTGGTTGCTTTTTTAACAGAGCAGATACACGAATTTTCGACTTGCCTTGTTGTAAATGATCACTGGCTTACCATCAAGTTAGCTGCATGCTCGTCAGCCTATCAATTCTATATAAAAATCTATATGGCTATAAATACTTTATTTAATAAAAAAAAAAGTTTTTATTAAATAAAGTATCTACGACCGATTGTCCCGGGATCGGGCTCCCCCGGGTACTATGGTGCCTTACCTCAGCATGCAGGGCTCTGCTGGGGCTGACCTCCATCCTCCCTTGCGGCTCGTGGGATTCACTAAGACGAATGTAATATACCTAATTTGTCGAAAATGACGGCGACGTGGTTCGCCACCCGTCAGGTCCTGATTCTCACGAAGGCGAAAAGCGACCAATGACGAGCCGTTTCGCTGCGATGAATGGCAGCGGATGGAGATCTGTGGTCTCTGATATATATATACTACAGAGATATATATATATATATATATATATATATATATATATATATATATATATATATATATATATATATATATATATATATATATATATATATATATATATATAAAAAGTAAATATCAATTTTCTTTGTACAAAAAGGAGTCATCCTTAATATCATATATATCATAACACACAGTTTTGCAATGTGGTTCCAATGAATGGCGCTTTAGATGTCTGAAAGCGTTTTTAAAAAGTAACCCAGCCGTATACAGTTTGAATTTACTCTCAATACGTTGCAGTGAGTGTTTTCATTTTGAATGCGGTCTACCATTTTTCCCAAAACGTTAACAGCTTGTGTGTAAAATAACATTAATTTTGCATACATATTTCATTTTTTTCGTGGACGCGTAATTGATTATATCAGCGATGGCTCAGTTAGAAAGATGTGAGGATCGACATTCCATTAGACAATTGATGTGAACCATTTTCTTGTACAAGCAATATTAGAACAATTAACAAAAATTATTATAATATTAAAAATATTGCTTGCTTTCGTTTAAAAAATATTCTTTTATGACACGAATATAAAACTAAAACTTTTATTTTTTACTGCCCATATATGTTCCACTGTTAAGCCAGGGCTTCCTCATTTCTGAAGGAACGGACGTTTACCGATCACGCTTGTCCAATACGAATTGGTGGTTATACATATATTTATTCTGAAGGAGCATCGAACCCGGGACCATTGACTCCGTGGAATATTGAACCAATTGGTCGTGGAAAGCTTATTTATTTTTAATTAAATAATAATAATATGAATTTATAGTTTATTAAAAAACGATAATATTAACATATATGTAATACAATACTGCTAATAAAAATCCATGAAAAGAATATAACAGTTATTTGCAAAATTTATTTTTAAACATTCTTAGCTGCTGCACGAAAAGGTTTTACATAAATTTCACTTTTACACTCGACCGAATACCGTTATTCCGAAGATATACTGTATAAGAGCACCCAACGTGTATACAAGTCAATATTTTATATGTTAAAACATGTATATTTTATATGTTATAACATATAAAATATTGACTTGTATACACGTTAATTTCTTATATCTAATAAATAAAATTCGTAACAATGACTGATAGTTCATTTATATATTACAATTTAAACCGTTAGATCTAGAAGAATACAATTTTGCATAGGAATTCCTTATATAACGAAGTAAGAGTTTTGGAAATTCACCTCTATAAAGGAGAGATAGTGGATGAAATTTTTAATGAAAGTACGTCATTTAGCCATTGGCACACGGCTCCTCGCAGTATCTTATTATTTCGATAAGATACAGCCATACTGCAGAAATAAAATTTCTTCAAAATAATACATTTTTATACACTATGAGTGCGTCCACTTGTTTAGGAAAGTAACAGGGTAATAAAGTAAAATTATCAAAGGTGGGACTCCGCTTACGGTGTCAATGGTCGCGGGTTCGAATCTCGCGTCGGGATACATATATGTATGTCTTACAGATATTTATTTCGAGTCTGATTATCCCGATAATCCACATCCAAAACAAGCGTGGTAGATTATGTATGTGTGTGTGTCAGTATCAATGTCGTCACTGTGGTCCGCGATCTGACCATGTTGGTTGTTGCTGAAAACCAGTGCCAGGTGCTCCAATATGAACGCCTGGCATATGCAAGAATCATTTTATGACACTTGTAGATTAAAATTATTTTCTTTTTGTTTTTTTATTTATATATTATATTATTATTAAAGTTTTAATTTAAGCTTTTGTAAAAAAAATGTCATAAATAAAGATTTTTCTATTCTATTAATAACCGTTCCTCCAGAAATGTGAAGACGGCACTACAGCGGAACACATGTATATGAGCTGTGAAAAAAATTATTATCGGATTTGCTAAATTAAATTTACTTATACCTATAAGTAAATTTAATTTAGCAAATCCGACAGGATTTCCAACCCTTATATTGAGTAGTCTTGCTTTGTGGTTCCAGATATAGATAGCCAGGCCAGCCTATTTTCCTTCCGTAGGTGTCATAGCGACGATGGCTATGGTGAAAGCCAATAAGAGTAGATGACGTCTACTTGAGAATAAAAAGCAATCTACGTTCCCGAATCCGCCAAGCGAAAAGATTATGGTAAGATCCCTCAATTTTAGAGTCTGACCAATGTCCAGCAGTGGGCTTTTACGTGTTGACGATAATAACGGTGATTTAGTAATTATTGTACTTACTAATTAATAAATTGAATGGATTAGATTCGAAGATGTTAATGCTGGTGGTGGAAGACTATTGACTTTAAAAGCTTTATCGAATACTGGGAAAGTAAAATATATTTGAGAATCCGCGCAAACCGCAGATTAATCGGCTCGTGTGTGTGCTGATTTTAATTTCGTCATGACGCTACGTTAAACGTGTAGGGAGGGATTAGACTGAAGTAACTTCAGACTCTATTAGTCCCCTAGGCCCTAAGGCTTAGGGGGTGAGAACCGACCGGGTATAAACTAAATGGTTTGTACGATTTTGAAATCGATATGGGAGCAGAACAAACGAGCAGGCGTGTCACCTGATGGAAAGCAATCGACGCCGACCATAGATATCCACAGTGCCATAGTGCCACGCAAAAGGGTTGCTGGCTTTAAGAAATGTATAGGCTTATTATACCTATTTGAATCACATTTAAATGTTTCGAAAGTAGAAAACTTAATTCTTATTTAGTACAATTGTAATACCCTGCTATGCTAAACGAATAAAATTAAGACTTTATTTTTAAAAAGCACAAAGTTTCTAGTAGCAATTCAAGATACCATTTAAATGTTTCTGCGAGGTACATAGAACGGATATTTAAGCTTAATTAGATTTGGCGTGTGTTCGAAGTTCTTAAGAAGTATTAAAGAAATTTTAATAGGTACAAGAAAGTTAAGTTAGAAATTTTAGACTATATAATAAAATATTTATCTAACCGTTATTTAGACCCCAAGGCTCGCTGAAGCCTTCAGCGAGCCTTGGGGTTATACCGCCATTGCTCAGTAGCCAGAACCTCCACTGTTATGTAGCAGGTAGCACCCGGTATCCGCTTGGGTACCGTCGCCGAAGCTCGAGCAAGTGAGGTTGACTTGGGCCGGTTATGATGCTATTACCATTCTTCTCTTACAAGTTCTGATAATTACGCAGAATTATTAATGGAGTCAGACGTTACTTTGCGGAAATCCATCGCTATGTGGATAGTCAAAAGTTTTACTTAGCTAAGATCCGCGACAAACAAAACAATAACAGAAAATTAATAATGTGTGTTTTTGTGCTGGATGAAGTGGATTTATTTGGAAATTAAACCAAAAACTTACCGAAAATCGGCCATCAATTCCCCACCCACCAACCACTATACACAACATCAAACACACATTACCACTTTTCTATCTTGTAAACGACACATGTTTCGACCCAACACGAGGCATCTTCAGGTATAGTAGACTCTACGGAAGGCAACCGAAAAGTCAACTCTTCGGTTCAAAAGTCAACTTTCAAAAAAGTCAATTCTCGGTAAGTTTTTGGTTTAAGTTCCAAATAAATCCACTTCATCCAGCAGAAAGAATACACATTATTAATTTTCTATAATTGTTATGCTTGTCGCGGATCTTAGCTAAGTAAAACTTTTGACAATCCACAATTACGCAGAACATATTCGGGGTAATGCATCAGGCCGATAACGTATGTTAGTAATTTAATTTCCGAATAGGAGTTTCGGAAATGTTCACACACAATGAATCTCGATTAGCGATCTCGAATGGAAGTTTCTTGTCTATGTGATCAGCACTGGCGTTCGTTAATCCTCACAGTCCATTAGTTAAATCCTTAAGGGATTTGACTAATGGACTCCGAGGATTAACTGTGTATACAAATTAGGCTTAGCTTCCGCATAAGAACTGACTGGTTTGGCAACTTACCGAATTGTCTATAAATAATACCATCCTGCGGTTCCCGGAGGTACCTGCTCTACGGTTCCCGGACCAGAGTAATCTTAATTAATGGAATCGGGGGGAGGTGGGTGCACTCAGAATAAATACCTGTAAGCGATACACAAATGCATATGGATATAGAAGTGATAACTTCGTCAATGAGGAATTTAAGATTTATTTGGTGAGTTTAATTTAATCTGCCATTAGATATTTTCTCAAACATTTTTTTTGTGATAGGAAGGCAATTGAGCAGGTGTATCACCTGTTCGTTTGCCTTCCTATAACAAGTTTTAAACAAAATAGAATATTGGCCTCCGGAACTCGACCGCTAACCGGACGAAGCTGATTTTATGCGGGAGTGTGGTACTTACCCGGGCGAGCCGGCCCATTCATGCTACAGACAAATAATATGCCATTCTTGACAAAGTATTCGTCAGCAGAGTCGCTCTACCACTAATAATAAACTACTCTTATCGTACAAGAATACAATCGCTTTGAAGACTAAGAAATTGTACGATAGCGCACTACACCGTGCAGGTAGGTAGGCTAATGGTTTTCCGTGACAAATGCATTTTGGCACGTTTTGCTCGTTAGCTTTCAAACGAACCAGTAGCACTATTTACAGTTCTAACTCGATTATTGCAAGTTACGTACTCGTTAGTACCCCGATGATAAACTTATTCGATGACTAATGAAGTCTACATAGTAAAGGTTAGTTTGTGTAAATCCAATATATATTTATTTGTTTAATAGAATAGAATAGAAAAACTTTATTTATGACACATTTTTTTTATTTATACAATTAAATACACAAAACAAAAAGAAAATAATTTTAATCTAACGAGTGTCATATAAATTGTTCTTGCTCAGCATATGCCGAGCGCACTATTGGAGCACTCGGCGCTGGATATATATATATATATATATATATATATATATATATATATATATATATATATATATATATATATATATATATATACTCATACCCATATACACATACCCATATACACATACACATAATGACACATACAGTACAATAGAATTAAAAAGAACTACTTAGTCATGTACTAAATACACCGCATCCAAATGAACAAGTTCCTGACTGCATACTTAAAATTAGATTTTTATATATTTTTTTTGAACAAAGCACAATAAACAATTGCATAATACATTAGTAACTTAAAATATTATTACACTATTGAAAGTTATTTTTACGAAATCAACTGCATTATCTCATCTATCTATCTTCATCTTATTTATACAGGGTGTCCCAGAACTCAACGTCAAGACGAAACGGGGTAACAGGATTGATTGTAACCATCTTGAGAAAAATCAGAAATCTATCTTAAGATCTTAAAATTAAGAACCTACCAAGAGCTTGTGCGAATAAAAAACATTTTAACTGAGTAAAATGGGTGAGCAAAAATCGGGTTACTTGAGGTTTTTATTTTTTTACTAGTTTTTTTTTAGTATGAAATTAACATACTTTAGCATGAAACTAACAGCGCGGGGGGCCGCGCCACTGAGTCAATTATTCCTCAATATTTTTTTTTATAATTAAAGGCAATTTTACCCCAATATATTATAAATTTTCATATTACAGTTACCATAAAACAAAGCTTTAGGCGTTTTTCCTAGTTGTCTAACTTCAGAATGTCATGTTTCGGTATTAATTCTATCTTACGACTGAAATTGTGACGATAAAGATAAAAGAAGCAAATACCAGCGGAGGGGTTTCTTTCGCTATGTCTTCTTCTCTCATAGGAACCTTACGCTGAAATGATAGTAAAGTATTGGTTCTTGGTTCTTAATATGCGGACTGACGTTTGTCTGATGCCATATAGACTTGCAAATACCACTGTAGATAGCCTTGACGATGCGTCAAAAAAAAACCTTGAGAAAGAACGCACCGTATCGGTACTTCATTCTTCCAGATAGTAAGGATGAAACTGTTTTTTGAGATGAGATGATAAGATGGTCTCAGAGCACTCGCCATGATAAAATTGATAAAATAAGCCAAGAGATGGGGCATTCTTCCGAAATTAATATATAATCCTTGGAACGATCTTGGTCATCGACGATTTTGTTTTCATAAAATTACATACATAAATATCGTCATCGACACCTGTCTCCCGTAGGGTAGGTAGAGACCACAGATCTGCATACGATATGATCTCGGCATATTTTCCTTCATTCCTCCGCACTCATTACTCTCCCCATGAGCCGTTAAACCCATAAAAAACAACAATGATTAATTACGATAACAAATAAAGTAACGAATTATAATCATTTTTATCGAAGGTACTCTAAGCGGTCTCCGTACTAATATGGCGACCAGTGTCTTAAAAGGACTTCTCCTTTAAGTGAAACTCTTCTCAGCTATTATTAATTTATTCATTCGCACACATATATATTATTACTTTAATATACATACATAGATATATACATACATATCGTCACGCCTGTCTCCCATAGGGGTCGAGCAGATCGTAGCAGATGGAGATCACAGATCTCCATCTGCTACGATCTCGGCATACTTATTGCTTCCTCCCACTCATTACTCTCCTTGTTCAAGCCCGTCGGTCAATGGTACTCTTGACCTGGCTTTTCTTAAAAACTTCAGCAATTTGGTCAAGGTATGTTTTTGGTGATATTGAACAAAATTAAACTATGTATCCCCTTATAAGTACCGGTGCAATCACAACCATGAGGTATAGTAACCATGAGGTAGGTAATAAAGAAGTTATAAACCAACCCCCTTTCTCTCCACCCTTCACCCCTTCCATAATTACTCTTTCCAGGTCGCCAGGTAACGCTTCTGCACTGCCTATGGCGCTGGGATTGTCTTTGCTTTGGCCGGCTTTGATTGCTTTTCATCAGGTGACACGCCTGCTCGTTTGCCTTCCTATTCCATAAAAGAAAAATAGAATTAATAAAGTATTTTATTAACGATCCAGACATTTTAAGGCACTTAACGATCACTCGGGAGCGAAGTTGCAAAATATATGTGCGCCCATTAGACACGCTTCAAACGCTGTAAGTTCTGATCTCTTATTTTTCCACGCTGTTGAGCTAACGAGGTGCAGGAATCACAATGCGAGGAGTAATTTATTCAAGAGCCCTCTTAATACTGATACGTTGCATAGAGAGAAATGTTTTTGATGAAATTAATGAAATGAATTAACCTTTTTGTGGAATACCGTTGTACCAAAGTTTAAGTTTTGTATTATTCAGGTAAACGATGTTGCCAGTCGACTGCAGTTTGCTCCCTGAATTGGCTTGTGCGACTCTTACGGGAAGAAATCACCAACTCGCTGATGGGCATTAAATACTTTTTTATGGAACAGGGAGGCAGATGCGCAAGCGCGTACCCTGATGGAAAACAATCAACGACACTCGTAGATATTCGCATCACAATAGTCATTACAGAAGTGTTCCTGGCCTTTGATATATAAGTAGGCTTATTTTTCAAAAATTCAAATATCATATTGGGTTTGGAATATCGCTGAAGGCAGGTTACGCATAGCGGTAGCGCCACGCTGCAGACTCATAGTGGTAGCGCCTCGTTGCAGACAATTTTTTTGTCAAGAATGGCATAATATTTGTCTCTAGCATGAATGGGCCGACTTGCCCGGGGAAATACCACACTCCCGCAGAAAATCGGCGTCTGAGTGGTAGCTTAGCTATCGCGCGTCGTACGGTGAGCGACTGAGTTCCGGACCTCACCCTCCCCCCTTCCCCTCCCTTTCTCACTCGCATAATGAAACTTTCTTAAAGGGCGACAACACTTCCGCACTGCCTATGGTGCTGCGGATGTCTATAGGCGGCGTTGATTGCTGATTGATGTTCTATTAGGTGATACGCCCGCTCGTTCGCCTTTCTATCCCATAAAAACAAGTGTGATGTGTATGGAATGATGTTTCAGGAAAAATCAGATGGTGGGGATAAACTTTGATAACTTTTATATATCATATTTTTTCATATAAATTTATTCAAATATTTTTACATAAAGTGGCAACATCCAACATAATTTGTTTAGCACCGCACAACAACCGAATGGAAAATTTCGTCGCAAACAACGTACAAATAAAAATGTCAGCGAAGTCACGCAAACAAGTCGCGGGTTTATAACTCACTCACTTTTAATGAAAATTCTTTTACGAACATCGGAGAGTAAAGTTTTCACGGCTTTCCGTTACTTTAATTCACATAATCACTCTTCATGCCCTCAAAATATAAAAAAATGTTGTTCCTTTACCTACCTCTTTCCCTTTTTTTAACATCCTGTACATTGGTGGAGAAATATACATTAATCCACCATACTTGTCTACCGCGGATTAGGTGATCAACCAGATTCGGAATAAATAATTGTATAATGACCATGAAAAAATATAATGACCATATACAGAGTGCTATTTTTCTCATTGAAAATTTAAAGTAAAAAGACACAGCTTCATTTAAAAAACTCTTTTGTATATTTTGTACATAAAAATAAAGGCGTGACATATTAATTCAATAGCTAAAAATATGTAGTAAAGTAAAAAGATCAATGACCTCTTTAACAGTAAATGAATCATTGAACCGCAAAATTATACCGGTTCGGTTCATTGACACGTGTCCACGTGACACAGATTGTTCACGTGTTTATAATTGTATGAAATATTATTTCTAATTTTGTAGGAAAAAAATGTTAAAAAAGATTTTGTAAAATAAAACATATTGCATGTGCGATAATTAACAAGTAAAGCAGAACATTCTGTATATATTTATCCAAATATATTTATATAAGTTATTATCGATAAAAAAGGTTAAATTAAAACTTACCACTAGCATTAAAAAACAATTAAGATGTTTGAAAAAATTGTATCTGATCAAAATTTGGCAGTTTCGATGCTGTACAAAATTTTCTATTCGTCGTAGAGCTGTGAGACTTAGACCTTTGGACGCAGTATTTTTTTATGATCCAAATATGCATTTGATTGTTTATGACATCTGTGTCTTTTACGGCGATTTCACTTTTTTGAGTCCATATATGCATTTCTTTCTCTTTATTGCATTTAGCTCAAGTACTCGATATAAGAAATTAAAAAAAATAACCGGTAGCTTCGAAACTAAGCCAATTAGATAGTCGGTCTTACTTAATTACATACATACATACATATCGTCACGCCTGTTTCCCGTAAGGGTAGGCAGAGACCACATATCTCCATCCGCTACGATCCCGGCACATCTTCCTTGCTTCCTTCATACTCATCCTTCTTGACACACTCATAGTAGCGAAACGGCTCTCCGTTAGTCGGTTTTCGCCCTCGTAGGAATCAGAACGTGACGGCTGGCGAACCACGTCAACGTCATTTTGTAGCAAATCAGGTATATAAAATTCGTCATAGTGAATCTCACGAGCCGCAAGGGAGAATGGAGATCAGCCCCAGCAGAGCCCCGCATGCTGAGGACTTAATAGGACAAATATAAAAGTACCAAAATTCAAAACAATGCAGCGAAACAATAAGAGAAATAGCTCGGATCTAGAACGCGAACGTTTCAAAATCGTTATGGACTTTTAAATTGCACTTAATTTCACGGTGGACAAGGTAAGTCTATCTGCCACGACCCAATGGTTTTTCAATTTCGCAACGCGTCCGTGTGTCGCAGCGATTTCGATACGGTGCTAACGGTGCAACTTGAATGCAGTTTTGATAAAATATTGCTATAGGAGAATTCGACGACCAATTGGCTCAGTGGCGGGTCAATGGTCGTGGGTTCGATACCCGCGATGGAATAAACACATCACAGTGACACCGTAGGAAATGTTTGTTAACAGACTCAAGTTTGAAATAATATTACGTCATGGCAAATAAAAAAGGAGTATCTTTGCCTAGCGGTAGTTATATTAATATATGGTACACGGGTACACGACACCGGCCTCCCGAGCTACTACCGTATCACTCTGGTATATATATAGTATGGTGATAATATCACATCCTTGCCATCCGTGCCTTACCTCAGCATGCGGGGCTCTGCTGGGGCTGACCTCCAAACTTCCTCAGGGCTTGTGGGATTCACTTTGACGAATCTTAAATCGTCAAAAAATGACGGCGACGTGGTTCGCCACCCATCACGTCCTGATTCCTACGAGGCGACGAACGGAGAGCCGTTTCGCTAAGATGAATGTGAGATGAAGGATGGATGAAGAGATGGATGAGTGTGAAGGCAATAAGGAAGGTGTGTCGGGATCGTAACAGATGGAGATCTGTGGTCTCTGCCTAACCCTACAGGGAGACAGGCGTGACTATATTTATGAATGTATGTTATTTATTTATTCATTTAATCTTTTTTGCACAGTGGAACACTGGATGTCATTTATTTCCGAAACAATACGGCATTCGGCCCTTTAAAAACCAAACATGTACATCAAATATCCAAAATATATGTTAACAATGTCTATTTTGTATTAGAAGGAAACAAATATAAAGCATCGAGTGATATGAAAATATTTTTTTAATTTACGCATATATCAGAGAGCCATGTGATGAGTGGGCTCGCCCGGTATAACGGCGACACCTTTTCCTCTTAAATAAAGGTCACCTGAGTTATGGGACATTAATATTCGTGACAGTGGAAAGAACAGGCACGGTGGATATCACATGCGTTAAATTGTGTTCACCTGTCACCGGGGAGTATGCGCTCTAAAATGCTTTTTCTCTCTCGCGTGAATAATAAAAAATGATATGTGTTCTTGCGAACATAAATGTAATTGTTGTGTCAGCGATTTCCTTTTATTTATTTTTTTTATATATATTCACGCCTATCTCCTGCAGGGGTTGGCAGAGACCACAGAGCTTCATCCACTACCATTCATCGCAGCGAAACGGCTCTTCATTAGTCGCTTTTCGCCCTCATGAGAATCAGGACGTGACGGGTGGCGAACCACGTCGCCGTCATTTTTTCAACAAATTAAGTATATTAAATTCGTCTTAGTGAATCCCACGAGCCGCAAGGGAGGATAGAGGTCAGCCCCACCAGAACCCTGCCTGCTTAGGTCCTTATCTCAGCATGTTAAGCACCATAGTACCCTGGGGAGCCCGATCCCCGGACGGTCGGCACGCTTGCGACTAAGCTCGCCCTTAGCAACGCATCCTTTTATTATTGTGTAAATGTGTCCCGGTGGACTCCAAACTAAGCTATTGCCTGTATCTGAAAATTGTTTCTTGTTTATATGCAGTGGTTTTTGGTTCGGCTTCTCTTCAATGTAAAAAGAGATGAATGTGATTACAAAAAAAAAATCGCAGCGACTGTTAAAATAAACCCTGGATTTTGTTAATAAATGCACAAAGAGTCTGTTAAAAATGCGAACTGGAGCGTACAAAAGCATTTTCCGCTATCGCGTTCCAATATATCAACATATCGAATTCATGAAAAATAGAAAACACCATTGGATTTTTCAGAGTAATTTTGGAATTTTGTTTTTTAAAATATTGTTTAAAATAAAACTTGTTTGGAAGAGCAAATATATAAATATATATATATAGGAAGATGAAAGTTTGTTCATTCGTTTTTTATGCGTTTGCGCATCTTTCATCCGATGGCGGATGAAGATTCGTATAGTTATTATTAGCCTTTACGTGAAAATTTGTAATATACATACATACATACATGTCGTCACGCCCGTCTCCCGTAAGGGTAGGCAGAGACCACAGATCTCCATCTGCTACGATCTCGGCATACTTCCCTTGCTTCCTCCACACTCATTATTCTCCACATGCAAGCCCGCCGGTTGAGGGTACTCTTGACCTGGCCTTTCTTAAAAAGTTCAGCAATCTGGTCAAGATACGTTTTTCGTGGTCTTCCTCTTCCGGCCCTTCCATCCACATTCGCAAGGTAAATTTCTTTTGCCAGTCGTCTTTCATCCATCCTCTCTATATGTCCAAACCATCTAAGCATCCCTTTTTCTACTTTTGTCACAACACCTTCTTTTACTCCACATCGCTCTCTTATATCTTCATTTCTTATTCTATCATTCAGGGTTACACCACACATACTTCTTAATGCTCTCATTTCCACCGCATTCAGTCTGCTTTCATGCTTCTTCTGCCAAACCCAACTTTCACTACCGTATATAAGCGTCGGAACAAGCACCCCCTGATGAACCACCAGTCGGGCCGTTTTTGACACATTCTGACTTTTCATAAAGGAGTGCAGGTATATTTGTAATATAGTATCATCAATGCCAAGGTGCTCATGCATTCACATGGTTGTTATAGGCATTGCCTTCCACAACACCTAACGGTTATCTTTAATATAAATATATCTATAATATAAATATCTATAATATAAATACATAAAAAAATTTGCGAATCAACACCCCCAATAAAAAAAATATGAGCCGGGTAAAGCCGAATATACCATGTGGACAGTCAAAAGTGTTTACTTAGCTAAGATCCGCGAAACCGAAGAGTCATTTTGCGGTTGTCTTCCGTAGAGTCGACTATACATGAAGGTGCCTCGTATTGTGGCGAAACACGTGTCGTTTACAAGATGAAAAAGTGGTAGTGTGTGTTTGGTGTTGTGTATAGTGTTTGGTGGGTGGAGAGTTGCTGTTGTGTTGTTCCAAATAAATCCACTTCATCCAGCAGTGAAACACACATTATTATTGTTTTTTAAATTTAAAAAAAAACAGAAATATTAATCCTTCTAATCCTACTAATATTATAAATGCGAAAGTTTGTGAGTATGGATGTATGTTTGTTACTCTTTCACGAAAAAACTACTGAACGGATTTGGATGAAACTTTACAGTAATATAGATTACACATCGGAGTTACATATAGGCTACAATAATTACTGTATTTTATGTAATGTTTTTATATAATTTTTGTAGTAATATAATTTTACTATTAAGTAAAAAAATATAATTAAAATGATCTGTCACGCAACTTAATGTGGCCGACCAAACCACGCGAACGAAACCGCGGGCAAAGGTTAGTAATATATTAGTAGTATTTATGTTAATAATATGCCCGAATCTATCAAATATTGGGCAACCAGTTTTATATAAAAAGTTGCGTGAGTCTCTTTGATTATTCACATGCATAAAATAAGTATTTTTATCCAAGCGCGACTACATAAAAGCAGTTCATAATGGATTCGATCAAACTGGGTAAACGCTGCCACAACAGCTCCTGTGTTGTTGACAACGCGTTCAAATCGGCCCATTGTCACAAAAACCAATTTCTAAAAGGGCCCCGAAAGCAATATCCTGATATCTGTGATATCGTCGGAACTCGATATTGTGGTTTCATGGGTCGTTTTTTCCCTTCCACTTGGTTTACTTTGTTGATCTGACGATTCCACCTGTGCCCAAATTGCAAAATGTTTCTTTTATTAAGTTTTTATTATGCAGCAATTTGAGTATATTTGTTAAAATAACATAGTTGTTTCTTATAAATAAAATGGTAGAAGACCAGATTGAAGTCACTCTCGAAGAGTGACTTCAATCTGGAAGGCAAGTTAACAAGAAACGAGATGAAATTATAATAATTATTAAAATGTTTATTTTTTTTATTATAATTAGTCTGTACTGTTTTGTAATTACAATTTTAAGCGCAGAGTAATTAAGTGTTACAAAGGGACCACAAATAATTTATTGAAGAGGAAATTATTATGAATATTTAAAATGAGTTTTTAATTACTTTCTATTTTTTTAAATATATGAATCAATATCAGCCCACAGCAGTCCACAGCAGTTCCCTGCTGGACATAGGTCTTATCAAGGCGCGTCATCTAGCCCGATATGCAGCCGCACGCATTCAGTCTCTGCCAGCCGCCTGGCGCAGATCGTCGCTCCATCTAGCTGGGGGGCATCCCACGCTACGTTTGCCGTGACGCAGGCTCCACTCCAGCACTCGTCTACTCCAATACTTGTCAGTTCTCCGACAAACGTGTTCAAAACATATGAACTACATACCAAAATCTGGGGTCCTGTGCCAAACATACCTGAAAGAAAAGAAATGAGTTAATATATTAATCATAAAAATGTGTATCTTATTTATATATTAAACTAGCTTTTCGGGGCTCAAAGCTACATGAGCGTTTCGAGCTTTGGTGAAATTTCAGGGAAGTAGGCACATAAATGACAATTTTAGTTTTGTATGTCACCTTGTCACCCCTCTTATCTTAAGACTCGCTTTGTGTTTCTCAATGATTTACATTCGAGGTACTTGACAAGCTCTGAAAACTTAATATTAAAAATGTCTGCTCATCATACCAAATTATTTGACGAATCTGTCTGTTCGAATTTCAGGCTGTTCGGTTATGGAATTTGTTGCCGCTAGAGGTGAAACAGACGAAGTCTCTACCAATTTTCCAATAGCTTGTCAAAAATCACTATCTATCTTTTTTAATATCTTTGTATCTTTTTATGTATTAGTTTTTTATTTACAGTTAACCTATATTTATGTGTGTATATATGTATATGTATATCAGTGTGTATATATGTATATGCATTTATGTGTATACTTATATATTTGTTTATCTTTGTTCATTAATATTTTTATCTTTCTTCTCTCTACTTCGAATTATATTTTTAACATTGTATCCATCCCACGGTTGTCTGAAAGAAATCGCTATTAGCGATAAGACGGCCTATAATATATAAATATTATATAATATAGGATAGCGGTATATAAATATTACAATCAATAATTATATAACGTTGTTTTTGGTGTACAATAAAGAATATATCTTACAATAATAATATTTATGTATCTGTATGGCGGCCATCTTGTTTTCCGCCATTTTGGGTTTTTTCTCCATCCCACACATGTGTCAGCATTTGTCACCAATTTTTGGTGTTTTTTCCCAAATAATATGTCAGATAGTCAATCAGTGGTAATGCAGCTTTATATAATATTAATAATGCTTTGCTGCAGAATAACCAGTATCAAAAATTATCTAATTTTGTTTCATAATCAATACAAGTGTTATAGTCCAATATTAAACTTTAGCCTCCCACAAAATTATGTGTAGGAAACTTTTCTTATTGGAGCTATGCTTTTTGAATAGATATTCCTAAGTATTCGTATGTATTTTCCATTTATGCCCTTTTTTATGGGATAGGAAGGCAAACGAGCAGGCGTGTCACCTGATGGAAAGCAATCAACACCGCCCATAGACATCCGAAGCTTCATAGGCAGTGCGAAAGCGTTGCCAAACTTTAAGAAAAGTGTTATTATAGGAGTGGGAATGGAAGGGGGAGGGGTAGAGGGTTGGGGAGGGTGTTAAGCCTCCGAAACTCGGCCGCTCACCGTACGAAGCGCGGTAGCTAAGCTACCACTCAGACGCCGGTTTCCTGCGGAAGTATGGTACTTCCCCGGGCGAGCCGGCCCATTCATGCTACAGACAAATATTATACAATTCTTGACAAAGTATTCGTCTGCAGCGTGGCTCTACCACTATCGACCCTTAGCATATGCAGAGTTCTCCAAATGTTATATATAAATGGAATCAAGATACTGCTTGTGTAATACTTTGATTAGTTCGCTTTGATCACTTCACTGAAATACATATGTTGAGGAACTGTTTGTATTCTGAAGAGATCTTCTAGCCGATGTTAAATCAGCGTTCAGCTGCCAGTGTCTGTTTACAAAGCGACGATGTCGCCATTCCAGAGGTGGTATTAGAAGTTTCCCAGTTGGCGTCAAATAACTTAATGCGATGTGCTTTCATATAGATAATAAATGTACGTCATATATAACCAGTATAGTGTTGATATGAAGATGTATAATAGGAATCCGATTCTATACGTTGTGTGTTGTCTGCGAAACCTGTTGGGAAAGATAAAAAATGCTTGATGTGCATTCTTCTTCTATACTCTTGGCAAAGCAGTCGTGGTGGTTGTATATAGTGGTAACTTGTTCAACCAGACGCCCTTCATCTCTCACGGCTGTCTTCTTTACGCGTTCATGTAGGGTCTATTGAGAGCGGTCTTCGTCTTATCCGTCCACCGCATTGGAAATCTGCCACGCGCTCGCGTCCCGTCCACTTTTCCCTGCATTACCAGACGCTCGATGGAGGTGTTATCGCGCTGAGACACAACGTGCCAAAGAAGGAAAGAATGTGACCTTGTACAATGGAAGATAGGCGCTGCTTATTATTGAGTTCTCGGAGAATGGAGACTTTTGTCCTGAACTTGATCCTAGAGATATCTAGCATTCTCCGCCAACACCACATTTCTAGGGCGAATACCCGATATGTATACAGAAGTACAAATAGAGAAAATGGAAAAGCATGGACCGTATTAGATGATTAATGGAGTCAGGCGTTACTTTGCGGAAATCCTTTACTATATGGACAGTCAAAAGTTTTACTTAGCTAAGATCCGCGACAAGCAAAACAATAACAGAAAATTAATAATGTGTGTTTTTCCGTTGGGTTAAGTGGATTTATTTGGAACTTAAACCAAAAACTTACCGAAAATCGGCCATCAACTCTCCACCCACCAACCACTATACACAACACCAAACACACATTATCACTTTTCCATCTTGTAAACGACACGTGTTTCGCCCCAACATGAGGCATCTTCAGGTATAGTAGACTCTACGGAAGACAACCGAAAAGTGATCCGTAGTAAGGAACCGTATTAGATGAGTGTACACACAGACACACACACACACACACACACACACACACACACACACACACACACATGTTGTTTTATTAGGCGCGAGTTACTTTGCAGACAATAATTCATCAACTTTCAGTATAGAGTTGAAAATATCTCATGCCCTGTGAGGAAAGAGGCTGTCTCTTTAGGGTAGAATATTATTTCTTTTTATATTTATTTGTCACTACAATTTATATATAACTTTAAAATTTGATATAATGTAGGCCAAAAATAAATTCCTGAACAATGCGGTACAAAAGGAGATAAAGGGATAAAGTTTGTTTATATCGCCGCTGTTTTAAGCTCCATTAAATCTCGCTCGATATTATTATATATACCTGGGGGCATTCATTGTTCACTATTACGGTAATCGTCTATTTTGAGGTGGGCTCGAGATTAAATCTATGATTAATGGGCCCAACCTGTAAGGAGACAGTTTCCTTTCAAGATCACGTTCAAATTGTGGTTGGGAGCGATTAGAGTGATTTATTAATGATGGCAAGTGTTTCTTGCATTATAAATTCCGCTTAAGTAACTTTTATTTATATTAAATAGGATTTCTTTCACAGCCCTTACTTCTGGTGGAATTTTCATTAACTCACCACGCTTGTCCAAGTCGGATTGTCAGCGGAGTAATAAGTGTAAAAATAAAACTTGCTGTCCCATTAACATGCTTCATTCTCCTGTCCGTACAGAGTTCTCGTCCTATTTCGTGCTATACTATGCTCCCTTCATTGCCACTCCCAACAGCTACTCTGGACTAACTAAATCACTGGCTTCCACCAGGTTTTAGTATCTCTCGTGCCGAGTCATCATAGTACTGTAGTAATGAAACATTGACTAATGTGTCACTAATTTATAAAAACTTTTTATTTGAATATATCATACTTTTTTTGATTTTTTTTTTATATATTCACGCCTATCCCCCGCAGGGGTTGGCAGAGACCACAGAGCTCCATCCGCTGCCATTTCATCGCAGCGAAACGGCTCGTCATTGGTCGCTTTTCGCCCTCGTGAGAATCAGGACGTGACGGGTGGCGAACCACGTCGCCGTCATTTTCGACAAATTAGGTATATTAAATTCGTCTTAGTGAATCCCACGAGCCGCAAGGGAGGATGGAGGTCAGCCCCAGCAGAGCCCTGCATGCTGAGGTAAGGCACCATAGTCCCCGGGGGAGCCCGACCCCGGGACGATCGGCACGATTACGACTAGGCTCGCCCCTAGCCACGCATCCATTGGCACGGCAGACCGTGGATTGGCGGAAAGGAAGGGAAAGGATAGAGAGGAAAGGAAAGGAAATACGGATTGGGGGGGGGTTAGCAGACTCGGAATAAACATTTATAAATCCATATAAATATTTATTCCGATGCGGGAATCGAACCCGCGACCATTGACTCCGCGGTATTGTAAATAAATAATTGTTTTTTCAGATTATTGATTGTTTGATCCGTTGATATTGAAGATATAGAACTAAATTAATTAGTTCTATATCTTCAATATCAATAGAATAGAATAAACGATGATAATAGAAAAAAAACCTTATATATGACAGATTTTTTACAATAGCTTAAATTAAAACCTTAATAATATTCTAATATATAAATAAAAAAAAAAACAAAAAGATAATAATTTTAATCTAACATGTATAAAATGGTTCTTGCGCAACATAGCTTGTCGTTCTATTGGAGCACCTGGCGCTGGTTTTCAGCAAGAAACAACGTAAAATTATTGATTATAGATTTGATATAGAACAAGATAGAACATTCGCTCTTCCGATCATAAATAAATAAAATGTATTGTTAAAGTAATAATACATATGTGTGCGCAAAAATAAATTAATAATAGTGGAAGAGAGTTGAATTTGAAGAAGTTAAGACACGGGCCCTCATATTATTATACTACGGAGACCTTCGATAGAAATGATTATAATTCGTTACTTTATTCGTGACCATGATTGAACATTATTGTTTTTTTATTTTGATTGGTTTTACGGCTTTTGATTCAAGATCTTTTGAGCTCTTCTTGTAAGTTTATATAGTCAGTATGTAAGAATATAAAATAGAGACAAAGAGATGGCCAATTCTACGAAGTCAATGGTGGCGGGCCTGGTCTGGTTACCCCGCCAATCCGCGTTGGACAAACCTGGTGGGTTTAACGTCCATTCCTCCAGAAATGTGGAGGCCCGTGCTCAGCAGTGGGGTGCATATAAGTGGTTAAAAAAACAAACACTTTTCATGTAAGAACTTTCTACGTAAAAACGGAAATAAATTTACTAAATTATGTAAACATATAGAGAAACGGGTTTGTGAGCAGTTTTTTATTTCCCTAAAGACGTTTGTTCCATGTTCAAATACGCAGAGAGATAAATGTCGACACCCCCTGCCCGGAAAATTAGGGTTAGGTCTGAAATGTGGGTTATTAATATTCTTGCCAGGGGAGAGAGCAACGATATAACATGTCTGATGCTATAAATTGTAAACCACTCCGAATTTCTTGAGTCGTTTAATTTTAAAGTTATAAAATTGTATTGAATTTTAAATATTAAACTTATAAAACTATTTAGTATAATATAGTATTGATCACAGTGTGTAGTTTACTTCTGAATAAAGATGATGTGAGAAGAAAGGAAAGATGTGATAATTGAATGATTTGTAACCATAAGCGATTATTTAGATCTCTATATGTGTATACGTATATATAGTTTATAAACTACAAATAAATAATTAATATATATATATATATATATATATATATATATATATATATATATATATATATATATATATATATATATATATATATATATATATATATATATATATATATATATATATATATATATATATATATATATATATATATATACAGTGGTCTCTAAATTTTGTACAAAGTCTCATTCAATCACTTACAGGGAAACACTTCAGTTGAATAAAAACGTTCTAGTTCCGAGACATTGTTATTTTCTGGCTTACAATATCTTAAGCTCCGAACGATCTCGGCTTTGAAAAGCACTCACAAAATTTGAGAATCGGGGCGGCCTCACACTCCAGTATCTAAAATAAGCTTCTCGTCAGTTTGGAGGGGTGTTCGAGATGTGGAACTCTGAAGAGCTCTGAACGGCTCTCCGCAGTTTGTGAAGTGACGTCAAAACTCTCGAGTTGACCTGCTAGCAAACATGTAAATACATGTATCTTATTAATATCGGCATTTATAATGTAAGTTACATAAATCTTTATATGAGATATATATACGAGCGCCTTTTGTGTTTTTTTTTTGTATTCTTTGATGGCATGTATTAGTTATAACTATTATGCCAATGTCAAGTAAAATATAATAAATCAAACAACTTTACTTGTCCCGTTACATACATATAGTCACGCCTGTCTCCCTGTAGAGTTAGGCGAAGACCACAGATCTCCATCCGCTACGATGTCGACACACCTTCCTTGCTTCCTTCACACTTTCCCATAACATCCATCTTTTCATACATCCTTCCTCTCACATTTATCATAGCGAAACGGCTCTCCATTCGTCGCTTCTCGCCCTCGTGGGAATCAAGACGTGACGGGTGGCGAACCACGTCGCCGTCATTTTTTTAACGAATTAGGTATATTAAGATGCGTCTAAGTGAATCCCACGAGTCGCAAGGGAGGATAGAAGTCACATTACGTCTTAATAAAATGGTGGCTATTCTACTAAAACCTTCTATAAAGTTTTTGAGTCAATTTAAAAAGTCACAATACACGCATTTATTTCATATTCTCTTATACACCTTAATTGAACTATATTGCATAATACGCCATCACAATTAAACAATATAACTGATAATAATATATAATAAGATTATAGAAATTAAATAAAAACACAACGTCTCTCACGTAATTTGGCGGGAAAAGTTATGGTGTTTTTTATATTTTCCGTGGTGCGCCTGACACGTGACGACGATTAGCGATAAGACCGCTATTTGTATATAAGCAATATTACAATCAATAATTGTGTCACTTTGTTTTTGGTGTAGAAATAGAATATATCTATCGATTATATTTATATAAAGAATACCCGTTTCAAACTAAGTCATATACCGAACCACATACATATGTATTTATGTATGTATGTGGTCTTTATAAAACAATATTTAAATAAATAGTGTAATAAAATAAATTGCTAAGCGTTACATTAAATAGGAGTCAAATGAACAACTAACAAATCTTGAACGTTGAATTTTAATGAGATCATAGAAGATTGCTGTGAATCATTGCTCACGGTTTCTTTTCAATATTCCAGTGAATATTCAGAGAGGCTATTAAGTCTTCTATTCGACTGAAAGGTTAAGTAACGTCTGATGAAAGAGTTGTTTGAGTTACTTCTGTTGAAGTAAAGTCAACATTCACACTTCAAGCAGAGCTCACAGCATCGTTCCAATTTAGTTGTATAATTATCAATAAAGTTATGACTGTTGTACAAGATGTCCAGCAGAACTAGGTTATAGGTGGTGAAAACAGAAACTCATGCTTACTGATTATTTTCTGCTAATATTGAGAGAACATCCTGTTTTCACTAATCTAACCTTCGCATGGTTTCGACAAGATGGCGCCACGCCTGAAACTAATAGAGTGACCATTGAGGTTCTTCGTGAGTTCTTCCCTATGAAATTAATAAATCGTTTTTGCGATATCCCCTGGCCACCCAGGTCTCCGGATCACCCCTATAGACTTTTCTCTTGTTGGGATACCTCAAAAGTAAAGTCTATGAAACAAACCTGACCACAATCTGCACTAGAACGGCATTTCGACGTCACTACTTCAGAGAGTGGCACAGAATACTGTGGCTAGATTTCAAAAGTATGCCTGACTTGGTGGACAATATTTAGATGAAACACTTTTTAAAAAATAAAACCTGCACTTTTTAAAATTGATTAATGGAGTCAGGCGTTACTTTTCGTAAATACATCACTATGTGGACAGTCCAAAGTTTTACTTAGCTATCCGCGACATCCGCGCGATCCGCGACAAGCAAACAGTAACAGAAAATTAATAATGTGTGTTTTCCTGCTGGATGAAGTGGATTCACTTGAAACTTAAACCAAAACTTACCGAAAAACGGCTGTCAGCAACTCTCCACCCACCAACCAATATACACAACTCCAAACACACACTACCACTTTTCCACCTTGTAAACGACACGTGTTTCGCCCCAACACGGTGCATCTTCAGGCATAGTAGACTCTACGGAGAAAAATTTTCGGTTGTCTTCCGTAAAACCGTCCATTTTCCGTCCACTTTTTAAAATTTAAATGTTAGTGAATTTTATGTGTACCCTTTATCGTTTTTTATTGTTATTTTTAATGGAAAACCCAATACTTCCACCGGACATTATTTTATGGGATAGGAGGGCAAACGAGCAAGCGGGTCACCTGACGGAAAGCAATCAACGATCGCCCGTAGACAACCGCGACACCGCAAGAGTCACTGAAGCCTTTCCGGCCTTTTAGGTATATCTAGGCTTGTTTTTTGAAGCTGCCAATATCGTAGCGATTAGGAAAGACCGCCGAAGGTAGCTGATTCCACAGAGTGGTGGTGCGTGGAAATAAGTTTCGAGAGAAGCGCACCGTAGTAGATCGCCACTGATTCAGATAGTGGGGATGAAACTTTAAATTATAATATTTTATATAAGAGCCTAGGTATACGAGCAAGGGTACCTGATATAACAGAAGTATTGAAATTATTTGTACGCTTTTGAGATACTTAAAGACATATAGAAGAAGGCAGAAAGTAAATGGAGGAAAGGATGGACATTCAGACCCCACTACGCGCTGTCCGAAATTCAGTAGCATGGCTAACTTAAGTCTTCCTTTCTTCTGTTAGCCATCCTAAGCAGATCGTCTCTCCAGGGCGTCTTTTCTATCTTTCCATGGGGCGACATCCTATATTACGTTTGATGAGACGCAGTCTCCAATCCAGCACCCATCCACTCCAACAGTTATTGGTTCTTTGGTGACACTTATTTAAATTTAGAAAGAAAGAAGTAAAATCTAGTAGCAAATAAAATATAAAAGCGTTAACCACTTTAACTTCGCCACTTGTCTTTTATGAATTATCACCTGAAAAAATTCCTGCCTTAGTAGTAGTAAGTACAAAGTTATATCTCAGATATCTGATAGTACTTGGCTGCATCTGTCAACTTTTATTCCTCTATAAAGAACTCCGTCGGAATATTAGGGTTACGTGTTGCCGGTAATAATAACTTGTTGTTACACCTTTACAGTATTTTTATAGATTTTATATGAGTTTAATGTCAAGAGGTTATTGATTATACTAACAAAATGTACATTGTTTCCTTTCGTACTAACTAAAATATGTGAAAATAACTCGTATTTGAGAGAAATAATACAGTAAAATGCAGATGGATAAATAGATTTTTGTTTATGGGATAGGAAGGCAAACGAGCAGGCGTGTCACCTGATGGAAAGCAATCAACGCCGCCCATAGACATCCGCAGCGCCATACGGCACTACGGAAGCGTTGTTGACCTTTAAGGAAAGTGCCATTGGGGAGTGGGAGTGAGTGAGGGAGGGGGAGGGGGAAGGGCGGAGAGGGGAGGATAGGGGGAGGGGAGGGGAGGGGAGTGGGAGGGGGCAGGGGAGGCGGGAGGGGAGGGTGTGGGTCCTCCGGAACTCAGCCGCTCACCGTGCGGTAGCTAAGCCACTCAGACGCCGGTTATCTGTAGGAGTGTGGTATTTTCCCGAGCAAGCCGACCCATTCATGCTATAGACAAATATTATACCATTCCTGACAGAGTATTCGTCTGTAGCGTGGTTCTACCACTATCAACAGACACAAAGAGCAAATAAAAAGTATTATTTATTATCTTGCAAAAAAAAAATCATGATTGATTTGGAAAGAATATCTACTGTCATTAAGTTTACATGATGTACGTTCTTGCTCATTAAATGTTTAATCTACATAAATAAAATTATCATTTTCTTGTACGTACATCTTCTATGCGTTTCTAAACCATTGTAAATGAAACTAAACATTAAAAAGTTGAGATGTTTTGCATACGCCCGCGTATTTTTTAGACACGTTTTTTTATCTCTCAATATGTTTATCTTTTTCTTTGCGTAGCATTGCCATACATTCCAGGTACAGTCAGCTTATAAATAAACACTTCCTGCAGAACCGATAGCAAATATTTTTACGTAACTTGTCGACATTTTACGTCCTCGTCTTGAAATAAACCCACTTTAATCAATACGGGGGATGAGTGGAATGAAAAAGTGGAGTTGATGAGACACTGTCGGAATCTGGAGAGCACTTCTCCCGGCGGCGACAAGCGTTCTTTAAGAGTTCGTTTACAAAGTCGTCGCGTCAGCGATTCGGGGAGGCCACTCGATTTGCCGCATCCGTGTCAACTGGCTTGTTGGAAACGTAAAGATACTATACCACAACATTAACAAGCGGAATGTGGGTCTTTTGTATTTACACACACAAGCGTAAAGAAGACACACACAAAAAATATAAGTGAAACAGCATTAATAAACAAACGTGAGTGTGGGTGTCTTTTGTATTTGCACTTGCACACACACATAAGCGTGAAGAAGACATGCACAAATAAGGTTTTTTTTCCATACAAACTGAGAGAACATTAACTAGCGGTATGAGGGTGAGAGTGTCCTTTAGTATTTGTGCTTTTGTGTTTGTGTCTTGCACATACACACACACACATAAGCGTGAAGAAAAAGAAAACAAAGAATCTTTTCCCATACAAATCGAAACAAAATAATTATTAAATATAGAATTAATTATTGAGCCAATGAAATTTCACCGCTTTCGAAGGCTATTGTTCCGCGTCGAAATAAGTACGTTCGTATGTATAGCCTACAGGTAATAATTTCGAGCCTGGAACCGGTAATCTGCCTTCTAGAAGTATCAGGGTTAATTACTTAATGCCCATATGGACAGTCAAAAAGTAGACACGGAAGACAACCGAAAAATCTTTTCGGTTGTCTTCCGTAGAGTCTATTATACCTGAAGATGCCTCGTGTTGGGGCGAAACACGTGTCGTTTACAAGATGGAAAAGTGATAGTGTGTGTTTGGTGTTGTGTATAGTGGTTGGTGGGTGGAGAATTCATGGCCGATTTTCGGTAAGTTTTTGGTTTAAGTTCCAAATAAATCCACTTAACCCAACGGAAAAACACATTATTAATTTTCTGTTATTGTTTTGCTTGTCGCGGATCTTAGCTAAGTAAATCTTTTTGACCATATAGTGATGGATTTCCGCAAGGTAACGCCTGACTCCATTAATACTTAATGCCCATCCGTAGAAAATATATGTGTTTTAAAAGAATCTAATAAATAATTGCTACAGGATTTCCACATACATACATATCGTCACGCCCGTCTCCCGTAAGGGTAGGCAGAGACCACAGATCTCCATCTGCTACGATCTCGGCATACTTCTCTTGCCTCCTCCACACTCATTATTCTCCTCATGCAAGCCCGCCGGTTGAGGGTACTCTTGACCTGGCCTTTCTTAAAAAGTTCAGCAATCTGGTCAAGGTACGTTTTTCGTGGTCTTCCTCTTCCGGCCCTTCCATCCACACAGGATTTCCACAATAATTGATTATCTACGAAGGAACGAATCTTCACTATGTTCAGTATCACTTTTATCGGCTTCCGATAATCAACTGCTAGATAAGGTGTTTTTAAAAGCGCGCCAGCTAGTCCATTTGAAGAAGACACATCCAGTAACCACCAGTCGCCCTACAGTGATCATCGCTCCATCTGCCTGAGGGGCGTCCCATACTACGTGTGCGTGGTCTCTACTCCAGCCCTTACCTACTTCGGTGGCTGTCACTACTTCAAAAATTGTGATACGAATTGTAATCAGACGAGATGTAGACAATTCAGGATGTTGTTTCTGTGGTGGATTTCTTGACTTCAGCTTATGATGTAAGAATTAAAAAAAAAACAATTCTTTAACAGGCATCGTGGTTTAATGTCCATTGCTTCAGAAATGGGGAATAATATGCCCAGTGTTGGGACATTTTTTTCTCATTAATTTTTTTATGGTATAGGAAGGCATAGTCTAGTCACTAGCAGGCATGTCACCCGATGGAAAGCAATCAACGCCGCCCAAAGACATCCACAGTGCCATAGGTATTGCAGAAGCATTGCCGATCTTTAAGAATTCCCAATGTCCCAATATCCTATCAGCGCGAAATCACCGCTGGTTTCACATGGTAGTGGTGTGTAGAAAGAAGTTTCTTGAAAAACGTACCGTACTGGATCGCCAATCATACAGATGGTGGGAATGAATCTTTTACTCGTGGCGAGTGATACGGTAATGGAATTCAGCCGTCAGGATTATTCCGAACAATACCTCGGAATACTCCCCATTATCATAATGATAGAAGATGCTGAGAGATGAGACATCCCTCCGCATTTCAGGAGGAACGGACCTTAACCCACCAAGCTTGTCCAATGTGGATTGGCGGAGTTACTAAGACCAAATTACTTTACGTTACTAAAAATCTGTAGGCCATGCACATGTATATTTATTCCGATGTAGGAATCGAATTCGCATCCATTCACTCCGTAGACGGGGTCCCGCCATTACACCCAATGGTTGTCAGTATTGGTCTGTATATGTGTATATGGGCTGGGAAATACAAGCTACAAAATTTTAAACGATTTTTTTTTCAAATATTTTAGCAAACTTTATAACTTGTAAACAGTTTCATAAAAATATATCCTATTCGTGCAAGAAATGACGTGTTTGAGGGTACTTAAAGAACTAAGTCAAACGTTTTATTCATAATATTCATTTCATAAATCCATGAAGAGGAGAAGAAAGGACAAACGAGATAGAAATGCAACGACTTTATTCAAGTTGCACCTCACAAAGCGAAAGTAATTATATTCATGCCATTGAATTTTATGAGATTGCCTGAATAGAATTTGTAATAAAAATATGCCAGAATAGAATATTCATATCGTTTAATGACGTTGATTGTATTAAAATATTAATTATTTTATCTACTCGCACACTTGCTAAGAAACTGACTTTTGAGTGACTTGTATGTTCGACGATTTTTAAGAGATTCCCATCTCTAATTTTTAGGACATTTCCATGTCTAATTTTTAGGAGTTTCCCATCTTTAATTTTTAGGACATTCCCATGTCTAATTTTTAGGAGATTCCCATGTCTAATTTTTAGGAGATTCCCATCTCTAATTTTTAAGAGATTCCCATCTCTAATTTTAAGGACACTTCCATGTCTAATCTTTAGGAGATTCCCATCTCTAATTTTTAGGACATTCCCATGTCTAATTTTTAGGAGATTCCCATGTCTAATTTTTAGGAGATTCCCATCTCTAATTTTTAAGAGATTCCCATTTCTAATTTTTAGGAGATTCCCATCTCTAATTTTTAAGACACTCCCATGTTTAATTTTTAGGAGATTCCCATCTCTAATTTTTAAGACACTCCCATGTCTAATTTTTTGGAGATTCCCATCTCTAATCTTTAGGACACTCCCATGTCTAATTTTTAGGAGATTCCCATCTCTAATTTTTAAGACACTCCCATGTCTAATTTTTAGGAGATTCCCATCTCTAATTTTTAAGACACTCCCATGTCTAATTTTTAGGAGATTCCCATCTCTAATTTTTAAGACACTCCCATGTCTAATTTTTAGGAGATTCCCATCTCTAATTTTTAGGACACTCCCATGTCTAATTTGTAGGACATTCCCATGTCTAATTTTAAAGAGATTCCCATCTCTAATTTTTTCACGTTGCTGTCACTTTCCCACACATTACATACGTTTTTCACATCTCTTATGCAGTGCGCTTGGTACAACAAATAGTGACTGCGTCAACTTAGCATTAGATGATCAGCTTGCTTGATAGGTAAACTATCATTTCAATGATCAAATCTTCAAACACCTATTCATCACGGATGCGTTGCTCGCGTTCATAAAAGATATATTAATGTCATGAGAAGGGGGGTTAGGAAAAGGGGAGAAAAGTGGAGAAAATGGAATCTCTTACTTTATTGTTTAATATACAATAAATGTTATACGATTAAGGCGTGTATGGGAAGTGATATGAAATAAATGGGTGTATTGTGACTATGAAATATAATAGTTGACTATGAAAGTCCATAGGTTTTAATTTTTAGAATTTAATTTAAAGTTTTAGAATAGCCACCATTTTATTAAGGCGTAACGTGACAAGCTGACTAGTGACATTTTAAAAGATTTGATATTATGTTATTTTACTTAACACTGGCATAATAGTTATAACTAATAGCCATAAAATAAAAAGACATGTGAATTTGTATGAATTCAAACATCAATTTCATTTTTCTCTTTATAAATTAAATCTACTAGAAATATTTCCTTTAGGAGTACTTCATCCGGAAAGCGCAGTTCTGTTTATTTATATTCGTATCCAGGCTGATGCAAAATGGACTAAAATGATTCCATGCATGTTCAAAACAAATAACAGTTAAAACTTTATCATGTTTGTTGTTTATAATATAGTTTTGTATCGTGAGTATACCCGTATATCTCTGCTGTTAAATTACTTTAGGTATAAAGCTATTGTTTAAATCTTTATGTAATTTCATTATGGTAAAATTTGGTCGGAATAATTTAGAAACATATTATTTATTTATTTAATACATCGTATTCTCAATACCTATGGTGTTACAGATGTTTTTTTAATAACTCATATATGTCCCACTGCTGAGCACGGGCCTCTCCATTTCTGCAGGAACGAACGTTAAACCCACCACGCTTGTCTAATGTGGATTGGCGGGGTTACCAGACTCGGAATAAATATTGTAATCCATACATATATTTATTCCGATGCGGGGGTCGAACCCGCGATCATTGGCTCCGCGGGCGGAGCGCCCCTCCACTGAGCCAATTGGTGGTTATTGCAGATGTTTATGGGTGGTTTAATTGCTTTCCATCAGGCAACACGATGGCTCGTTTGCCTCCCTATCCCTTAAAAAAGTACCCCGGGGAAGTACCACACTCCCGCAGAAAATCGGCGTCTGAGTGGTACCTAGCTACCGCGCTTCGTACGGTGAGCACTCAACCCAACACCAACACACGGAACTCAACGTTCCGGAGATAAAAACTGTTTGTGGACTAACATTCGATAAATAAAATAAAATTTCTTATGTTGAAAAATAAAAATTTGAATTTGAGTACAAAGCATTATAAATTTAAAACCAAATAAATAACTCCAAACCTCATTTGTAATAAACGTTAAAATAAAACAATATAATCTGATCCTTCTACACCTCTTACTTCAACAAAAGTCGACAGTTGAAACGATTCCTTAATAAAAATGATCTCAACTATTTCCGCTGTAAGCTAGCCTCAATTTTTTTTTGAAAAAGATACTCGGTAAGACGTTCTGAAATGAATTCTTTTACAGGAATGGAGTTTGCAATGCACAGGAAATCTGTTCTTGCGTGAAATGCACAGTCCGGGAGTTCTTTTAGTATACGATTGCGCTATTATACTTTTTCTTTTGACAACCGTCTTGAACTGTATCTACAGAATGTTTTTTTAATTATTTAAATAATAAAAATATAAACATAATTTTTCAATACGTAATAGTTACGCTATGTTTTATTATTATTATTCATTTATTTGATGGCAAGTAGTTATAACTATTATTCAGCTTGTTTTGACAAAAATTTTACCAAAAACTTCCATGTAAATTATCAGTCAATTACGATACACGCATTTGTTTCACTTATATACCTTAATCGATGTATATTGTATTGTATTTTTTTTATATATATCACGCCCATCCCCCGCAGGGGTTGGCAGAGACCACAGAGCTCCGTCCCGCTACCATTCATCGCAGCGAAACGGCTCGTCATTGGTCGCTTTTCGCCCTCGTGTGAATCAGAACGTGACGGGTGGCGAACCACGTCGCCGTCATTTTCGACATATTTGGTATATTAAATTCGTCTTAGTGAATCCCACGAGCCGCAAGGGAGGATGGAGGTCAGCCCTAGCAGAGCCCTGCATGCTGAGGAAAAGCACCATAGTACACGGGGGAGCCCGATCCCGGGACGATCGGCACGCTTGCGACTAGGCTCGCCCCTAGCCACGCATCCATTGGCACGGCGGACCGTGGATTGGCGGAGAGGAAAGGAAAGATAGAGAAGAAAGGAAGGGGCAGGAAAGGAAATGCGGATTGGGGGGGTTACCAGACTCGAAATAAACATTTATTAATCCATATAAATATTTATTCCGATGCGGGAATGGAACCCGCGACCATTGACCCCGTGGGCGGAGGGCCCCGCCACTGAGCCAATCGGTCGTAAAATTGTATAATACGCCACCAAAATTAAACAATATAACTGATAATAATATAAGATTATAAAAATGAAAAAAAAAACACAACGTTACTGATGTAAATTGGCGGGAAAAGTCATCACTATTATTAATTTAAAACGTTGATATACAGTTTGATAATTTGGATTAACCGCATATTATCTTAATAAAATGAAATAAGATTGATAGATAGATAGATATGTTCTTTATTGTACACCAAAAATAAAGTTATACAAATATTTATTGTAATATTATATTTATATACAAATGGCGGTCTTATCGCTAATAGCGATTTCTTTCAAACAACCGTAGCATGGACACAATGTTAAAAAGATAATTTGATGTAGGCTGGTAATACATTATCACCGTTATGATGAAATTATTTCAATATCACATAAAACATTTAATTAAATTAATGTCCAGTGTTATCCAGTGGTTAAATACATACATACATACATATCATCACGCCCGTCTCCCGTAAGGGTAGGCAGAGACCACAGATCTCCATCTGCTACGATCTCGGCATAGTTCCCTTGCTTCCTCCACACCCATTATTCTCCTCATGCAAGCCCGCCGGTTGAGGGTACTCTTGACCTGGCCTTTCTTAAAAAGTTCAGCAATCTGGTCAAGGTACTATTTTCGTGGTCTTCCTCTTCCGGCCCTTCCATCCACATTCGCAAGGTAAATTTCTTTTGCCAGTCGTCTTTCATCCATCCTCTCTATATGTCCAAACCATCTAAGCATCCCCTTTTCTACTTTTGTCACAACACCTTCTTTTACTCCACATCGCTCTCTTATATCTTCATTTCTTATTCTATCATTCAAGGTTACACCACACATACTTCTTAATGCTCTCATTTCCACCGCATTCAGTCTGCTTTCATGCTTCTTCTGCCAAACCCAACTTTCACTACCGTATATAAGCGTCGGAACAAGCACCCCCTGATGAACCACAAGTCGGGCCCTTTCTGACACATTCTGACTTTTCATAAAGGAGTGCAGAGCTCCGTTAACCTGATTACCAACTTTCACTCGTCTTTCAATGTCTCCTTCACATTTTCCATCTCTTGTAAACAGTGACCCCAAATATATAAACTCATTCACTTGCTCAACTTTTTCTCCTGCAATCAGCACCTCACACTGCGTCGAAGTGGTTAAATTATGACATTTAATATTTTTTAATTAAAGTATGCCAAATCTCACACTTCGTACGCGCATTGTTTAAGTTTAATAGATATTTGTATTAGATGTATGTTTTAGTAGATTAAGTTTTATATAAATTTGTATCAGATGTATGTTATAGCAGATTAAGTTTTATAGATATTTGTAATTAGATGTACGTTATAGTAAATTAGATTGAGATATTCATAATAGCTTTAAATGTGGTTTCTCATTTTATGTAAGTTTATAGTTTTAAGGTTTATAAAATACCGTACATATAAAAGATATATTAATAAAAGTTTGCCCTTTTCAAGTGGTCCGCGTGTTAGCAACTACGGTTGCCAAAAAGCGAGACTATTTTCATTGTTGAACAATTAAAATTTTATTTTTTTCTTAATATATTTCATTTTTGACGATTTTTATCGTCTATGTTTGCTTTTGTGGTGAATCGATTTTTTTTTTAATAATTATACAAATTTTGTATGAAGCGGGCCAACGTCAGTGTTTACAACAAAAACATTATATAACTATATGTAGATATATTAATACTTCGAGTTAGCCCTTCAAACTGTATTTATAATTTGAAATTATTTTAATTTATAATCAATCAATATCAATATCAGCCCGCGGCAGTCCAATGCTGGACATAGACCTCACCCAAGGCGCGCCACCTAGCCCGATCTTCGGCTACACGCATCCAGTCTCTGCCAGCCGCCTTGCGCAGATCGTCGCTCCATCTAGCAGGAGGGCGTCCCACACTACGTTTGCCGAGTCGCGGTCTCCACTCCAGCACTTGTCTACTCCAACGATTGTCGGTTCTCCGACAACCGTGTCCAGCCCATTGCCACGTCAGTCTGCTAACTTGAAGAGCAATGTCTAATTTATAATAATACTACTTTAATTTATAATGATCATAAAACTGCAGATATAAACTTAATTATACAATTCGTATTTGTAGTTATTGTTTACACGCACATGATATATTTACGGCTAAAACCATTCGCGTGTATGGATACAGACTCAACGGTGGTCAGCCATTTTCACGCGCGAGTTATTTGATTTTCATATTGTATTATTTTACATCTGTCCTGATTAATCTTTTATCTACTGTAAATATGAGGTTTAAAGCGTATTTATTAAGCGGTTTTATTTAGTTTTTTATTTAGCAGCTCATATGTGTCCCACTGCTGAGCCTGGGCCTCTCCATTTCTAGAGGAACGGACGTTAACCGGGGAATTGGCAGGGTTACCAGAGTCGGAATAAATATTTGTAATTCATACATATATTTATTCCGATGCGGGGAACGAACCCGCGACCATTGACTACGCGGGCGGAGGTTTGCCACTGAGCCAATTGGTAGTCGTTTATTTAGCTTGACCGGGTATATTTGTTCGTTCTTACGACGGTTTTGTCAAGTATTTCGATTAAACCGATTCTTGTAAAACTGCACACGTGTGTTTACGAACCTTTACGACATTGGAACCTTCAGAAAACAAGCCCACACTTTTCTTAAAGGTCAGCAACGCTTCTGCACTGCGGATGTCAATGGACGGCAATGAAAAGCAATCAACCTGTGTGCAGTGTATCAACACCTGCACACTCCTGTGTGCAGGTGTTGAGGTTTGCCTTCATTTTCCATAAAAAAATGGATTTCTCATGACAATACAGCATTATGGTAATTGTTAACAAAGTTGTTTTAGTAGGTAGACAGTGGAAATCTTCTACCGTTACCAGGCACCCATTTGATTTGTTTCATCGAGTTCCATAAGTTACAATCGGTGTAAAACGTCATGAGGACTGCTGACAGAAGTGAAAATTTAAAAGTGTATTTTGAAATTTCAAACTAATTAATACAGCAGCATGTTGCTGACGCGAACCCATAGGTTTTTACCCTGCACCATGTAACGCGGCTATAGAAGTGTTCACTTCAAAACTTGTATAAATATATGTGATAAATGAGTACAGTTTCTGTATTAATGTATTCTTTCTGCCCTTTGTAATATCTCTTACGGAAAAGCTTTTCATAACGCGAGTTAATGAAAATGTAAAACAATAGAAATATTATGCTCTTTGTGATCTTAAGTAAAATAGAGTTAAAATCATTGTTACCAGTTAACGGCGGTATGAATTGAAACTTTTACATTTTTAACGCATGGCACTTTGTAGAAGAGATTCTTTTGTGTGGAATGGCGTTTTTTTTTGCATTAAGACTTTTTGCGAACTGGAGTTAATAACGATGAATATTCTGACAATGGCTACTACTTCTCAATTCAAGAACATCACTGGAATAGAAGCAAACACAACAGGATTACAAGAGACATAATCATCAGCAGCCTGCGGCAGTCCACTGCTGGACATAGGCCTCCCCCATGGAGCGCCACCTAGCCCGATATTCGGCTACACGCATCCAGTTTCTGCCAGCCGCCATGCGCAGATCGTCGCACCATCTAGCCGGGCGGCGTCCCACACTACGTTTACCGAGACGCGGTCTCCACCACAGCACTCGTTTGCTCCAACGATTGTCGGATCTCCGACAAACGTGACCAGCCCATTGCCACTTTAGTTTGCTAATTCGAAAGGCACATAGCCTTTCGAATTAGCGGTGACTTTAGTTCTCTGACGGATTTGTTCATTCCGAAACATATCTACCAGAGAACGTCCGAACATAGCTCTCTTCATAGCTCTCTGAGCGACTCTGAGCTTATAAAGCAGACGGACTGTCAGCGACCACGTTTCGGCGCCGTAGGAGAGTACGGGTAGGACACACTGATCGAAGACTTTCGAGAGACATATAAACAGTGATCTAAATTCCCTTAGTTCAGTTCAAGACCTAAAATGGATGCTTTGAATAAAGAAACTGCATAAGCCAAGTAACAATTATAGAAATACTTTTTATTAATAATTATCAGATGAGTTCCGGCGACCCAACACCCTCTCCCTCCCTGGATATATGTGGGTGGCGTTGATTGGTCTGCATCTGGTGACACGTCTGCTCGTTTGCCTTCCTATCCCATAAAAATCTAACACTTTTCATAAAGCTTTTTTTATAACGTTACTGCAGTTGAGTTCCACTTGCTTGATTGCCTCTCTCTTTCTTGACATGACTTAAATGCTATTGTTATCATCGGGTCTTTTAATTTCATCTGGTCTTCTCTCCTACAGTTCTCACCGAGGATGTTTTGCGACAGTGTAATGCCAGTTTTACCTTGTCTGTAAGAATGAGATTGAAAGCAAGTAAAAATATAAAATAAATATTATTTAGTAATTCGGTATATATATATATATGAAAATATGCATGCCGCAAATCTGTTGTCCACGGCTTGGCAAGATTAATAGTTACTAATGCCGCAAGAAATTTGTAACGTCAGTCGGTATCAGGCCGTGATTGGAACTCAGCGGGGATGTTATTTGTGCACCCTATAAAGGACCTGTCGTACTCCCATTTTCTTCGGGAGATAAATCACCTTTTGGGTCGATTGTGTTTTATATAGATCGTTACTACACGTCACAAACGATCGCATTTTCAACTGTAAAATATAATATAGTCAATGTTTTCTTCTTTATTTAGTTTAATGATTTCGTATTTATTGTTTTTAATCTACAATTTTATTTTTATTTCTTTATTTATATATATTATTATATTAATTATTATAATAGCAGTAGCTACTTTGTAACGATCTTACGGGAATATAATAATAATAAAGCCTCTAATTTCTTTAACATTCTAAAGTATTTACAATATTTACATAGCATGTTAGTTTGTTTGTCTTTTGTCAAGGACCTCTCAACGAGTAAATCGTCTTCTCCAATTCCTTCTATTTTTTCTTTGCTGAGCTATGGAAATCCAGTCACTTCCTGCAATCTTTTTTATTTCATCGGACTATCTTTCTAATTGTCTCCCTCTTTTAGGTTTTCCAAGCGGGCCAGTACAGGTTGTGACTTTCTTGGCCCATATGCCTTATTGCCATATAGAGTTACCTTATTTAAGCATTTTTTTAGAATCTGATTGTGAGCTACAATAAATATAAAAACAATTTGTGAAATCATTGTTTTATAAATAATATTGTGTGAATCTCTTTATATGTGTGTGTGTGTGTGTGTGCGTGTGTGCGTGTGTATGTGTGTATCTGAGCGAAATCGTAATTTATTGTAAAAATTGTTTATTAAATATATAATATATTTTTTTCTATATTTAGAAATTAAATAAATATAATATTTCTATGCCTATAAAAGAAATTTCGATTTACGTAAAGGATATGACTAAATGTATACGTATAATTGATCAAAAAAACAAGCATTAAGATAAAATGAAATGGAAGGTAATTGAAGGTTGATGAAGTTGATGGATAAACGCCAAAGAAGTTTTTGATGTAGTTTAGACACATGGCAAGCATAATTTTAGGGAAAAAATTGTTTTGGTTTTAAGTCTTGCTTTATTAATACCGAATACGATTTTAGACTTTAACCCTTAAATGCATAATGATGAAAAACTGCAACATACCACTTAAACGGCCCTTAAATCATCAGTAGGAGCGCAAAGCATACTATTGTAGAATTACTATGATCCGGGTAATATATTTTATCGATTGTAAAAATATATAACAAAAAAAAGACGAGGGCCTGCTCAGCATGTTCCACCTAAAGACATAAGAACAGATAATGTTGGTCACTGGCCCGATGACTGCGTTCGCAGCAGGTGTAAAATGCCTAGTTGTAAGGGATACACACAAATTAAGTGTGAGAAGGGTGGGATAGCCCTTTGCCTAACTAAATCATTGTTTTAAAGAATATCACATGTAAATAATTTAATTTGATTTTTTTAAAACATTGCTTGAATACAATAGTGTACAGTAAATGCATACTGTTGTATATCTGCAACATAAGGTTTTTAATAAATTAGTATAAAAAATATTATATATACATTCTTCATTATTTTTCTCTGCATTGTAGTGTACTTATCTGCAAGATGTATATTTTTTTAAAGTATAAATAAAAGTCATGCATTTAAGCGTTAAATATAATATTTGAACAATCATGTTGCAGAGCACCAAAGAATACAAACAAATACGCTTACAATCTAAGCTGTATAAGATTAACTTGATATTTCTAAAAATTCGATTTAATTAAGAAAAACGTGAAAAATCTCATTAAATTCCAAGTACATTTTTATTTTATTCCAAATACACTTTTTATTTCCAATAGAACAAAGTCAAGGAGCCAATAACACCCTCGCACGAGTTGAACGACGCTATTTCTATTATGCATTGTCTTTCACTTGATTTGTTTCTTTGATTTTCCCCGGACGGCCTTTCTTTGAAAGTAGCTATACCGATGAGGAAAGAATGAAACGTTTACAAAGAAATTTATATGTTTTAAAGATGCCGATCGCTTTATATTTTCATACATTAGTTACATTAAATTATAAACATCTAATATATGTAAATATAAATTAAGACTAACAGATACAAACAAATGTAACAAAATAATTTTATGACTATTTTTTATAAGATGTTTTTCACAGCCCACATATGTCCCACTGCTGGGCCTGCACACGAATACTTTGTCAAGACTGGCATATTATTTGTCTGTAGCATGCATGGGCCGGCTCGCCCGGGGAAGTACTACACTCCCGCAGAAAACCGGCGTGAGCGGCGGCGTGAGGATGAGTTCCGGAGGCTCTATACCCCTCTCCTTCCCCTCAGGTAAGGTCATTATGGCAGATATTTATGGGCGGCGTTAATTGCTTTCCATCAGGTGACACGCCAGTTCGTTTGCCTTCCAATGCCTATAAAAAAAGATGAATTATTGTTCATTCTTCTAGAAATATATTCTGTTCATTACTACTTCAGTACGCAAACTCAAATCTGTATGTCGGTGAATTTGAACCTGTGATACAAAAATATGAATATAACTATGTCATATTATCATCATCATTAACAGCCTGTGGTTTTCACATTCGGACATAGGCCTCCAAACACCCAGCTTCATGCAGTCACCCTCCCTGCACAGATCCCGGGATCTCATACTGCACATGCGAAGATGGAGTCTCCACTCCAGCACTCGTCTCCTCCAACGGTTATCGGTACTCCGACAAATATGACCAATCCATTACCACTTCAGTTTGCACACTCGTAGACCTCAATCGATAACTTTTTTTTATGGCATAGGAAGGCAAACGAGCAGGCGTGTCACTTGATGGAAAGTAATCAACGCCGCCCATAGACATCCACAACGCCATAGGCGGAAATGCGGAAGCGTTGCCGACCTTAAAGAAAAGTGAAAATATGGGAGTAGGAGTGGGAATCAGAGGGGGAGTGGGAGGGGGATTGGGAGTGGGTATCAGAGGGGGAGAAGGAGTGGGAAGAGGAGGGGTTTGGGCCTCCGGAACTCACCGTACGAAGCGCGGTAGCTAAGCTACCACTCAGACGCCGGTTTTCTGCGGGAGTGTGGTACTTCCCCGGACGAGCCGGCCCATTCATGCTACAGACAAATAATATGCCATTCTTGACAAAGTATTCGTCTGCAGCTTGGCTCTACCACTAAGAAAATATAAATATCTTGTCTTCAAATATAAAAATCTTTAATTGTTTATTGTCTATTTGCCTCATGAAATAGCTAAAAAATTCCTATACTATTCTCAACTGTTGCATTACAAATTCCAATAAGAGAAATGTTTCAAATATTCCTTTGTTTCTAGCAAACTAAATTTATCTACTTACTATAATATTTCAAATATGCTTTATTAAGTATAAGAATGTAATTCAAAAAGCGATATATCTAAGAAATGTTTTTATAACAATTACAATAAGTATATTAATTTATATAGTAATAAATATTTTTTTATTTATATAATTTTTATTGATTTATATCATCATGAATTGCTTTTCGAACGAATGTTTTTCTATTTCTATAATGTACGCTTTGAAACAGAAGAGGTAACAGAAGAAAAACACTCATATTGAAGAGCATATCTGAATTATCCCACCTTTCTTCTTTTATATAAATAAAAATATTCCAGTAAAATGCATTTATAATGCTTATACAAACACGATACAAAGACCATAAAATAAAATAACCCAGTAATGTAGTGGGACTGAGAAAGCCAAATACAAGAGCTTTGTTATTCCATAATTTTCAGAGCTACGATACATTCCAGGACCACAAACGCTTTTGCATTTAGTGAGGTATGCTAAGCCGCTTGATCCGGTCGTGTCATTGGGATAGTCATAAAGCTATACCAGGCTCTATGCGCAGCTTGAAAGTTCTCACAATTGAGTCGGCCGACAATAGCTTAATCAGAGAATGGCCTGATTTTCTTCTAGAACTACTTAAAACACTCACTCATAAAACACTTTGTATAGATAGAACCTAAAGATAACATCCAAGAGAAAAAACAAAAAGGTAAAAATCGAAAAATCGATTACCCATAATAAAAAACCTTACTTGTAGTAAAACTACAGTATACAAACAGTATGTTTAACTTTATTAAGTCTGATTTTTTACGTTAATGATTTGTTTAAAAGACAATTAAAATTGTATGTAAAATAAAAGAGTGAAACGCTTGTATGGTTTTTTAGCTAGCTACACGAATAATTTTGCAAAAACTCAATTTTCTATCAATAAACTAGTCACTTTGTGATAAAAATGCGTCGCAGCACCCAGACAGTTGCAATATCACGAGCAATGGAGATGTGTTTTTCAATTTTAATTCCGATGCTGGGAAGCCCAGAAGGAGATTAACGTATAAATTGTGTCTACGGATATCTCCAAGTGAAGAGCTACCAAATGGAAAGCAACTAATTTCATTCTCAGAAAAATCTGACTTCATCACTCAAAGTACAAGTCACTCATTTCTGATGAAGATGTAACTTCATCTTCATCCGAAACACAGAAGTATCAGTAACCCAGAAATAAAGCGCTGCGGAGGGATATGTTATCTTTCAACATTTTTTACCGATTTTACCATGGGGAGTGCTCCGAGGAATTGTTTGGAATAATTCCTGCTGCCGAATTCCACAACCGCACAACACGTCGTAAAGAAAAGTTTCATTCCCAGCTTTTGGATAGGTAGCGATCCAGTACGGTGCGCTTCTCTCGAAAAAAATTTCCATGCACCAGCACTCTGTGGAACCAGCTACCTTCGGCAGTTTTTCCGAACCGATACGACATTGGCACCTTCAAAAAACAAGCCTACATATACCTAAAATGCCAGCAACGCTTCCGTGACTCCTGCGGTGTCGCGGCTGTCTATGGGCGGCGTTGAATGCTTTCCATCAGGCGACACGCTTGCTCGTTTGCTCTCCTATCCCACAAAAAAATATTTCATCGTAGCAGCTTTGATGTTGCACCTAGTTTGGTGAGCGTTAAGAACTAGAGGAAAATCTGTCTCCATTAAATAACTTATCCCCTCTTTTTCTGACGATGCGGGGATCGAACTCGTAACCATTGACTCTGTAGGCGGGAGACCCGCCACTGATTCGTTTATATTTATTGTCAGTAATCATTTTTTTGGATATTTACTTAGTTACTTTGCTTTTATACAACGTTCTTAAATAAAACGAGAATAAAAATTAAAATAATGTTGAAACTTAAAAAAATGCGCAATTAATTTATTTAAAACATATAGGAACGCTGCGCAGTTACTACTCCTGAGGTTTCCTAAAAATAGTTCATAGTTATCGTTTTCACCATCAGCCCGTGGCAGTCCACCGTTGGACATAACCTACCTTCTGGCGTGGCACCTAAATTCGACTTCGATTTCGTATCTCTTAAGAGGAATTCCATATAACGGTGTAAAAGACGCGATCTCCACTTGAGAATTTTCCATTCTCGTTACGCTATATATTTATATAAAGGCCTCAGTTTATACAAATATAGCTTTGGTTACCGCATCATTGCTTCTGATGTTTCACATCCCCCAAATAATACATTTAATTCCTCATAATACATTTAAATCCTAATAATAGATTTCATTTCTAATAATAAATTTAATTCCTAACAATAAGTTACAAAGCAAGAAAGGATGTAACAAGACTAGTGATGTAGTCTCGTTACAACCTTTTTTATATAACCTTTTAATGGCGTACCATTTCATATAAGCGAGCGCCACTAGTATAAAACAATGATGGACGCGGGGAATATTAGTGAGAATTTATATCCACCTTTGTTTTCTCGACCGTGGTGCGGAAAGGAATGTACGTTACGGTAATCTGACACACAGCTTGGAAGAATAATATATAAAATTAAAAATTAATAATCAGTAACACATATTATTATATGTTCATTCTCAAAAAGCCCTTGAAAGCCGAGCAATGTTCAAGTGGTTTCACAGATAATGGATATATTTATGTCATTGGGTAGACCATGTCATCTATCATAGATTTGCTTGTTTGTCTTTTAATTAGAGGTTAGTTAATGTGTTTCCGGTGGCTGAATTAGGTTTACACAACCTTAACTACTACTTTCATACAAGGATTATTCGACCTGTGTATTATAACCTGATATAAATAGGATTTTGAGGAACAAGGATTATAGATACATATATTTTTTATTGTACACCAAAAACCAAGTTATACAGTTACTGATTGTAATATTTATATACAAATGACGGTCTTATCGCTAAAAGCGTACAACCGTAGGATGGACACAACGGTAAAAAAAACATTATCGTTATGATGATGGAAAAGAAAGAAGAAAGAAATATTAATAAACAAAGATAATAGTCATAAGTAAATATACAACTCTTAGCAAATGTAGTACGACTCATAAGTCGATGCGTGTAGCTGATATAGAAGCTAAGCTGCACGCCCTTTGGGACGCCTACGTTTAGTAGAGGACTGGTGTAGACTGATGATCATAATTCCATTAATCTTGGACTTTATGAAGTTAATATTAAATAATGTTAAATGAGAGTATGAAAGAAAGTAAAGCTCATCATCCTTAACGCCCGTATGTCTCGTATAATAAAGAAACGTTCGCATAATAAATGGCGACACGTACCCAAGGTAACGCAGCTCTTTCATTTTTCGCACGGTCGATTAATCTTCAGAGCATAGACGGTATTCTTCTAGCATATCGACAAATGGGAGACTACTTTATTGTTTTCATTGTAATACAACGTTCGTGGAACCTTATTTAATCTTTCAGTCGTTTTTTTATTTATGGCACTTCTGTACGCGTACAACAGGAAAATGGTTACGTATTTTTCACAAATAAACGTATTTAAATGTATCTTGATGGGTAAATTCAGTTGTCTCTCCTAAAGTAGGATTTGGCTTTTCAGGATAGGCATGTTTGCAATTGCAGTCCCATGAACGTCGCAGCATAGGAGGGCAAACGAGCAGGCGTGTCGTCTGATAGAAAGCAAACAACGCCGCCCGTAAAAAGTCAAAGTGGTAGAGCCACGCTGCAGACGAATATTTTGTCAAGAATGACATATTATTTGTCTGTAGCATAAATGGGCTGGCTCGCCCGCGGAAGTATCACACTCCCACAGAAAACCTTTAGTAGCTTTGGTAGATTGGAAGCTTAGCTACTGCGTTCGGCCGATGAGCGGTTGGGTTCCGAAGGCCTAATCCCCCTCCCCTCGTCCCATAATGACACTTTCCGAAAAGGCCGGCAACGCTTCTGCACTGCCGGAGTTTTTTGCGGGTTTTCTGCGGGAGTGTGGTACTTCCCCAGGCGAGCCGGCCCATTCATGCTACATGCTACAAACAAATATTATGCCGTTTATGACAAAGTATTCGTCTGCAGCGTGGCTCTACCAAGATAAAAGACAATTACTAATACACGTGTAATCATTAAAGTCCTATTTAAAAAAAAATCTGTCATAATTAATTTTATTACTATTTAATTACAAAAAAAAGTAAATTTCTTTACTTATAAAGTGTTGAATTCGGTAATAAGTTATTTAAATGGTTTACGTAAAACACATTTTTTTTTTTTGTAAAATATGAATGTTTTTGTTGACATTATAACATTCAGTGGGAGTAATTTTTAGTATAACTCCGCCATATCTTAATTCTTTTTATCATATGTTTTGGGGGAAAAAAATTATGAATTCAGACAACAAAGTTTGACGTTTCGTAATTCTAGATATTTATTAGTTTTTAAATACTTTCTTAGTCTATCTTACATACATACATATCGTCAAGCCTATCTCCCGTAGAGGTAGGTAGAGACCACCGATCTCCATCCGCTACGATCCCGGCACACCTTACTTGCTTACTTCACACTCATCCATCTTTTCATCCATCCTTTCTCTCACATTCATTGTAGCGATACGGTTTTCAGTTCGTCGCTTCTCGCCCTTGTGGGAATCAGGACGTGATGGGTGACGAACCACGTCGCCGCCATTTTTAACCAATTAGATACATTAAAATTCGTCATTTAGTCTATCTTAGTAGTATTTAAATGAGTTATGGATAATAAAATTGTATTTCAGACAGTAATACTTTTTTTAAGGAAGAATAATGTTTGTTTTTGAGATTAATATTATAATATATTTCGCAATACAAGCATTTTGTTCGCGAGTAAAAGACTCTTAAAGGAGCCGTGACGTGGGTCTACTATTATTTGAGGGTCAACCTTTTCTTCTTTTGCTTCGTATTGTGTTCGTGATATTACGTCTAAATAGTTTTCACCTTTGGGAACGACTTTGAAAATTATTATTTTTTTATTATTAATAATAATAATAATTCTTTATTTGCTTAATGTGAGGTGTAACTAGATGAAAAAAGACGTTTAAAAGCTCCATCACATTACCGCTTATGGCGTACAAATTTCATTAATAATTTATTAATTTGTTTATAATGTCAACTCTACATAAACTATATACACGTATAGACAAATAAAGATCTCAATACATAAGTCGCTCATGGTTATAAAGAATTAAATTATTTATAAACTGTTACATTATCATTAAAATTATAATTGATTCGATGACCGATTGGCTCAGTGGCGGGGCCCTCCGCCCGCAGAGTCAATGGTCGCGGGTTCGATTCCCGCATCGGAATAAATATTTATATGGATTCATAAATGTTTATTCCGCGTCTGGTAACCCCTTCAATCTGCATTTCCTTTCCTGCCCCTTCCTTTCTTCTCTATCCTTTCCCTTCCTCTCCGCCAATTCAATTGGTCTGCCGTGCCAATGGATGCGTGGCTAGGGGCGAGCCTAGTCAAAAGCGTGCCGATCGTCCCGGGGTCGGGCTCCCCCGGGGACTATGGTGCCTTACCTCAGCATGCAGGGCTCTGCTGGGGCTGACCTCCATCCTCCCTTGCGGCTCGTGGGATTCACTAAGACGAATTTAATATACCTAATTTGTCGTAAAAATGACGGCGACGTGGTTCGCCACTCGTCACGTCCTGATTCTCACGAGGGCGAAAAGCAACCAATGACGAGCCGTTTCGCTGCGATGAATGGCAGCGGATGGAGCTCTGTGGTCTCTGCCAACCCCTGCGGGGGATAGGCGTGAAAATATAAAAAAAAATTATAATTGATTCATCTATTACATGCATTCGATCCATCTTTTAAAGCAAAAAAGTCCTTAGTATTATAAATACTGCCATCTATTAGCCATTCATATAGACTTTTTTAAATTCTTGAGTTGAATCGTTTTAATTCATGAGGTATATTGTTGTAGATGTGTATACACATGAACAGGCAACTTTTGATATATTTACTCAGTCTGGGGTGATCATCCGGCACTGATCTTTGGGGATCACGTCGGTGACGATATAAATAAATAAAATTATTATATTTATTTATATTATTATGTTCATTTATAAATTAATAATTGTGAACACATTCACTGTTTTACACAAAAAAAAAACACTTTTTTCGTCGGAAAAGTAAATAGTATAAAAAATCCAGCCAGTAATCGTTAAGGTAGATAGATGTAGGTAGTAAACTTATGGTGTGTAACTAATACAACTCACAAATATTTGCAACACCAAGGTATTTCAAATGCGGTGCCTACTTGAGGGTAAGATGGGTTTAATGTTAGAGAAGAGGAAACTGAAGAAAGGGTAAAGCAGTTAGGCCTTGGCTTGACTTGTGACTTCCTACGTACATAAGTGCTGTAGCGTGCCTGTCGTTCTGCTACAGTGACATCCAGGATCTTTAGTGGGTTTTTATCTTGTTCAATGTAATTGAAATTCTTTCCAATAAAATTAATTTATTTTGCTATTCATTGTACATTTATATATTTTATTCCTATTTTATTCACGCTTTATCACTTTACATATCTCAATATATTTATTATAATTTCAATGTTTTGTGCCGAACGGGTGAAATGTCTAGACAAAAGATATCAGTCAAAAGACGTCAGTCAAACTAATGTCTTTTGTTTTATAACAATTTTTTTTCATTTTATATTTGAAAATTAAAAAAATAATATAATATAAAAGGTTTTAATGCATTAGTGATACATTTATGAATGTATCACTTCAGTACGTAAGTAGGTAGGGTCAAAATGGGTAAATTAAAAATAATATTATCACTTCATGCCGGTATTCTGTGAGGGTTAAAAATAAAAGTAAATTGAATGAGGGTATTTTACGAAAACGAAATATAAAAAAATGAACCTAAGTCTCCCGGGAGAGCAATGACCTGTAACTATTATGACTATTGACGATGCCATGATTTAACAATTAATTCTATTTCAACTAAATCAAGTCCTAAACACATAAATAACGCACACTTTAAACCAAAGCTTTTCACTTTAACTTCGATTCAATTTTTGTCGCATATCCCTGTTTGATTTGTCAAATTTATTCAACAACTCTACTAAGGGTCAAATCAGACTCAGTTAGCATACAACCCCGAGGGCCTATTCAAATAACCACATAGTGGCACTGACGATTGAGTCTCTGCTCCAATATTTGCCCGCCTGCGCGCGGTGTAGTAGACGGAACTCAGTAATTAAGTTGAGAACTGCCTAATTACACCCTCTGATGTGTTTATCTCATCTATTTAAATAAGATAATGGTTAATTATGTAAACAATTATTTAGACTGCGAATGAAAGGAAAATAATAATCTACATCTATAAACATAGTAATAATTTTTAGTGTTATTATTTTATAATTTATTTTCTTAATGCAATATAAAGTCAGACAAAAATTGATTTGAATTAAAAAAACAAATTAAATTGAATTGAATTTCAATATATCCCATCTATCGAATGTTTACGTAAAATCATGTACGGCACAGGTTTTTATGTACTTCCCAGTCAGGATTGAGAATATTTTTTTTATGTGATAGGAAGGCAAATGAGCAGACGTCTCACCTGATGGTCACATCCGCAGTGCCATAGGCAGTACAGAAGTGTTAGCGGCCATTAAGGAATGTGTCATTATGGGAAGGGTAGGGGGGTTGGGCCTTCAGAACTCAACTGTTCACCGAACGAAGCGCGGTAGCTAAGCTACCACTCAGACGCTGGTTTTCTGCGGGAGTGTGGTACTTCCCCGAACGAGCCGACAAATAATATGCCATTCCTGACAAAGAATTCGTCTGCAGCGTGACTCTACCACTTATATACGATAAATATCCCTTTTAGCTTTGCCATATCATCATTGCTAACGGATCACTGCTTATCAATTTTTATCTGTAGACTTTTTAAATAAATCTATGGATGTAAATTTGAATTCGCAGTACTAAAATTACGCGCGCACCAAAACTAAATAATAACGATTAGTATAAAAGCTATATTTTGTCATATAATATACATAAAATTATAGTAAATATATTGAAAATTTATATTCATAATTCGTTTTATATTCTAATTGTACTTAACATTTATTTAGTATATAAGTGAAAACTAGAGAGAATAAGAAGAGATTTTGTCTGTTAAATTACAATTTCACTCATTGTTCAATTCATAATTGGCTTTAGGTTATACTTTGCATTTAATGAGAAAATAATTTCAAATACTGTAGATCCTATTAAATAAATAAATATATAAGTAAAAAGTATATATATAAAAAGGATTGTTGTTGGATAAAAGGCTCGCCTCTAGCCACGCATCCATTGGCACGGCAGACCGTAGATTGGCGGTCCGTAAAATTTCAATTTCAACTGATATTTGAATTAAGAATCAGCCCAAGTAATAAATGCGTGTTGTTACAGATAACACGAAAAACACACAAGGACGGCACAAACGAAGAATTAACGAAACTAGTAATTATCTAATCAAATAAACGCTCTCCGCAGTAGTTTGTTTCGTTCGAGAAATGAGACCCGAATTTGTAACCGCTCTTAATTGTCCCAACAAACACGACTGTACGAATTCAATGCGTCTCGTGATTAAGACAAGTGGTACACAATGTGAAGTTAAAGACTTAAATTAAAATGCCATGTTTGTACGCTTGCAAATCAACTCAATGTTGAAACAAGTCGCGAATAGAGTGCTTACATTATTGATTATGCTATCGCAATTAGTGATTGTTAACCTATATCAGGACTATTTGCTGACGTGGAATATATCAATGAGGGAATTACATGAGTTAGCGATTTACACATACATCGTCACGCTTGTTTCCCGTAGGGGGAGGCAGAGACCACAGATCTCCATCTGCTACAATCTCGGCATACTTTCCTTGCTTCCTCCACACTCATTACTCTCATCATGCAAGTCCGCCGGTTAAGGGTACTCTTGACCTGCCTTTCTTAAAAACTTCAGCAATTTGATCAAGGTATGTTTTTCATGGTCTTCCGCTACCGACCCTTACATCCACATTCGCAACGTAAATTTCTTTTGCCAGTCGTCTTTTATCCATTCTATTTGTGTCCAAACCATCTAAGCATCCCTTTCACAACTTTAAAACAACTAACTTAGTTTTAATAAAATTTATAATTTTTATTTTAAAAAAATATTTTACTTAGTTGTTTTAAAAAAAATTAATTACAAATTGAAAATTATTTTTACATATCATCTAGCATTTTATATTAACCGTATCATTCTCCTATCGTTACGACCTTATATCGTTACGACCTTAATGTATTTTGTCAATAGATTCGTAAAATTTACCCTCATCAGAGATATTTAAATAATGCTACAGCCGTTCTTAATTACTCACTATATCAGCATTGTTAAACCGTTTAAGATACTGAGTCAAAGTTTACAGCAGTTATTTGACGGTCAATTGCTCTCAAAGGATCGAGACCTCCATCACATGTGATAGGCCTAGTAAGAAATTTGATTATTGTAATCGGCCCTGGAATGGGTATTCAAATATAATCGATATAACCCTCTAGTCATTCTGACCCGACAAGATATTACATTTCTGCGAATAAGAAGATCGCGACAGTATAAGATACGATATCAATTGGGAATATGCTTTGTACTCGTATTTGTTTGTTTTGTTTATATGGGTTATCCTTATTCTAAACCTTTATTTTGCCATCATCATTAACTTAGGGCAGTTTATTTCTGGCCTCCCCTTAGTACCACCTAACCTGATCTTCGACTTCACACATCAGGTATTTGCCAGCTGCTTTGCGCAGATCGTCACTCCATTTGGCTGTAGTCTCCACTCTAGCACTCGTCTACTCTAACATTTATCGGTTCTTTGACAAACATGACCAGCCCTTTAATCTGCTAACTTAGAGAACGGTGTTGGTTATTTCGGTTTTCTGGCGCATTTTGTAATTGCGAATCATATCCACCAGAAAAAATAGTAGCAAGTATAACCCTCTAAGCTATAATTTTAAGCTTGTGAAGAAGACGATATATCTCTGACAGCGTCGACGTCTCGGCACTGTCAGAGAGTATAAGCAGGACGCATTATTCGAAAACTGAATTTCAGGTTCTGAGCTGTAGACCACAAAAGGACTTGTCATAGCTTCTTTTATGCTACCTAGCCCGACTATAACCTTCTATTCTTAGGCTTCTTTCTTGAAATCTTTTCTACCTACAACTTTACTACTATGTCTACCTTTAAATATATTTTAATAGACAAATTTATAGTGTAAAGTAAAAAGTGATATATAAATGTAATAATAAATTATAATTTTAATGATATTATAATAATCTAGCTATGTATTTAGATTTGTAATAATTGTTTTAGTTATTTCTAATAGAGTGTCATTATTAATGAAATTTGTACGCCGTAAGTGGCAATGTGATGGAGCTTTTATACGTCTCTTTTTTTCATCTTGTTATAACCTCACATTATACAAATAAAGAATTATTATTATTATTATTATTAACAAAAGTTTTACCGTCAATGATAGTCAGTTGATTTTGTTTATATTAGTTGTTCTTATTGTCATCGATCTTCGTATCCTCATCATCATTATCATCATTTATAGCCTGCGGCAGTCCATTTTTGTACATAGGGTAATCATCATTTCAAAAATAATAAAAACCATCCACGAATGATTGATGGACTTTAAGGAAAAATTTCACTTCAAATATAATTGGATTAAATTTAAAATTACATTAATCCAATTGAAGATCTCTTTATTTAACAAGATGTGTAAAATTAGATTAAGATACACCGGTGCCAATTTCACTTCTTGTGAATATCAAATTAGCAAAAGTTGACCCAATCTGTTTCTGCCGTGGCACTCCGGCGGATTGGGGTGGTTTTAACAGTGTACTTAACAACTTTTAATTCAAGTTTTGGGATTAACAAACCCCTTGATACAGAATCATTTCCAACTCTTATCTTTGCGCAATCTAGGGGTTGAGGTAAAATTTTGTTTGACCTCCCAAATTATGTTACTTTTGTACACTTAAACAGCAACGACCGCAAATTTTGTCAAAAAGAGATCCTTTTAAGGTTTTATATTAATATAACTCAAATATTAAATGTTATTAAAATGCAAGTTTCTTGTTTAATACGAAATATTTTTTTTATGGGATAGGAAGGCAAACGAGCAGGTGTGTCACCTGATGGAAAGCAATCAACTCCGCCCATAGACTTCCACAGCGCCCATAAGCAGTGCGGAAGCGTTGCGGATCTTTAAGGAAAGTGTCATTATGAAATTGGGAATGGGAGGAGGAGAGGTAGAGGGAGGGGAGCGTGTTGGGCCTCCGGAACTCGGCCGCTCAGAGTACGAAGCGCGGTAGGTAAGCTACCACTTAGATGCCAGTTTTCTGCGGGAATGTGGTACTTCCCCGGGCGAGCCGGCCCGTTCATGCTACAGACAAATATTATGCCATTCTTGACAAAGTATTTGTCTGCGGCGTGGCTCTGTTGAAAATAGTACTGTTGAACGTATTATTTTATTCCTCCTATTTCAATGTACATATAAAGTCCCTGATAAAATGTTTAAGCTTTAAAGGTTACAAATTCAACGGTTAGATTCCTTGACGTTCCCGAACGATGTTTCATATTTCAGCATCTTATATTGCTTTAATCATGGGGTTTGCTTCGTGGGATTTTTTGAAATAATTCCTGTTGCTGTATTCCAGTAAAGTGTTACTCCCCATAAAGAAAAGTTTTACTATCATCTAGATGAGCGTTGAGATAGAGAACATTTTTTCTATGAGTTCTTTCCACACACTTTCATTCTGTGGAACCAGCTGATTTCAGCAATATTTCGTTACTAATACGCAATTGGAATCCTACATATTTCTCAAAGTATACGTGTATATGCAATGAATATCGCTGATTGCTTTTCATTGGGTGTTTTGCCAATCAGCCTTAAACAAGCATAGTAGGTAGGTTTACCACAAACAGGTCCGTTCCCAGCAATGAGTATACTCGTATCTGCTGCAGAAAAAAAAAATACACAATAATGTTTTTTTCAAATATGTTAATTTCCTGTTGTATACTTTATTTCTTGTTTAGTGCTGGAGTGGAGCCCGCGTTTTGGCAAACGTAGTGTGGGATCACAGATCGTCGCTCCACGTAGCAGGTCTGCGAAGGCGGCTGGTAGAGATTGGATGCGCGTAGCCGAAGATCGAACTAGGTGGCGCGTCTGAGGTGAGGCCTAGGTCCAGCAGTGTCTGCCGTGGGCTGATAATGAAAATGTTGATTCCAGTTATATGTGCATAATACCTTGGGCATTTGTAGACAATAATGTGACGTAATACATAAAATTGTGTGTATATATAATATATAATTTATATAACACTCCTCTTATAAATTTAAGGGAACCGAGCATCTACGAAAAAGCGTAGGCGGATTAAAAGCGTCAATTAGTACGTATAGCGGGGAGGGAGCGCTAAATTCGTACGCTAGAAGCGGTAAAAATAGTTTCATGAGCTTTTACGTTCATAATATAGAGAAGTTTCGGATATATATTAACTAGAATTGGCATAGGTTTAAAATACCTTATTTATTTTAAAATAAATGAGGCAATCAATTGTCAATAGCCCAATTAGGGTTTACTATATGTTTGAAATTAGAGTTGGGCTGGATATGTGTCACATATCCAGGACCAGTTATGAATAGGAAAACTGACAATGTTGAAAAGCCTGCAAGCGAGTACTGAACATAGAAAACCCCACGCGAGATAGGACAAGACATCAGAAAGGTAATCGACTCAAACTAGTGTCAAATAGTCCACTCCAGAGAACAATGGATATCCTTGGAGAAGTCCTTTACCTGCAGAGATATTCTTGCTTGAAATCGAGTATAAAAATATATTTTTTTATTTTAAAGCGGAAATAAATGGTAACTTCATTTTTATTACAATAATTTATTTTATATGCTTATGATCTAGGTGGGTTAGAATCCATCTACTTTTTATTTAATTTAGTAATTTTAAGTAGAATAATAATACCTATTTCAACAGTCTTGTCTACTAAACATTAAAAATGTCAAACTTACATGAGACATACATACATATATCAGAACTTTGAAGTTCTAAAACATATAACATACCACAATCGATTCAGCTAAGAATGTATATTTGTCTTTAGTTTATACAAATTACATTTAGAACATATTCTAATAAAGTTTCCTAGTAAAATATTGTAGATACACAATGGATATACATAAAGTACATCACGGAAATTCGAAAACATGTTTTGCTAATGATACGAATTTTCCTTGCAATTAAATGAAATTTCTTCCAAGTCTGGTTGTTGTTACTGGGTTCTAATGGCACTGATCAATACTGAAAATTCTAGTGTAGGGCTTTTGGTATAAAATATGAAGTTAGTTGGTTGGTATTAATACATTTGTATTGCTATCTTAATTACATTATACTTTACCTCCTAAATCATCGCGTATATCATGAAGTTGTAAAAGCCTATTTTTTTAAAATAGGCGTATGAAATCGTGTAAAGTCATAAAAGGCTATTTTAAAAAAAGATTCACACAATATACCCTTTTTGACGTCAGTGAATAATAAGTTTTACTGCAAAGCCTTTTTTTATATTATATATAGATAGGGCTAAAAAAGAGAATAGCAGTTGGATCTTAACTTTAGAAGTAAGTAAATAAGTAAAGTAAATACACTTTTAAAATTAAGACTCAACTGGTATTATCTTTTAGATATACATACGTATACTTGCTATAGATAATTCTTAAACTTACGATTTAGGACACTTCCAGTTTCAGGTATATCCGAGTATTACAGTTACACGACACAGCTGTTGAGTTGTGTTTCTAGGAGAGTTTCAAAGCTCAGGTTTACGGAGGAAAAATACACCATTGCGATCGTAAAGAGGGGGAACTAGCAGCGGGAGTTGGCGTTTATTGCTGGAGCAGCGTTTAGTAATGTCGTGTTAAGGATCTGTGTAGGCACCTCGCTGCACAAAGTATTGCAGTGTAAATTAACCTGAATGAGGCACGGTGAAGGTTGATTGTGAAAATAGGTGTTGGGTTTTTTAATAGTGATAAACAGACGAGTATGCGATAAAGACCTGATGATATTTTTTGTTTGTTGTTTTTTTTTATTTGAGAATCTTAGATTTAACATAAAAGAGTATTTATTTATGGACCATCAACAGGAGTCACATTCCTTATACGTAATTCTAAATAGTTCTAAAAACATACTAAATTGTAATCCTAATTATAGATAGACACAACAATAACATAAAGTGAAAGCAGACAAATACAATATTATATACAGAGACTGAATTGTTCGATTTAATATGGTGCGTGAATTGTACCACACTGTCGTAGAGAATGTCTAGAGCGTTGTTTCTTTTCATGTATTTATGATACAATTCACACAACGATCGAAGCGGGGTATTGGATCCAATAACGCTCCTTTTCATTTCCTTGTGAAATAAACTAAAATTTTGCACTCGTGCATGTTGTACTCTGGGCACAGCAAAATTAACACAACTTAAAATATGAGGACTATCAATGTTAATATATAAAATCTTGTGCAGAAATATCAACAAAAGATGCTGCTCCTTCTAGTTACAAGTTTTTCCATATGAAAATATGCCAAAATTGAGTATAAAACTGAATATAAAAATTCTAATTAAAAGTTTTCACTTATTCAAATGTCTCATTAATATATGTACATAATGAAAAATCTAGACAAAATAAGTAAAATAGAGTTTAAAATAATAGTATTATTAAAAAAAATATGATGATGATGATGCTTCTTAGCCGATTTTGGCTACAGCGACTGCACACTGAACTTGTTGTGAGACTTCAAACGATTGATATACCCTATTTTAGCTGTAAACGTGCTATAGATGCTACCATTGTTACAGTTGTAAGAAATATTTGAAGGCGGTTCATATATATTTAATGCGTTCACGTTTGGAGTTAAGATCTCACCATCGTTGGTCTTCAAATTTATGGAAAGCGTCATGAACCGATCGTCTCTACTCCGAACGGTTCGCGCTTGTGCCTCCCAGGTGTCAGACTCTATCCCGCATCCTTTCATATAAAAAAAATGTATAGTATAGTAGTATTATCTTTCTTTTCAGACGATATAAAATGTTGGAAAAGGATTGATAAAATATTGGGCTTTCTGTTCTTAAAGCATAATTCATCAAGAATCGATTTTTCATAGATGTATGCTATTTACTCGGACCAGTAGTCCTATAACGAACTGACAAGATACATATATTAAATTTATTTGTTAAAAATTTGCAAGAAGAATTTGAATGTAATGTTTTTTTTTGTAGATTTATTTCATTTGGTTCTATTATATCAATATCAGCCCGCGGCAGTCCACTGCTGGACATAGGACTCACTCAAGGCGCGTCACCTAGCTTGATCTTTCGGCTTCGCATCCAGTCTCTGCATTTCTATTGTATAGAAATGGCAAATTTTAAAAATTATCTACGTCGCCAGAATATTCAAAATGATCTACTAAACTGAGCTACAGTACGCCATAGAGTTAACAATATGTAGATAGTTACTAGCTGAAATAGCCTTAAGAATTTAACCGAGCTCAAACCAGACCACTTGAAAAACTGGGCTCGTGATACAACATTTGACTCTATTGCTTTCCGGCAGCCATATAACATAACACTGGGTGTGAGTTAATTCCGTCTTGTGGAGATTTATAGCGCAATTACTACGTCAAAGAAAACCGCCACTAAATCTGTACTCGAACCGTCCCCAGCCGCCGCTCGTCGCCTGTTTGATAAACATATCTGTAACTATCGCTTTAAAGTTCTTTACAAGTTACAACACGCTGCAATAAGATCTCACACGGGGTGGACAGTCGAAAGAAAACTAGTTCCCGTTTTAGGTTTTTTCCCGTATCTTGTGTTGACTGTTTTATCAATAAAACCAGCAACAATAATTGCGCTTGTAGGTAAAACATTGACGTGCACATAAAAAAAAGTATTTGTTAATTAAACCAAAACGGAGATGGTATGGAAGCTGCAGAGTCCTTCATAATGCCGAAATGGAGGAGCTTATGATCGAGCCCACATGATCTGTGACTCATGATGAGTGACTCATAGACTCGGTTGGCTCTGTCACCTAGATAGGATGAAAGATGATCGTGCGGCAAAAAGGGAACACCGGTCCGGTCGATGTCCGTAGGTACTGATGAAGCGACGCAGTGATTGCTGACCTGAGTGAGCTTCGGCACGCAATTGGCAGGAGGCAGTCCAACATCGTGAGTAGTGGTAAGTTCTCGTTTCAGCATTTAGGATCGTAGCGCTAACATAGTATAGTATTTAATTAAAAGAAAAATGACTGATTATTGCCCTAGTTTGCTCTAGCTCCCTCCATTTTTGGTAGGCAGAGACCACAGATCTCCATCTGATACGATCCTGACACACTTTCTTTGCTTCCTCTACACTCTCTTAATAGCTGGCCGGTTAAGGGTACTCTTGATCTGCCCTTTCTTGCAAACTTCGCAATTTGGTCAAGCTACGATTTCATTGGTCTTCTCCAATACCGACCCTTACATTCACATTCGCAACGTAAATTTTTTTTACCAGTCGTCTTTCATCCATCCTCTCTATGTGCCCAAACCAAGCATCGATTCCTCAAGTTTTGTCACTACACGTTCTTTTACTCCAAAAATTAAGTAGTTAATAACAAACATATTTTCATATAATATATTTATTAATTATAATATATTTATTTCATATAATATATTTCAAGTCAGGGAGTATCTTTGCCTTGCCGGTTGTGCGGCCTCCCGAGCTACTATCGTATCACTCCTCGTCTTCCGTTGCGGTAGTATCAAATCCCTATCATCCTGTCTAAATCCACCTTTTCTTTTCCCCGCCCTTTTCTTTCTTCTTTATCCTTTTCTCTCCCTCTCTGCCAATTCACGGTCTGCCGTGCCAAAGGATGCGTGCCTAGGGGCGAGCTTAGTCGCAAGCGTGGCGACCGTCTCGGGATCAGACTGCCCCGGGTACTATAATGCCTTACCTCAATATGCGGGACTCTGCTGGGGCTGACCTCATTCCTCCCTTGCGACTCGTGGGATTCACTATAACGTATCTTAATATCCTTAATTCGTTATAAAATAACGGCGACGTGGTTTGCTACCCGTCACGTCCTGATTCCCTCGAGGGCGACTAACGAAGAGCCGTTTCGCTACGATGAATGTGAGAGGAAGGATGGATGAAAAGACGGATGAGTGTGAAGCAAGCAAGGGAGGTGTGCCGGGATCGTAACGGATGGGGATCTATGGTCTCTGCCTAATCTTACGAGAGACAGGCGTGACGACATGTATGTATGTATATATATTTATTTAGTAATTCTTTCCTATTAAAGTACTACAACCTACGCAAAAACAGCGCGTGTGATCGCGACGAATTTTACTTCATATCGATTAGACACCGCATCTGTCCTCAACGAATCCAATAAATATGTAAATTTGTCCCAGATTAACCCCGACGGCAAAGAAATTCCCTCCCTGTGTAGCTACGCGCCGTTGATGGGAAACTGAAAATTTTGCTTATTAAAATTCTTTATTCAAGTACTGGTAGTATATTTTATAGGCGAAAAATGTTGCTTTAGGGCACATAAATTATGATTTATGACTTTATTACTATATAGAGCTAGTTTGTATTGACCCACCAAGTTTGACCAAAGCTATTGGCGGGGCATTCAAATTCAGAATTTCTATTTTCGACAGAATTCTTCATCAGCATACGGCAATTCACTGATGGAGGCCTCTTTCTCGGCGCGCCTCTTTCTTCGGTTATACGCATCCAAGCTTTGCCAGCCGCCCTGCGAAAATCGTCGCTCCATCTAGCCAGGAGATCTAGATTGATTTCATCTACTTGCCTAGATAAGTTTCTTTAACGTTATTATAATAACATTTAATAATATAATAAATAAATAATGTTTTAGCCTTAATATATCCAAGGAACGTCGTATTTTTTGTAAGCAGCACTATTTGTATGCATAACTTTTAAATTTATTTCCATAACAGGAACTAATTTAAATGTACCGCCGTCACAGGCAACATTTTGCCGCCACGAAAATTGCGATTTAATTTCAAAATGGCGGCGAAAGAATTCCACGGTTGCCAGATTTATGGTCACCCTGCGATTTATGTGCAGTACACTAGGAGTATGAACAAACACAGAGTACAATAAACATTATTTTTTAATTTCAAATAATAATTATAAAATTTAGATAGATAGATAGGTTCTTTATCGTTCACCAAAAACAAAGTTATACAATTATTGATTGTAATATATTATCATTGATTGGAATATAAATGGCGGTCTTATCGCTAATAGTTACTAAATTTACTATTAATTATAGTATTAACCACAGAGTATAGTTTACTTTTTATTTTAATTTAATATTAAAATAAAAATAAAATTAACATATACAATTGCTGATTGTAATATTTATATAAAAATGGCGGTTTTAGCTAATAATTACTAAATTTATTATTTAGTATAGTGTTAACCACAGAATATAGTTTACTTTTTATTTCAATTTAATATTAAAATAAAAATAACATTAATATATACAATTATTGATTGTAATATTTTTATACAAATGGCGGTCTTATCGCTAATAGATACTAAATATATAGTATATATATATAGTATTTATATAGTATATACTATTTAGTATAGTATTAACCACAGAGCATTGTTTACTTTTTATTTTAATTTAATATTAAAATAAAAATAACGATAAGTTAAAATATAATTTGAATATTAGATTTCTCTTATTGGAAGCCAAAACATATTTTGGGTCGTATGCAATTACATTTATAGTTATTAAGAAATAAATACTTGTATGTCATTTTGTAATTTCACAGTTGGACATAATAAAAATAATAGAATATGTATTATTATTAATATATATTCTCTTATTTTACTTAATATACTGTGAATTGTTACTATATCTATATGTTTTTATCACGCTCTTACTTATACTTGGATAGTCCATTTACCAAGAAATATGGCGCTAAGACGGCTTATGTCTTTCTTGTTCTTTATGACACCAAAAAAGGATTTCCTTTACATATTAAAATAGACCTAGTAGGAAGATTTTCCCGTTCAAATAATTTAGAACGTGGAAGTGCTATTCGACTTTTTCTATTATTAATTATTTTATTGAATTTACGTATTTTACTTTCAGATAGAAAGCTATGTTGAAATTCGGTTGGGAGTGTGTTTTAATGTTGTTATTTGGAAGCAAATCCATTATTGTTTCTAATTACAAGGAAAAATGGTTATAAAATTTGTATGTTAAACGACGTTTATATTGTTATGAGCAGGGGTTCGGGGATCGGAAAAATTAAATCGTCCACTAATTTTACTTCTCATTACTTTACTTCCACTTCTATTCTACTATATTCTTCCGTATTAAACTGTGCCGTATTAAACTTTAAACTCCCCTTCGACGCACCGTCGCACCTTTACATAGGTAAAGCGATCGCAAGTTCTAACATTCCCAAGATTCCAAAATGTTCCAGGAATGTGTAGTTTTTCTAGACATCGACCTGTCTCTTTTCCGCGCACAGCTATTTTCTATTAACTGCACAGTAAACCCTCCTATAACGCGGTAGATCGGTTCCGCGCTATAGGAAAACGCGTTATACGAGGGATCACTGTAATATATAATCAATGTTGCTAAAACTCAAGAGCTGGGGAAAAAACTTAATACAATAATTTAAATTTATAAGAACAAGATTTGCAGACGTAACAAAGTTGATAATGAAGTGTCAAGTCGTTATAAATTTCACAGTTCATACAAATATATGACTTGGGAAATCCAAGCGTTATACGAGGGAAAATATGTGTTATACGAGGGACATGAAATCGCGTTATACGAAATCGCGTTATAGGAGGGTTTACTGTACTTATCACGCATTGACGGACGTCTTGTCAATTTATTTTTAAAAGTTGTAATAGCTTGATTGACCAGAATTTTGTGTTTTTAAAATGATGTTTGTTTTACAAAAATAAATGATTTAAAAATATGTGTTACGCAATAATATGTTCATCAGCAGCCTGCGGCAGTCCACTGCTGGACATAGGCCTTCCCCATGGAGCGCCACCTAGCCCGATCTTCAGCTACACGCATCCAGTTTCTGCCAGCCGCCCTGCGCAGATCGTCGCACCATCTAGCCGGGGGCGTCCCACACCGTTACGCGTTTACCGAGACGCGGTCTCCACTCCAGCACTCGTTTGCTCCAACGATTGTCGGATCTCCGACAAACGTGACCAGGCCATTACCACTTTAGTTTGCTAATTCGAAAGGCTATGTCGGTGACTTTATTTCTCCGGTGGATTTGTTCATTCCGAATCATATCTACGAGAGAAACTCCGAGCATAGCTCTCTCCATAGCTCTCTGAGCGACTCTGAGCTTATGAAGCAGACGGAATGACAGCGTCCACGTTTTGCCGCCGTAGGAGAGTAAGCGTAGGACACTAATATGTTGAACGACGTAAATGTTTAATTATTAGTGTTAAAATGTTAAATTTTGTTAGAAAATTTTTGGATACATCCGGGCGCAACGGATAACAAAGGTGCATTGATTAGTGAATTAATTATATAAATTATTGTACTTTGTAATGGGTCGACGACTGGGCACGATTCACATGTTCGATGTGAGCATTACACCGAACAGCAATGAATTATACGGAAAATTCAAATTTAAGTAACAATAGCTCAGTTAATAAAATTTGGGTTTACGATATTCGGTCGTGAGTTCGTATCCTCACTTATACTATTGAATCATTTTCTAGCACAAAGCATAACTGTCTTAGTTGGAATGGTTAACAAGGATTCCAGTAATATTTACAATATTTCTAGTCTTTTTGCAAAAAGACATAATTTTATTATATTATAAACAGTAACATAGTGTCAACTGTATATAAATATTAAAAAGGTAATTTTTATATAGATATGAGTTTCATAAATATGGCTTTTTTATGGAATAGGAAGGCAAACGAGTAGGCGTGTCACCTGATGGAAAGCAATCAACGCCGCCGATAAACATCCGCAGTGGCATAGACAGTGCAGAAATGTTGCCGGCCTTTAATGAAAGTGTCATTATGAGGGACGGGGAGAAGATGTTGGGCCTCTGAAACCCAACCGCTCACCGGACGAAGTGCGATCACTAAGCTATCATTCACCGGTTATCTGCGGGAGTGTGGTACTTCCCCAGGCAAGCCGGCCCATTCATGCTACAGACAAATAATATGCCATTGTTTACAATGTATTTGTCTGTAGCGAGGCTCTACCATTAGTAAATAATTCTCAGTGTTAAGAATAACTTTTAAATGAATGTGTGTATAGTTGTTAAATGAACCACAATTAAAGTTAGTGGTAAGTATTTTAGATAGAACCCTAGAAGTGGATTATTTTTAATGGAGAGGAACAATAAAATTTTATAGCAAAAATGACTCTGATGAGTTTTACGCCAAAAAATATTTACTCTGCCATACAAAAATAAAGTAATTTATTGTCTCGGAAAAAAATTATTCAAAAAATAATTAATGTCGAAAAATAGCAATATAACGGTATTAATAAAGAGGAAATTGTTTTTTAATTTGATCCGAGTTTTTGTTTTATTACAAAAAAATTGCTGTTGTAGTCGCGTTTATGAAACCATAATTGGATGAACCTCGTAGAACCTTTGCAAATTAGGTAATAAAATTGAAAGTCGTAAAAGACGTCAGAAGATAAATTATGAATTTGAAAATTATGTATTAATGAATACATTTTTAATGACTTTATAAACGATTGTCTCCATTTAGACCGCGTTGTGACAAACTTAGTATGGGATGTCCATCACTAAGATGAAGCGGTGGTCTGCAGAGGATGACTGGCAAAAACTGAAACCGAATCCGAGATTGAGTGGATAGCGCATCCAACAGTGGCTTAGCGAAATCTATTTTTATTTTTACTTACATAAATACATACATTTAGTCACGCTTGTCTCCCTGTAGGAGTAGGCAGAGACCATAGATCTCCATCCGCAACGATCCCGACACACCTTCCTTGCTTCCTTCACACTCATCCATATTTTCATCTATTCTTCCTCTCACATTCGTCGTAGGCAAACGGCTCTCCGTTCGTCGCTTCTCGCCCTCGTGGGAATTAGGACGTGACGGGGGGCGAACCCGTACAAACGATATGTATGTACGTAATGATGAGACATCAGTTCGTACAGATAAATGATTCGTTCTCATCTATTATGGTTCAATTTTTAATAACTTAGGGTCGATAAACTTGAATAAATTCAAACTGGACACGTATTATTATAATATTACTTTTATTAAGAAAAAAAGAAGACTAGTAATCTTCTTAACACTACTAGAAATCTTGTTAATCATTCCAACTAAAATAATAGTTCTCGGAAATAGTGTAATCATAATAGTTAATAATAAAATAATGACAACGGTTGTCTTTCGTAGAGTCTACTATATCTGATGATCTCGTGTTGAGGCGAAACACGTGTCGTGTACATTGTAGAAGAGTGGTGGTATGTTTGGTGTTTGTGTTGTTGATAGTGGTTGAGAAGTGGAGAGTTGCTGACGGCCGTTTTTCCGGTAAGATTTAGTTTAAGTTCCCCGAAATCCATTTCTTTCAGTAAAAAACACACATTATTTTTTTTTATTTTTGTTTGGTTGTCACGGATCTTAGCTAAGTAAGAATTATGAATGTCCACATAACGCCTGAGTCCATTAATCATCAATAATTTAATTCTAATTCTAACCGAAGAGCCCGATTTTTTTTTCCAATTGAGTTATGATCGCTTATGTAGTTTATTACCGTAGAATAACTTGTTATGTAAAATAAATTTCTTACCTGCCAGTTTAAGTCCAATTCTTTTCCCGGGTGGCTTAAAAAGCTCAATGTGCGTCCTCCTGAGCCCACGCTCTGTGCAGAGTCCCGAATCCGTGGAGAGCGATGTTTGGGACTTGAAAACTGGAACAACGAGAGATATGTAAAGCAGCAGCCTATGCGAATCCCAAAGTGGGTCATACGTATACATTAATTTTAGAGATTATAAGCGCACGTCTTCGCTGCAATGCGGGTTGGCAGTGTTTGTGTGATTTGAAAAATAAATATGTTTTGGTGCAATTTTATGATTAGTTTTGAATTATATGTACCACTGTGGATTTATGGAAGCAAGTGAATTTGTTAAATATTATATATTATGAATGATATAATACATCACTTACTAGCTTTTTCCCGCGGCTTCGCTCGCGTGGAATTTTGGTCTGCCACATTAAGTTTCGTGACAGATCATTTTAAATAAATATATTTTATTACTTAATAGTAAAATATATATTACGACCAAAATTTTATAAAAACATTATTTCACATATTACTGTAAAGTTTCATCCAAATCCGTCCGGTAGTTTTTTCGTGAAAGAGTAACAAACGTATATCCATACTCATATACTTTCGCATTTATAATATTAGTAGGAAGTAGGATGCATTACATCATATACATTGTATCATATATAATGTATATGATGCAATGCATGAGTTATAGAGAGAGTTATACTCGAAGTTTCTTTGGTGATATCCGCGAGTAAGCAAACTGGAGTTACAATGGGCGGGTCAATTTTGTCGGAGAACCGACAACCGCTGGAGTAGACGAGTGCTGGAGTGGAGACCGCGTCTAGCAAACTTAGTGTGTGACCCCCCGTTCAAAATCATGCCATGTCATTGAGCCAACTAGATAATGAGTTTATAATCGTGTCACGACATTGAACCAATTAGATAGTCATTTAGAAATCATGTAATGACACTCAGCCAAATTTATAATCAGTTCCAAATTATGTCATGATATTGAGCCGATTAAATATAATCAAGTTCAAAATAATATCGGTAAGATATTCAGTTCAAAATCACGTCATGCTTTTCAGCCGATTAGATAGTCAGTTGAAAATCATGACATGACATTGAATCAATCAGATAATTCAAAATCATGCCATATCATTAAACGAACTAGATAATCAGTTTAAATTCATGACATTGAGCTAATTAGACAGTCAGTTCAAAATCATGTCATGACATTGAATCAATCAGATAATTCAAAATCATGTCATATCATTAAACGAACTAGATAATCAGTTTAAATTCATGACATTGAGCTAATTAGATAGTCAGTTCAGAATCATGTCATGACATTGAGCCATTTAGATAGTTCAAAATATTATTACATATAATTTCCAGTTCTCAATGTTAATAATAAATGTATATTTCTCATTTACTTTAGCAAACGGCAACAATTGCGTCGTACAAAACAACGGCGAGGCTTACAAATCTCCCGCGTCCGCTCGTTAGCGCCCGACTTTTACTGTAACTACAGTTGTAAACTCCTAAAATAATACCGCGGGCTAGTGCGGTAACGGCGCTACGTCGATAGCCAGGCAGCAGCCGCTTTTAGCCTAATGGATGAACTACGTGAAAAGTATTAACATTGTACATTTTTCTACTCGTAAAAAGCGACGTCAGATTTCAAATATATGTATATACACCGTGACTTTTTAATTACCCGAGAAAACTAAAATTCGCGTTTGTAAAAATATGTATGTCAGTAAGTAACATTCAAATATTATAGCGTTCATATAAAAATAAGATATCATATCATAACAAGAAATCCTGTAAATATTACGCGACCGAATTAGGTTGGTTTAGGTGCAGTTCATATTGGAATGATAATGATGTCTATTTGAATTAGCAAGATTTTTGGTTGTATAATTTTTGGTGTATATTAAGGACATTTTTAAAATTATTTTTTCTTCGCCAAATTTAATGTATATCGATAACTGAATATATTACTTTATTTTCTCGGGTAATTAAAAAGTCACGGTGTATATTATTTTAAAGAGTTCTATATTATTTGGGTATAACTATATTTCTTGTGAATACTTTCACTGCGTCGAGGGACCTACAAATATCTCTTACGGCTACTTTGACTCGGGTCGAAGGTTTTTTTGTGATAAGGAGGCAAACGAGCAAGCGTATCGCGTAATGGAAAACAATCGGCGCCGCCCATAGACAACTGGAACAACGTATAATAAATGCGTTATCAGTTGAGGTAACAACTCTCGTTTTTTGAAGGTTTCAATGTCATGTCGTTTAAAAAATAGCGCTGAAAGTAAAAATTCCGAAGAATGGTGTTGCGTGGAATGAAGTTTGTTAAAAGTGGTAGAGCTACGCTGCGGACGAATACTTTGTTAAGAATCGCATATTATTTGTCTGTATTATGATAGGGCCTGCTCGCCCGAGGAAGTACCACACTCCCGCAGAAAACCAGCGTCTAAGTGGTAGCTTATCTACCGCGTTTCGTCCGGTGGCAGTTGAGTTCTGGAGGCCCAACCCCCTCCCTCCTGCCCATCCCCTCCCCCCCTCCCATAATGACACTTTCGTTAAAGGCTGGCAATGCTTCCACACTGCCTATGACACTGTAGATGTTTATGGGCGGCGTTGATTGCTTTCCATCAGGTGACACTGCCTGCTCGTTTGCCTTCCTATCCCTAATTTTTTTCTCGCTCTGTACGTAGAGCCACAATATCTAAATCTTTACAATACAACAGATGAATTTTTTTTTTCATTTTGAACGTTTTTTATTCATATTTACTTTTTTTTAAAACGCCATTACTGCGTGCGAAACCTAAGAATATAGAAAAATGAATTATTATGTGTAACTCACATGCAAATGCATCTATTTACTTGTTGGAGTGTGATGAACATTATTTTAAAAACTATTTTTAGGTGAATGCTCATACTCATACAGTAAAGGTCGGTTAAGTGGATATACATTACTAAGAAGACAATTTTTAGGTGCTTGATTGATTAGATCTGAAATACACTGTTGTAATGGTAACTAAGAATATACACAATTATCGTCAACAGAACAATAATTCTTGTTCTGTTGAATATTTATAGGAGTATTTTCTTTTCTTTTCTTTAATGGCAATTAGTTATAACTATTATGCTACTGTGTATGTGTAAGTAAGTTACAATAATATCAAATGTTTTGAAATGTAACTAGTCAGCTTGTCACGTTACGTCTTGATAAAATGGTGGCTATTCTACCAAAACATTCTATGGACTTTTACAGTCAACTTAATAAGTCAGGATATACGCATTTATTTTATATCACTTCACTTAAACACCTTAATCGAACTGTATTGTATATATATACGCCCCCATAATTAAACAATATAACTGATAATAATATAAGATTATGAAAATGAAATAAAAACACAACGTTTCTGATGTACGTTGGCAGGATAAGACCATAATAGTAATATAGTATAAAGTACCTAATACAAAAAAATTGCTAGTTTTCTTTAAGGCATAAAATATCGACAATTTCTCGATTTGATTTTTGTCACATCACCCTTTTTAAGAGAAACCGCGTAACAGCAACGAATTTTTCCGACGTAAAATAAAAGTTGGCCGCAATATTGTCGCGGCCTAGGGTTAAGCGGGAAGTTGGAAACAAAACGGTAGCAAGGTGAGCTTAGAAAATGTTAATGAGTTGTTTTCGGTACAAGCTTAATTTTCGGTCAGATGAACAATATTTGTTTAATACAAAACATTTTATATTTTCCATCCATTCATAACCCTTTTTTTAACTATCTTTGTTGGCGCAACGACCCAAAATGGATCTTGGCCTCCGAATAGATCTTACGCCACCGTGTCCTGTCCTGCGCCACCTCCTGTCAGTTGCAGACTTGAAGGTTGTGCAAGTCATCCTCGATCACGTCTCTCCAGGGGTATCTGGGTCGCCCCACAGAACGTCGTCCAATTGGGCGATCCACATAAGCTCTTTTGACTACGCGATCCTTTCCCCATCCTGCCAACGTGATCCAGCCAACGAAGTCGGTGAGTTTTAGTCACTCCTATCACACTGGGTTGGGCCACCAGATGCTCGATTTCGGCATTTTTTCTTTTTTTGTTTTTTTTTATGGGATGGAGGACAAACGAGCAGGCGTGCCACCCGATGGAAAGCAATCAGCGCCGCCCATAGACATTCGCAGCGCCACAGGCAGTGCGGAAGCGTTGCCGACCTTTAAGGAAAGTGACATTATGGGAGTGAGAGGGGGAAAAGGAGTGGGAGGGGGAGGGTGTTGGGCCTCTGGAACTCAGAATTCAGACAGGTTTTCTGCGAGAGTGTGGTACTTCCCCGGGCGAGCCGGCCCATTCATGCTACAGACAAATAATATGCCATTCTTGACAAAGTATTCGTCTGCAGAGTGGCTCTATCACTTAGAAATGTTGAAATAAAATGGAAGATTTAGTGCTAAACTATCCAAAGAGAATTGCATTGCGAACTTAGAAATCGCCAATGGCCATTCAAGCTATAAATGGTGATAAGATATCTGGTACGTCCGTAGCGACACGTATAACGTGGCCGCATTGGTTACGGGCGGGCTGGCTGTCAATTTCAAACCATATACACATCGAGCGCGTATCTTGATTCGATTGAAACCACAATCTAAATTGCCGTGTGATTGCGGCATCATGTATACGTAAACATTCTGCGTATCAGTTTAAATTTTATGTGTATATATTTTTTTTTATGGGATAGGAGGGCAAACGAGCAAACGTGTCGCCTGATGGAAAGCAATCAACGCCAAATATATACACTTGACGTTGTTATAGCAAAATATAGCACTCTAAATTTTCTGTTCGCCCATCTTGTCGACTATAGTAATAACAAAGAATTATGTACATGCAGCAATCATGGCACAGAATCGATATAAAATAAATATTAATTTTGTAGCATAAAATAAAATAAATTAAACACACACCCAGACACACGCACACTCTAAATACATATTTACACTGTACACACATAAACCAAGCATAATCGTGATTTATAATATATATATTTATGACCTAATTTGTTGAAAAATGACGGTGACGTGGTTCGCAACCCGTCACGTCCTGATTCTCACGAGGGCAAGAAGCGACCAATGGAGAGCTGTTTCGCTGCGATGAATGTAGTGGATGGCGCTCTGTGGTCTCTGCCAACACGTGCGGGAGATAGGCGTGAATATATATATATATATATAATATATATATTTTATATATATATTTTATAAATATAAATATATAATATAAATTTTTTTCTGTAAAAGAAAAACTAAAACTAACTGTGTTGGCGCAAAGACCAAATGGATCTTGGCCTCCGAAAGGATCTTATGCCACTGTGCCCTGTCCCGCGCCACCTCCTGCCAGTTACAGATTTGAAGGTTGCGCTAGTCATCCTCCACGATGTCTCTCTAGCGTTACCTGGGGCGCCCCTCAGGACGTCGGAGTTTTTTTTTTTTTTGTAAACTATATTTATTTTTTGTTCGTATAATTTAGTTTATAGTTTTTATTTCTTTATTCAGTCTTTTGTAATATTACATTAAGTATGACAATTCGCATAAATAAGTAATATATAAATGTGTCATAGAAGGGAACTGTCTGCCATAGTACAGGGTTCGGCCTAGTTCGGCAGGCAGTGAAACAAAATTGTAAACTTGTTAATGATCAATAAATATATTATTATAATAATTATTATTAATAATAATTATAAACAAATCGTCAAACCACAGAGCTACGTGTGCGTGAGTGTAAGATCAAATATTATATATTATCTAACCCCATACATTTTGCGTCAGCTAGCTTCAGTAGGAAACGACAGAATACGCTTTGTGTTGTGTGTGATACGAGCTTTTGAATTTAAATGTGGGTTTTATTTATACAAATATTAACAAAGTCAGAGTGTTGGCTTGTTTATACAGCTATCAAAATGAGGCACGTGCTTCCAAATCGCACGGTACAATATCGCCGCACGTGACAGGGCAAAATTTATCCAACTGCACAGACAACAAGCGTAAAAAGCTTTTCATATAAGAAAGGCGAAAAATGGAGGCTTATTTTTCAAAACTCGTCATCTTTCACGTCATTTTTTATCTTACACTTTTATGTCTTTTGGCGTCACAAGTTCTGTATAAACTATATGCAGAGCAATCCGCTAATCATAAAGTACACTTCTTTTGCCAAATAAATTGTTACATTTTTTGTACTGCACTGGAGGGAAAATGAGCTAGCGTGTCGTCTGATGGAAAGCAATCAACGTCGCCCATGCCCATCCGCGACATTATAGGTATTACAGATGCATTGCTGGCCTTTAAGTTTTGACTTATTGCCATCAAAGAAAGAAAGAAAAAGAATAGAATTAAAAGTACTCGTACGTTGCTTTTTCTACAAGGGAGCAAACAAAAAGAGATTTCGTTAATGGCAAGGAAAAAATATATATTTAAAAAATGTACCAAAAATTTAGAGAAATAATTGAACGGGCAGAAAGTACAAGTCTACATGCTGGGAGTTAGTCTTAACGTATCTCTACCTAGTCTATACGCAAGTCACGCACACACTTTTCCATTTCCAACAAGGAACTTCAGAAACTAACTAAAAGAAATACTTTATTATACTCCCTTGAAAAAGATCTTAAAACATTCTACCATGTAGTCCAGGCATCACGTAATCCATTACCATGGCCGCGCGTGACTTTTTGAAAGGGGAACAAAGCACCCTGTTATTTTATTTACCTTTGGCGAGTCGAATATTGTATACCTACACGAGAGAACAACAGAGTTTTAAATATATAATAATATGAATTATTTCGTTTTTAGCAACCACGGTTGCCAGATTTTCGCGCCATTTTATTTATATACATTTTATATATTAATCAATATCGTTTCATTTTTATGGCTTTTTCAATCAATCAATACTTTTGAAGTGAAAACTTCTATATATATATATATATATATATATATATATATATATATATATATATATATATATATATATATATATATATATGTACCCCATTGTATGTTTGTTTTTGTTTTAAATAATAAATAAATCATATAAACAAATATATTTATACTTGCTGCTCCGGGTCCCGATAGATGTGAAAATCAGATTAATATTAATAATTTTAATTGAAAAATTTATGAAATTTTAATTTTTAAAATCTTACAATTAGTTTGAAATTTCAAAATACAGTTTTTAATTTTCATTTCTGTCTGCAGTCCTCATAACTGCTTCCGACTTTTTTATTAATTAAACTAAACGTGTGTAAAGCAAGCCATTATTAATACATTATATATGTGTATATATATATATATATATATATATATATATATATATATATATATATATATATATATATATATATATACATATATATATATATATAACCCTACAGGGAGACAGGCGTGACTATATGTATGAATGTATGTAAATAAATAATAAGAAAATAGAAGATAAGTAAATAAAAGTTAATAATAAAAAAACCTGTGTTGAGCATTTGACTTGTACCAAAACCATCGTAGACGCGCTACGACTTACACTGTTTTGTTTGTCACGCAAAAGTTTACGAAGCTACGTGACGTTACACATCGTGCTTCGAGTACATTTTTCATAGAGCGAGTGTAGCCACACTTAACGCTCTGTTCATTTGTGTGCGATCTTGTGAATGATATATGTCCCGTATCACTATCCTATCGTTTAAGTTGCAAAGGGCGTCCTCGTCCCTGATTTATTGTTTATAACATAATGGATATGCCTCGACAACTTACTTGTTTGTTGTAGTAGGCAGTAAATTTTATAGGAGCTGAATTATATGAAACAGTTGAAAGTCGTACGTAATATATTTGCATCGGAAATGGTAAACAAGTTCGTCCATATTATACCTGATAAAAAATTAGAGATGCAAATTAAAAATTATAGTAAGGTTAACACTACATTGTTTGTTTCAACCCTAATAAAATTAGGGTTGAAACAAACAATGTAGTATTGTTCAAATCGTCAATAACCGGGAATGAGAGCTCAACGTCTTGATTCTCTGGTACTGTGAAGAAATGTCGGATCAGCATCTTTTATCACTTTAACCATGGTGCTCCGAGGAATTGTTCGCAATAATTCCTGCCTTTGAATTCCAATACCGCACAACTCATCAAAATCCCCGCTTTCTGGATGAATGGCAAACCTATGTGTTTTTCCATACATATCATTCCACGTACCACCACTCTATGGAACTAGCTGCCTACGGTGATATTTCCACATCGATACGACATTGGAATCTGCTAAAAGAAGCCTACTCTCATCTCAAGTCTAGCAACGCATTTTCAACACCTACAGTGTTACAGACGTCTATAGGCTTGCTCGTTTGCCTTCCTATCCCATAAAAAATACCATTATCATCAGTACCAGCATAGTAGTCTACTGCTGAAAATTCGCATTACTCAAGATGTTATTGCCGAGATACCTTCTTACCTACTGGGATAATGATACCCATTCTTATTGAATGGGTTGGTGTTCGAAGACTGAGTTTTAAAATATACGCTGCCATGCCTTTTACGATAGCTACGGAAAGAAATCTTCTCATAGTGTCTTTCCAACTAGCGAAAGTTAACAGCCTATTCAGCAAAACTTTCTATGTAAAGACAGCGAAGCAAAAACAGCACTAGCTATTTGTCCACTAAAATAAAGAAATTGGGTGGTGCTATTCTATGCTAGAAATCACATAGTATAGAATCACCAAAATATACTTTATCTTTTTATTAAAAATTTAATCCTATTGTGGTGACATTTTGGTGAGTTTTGCACAGGCCAGCAAAAATTCCTCGCCAAATAAAGTGACTCCTTTCTGTTTTTCCTCTATGCCTTCTTCACATCTTTTTTCGTTACGTAGCATTGCATCGCATGCTAGATACAGTTGGTTATAAAATAAATATAATAAAAATGTTAATTATTAATGGAGTCAGGCGTTACTTTGCGGAAATCCATCACTATATGGACAGTCAAAAGTTTTACTTAGCTAAGATCCGCGACAAGCAAAATAATAACAGAAAATTGTGTTTCGCCCTCCATGTGTCGTTTACAAGATGGAAAAGTGGTAATGTGTGTTTGGTGTTGTGTATAGTGGTTGGTGGGTGAACAATTGATAGCCGATTTTTGGTAAGTTTTTTGTCTAAGTTCCAAACAAGTCCACTTATCCAACAGAGAAACACACATTATTAATTTTCTGTTATTGTTTTGCTTGTCGCGGATCTTAGCTAAGTAAAACTTTTGACTGTCCACATAAAAATGTTAATGATGACTATACGAAAAAAGCATTCTGTAAGAACGCATGTCTGTTAAAAATCTCATTTATAAACTGATCCCTCGAATCAACGGCAACATTGATGTCTACTAAAACGGGAAATCGTCACATCACGGCATGCATTATTCAATCAGTACACACTGCTAATACTCATAAACTGGCACATTCACGACGACGCTGGCTTTATGGGTTACGTGAGATCTTGGAAGGTGTTTTCTACTTTAATTAAATGTTGATAAACTTTCCAAAGGTTATGCAGTTCATCCATTGATTACTAAAACTCCTTATTAGCACTTATAAATTAGTGGCAGGTATGTTTTACACTGGTTAACTTAAGGATATCACAAATATAATACGCCCCAACACGAGGCATCTTCAGGTATAGTAGACTCTACGGAAGACAACCGAAAAGTTTTTCAACAACAACCTTCTCGGTTGTCTTCCGTAGAGTCTACTATACCTGAAGATGCCTCGTGTTGGGGCGAAACACGTATCGTTTACAAGATGGAAAAGTGATAATGTGTGTTTGGTGTTGTGTATAGTGGTTGGTGGGTGGAGAGTTGATGGCCGATTTTTGGTAAGTTTTTGGTTTAAGTTCCAAATAAATCCACTAAACCCAACGGAAAAACACACATTATTAATTTTCTGTTATTGTTTTGCTTGTCGCGGATCTTAGCTAAGTAAAACTTTTGACTGTCCATATAGTGATTTCCGCAAAGTAACGCCTGACTCCATTAATATTTTAAGGATACGAGGATTATGGTGTTATATTTTGAATAATCTTGCGCCGCATGTGGACTTGGATAGGCCATACTCTCCGTAGGAATCCCGATCACATTCCCAGACAGGCGCTGGATTGGACTCCTCAAGGGAAAAGGAAGCGAGGCCGACCCAAACACACCTGGAAGCGCTCCGTAGCGGCAGAGATGAGATCCATCGGGCTAACATAACCTGATATAAAGCGCGTCACTCAAGACCGATCGCAATGGAGAAGCACTGTGGACACCCTCTGCCCCACCTCGGGGACATCGGACCACAATTGAATTGATGAAAAGTCAGAATGTGTCTAAAACGGCCAGATCGGCGGTTCATCAGGGGGTACTTGTTCCAACTCTGATGTAAGGTAATGAAAGTTGGGTTTGGCAGAAGAGTCATGAAAGCAGATCGAATGCAGTGAAAATGAGAGCATTAAGAAATATGTGTAGTGTAACTTTGAATGATAGAATAAGAAATGAAGATATAAGAGAGCGATGTAGAGTAAAAGAAGGTATCGTGACAAAAATTGAGAAAAAGATGGTTAGATGATTTGGGCACATAGAGAGGATGTATGGATGACGACTGGCAAAAGAAATTTACGTTGACTTGCGCAACCTAAAAGTCAGTAACTGGCAGGAGGTGGCGTAAGATCTTTTCGGAGGTCAAGCTCCATTTTGGGTCTCTGCACCAACAAAGTTAGTTATTTGGAGCAGAGGGATAAAGAAGGTGTAGAACGTTCTCAATTTTCACTGAATAATGCGCAATAGTGATGCAACTACTTCAGTTAATGTGTTTCCAGAACAGGCGGCCTACTCATACTGTAGCTAAACTCTTTATTGGTTGATCAGTTTAACTTCTTGCCTCTTTTAAAAAAAAAAAATATATATATATATATATTTGGTGAGGCACAAATTGTGAATAAATGTTATTTTATTTGATCAAAGGAAGGGACAATATTTGCACGCGCAAAATACAATCTAAACGGCTTTTACTTAAAGTTTTCATCTCATACATTCCGCGTATTCTAACACATAATTTTGCCTAACAGTAAACAATGTAGGATAAATATCGTATTATTTATTTTGTTTCGTAACAGTTTATTTTAATAAATACATTTCAAGGATGATTCTATTTGTTTTTCGTAAGGATAGATTTAACGATAAATTAAATGTAGCATCACATTACATAATAAAGAGATTATGAAACTAGAAAGGTATAATAAAAGAAAAACAATCAGTTACAAAACGTTAGCTTTTGTGTTTAAGCCATTTGTAAGTGTTCATGTGTGTGTATGTATGTGTGCGTAGCATTTAGGCGTACGGATTTGCGTGTGCATGTGGATATACATGTACGTGTGTATATTTGTGCGTTTTTATATGTGTGCGTGTGTTTATATGTGCGTGTGTATATTTGTGCTTTTGTATATGTGTGCGTGTGTTTATGTGCGTGTGTATATGTGCGCGTGTATATATCTATAAGTGTGCGTATGTATGCGTATGCGAGTGCGTGTTTGTGCATGTTTATGAGTGTATGTATGTGTTCAGTGTACAAATATGAGTGAGAATTAGATGCACGAACATTAAAAATATTTTTATTGATCACGGTAACTACATATTTCGCCACAAGAAATAAAAAAGTTATTGCAGACGTTTCAACATGCCAGTATTTACACCGAGACATCACTACGGCGACCGCATCAAACACATTGGGCTATCTTGAGAATAAATAAACCAACCCCTTGCCTTTAAAATTAGAAAGCGAAGCGCATAAGTCATTCACATCCGTCGGAACATGAAAAGAGCTCTAAATAACACCACAAGTTGTTATAATGTCCGTCAAATTAACAAACAGAACTGACGGCTAAATGAAACATTTTTCTTGTAGTATTAGTGTTTACAGTTTAGTATTAGTGTTATAATTTGAATGTGTAATTGAAAGTGTGTGTAAAAAATAGGGTACTGTGGATAGGGCTTACAATACCGAACTAAAATCTGAATACCGGTATTTGATATTTAAAATTAGAAATATCGGGATACCGGTATTGAAACCGGTATTATTGATAAAAAATGTACTAGTTATATTTTTACTTATCTCAGTTGTTATATTGACTTGTTAACGAATAATATATAAAAAACCAATAAATATTGTTCTAAAATGAGTAGATATTATTTATTTTATTACATAAAGAGTAATATATATATACAAAAAAACGTGCAAGTAAAAAAAAGACATATTAAATTTTATGTTACATTTTACATATAATAAATGTGCCAGATATAGATTTTAATACAATGAAATTGTTCATCTTCAAAAAAAATTCTTGTAATTTATTAATATTATTTTAATTAGATTTATATACTGCATAAATTTAATTTTTATCAACTAATGTAATACCAAAATACCGGTATTTTTACATAAATACCGGTTTTTAATAACGGACATAAATCGTCCGGGATTCCGGTATTCGGGATCCCGGAATCCCGGTATTGTAAGCCCTAACTGTGGACTAATCATATAATAAATATATATTTATTCCGACGCGGGTATCGAACCCGCAATCATTGACTCCGTGGGCGAGGGGTCCCCCCACTGTGCCAATTAATCGCCAAGAATATATAATTACTTATGATCATAATATAATTATCTTTTCCCGCCAACTTACATCATTGACGTTGTGTTTTTATTATCAGTTATTGTTTAATTGTGGTGGCGTATTATATTATATAATTCGATTAAGGTGTATTAGTGGAATAATATAAAATAAATGCTTGTATCGTGACTTTTTAAGTTGACTGAAAAAGTCTATAGAAGTTTTTGGTAAAATTGCCACCATTTTATCAAAACGTATCGCGACAAGCTAAATAGTTAGTTATATTTCAAGAGACTTGATGATTTTACTTGACACTGGCATAATAGTTAAAACTAATTGCCTTCAAATAAATAATATAATTATTGTTTTAAATCTATAATAAATAAGAAATTTCCGCTTATATATTTACGCAAATATCAAATAGGGAAAGACGATGTAAATGTAAGGCAATTGTTTTTTTATAATGAACTGGAAATATAAGGAACTGGTAACGAGCTGCTAACGGACTGAACACGTTTATTGTAGAAACGACAATCGTTTGATTATACGAGAGTTGGAGTAAAGATTGCCTCTTGGCAAACGCAGTAAAGAATGCCTCTCAGATAAAGTGACCATCCACGAAAAGCTGGCAGAAACTAGATGTGCGAGACATAGATTCGACAATGTTTTGCTTCTTAAGGTGATCCATGACTAGCAGTGGTTTGCCACAGGCTGTTGATGATAATGAACTAAAAAGTTCATTAACGAAGCGACAAATTCACCACTGAATCATTTGTCGCAGATTCAATTCCTAAATATAAATAAATATGAATATGATAAATAGGTATTTATTCTGTCTGTTTTTTCAGCCAATCTGCCTTGGATAAGCGTGGTGGGTTAATATGTCCTTCAGAGAAAGACACAGCTCTTTATACAGCTTTGAGTCATATCTATATGATGAGCTGTATAAAAATATCATATTTTTCACATTCCATGTAATTTTAAATGTCCTACCAGACATTTTTATTTCAACTACAAAAACATGATATTCGCAGAAAGTCTCACAAAATTACCTGGCAACTGATAACTCGTGAAGAGTCATCCTGCGTTTACAAGGCTTGACGTGTACTGGAAGACGTAGATTAAATTAATCTTTTGACGGTAATGGGGTAATACAATCTGACTGGAGCATCCAGTTACAAATGCAAAATGACAGCCGAGCGTTGGCAGGGCTGGTTGTTTTGTCATGTTTGTACGTGTGTTTTCAAAACTAACCTTTTCATTTTACTGGTGTTATTTTACCTTATTTGTTATTCTAAACACTTACTGTGTGTTTATATTCTGAATTTGATATAGTTTTTTTTCACAGCCCATATATGCCTCACTGCCGGCCACGAGCCTCGTCATTTTTGGAGGCACGAACAATTACCCACCACGCTTGTCCAATGAGGATTGGTGGGGTTACTGACTCGGAATAAATATCTCTAGGCCATACATACATATCATCACGCTTGTTTCCCGTAGGGGTAGGCAAAGACCACAGATCTCCATCCGCTACGATCCCCGCTCACCTTCCTTGCTTCCTTCACACTCATCCATCTTTTCACCCATTCTTTTTCTCACATTCATCGTAACGAAACAGCTCTCCGTTAGTCGCTTTTCGCCATTCTACTCGTCTGTAGGCCATACATATATTTATTCCGGTGCGGGGATCGAACCCGCGACCATTAATTCCGTGGGCAGGTAGGCCGGCCACTGAGCCAATTGGTCGTCAGTCCGTCGCTTATCCTGACAGAAAAACAACGTAGAACCCACATACCTTAAGGATGAGCAAGTATGGACATAAACAAATCACATTCAGGAATCTGAAATTAATTTTTGGTCTTCCGGAAAGAAAACGAATTTTAGTATGGATTGAGATTTAAACCGAAAACCTTGTATCACATTCTAGTGATATGACGGTAGCAGCCTACACCCATCACTTGGATGGCTGGCTGGCCACTACCGTCCGATGGGTCGCCTTTTTCTGCCACCACCTGTAAAAATGTAGAGCGATTTACCAGCACATACTACATAGTTCCCAAGTAAATACTACATAGTGGCATTCAAGAGACGAGCATATGTGTTCACGGAAGGTCGGCAATGCGCCTGAGTCGTCTCCGGCGTTGCAGATGTCTATGGACGACGGTGATCACCTGATAGCCACTTAGCGCAGATTATAGCACCTACCCCGACCTACAGTTGCCAAGAGGCGATCTCCATTCCAGCACTCGTCTACTCCAGCATTTGTAGTTTTTCCGACCAACGTATTACTACCTCGGTATGCTCAGTGAATTACGAGTACATTGGTGGTGGATTTGTTCATTGCGAATTAAATATCTACCAGAGAAACTTTGAGCATAGCTCTCTAAGCGACTCTAAGCTTGTGAAATAGACGGACTGTCAGCGTCCACGTTTCGACTTAGTAAGACCAAGCGACCCATATATTCATTTGCTTGTTCTGGTGCTAAAAAAAAAAAAACTCCAATCAGTTAGTGAAACTGCCGTCAAACATTTATATAAATCCGAAGCAAACTGAGAAATCAGTTTTCTTCTTCAAACGGTATAAAGCTGTTTTATCTTTTTTAAAATTATTTGTGCGGAGGTTGAGGGGCCGCAGATGTGGTCCCACGTCGTTATGTCGCCACGGCCGGAGAGTGTTCCACGACGAAGCAATTATCGCCTCTATTTTTCGCTTCGGTTAGCGTGCTGTGAAGCAAAGCCGCTTAGATAGTTTGCACGAATTTCGTGACTCAAGAGGAAATTCCTTGAGACTGAAATAATTAAATATGTTTCTTTTAGAATAAAATAGAATAGAATAGAATAGAATAGAATAGAATAGAATAGAATAGAATAGAATAGAATAGAATAGAATAGAATAGAATAGAATAGAATAGAATAGAATAGAACAGAACAGAACAGAACAGAACAGAACAGAACAGAACAGAACAGAACAGAATAGAACAGAATAGAATAGAATAGAATAGAATAGAATAGAATAGAATAGAATAGAATAGAATATTCTAAAAAATATTTTTCTTTTATCACTCATAATAAATAAAAGTGTTCTCCTCACCATCCGGATGAATGGCGTTTCAGTACGGTGCGTTTTTCCCGTAACCTGTTTACGCACTTCTATTCCGTGGACTTTGGTCTTGATGCAGCAGTGTTTCCAAACCGATACAACCTTCAAAAACAAGCCCACAGGTTTCTTAAAGACCGGAAAAAAATTCTTAAAACCGGAGGTGGCGCAGGACAAGACACGGTGGCGTAAGATCTATTCGAAGTGCTGCTGCGCTAACAAAGTTAGTTTGTTTAGTTAGTTTTTCTATTTTTCATTTTATTAGACTCAAATTTTTATTAATAAAAGACAATATTGTAACACAGTGTTTAATTTGAACTATGTCAAGTATTAGGGTTTATTGTTTTAGTAAAACTTAGTGAAACCGAAGGAGACAGGAGTTTTTGTTCAAGACGAAGTTGTTTTATTAACTATAATGGCATTTAAATCTTTTACTTAACTGGTATTATCGTAAATAATATCTATGGAATTTTCTATTTCGTGTACGCTAGAAACAAGCTCAATAGGTACTTATTATTTTCTATCAACAGACTAAAATTGTTCTTCAATTAACAATTGAGTACATCGATCCATTACTACCACAGAGGAAAATAATCAAATCTATTATAGGTCAGACTAATTTTGCTCATTTGTAAATAGACATTAGTAAATAGACTTTCTGTTTATCTATTACTCGTATATATTTGTCAACTGACATCTTTTATAATACAACTTAAACAAAAGTGTATATGTTGTCATACGAAGAAAATTCATGACAATTTATTAACACAATTTATGCTTAACCATGATTTTAGAATATGAAAGAATCTGGGATAGGAAGGCAAACGAGCAGGCGTGTCAGCTGATGGAAAGCAATCAACGCCGCCCATAGACATCCGCAGCGCCATAGGCAGTGCGGAAGCGTTGCCGACTTTTAAGGAAAGTGTCATTATGGGAGTGGGAGTTGGAGGAGGAGGGGGGAGAGGGAGGGGGGAGGGGAGAGTGTTTTACCTCTGGAACTCAGCCGCTTACCGTACGAAGCGCGGTAGCTAAGGTACCACTCAGACGCCGGTTTTCTGAGGGAGTGTGGTACTTCCCCGGGCGAGCCGGCCCATTCATGCTACAGACAAATATTATGCCATTCTTGACAAAGTATTCGTTTGCAGCGTGGCTTTACCACCCTCCAAATCTTCTTAAAAAGCCCCTATTATCGCATATGTTTTTGTCAAATGTTCAGCTGTAATCACTTATCCTGTGTTGATTGGTTAATTTGTTTACTTAACTGTTCCATATAAAATTAATTTTAATTAAAATATAATTTATTCCTTATGAAAATTTCAAATGTAAAGTTTCCCTGAAGAAACCGAACCCTTATTATCGTTTAAGCGTTGGAACAAATTAACAACTTCTAACATTGTGGAGTTCATTAAACTCTTGTACGCAATATCACGCACCGAAGAACTTGAAACTTTTAACTGAATGCAGCTGATTTTAATTTACCCCGGTAATATTTTACGAAAGTTTTCTTTCTCCGTTGCTTTAAAAGCTGAATCTCTGAATAATTTTCCGCCAAACCACCGGAAACTTTTAATAAAGCACTTGAGCTTGAGTTCTTTTTTCATCTAGACAAAAAGAAAGTTAATATAATACCGTTTATTTTTGACAATTAGGTCCAAATTTAATCATATAAAAGTGTATAATAATACATACGTACATACATATTGCACGTACATACATTTGCTAGTGGTAGAGCCACGCTGCAGACGAATACTTTGTCAAGAATGGCATATTATTTGTCTGTAGCATGAATGGGCCGGCTCGCCCGGGGAAGTATCACACTCCCGCAGAAAACCGTCGTCTGAGTGGCAGCTTGTCTACCGCGCTTCGTACGGTGAGCGGTCTGAGTTCCGGAGGCCCAACACCCTCCCCTTCCAACTCCCCCTCCGATTCCCACTCCCACTCCCATAATTTCACTTTCCTTTAAGGTCGGCAACGCTTCCGCACTGCCTGTGGCGTTGCGGATGTCTATGGGCGGCGTTGGTTGCTTTCCATCAGGTGACACGCCTGCTCGTTTGCCTTCCTATGCCATAAAAAAAACATGTATATATTATGACTTAACTGGCCTAGAGGTAAAGTTACTGGTTTCGGTGTCAATGGTCGATCAGGTCATTAATTCCTAGTCTGGATATTCCTACACTATATACATATGTATTTTGCGGTAGTCGAATTCAGCGGTCGGCATTATATCGAACAAGGTGCGTGGAAATAAGTAGATGAACCTAAATAATTTAAAAAGAATTGATGCAAGAAAGTTCGTGGAACAACAGGCAATTAAAGTAATCATCATTCGATCAAATTTCTATGTCTATCTGCCTGCCTGTCTGTTAACTGTCTAGTCGGGGATTTCCCGCTGGCGATTTTTAACCCTATCGTGGTCAGATGAAACTTATTTGATCCCGTATCAAAGACCAACATAAAGTAATATATTACCCCCATATTCGTAAGCACAACGGACGTAAACTAGATTACACAGATGACTTAACAATTTGTAAGATAAAATATGCTCAGATGAAATCTCAGCCAAACTGTATTTGAAATGTGTGTGAGCGTGCCAAGATATAAAGTACCCTCAGAAAATGGCTTTCGAAAACACGTTTACTTCGCGACTGGTTTGGAATACTGTATTTATTGATACAATTCGAATTCGAAAACGTGATATTTACCATCATTGTCATTATTATTATGACACACATAATAATATGTGTGTGTCATAATAATAATAATAATATGTGTGTATGTGTATAAAGATCTTTTTTACTTTATGTTAACGATAATTAATAATTAGTCTTTTCCCGCCAACTTACATCAGTGACGTGTTTTTATTTCATTTTCATAATCTTATATTATTAGTTAAGTGGCGTATTATACAATATAGTTCGATTAATACTTATAAGTGAAGTGATATGAAATAAGTGCGTGTATCGTTACTTTTTGAGTTGACTAAAAAGTCCATAGAAGGTTTTGGTGGAATAACCACCATTCTATCAAGACGTAACGTGACAAGCTGACTAGATATTTCAAGAGATTTGATATTATTCCATTTTACTTGACACTGGCATAATAGTTTTATATAATTACCATCAAAGAAAAGAAAACTTAATAGTTAATTTCCGTGCATATTGTACATATAAAAAATCTACAATGCCTTTTGTATTCAATATAGCAATGATTTCAGGGTGTTGTTGGGTCTGCCTCGTTATTGTAGTGTAGTGTAGGAATGTTCGCAGAGGCGCGTGTTGATTTCTTCTTCACGTTGCGTAAGAGATCTACATATCTGGTGCGCAGGGTCCAAAGCAGTACAACTGTTAACAGCACAAACCTGTTGGTAATGGAGACCATATTCAAGCAGCATACAAAATAAACATAAACACAAAATGTTTTATATCTGTTATTCAAATTTCCAATCCATAAAGTGTACTGTATTTATAAATAGCACCCATTGTTATTGGAAAGACAGAGACAGTAATCTTCCGTGGAGCCTACTATAACTGAGGTAGCCTCGTGTTGCAAAGAAACACGTGTCGTGTACATTGTGGAAGAGTCTGTTACTAACAGTAGTTAAGAGGTGGAGAGTTGCTGACGGCCGTTTTTCGGTAATAGGATTTCGGTATAGATTAATTAATCTATTTTTCGGTAAGTATAGATTAATTAATCTGTAAAATTCTCTCTCTCTAAAATCTTTAGTAAAATATACTTTATGATTTTTCTGCTTTTATTTGCTTATCGCGGATCCTAGCCTAGTAATACTTCTGACTGTCCACATAATAATGAATTTCCGCAAAGTAACGTCCGAATTTACTTACCACTAGAACTTTTAATTTTTTGCATAAACAACACAAAGTACAACACAGGTAAGCAATCACCCCCCCCCCCCCATAGATATCCGCAGCGCCGTAGGCAGTGCGGAAGCGTTTCCAACCTTTAAGGAAAGTGTGATTATGGCTGTGGGAGGGGAGGGAGAGGAGGAAGAGAGGGGGGTGTTAGCCCTCCAGAACTATCGCTTACCGTACGAAGCGCGGTAGCTAAGCTACCACTTTCAGATTACCACAATCGGATTTCTGCGGGAGTGTGGTCCTTCCCCGAGCGAGCCGGCCCATTCACGCCACAGACAAATATTGTGGCATTCTTGACAAAGTATTCGTCTGTAGCGTGGTTCTACCACTATACAGTCAAATCTTGTCACTGACGCTCGTTTCAAAATAACGATTATTGAAGTCAGACTTTCGCTTGTCTCAATTCTTAATGTACCAGACCACTAAGCCAAGGATGGAAGATTCCAATCATATTTACTTACCACCAGAACTTTTAATTTTTTGCATAAACAACACAAAGTACATATAAAGGATGAAACTTCAAGAGATCAATTTGCATTTATCACGCAGGCAAAAAGGGGTAGGCAATATCGGCAGACATTTTCTAGTGAGTGATCAATCCATCAGTGTCACATTATATTTTTTCTATTGACCAAATTCTACAGAGTCCTTTACTATATATCATGTAGAAAATATATTACAATATTCACGGAAAACACCGTATGTTTTTTCTTCCAAAACATTACAGTTTGTAGTTTCTCTACTATATTAAAAATATATTAAGTATCATTTTCATCATTAACATGGCAACAGTCTATGGTGATATTCCACTAGTATATATAGGCTTCCCTCAAAAAGGATTACCTAGCCAAATTTTCGACTTCACGTAACTAGTCTCTGTCAGCCGCCCTGCGCAGAACGTCGCATCATCTAGCCGGCGGAGGAGAGGCGTCCCACACTACATTTGCCAAGACGCATTTCCACTCCAGCACTCGTCTGCTCCAACGGCTGCTGGTTCTCCGATAAACGTGACCAGCATTTCCACTTTAGTTTATTAATTCGATAGAGTATATTGGTGACTGTGTTATATGTGGTATGATATTTCGTGTTTTTATTTTGTGCTCCAATCTTTATGGGCAATATTTCACTTATACTGGGTTACTTGGCCATCCAAATATATACCTACGATATGCATGATTCTAAATGTTGCAAACATTTATTGAAACAGGAATTTACGGTACGCATAATTAAAATCTTAAATTATGAGGAAAAAATTGGACGCCTCGTTTGACTGGGCATGTCCTATGGATGGACGGGGCTAAAGTACCCAAACACCTGCACGACGACAACCAGATGGTCGTAGAAGCCGCGGAAGGCCTAAGCTCAGATGGCTAGATGGAGTTCAGAACGACTTAAAGGCAATCGGTGTGAGTGGCTGGAGAGAAAATCCAAACTAAGTTCTAACTGGCAAAATTTACTGAACCAGGCCCACCCGCGATTGTAATGCCTTGATTATGATGATAGTTAAAATCTTGTCGACTTAATTTCAATATAATAGATGGGGCTTTTATAATAAACCACATAAAGATCTGTTTAATGAATATCTTTCAGTCTCTATTGTTCTCAAAAAAAATATGTATTAATTTTATATATTATAATAAATAAGACACAGTTAATAAAGCCATATCAAATAAAGCTTTTAAGGATCCTAACTCACTCTAACATAATACCCTCTTATAAGTGTATAACAGGATACAAGGAAAGTTATATATTACAGTTAAGGGTAAGTTATGGATGGAGATTACTAACAGCTATGGTACAGACTGCGGTTCTTCCCCTTAAGTTGCACGTGTAAGTTATCTAGCTAAAGAGTATTCCTGGGGTGCATTCAAAGGATTTGAAGATGCCATATACTATAGATTACGATACTTGTACAAATTTATGCAAAATTAACAAGAAAATAGTTCTTCTTTTTTTTATGAGATAGGAAGGTTAACGAGCAGGCGTGTCACTTAATGGTAAGCAATCAACCCCCCTCCATAGATATCCGCAGCGCCGTAGGCAGTGCGGAAGCGTTTCCAACCTTTAAGGAAAGTGTGATTATGGCTGTGGGAGGGGAGGGAGAGGAGGAAGAGAGGGGGGTGTTAGCCCTCCGGAACTATCGCTTACCGTACGAAGCGCGGTAGCTAAGCTACCACTTTCAGATTACCACAGTCGGATTTCTGCGGGAGTGTGGTACTTCCCCGGGCGAGCCGGCCCATTCTTGACAAAGTATTCTTCTGTAGCGTGGTTCTACCACTATACAATCAAATCTTGTCACTGACGCTCGTTTCAAAATAAAGATTTTTGAAGCCAGACTATCGCTTGTCTCACTTCTTAATGTACCAGATCACTAAGCCAAGGATTGAAGATTCCAAACATAGAAGACATAAACCTACAACTCACAAAGCTCTACATTTGAAATGCGGTTCAATTATGTCACCATTGCTTATTTGCGATATTTTACCATAAAAAATAATTCTATAAAAACGATTCTTATTTTAGACAGCGCTTTTATGCCCCAAGGAAGGGTAACCCTTAGCTGTCCACCTCCTGATAGATCTTTGGTACCAAGTTGAAAGTGCGGAAAGTTGAAAGTTGAAAATTCACGCACCGTATTAAATCTAACATTTAAGTCTCTGTATAATATTTGATTTGTCTGATTTCACTTTATGTTAATGTTGTGTCCATCTATAATTAGGATTACATTTTAGTATATTTTTAGAGCTATTTAGAATTATATATAATGAATGTAACTCCTGTTGATGGTCCATAATAAATAAATAAATTATCAAGGGAATTATAAGTGTATAAATTTTCATAAGAATCGGCTGAGTAGAATTAGTTGAAAAAGCCGTCTCAATATTATCAAACTAAACAAACAAAAATATACAGACAGGGTCAAGCTAAATAAAACCGTTTAAAAAAGACATACTCTGAGTGGGATGAAAGAAGATTAATGTTTTTGCCTTTTATTTATAGGTTTCAAGTTGTTTATAGCTGATTTTAAAACAAGTTTATTTTTAGCGGTGTTATGGCTAACAAGTCAGCGCGGCTGCGATCTTTACCTTAGTAGTTAGCTGTCTCGTTTATGCTATTATACTATAAATACTCTAATTAGCTCAAACCTAACCGCTTACGGAGTAAATGGTCGCGGGTTGAATTCTCGCAATGGGATACCCCCGCCAACCTACCTTGGACAAGCGTGGTTGGATTATGTCCATTCCATCAAAATTGGAGAGGCGTGTGCCGACTCATGGGCAGTTAAAACAATTAGAACTTTAGTAAAGTTAATATTAAGTGTAATATACAATACAATATTAAATTAATTATTATTAATTGTCCTTACTATTGAATTGACATGCTACATACATACATATCGTCACGCCTGTCTCCCGTAGGGGTAGGCAGAAACCACAGATCTCCATCTGCTACAATCTCGGCATACTTCCCTTGCTTCCTCCACACTCATTATTCTCCTCATGCAAGCCCGCCGGTTGAGGGTACTCTTGACCTGGCCTTTCTTAAAAAGTTCAGCAATTTGACAACTGCATTTAAGAGACAAGAAGAATTGACATTCTTCTTGTCTCTTAAATGCTTGTCTAATGGAATCTCTAATACTGCATTTAATTATCCTATATTATATTATTGTGTTCCAACAAAGCCCAATCATTGAATAAAGTTTGAGGCTTGAAAGTGTTTTGTGTTTGTGTAATGCTTACGCATTTTAATATAAAATATCATAAGAAGTGGACGGAGTTCAGATTTTTTTTAAGAGTAATTCGTAGCAAAATCGGTTCGGATAATACCAAATTTAAAGAGTAAATTGTGGCAAAATACGTTCGGATAACACCAAATACATAATTTTTTTTAAAGTAAATCGTGGCAAAATCAGTTCGGATAACACCAAATACAAAGTTTTTTTAAAAGTAAATTGTGGCAAAATCAGTTCGGATAACACCAAATACATAATTTTTTTAGAGTACCTAAATTGTGACAGAATCGGTTTGGATAACACCAAATACACAATTTTTTTGAAAAGTAAATAGTGACAAAATCGGTTTGAATAACACCAAATACACTTTTTTTTATGAAGAGTAAATTGTGGCAAAATCGGTTCGGATAACACCAAATACAAAATTTTTTAGAGTACCTAAATTGTGGCATAATCGGTTTGGATATCACCAAATATACCATTTTTTTAAAAGAGTAAATTATGACAAAACGGTTTGAATAACACCAAATACACATATTGTTCTGAAGAGTAAATTGTGGCAAAATCGGTTCGGATAACACCATATATACAATTTGTTGAAGAGTAAATTGTAACAAAATCCGTTCTGATAACACCAAATAGTATTTTATCTTTTTCGCATGGTTCTTGCACAGTAAGTTTGATATTTCATCTGTTTGAGATACCTACCAAAAAGCTATATGGCGAGACAATCAACTGTATTCTTTTAGATAAACAGTCGCATGCCTCTCCAACTTTTTGTATGTCTGTCGTAAAGAGGCTCAAACAAATCATCCTTTGTACGGCACTTTTGTCGTGTGGCCCCTTGAAACGTTTGTGACAAAGAAGCCTAATTAGGCCACTACCGCACTGACTGTAACTATAATATGTGCTGTATCGTTTGTCTTAGGAACAACAATGAATTCTACTTCCTGTGTTTCCTGCAAAGCGATTTTTCTTTATACGTTTCCTGTGAGTTACATTTCTTATTGTAAAAACGGTATACCTAATGGTTTATCATATTTTGCTGTCCCCATAGATATATTTTTCTTATTCTAACGAGTTAATGTAACGAATTATTAAGAAAGAATGTTCAAAGAAGGTATACAAAAAAATTACAAAAAAATTCAACGACCGATTGGTTCAGTGGCGGGGCCTTCCGCCCGCGGACTCAATGGTCGCGGGTTCGATTCCCGCATCGGAATAAATATTTATATGGATTTATAAATGTTTATTCCGAGTCTAGTAACCCCCCCCCCACTCCGCATTTCCTTTCCTGCCCTTTCCTTTCTTCTCTATCCTTTCCCTTCCTCTCCGCCAATCCACGGACTGCCGCGCCAATGGATGCGTGGCTAGGGGCGAGCTAGTCGCAAGCGTTGCCGATCGTCCCGGGATCGGGCTCCCCGAGTACTATAGTGCCTTACCTCAGCATGCAAGGCTCAGCTCGGGGCTGACCTACATCCTCCCTTGCGGCTCGTGAATTTAATATACCTAATTTGTTGAAAAATGACGGTGACGTGATTCGCCACCCGTCACGTCCTGATTCTCACGAGGGTGAAAAGCGACTAATGGAGAGCCGTTTAGCTGCGATGAATGGTAGCGGATGGAGCTCTGCGGTCTCTGCCAACCCCTGCGGGGGATAGGCGTGAATATATAAAAAAAATCAAAAAAACGTTCAGTATACTTAGACGGAGCTAAAAGGCCTGAACATTTTTTGGGTCACCTGGTGGTAAATGATCATCGCCGCCCATAGACATCCACAATACCAGAGGCTTCACAGATGCCTTACCGTCCTATTGCGAACTCATACGCTCCACTCTTGAATGCCTTTATTTTGTATCCATATGAGAACATAGTGGACGGTACATTGTCCCACATTTGCACAGTTCGTGGCAGGAAACCGTGGCGAAATCGCACAGAATATAATTGCTAGTCATTCAAACCGGTAACGTTGCAGCGACAAAATTAAGGGCCGTTCATAAAATACGTACACATATTGAGAGTCTAAGGAAACGTGACGTTGGCAGTATGACGCAGCGTGGCGAAGGAGAGGTCTAAAAAAGCAAAATTAAGCGGTTAATTTGCAGCCGCTTTTTATGGTGGTAGAGTCATGTTAGCATAAATGGGCTGACTCCACACGCTTACAAAATATCGGACTTAAGAGGAAGCATTTTTTCTGAGTTCACGCTGTAATATAAAAACATTGAGGTAGGGATCCAGAAATCCAATGTTCTCCCCCACATTTATGTCCTTTTTCTTCTCCCATTCATACTTATTTGCCCTCCCACTAAATTCCTCCTCTTTCATTAATTCTTCTTTCCATCCCATTATCATATCCTTTTGAAGGTAAGCAAAACACCTGCAGTGCTCTTAGTATTGCAAATGTCCTAGGTGGCCCTGAATTTTTACAATGAAGTGATCCGCTCGTTCGTTTGCCTATTTATTGCATAAACAAATCATCAAATACCCCTTCCCAGCGTATTAAAAAATCTACTCACTCCTTTCTTGAAAAGATAGAGTGAAAATGACTCAAGAAAATTTAATTTATTTAATGTTTCATAATTCAATTTTGTTTGGAATAAAGCTATGAGATCTCCCCCTTAAATTGGCCAAATAAATCTTCGCGTTACACAGTGCCAGCCAGTTTTAAATTACCTCGATAATGTATAATGAGAAAAGGCACAAAATTTTCTTTTCTCCCATTCCGTTCGCTGGCCTCACAATAACTGTCCACAAAATTACAAAAAGTTTTAATGATTTTTATTATATTACTGCGGATTTTTCTGTTTGGCAAAGTTATAATGCAAAATGTTATCTCGTTTGATTACGATGACTTTATATATTGATGAGAATTATACATCATAAATTCGCACAATACAAGACCGACAACGCTTACGTAATGATTTCGATCAGGTGATATGCTTGCTCGTTTACCCTCCTACTCCATAAAAAATATTGTCGTCTATTCTGACTGTAACTTAAAGTTGTTATTACTTAATATACATACACAACTTGCAGATAGAGAAAGGGTCTCTCCCGCAAAAAGATAGTCGTACACACAATTCAATTAGACCTTGATTTAATTTTTGTTCAAGTAGACGAGTGCTAGAGAGGAGACTACATCTTAATCGTAACTGTAGTGACACTACCCGTCTAGATGATGTTTCAGACATCACAGTCACCTGTCACCATAGTCACCAGTTCCACTCATCCAGATTCTGGTCTGGATGACTAGCGTATCAGTATTGTGAGTTATATCTATATAGATATTTTTAAGAAAGGCCAGGTTAAGAGTACCCTTGACTGGCGAGCTTGCATGAGGAGAGTAATGAGTGAGGAGGAAACGCGACGAACGGAGAGCCGTATGGCTACGACGAATGTGAGAGGAAGGATGGATGAGTGCGAAGGAAGCAAGTAAAGTATACTGAGATCGTAGCAGATGAAGATCTGTGTCTACCCTCTCGGCTTACCCCCATGGGATACAGGCGTGACGATATGTATGTATGTTTGTAAAAAAAATAAGTGGTAAGAATTAAGAACTATCTTCAACAGTAAAAACAGAACCGATCTATTACTTGTGTCAATCGGACGCGTATGAAGCCTTTCGTTTTCCTCTCTAGCTGATTAAATTTCTAGACTTCATTTAAAAGCTTTTTGGTGTTCTTTCGGATGAATGCAATAGCTTAGCATCCATATTTTCATACTTAATTTGCGGTTTCAAAAATTCAAATCCTTTTAAATATAACAGACGAGACAGGGATACAATATATAGTTTAAATCCCGACCATGCTTCTTCATAATTATATATCTTTAAGCCGCCTTAGACACGCGTGGTGGCTTAATGATATCCTCTTCAGAACTAAGGACCCGTGCTCAGCAAATGTGAGCTATATGAGTAGTAAAAACAGAAGCTTTTAAGCAATAGCATACATAAATACTGATGTTACAAGACTATATCTTAAAAATTTAAACGGCCATCTTATATTGTTGTATTTGGTAATTTCTTACAGTTTACTCAATATAAAAATAACATTTTCGCATCGTAATATTTTAATTATTACCCACCCTTCATAATTAATTTTGTTAATTTATGATCGAACCCAAAGCGTGTGCGAACACCCAACAGCTGCCTGATATAGAATCTAAACTCGCTGTACATTTTTAATCAGATACATGTAAAAGGTTAATGAACTTATAAACATTATAAAGTACAACGATTCCTAATTACAAAAATCTTTAATAAATTTTAAAATTTGATGACTTTGGCTCATAATTTTGATTAGCATATTGATTGTTTTGTCATTCATTTCTACTAGCAATAGCGTTTCTTCTTCCTTGATGGCAATTAGGTATAACTGCTATGTCAGTGTCAAGTAAAATACAATAATAACAATTATCTTGACATGAGAGTCATTTACTTCGACACGCTTAACTACGAGAAAGAACTAAAACAAATTCCGTGAGATCTTTGGCAGAACTAGAAGAGAAGATGGGTCATGAAGGATACGAAAAAAACACCAGTCAAATATTATGGGCGAGTTCAAAGCTCATCGGCTTCGTTGGTTTGGTCACCTTGAGCGAATGGGCGAGGATCGGAGTATGAAATGGGGGTATTTGTGTCGACCAAGTGGTCGAAGGCCAGATAGTCGACCCAGATATCGCTGGAATATGTGCGAACTTTAAGCCAACATTTGGTAAGTTTTTGCGCAGGACAGGGAAAAATAGAGGACTCTCGTTTCGGAGGCCAAGATCCACTTCGGCTCACTGAGCCAGCGGAGGAGTGAGTAAGTATCCTGACATACATAGAAGTTAGCTTGTCACGTTATATCTTGATATAACTTCAAAACACAAGCCTTCAAAATTCTAAAAAGCTGGCAACGCTTCCATTACTCCAGCGGTGTCGCGGTTGTCTATGGGTGGAGTTGATTGCTTTCCATCATGCAGGACGCATCATGCAGGCTCGTTTGCCCTCCTATCCCATAAAAAAAACTCAACACAAATGTACGCAGTGTAAGGCAAAAGCATGTTTTCATTCCAACACACTGTTGCGAGGATAAAGCAAGAAACGAAGATGGAAAGGGTATTTTTTTCACGCGCAATTAAATTCACTCAACTCGACACTGTGACTTTTCACCCGCGTCTCCCGCTGTTTTTCTATGTGTCGGACGCAAAAAGGACCGGGGCGCAAACAAATCGCCCTTTGTACGACGCTATTGTTGTCTTGCCCCTTAAAATTACTCCACCAAAGAACCTTAATTAGGGTACTACTGCAATGAGGCGACTATTTTTCTATGAATTTCTTAACTAAACAAACATAGCACATACGTATATTAACAGCTTTTTATGGCTTGCCTTAGATAAATATTTTTTTTTAACAGAAAAAATTCATACATTTTCTTATTTCATAAATGGATAGATTTGATAAAATTTCATGCTAGCTATTTCTTTAGAGAGAAAAATAGTTATTATACATATATTCTCGTTAATAATGTTTAAAAAGTCTTTTAAAACGTCACTTTTCGGTTGTCTTCCGTAGAGTCTACTATACCTGAAGATGCCTCGTGTTGGGGCGAAACAAGTATCGTTTACAAGATGGAAAAGTGGTAATGTGTGTTTGGTGTTGTGTATAGTGGTTGGTGGATGGAGAATTGATAGCCGATTTTCGGTAAGTTTTAGGTTTAAGTTTCAAGTAAATCCACTTCATCCAGCAGGAAAACGCACACTGCTAGTTTTCTGTTATTGTTTTGCTTGTCGCGGATCTTAGCTAAGTAAAACTTTCGACTATCCACATAGTGATGGATTTCCGCAAAGTAACGCCTGACCCCATTAATAATCATAAAACTATTATGCCAGTCTCAAGAAAATTGGAATAATATCAAATCTTTTGAAATGTAGCTATTCAGCTAATCCCGTTACGCCTTGATAAAATGGTGGTTATTCTACCAAAACCTTCTATGGACTTTTTCAGTCAACTTAAAAAGTCACGATACATGCATTTATTTCATATCACTTTACTTATAAGCCTTAATCGAAGTATATTGTATAATACGCTACCAAAACTAAACAATATAACTGATAATAATATAAGATTATGATAATGAAATAAAAACACAACGTCACTGATAAAAGTTGGCGGGGAAAGTCAAAAAAAAAAAATTCTAAGTGGCAAAAATTTTATATTGATGAAAGAATTTTGGATTTCATTCTTTTTATACAGCCGTGGGTAAAATAGCTTGAAACGTAATCTGTGTAACAACGCTCCTCGAGTGGGAGGTAATTGGACAAAATGGGATGTTTTGCCGCAATGTAATTCAATTTGATGTGACACCGTTGTGGTAAAGAGTTTGTGTGAATTCCTTATCATCCTCAGTTAAGGGTATTTAAACTTTTCAGTGTTTCTTTATTGATCCTACACTTTGTAGATAAATAATTTGTTACTTTCGTTAGTTTGTTTGTTTAATTCATGAAGATAGACAGGCCAGTTGGAAGGCATGGATGAGTAGCGATCCATTACGGTGCGTTTTTCCTAAGATTTCTTTCCACGCACCTCTACACTGTGGAATCAGCTACTCTCAGCGGTATTTCCGAACCGAAACGACATTAGACATATATACATACATATCGTCACGCCTGTCTCCCGTGGGGTAGGCAGAGACCACAGATCTCCATCTGCTACGATCTTTCACTACCGTAAATCAGAGTCGGAACAAGCACGTCCTCATGAACCGCCAGTCGAGCCGACTTAGAACCTTCAAAAAACAAGTCTTCACAATTCTTAAAAAGCCGGCAACGCTTTTGCAATAGCAATGGCACAGCGAATGTCTATGGGTGGCGCTGATTGGTTTCCATTAGGTGACACATCTGCTCGTTTGCCTTCCTATCACATAAAAAAGGCATAAGAATGACCGGTATGTAAAATCCGTGATAGAATGGTAGTCTAGATAGTCAAGAAGACTCGAATGTCCTGCTTCTAGGTGGGCCGATGACATTGTTAAAGACGTTAATAAGATTTGAATACGTTAACCTCTTAGGCATGACGCGCCACTATAGCTTTCGCAAATATCTTCTTTCTATACGATGCGCCACTATAGTGGCTTTCGCAAATGTTTTCTTTCTCAAAGACTCACTGACCGTTTAAATTAAATAATCATTATCACATATTGTTTCATATTTGTTTTGCCTTCACATCTGTAGTACAGAGTCACAGCCCCGTGCAAAATTTCGCCGTGCCTAAAGGGTTCAGGAAGAGACATAAAATGAAATAAAAGACGACCGATTGGCTTAGTGGCGGGGCCCTCCGCCCGCGGAGTCAATGGTCGCGGGTTCGATTCCCGCATCGGAATAAATATTTATATGGATTTTTAAATGTTTATTCCGAGTCTGGTAACCCCCCAATCCACATTTCCTTTCCTGCCCCTTCCTTTCTTCTCTATCCTTTCCCTTCTTCTCCGCCAATCCACGGTCTGCCGTGCCAATGGATGCGTGGCTAGGGGCGAGGCTAGTCTTAAGCGTGTCGATCGTCCCGGGGTCGGGCTCCCCCAGGGACTATGGTGCCTTAGCTCAGCATGCAGGGCTCTGCTGGGGCTGACCTCCATCCTCCCTTGCGGCTCGTGGGATTCACTAAAGACGAATTTAATATACCTAATTTGTCGAAAATGACGGCGACGTGGTTCGCCACCCGTCACGTCCTGATTCTCACGAGGGCGAAAAGCGACCAATGACGAGCCGTTGCGCTGCGATGAATGGCAGCGGATGGAGCTCTGTGGTCTCTGCCAACCCCTGCGGGGGATAGGCGTGAATATATAATAATAATAATAATAAAAGAAGGTGGTCTATGTCCAGCTGTAGAATACAATGGACCAAGAAAAACCAGCGGACATAAAATGACAATGAAAGATGGTAGAAGGATAAATACAATATTTGATACAGTGTAAACAATGTTAATTTTTTTAAATAAACCTTACATTTATTATGAAAGCTAAAGATTTTATATTTTCAATCCAAAATTTGTTTTGTTGCACAACGGGAAAAATAATTTTAAAACGATTATACACAACAACTAATAGATTAAAGAGAGACTCAAAGAGGAATGAAAGCTTGCATTTTATAAAGACTTGATCCTTTACGTATTACTATCCTTTTTTTCTGCCATTTGTTCGTCATGAGATTTTTATTTTATATGATATTTAAAATAAAAGTATCACGACGAGCCAAATGTCCAATCATATTATACTTCCCGTTCTCTTCTCAAAGTAATAACAATTAATATAATATAAATATCTTCCATATAAAACTAAAATGCATTAAATATATAAATAATAAACATGAAATAAAATACATTAATATTTGAAACAAAATATTAACATCGTGTCATCCGCTACAAGTTTTTGAAATGTATTCGAACTTGAGTGGATGAATAAAAATTTTATTAACGATTGAAAAGTGTGCGTGTATGTGTGTGTGTGTGTGTGTGTTTTATAGTAGGAATTGAAAAACAGTTCCAATTTACGTTTCTCAACAAATTGAACTATTTTTCTGAAATACAATTGGATTATCAGAGAAAAATATTTGCAAACACGAGAATAATACGGCATAAGCACGAAGGCACAACTACCGAGTATTCCCCGTTGTTATTTTAAATAGAGAATTTAGGCAGCCTGCGCACGGAATATAAAGGGAGTATTCAAAAGCGAGCTTCGGGCGGAATTGCCAAATCATTGCATTCTCAGACGTGGCTCAGGGGCGATGTTGCTAGTAACAATATTGGATTCTGGGGAAATTTTCACGGAGGTAGCCGAAATATTTTAATAAATATAAATATACACTATACACTAACTTTTGGTAAAACAATGCATGTTCTTATGAAACTTTTATATTCATTTCATATAAATAAAGGTTATTTTTTTAATGTGATGTTATAATATTACATTGTGTATATACATATAATTCACATTATAGTTATTATCTACTGGTAATTATTGAAGTGAAAATTTCTATATATAATAATTAGCATAGTAATACATTTTCGCAAAGTAACGCCTGACTCTATTAATCATATTACAATGATATAAAAAAATATATATTCAAAAAACACTATGAAATGTAAAAAAATACTAATGACCACTATGACAACACTATAAAATGAAAAAAAAAATTGTGGACAGTCAAAAGTTTTACTTAGCTAAGATCCGCGACAAGCAAAACAATAACAGAAAATTAATAATGCGTGTTTTTCCGTTGGGTTTAGTGGATTTATTTGGAACTTAAACCAAAAACTTACCGAAAATCGGCCATCAACTCTCCACCCACCAACCACTATACACAACGCCAAACACACACTATCACTTTTCCATCTTGTACACGACACGTGTTTCGCCCCAACACGAGGCATCTTCAGGTATAGTAGACTCTACGGAAGACAACCGAAAAGTAAGTGTAAAAGTAAGTGTCTTCCGTAGAGTCTACTATACCTGAAGATGCACGAGGCATCGTGTTGGGGCGAAACACGTGTCGTGTACAAGATGTGTGTGTTTGGCGTTGTGTATAGTGGTTGGTGGGTGGAGAGTTGATGGCCGATTTTCGGTAAGTTTTTGGTTTAAGTTCCAAATAAATCCAGTGATGGATTTCCGCAAAGTATTGACGCCTGACTCCATTAATAAAAAAATTGTGTTTATTTTTTACCGAATTATCGTAGACGCAACTTTGATCAGTTATAGAGTATTATAATTACCAGCGTAAAACACGAAAATATCGTAAAAACAGTGCTCCCTTTGTGAATCAAGGATTGCGGGTTTGAATCCTCCGAATAAATGTGTACGGTGCATAGGTATTTATGACGAATAATCGATTCAAAGGCTGGGCTGTCCCCTCCGAACAATGACTGAGTTCGATTGCCGTATCGGGATAAATATATATTTATCCCATACTACAACAGACGTATTGATTAAAAGGTTGACAAAGGTAAAACTTACCATCCAGTTCATAACCCTGCGCTCCCCATTGGGGCAGGTCGTGCGAATAAATTTTTGGGTCAGTCCTGCTGCCAATGGATATCTTGAGACTCTTCCACAGCTTCATTTTGACAACATATTTATCAAATAGAATTCACACGTCACTTGAAGATCACTTCACTAAGCAACCTCACTTGTTCACAATTCTCCATGAAACGTATGTACCTGAAAAGAAAAACAAATTTTATTTTATTGTTTCTTACAACTATCATTTTTTGTATTTCGATGCTTATGTGGTTTAACTCCATTATTTTAACATAATTTTTTTTAATAGAAACCGGTATTCGACGTTCAATCACTTTTAATAATGGAAGACAATAAAATTATCTCATAGGAAGATTATAAAAATTACGAGAATCCGAAAAAGGTGTACACATAATGATCTCATCATTAATAATCACTTGTTATAGTTTTGTTTTGTACAAACTAGCAGAAGAACCAAGAAATTAAAAAAAATAGCAAGAAGTCCTTTATAAATCAAGTGTCTGTGTGACTTAATTTTTTTATGGGATAGGAAGGCAAACGAGCAGGCGTGCCACCTGATTGAAAGCAATCAACGCCGCCCATAGATATCCACAGTGTCATAGGCAGTGCAGAAACCCTGCTGGCCTTTAAGGAAAGTGTCATTATGAGAGGCGGAGGGGGGTTAGGCCTCCGTAACTCAACCACTCACCGGACGAAGCGCGATAGCTAAGCTACCACTCAGACGCCGATTTTCTGCGGGATTGTGGTACTTCCCCGGGCAAGCCGGACCATTCATGCTAGAGATAAATAATATGCCATTCTTGACAAAGTATTCGTCTGCAGCGTGGCTACTTAAAATAGGTACATGTAAAATCATATAACTTTTAATTTAATAAAAGTGGTTCGTCAGTTTAAAGTGAAGCAAAATCTTTTTGATTTTTTTAACATTTAACTGTATGTATACCTGACTTTTTCCGCCAAGTGGCATCAGTGACGTTATGTTTTATTTCATTTTCATAATCTTATATAAATGTCAGTTATGTTGTTTAATTATGGTGGCATATTTTACAATGTATTTCAATTAAAGTGAAATAATATGAAATAAATGTGTGTATCGCGACTTTTAAGTTGACTGAAAAATTCCATAGAAGGTTTTGATAGAATAGCCACCATTTAATCAAGACGTAATGTGACAAGATAACTAGTACATTCTAAGATACTTGATATTATTATATTTAACTTGACATTGGCATATTAATTCTAACTAGTTGCCATCAAAGAATAAAACTGTATACCTACAGAAGCCACTTTTTTATGAAGGTCCTTTATTTTTTGCTTCTATCAGGAGGCTTGAAAGGGTGCATCCCGATAGTGAAGAAGAAAAACGTTATCCGCATTTTTTTATGGAATAAGAGGGCAAACGAGCAAGCGTGTCGCCTGATGGGAATCAATCAACGACGCGCATAGATGACTGCGACACCGCAGGAGTCGGTCACCTTAGCCTCCGGAACTCAGGCTCACTGTACGAAGCGCGGTAGTAAAGCTACCACTCAGACGCCGGTTTTCTGCGGGAGTGTGGTAGTTTCCCGGGCGAGCCGGCCCATCCATGCTAGAGACAAATAATATGCCATTCTTGACAAATTATTCGTCTGCGGCGTAGCTTTGCCACAATAAAATTGCTTTTATAGTACCCCATAACGCTTGTTTAAGATATATTGGCGGCACATTTAAACTTGGAAAAAATAGCCGTACATACATATATGTATTTATCTTGATTCGGAATTCGGAAAACGTTAGCATCTGCACTGGGAGTCAGGTCATCGATCAGGTCGTCTAGACTGTTAAGTGAACTGGTATAGACAATTGTTTTTTTTTTTTATATATTCACGCCTATCCCCCGCAGGGGTTGGCAGACACTACAGAGCTCCATCCGCTGCCATTCAGACGCCGGCAGCGAAACGGCTCGTCATTGGTCGCTTTTCGACCTCGTGAGAATCAGGACGTGACGGGTGGCGAACCACGTCGCCGTCATTTTCGACAAATTAGGTATATTAAATTCGTCTTTAGTGAATCCTACGAGCCGCAAGGGAGGATGGAGGTCAGCCCCAGCAGAGCCCTGCATGCTGAGGTAAGGCACCATAGTCTCCGGGGGAGCCCGACCCCAGGACGATCGGCACGCTTACCACTAGACTCGCCCCTAGCCACGCATCCATTGGCACGGCAGACCGTGGATTGGCGGAGAGGAAGGGAAAGGATAGAGAAGAAAGGAAGGGGCAGGAAAGGAAATGCGGATTGGGGGGGTTACCAGACTCGGAATAAACATTTAAAAATCCATATAAATATTTATTCCGATGCGGGAATCGAACCCGCGACCATTGACTCTGCGGGCGGAGGGCCCCGCCACTGAGCCAATCGGTCGTCGTAGACAAATGATACAGCTAGTAATTATGTTTAATTGTGCGTGTAGTAAACAAATTAAGTGTAGTGGGTGACTGATGGTGTCTTATTCTTAGATTTCGCAAATCATACAGTCTTTGATACACTCCTGACTTGCGAAATCTCGAGAAACAACTTTGCAATCACCGTTCCGTAACAGAGTATATCCCTAAAGCTACTCTAAGAAGGCTGTATCATCGTATCGAACACAAAATAAGTAAACAAAGTAAAGATGGTACTGTATGAATTCGTCTAGAGAATTTATTAGCAATTCAAAAATAAACTTCGTTTCTCGGAAAAATGAATATGGATCTTTCAAAGTAATGCATTGCAGATATCCAGTGATAGTGTAATTGTTACAATAATAAAGCGTGCATAAAGTTAAATTACAGATGACGATAGTGAAGAGACAATTACAATATCTTATTCACATGCCTCATGTGATTTTTTTTATGGCATCTGTGAATCAGCGCTGCTCATAGACATCCGCAGTGCCATAGGCGGAAATGTTGCCAGCCTTTAAGGAGAGTGTCACTATAGGAGGGGGGAGAGAGAAGGTTGGGTCTCCGGAACTCACCGAACGAAGCGCGGTACCTAAGCTACCACTCGGACGCCGTTTTTCTGCGGGAGTGTGGTACTTCCCCGGACGAGCCGGCCCATTCATGTTACGGACAAATAATATGCCATTCTTGACAAAGTATTCGTCTGCAGCGTGGCTCTAACAGTTCGAAATTGGCAAATGCAAAATTCAAAATTGGCAGGAATCGCAGAAACACACTCACTGGATATTAAGTACGTGTTGTTCCCAACCACTTAGACACAGATTTCGTTGAGATAAATGGTACAAAAAGGGATTAAGACTCTCCAGGTTTCATCTGGTCTTCACTTTGGGCGGAATATCTTCCGAAAAAGGGGCTTTTATAGCCCAGAATTTAAAATAATAATAATAATACTCAAATATACTTTTATTTTCATAATTTTACATATGTTACAGAACTCTAGATACTACACAAGGATTCCGTGTATTGTGGGAAACTCTTCTCTTAGTTATTAATACAGTGTAAGAATACAAATATCAAAAATATAATAAAACAAAAACAATAATTAAAATTAAAGAAAAAGACAGTAATGATAATACTTTAAAATATGAATTAATTTAAACAATAAATAATTAAAGATAGAAATCCGTATGTGTGTGTGTATCTCTATAAGCATTTTGTAGTTATGTGTTTTAATGTATCTTTTGGAAAAGTAGCTTCTCCTCTCCTTCTCATTCAAATTCAGCAGCCAGCTAACGTCCTTCTATCTACACGTTTATTGTATGTATTTTAAGCTTATTTCAGTGTAGACGTGTAAACCCATGTAGTGCGGGGCTCTCTTCGCTGCCATCGAGTTTACAATTACATTTTTATATGTAGGTTATACATCACTTGCTGTGTGTTGCTTAGTATGATGCTAATGTCCATTTAGTGCATTTGCAAGACAAAGAGCACATTTTGAGCGAAGCAACTGCCAAGTACAAAATAATATAGTGTTCATTTTTCTCAGCGGAGTGGCCCCTTTATTATTCAGCGGAGGGTAAAAAAAGCGAATGAATTTAATGCTGATGAATTATGTATCTAAATTTATCCCCCAGTCATAACAAAAAGGAAAAAATAACTCGGATATATTTAAAAATATCATCATTTTCTAAGAATAAAGAATGATCAGCAAAGTAATATTATATAAAATACATATTTCGATTTTGAACGTTTGTCGATTTTGTTTTTTATTGAGAGAGGGGCGAAGCTACTGCGTCGTGATAACTGTATTAATGACCTGCGGTTATTTATTTCATGTCTGGATATCCCACCAATCGGGCTTGGAAAAGCGTGGTGGGTTAACATCTCTTCCTCCGGAAATGAGAAGATCCCATGCGCACACGTGGGATATATAGGGGTTGTAAAAAGAACAGCGACGTGGTTCGCCACCCGTCACGTCCTGATTCCCACGAAGGCGAGAAATGACTAACGGAGAGCTGTTTCGCTACAATGAATGTGAGATGAAGGATGGATGAAAAGATAGATGAGTTTGAAGCAAGCAAGAAATGTGTGCTGGGATCGTAACGGATAGAGATAGGTCTCTGCCTACCCCTTCGGGAGACAGGCGTGACGATATGTATATATGTAAAAAAATATTTTATATCTTAACCAAAATAGCTTAGAAATCATATACGCTAATGGAATATATAGTCTTTTTATGAGATATGAAGTCAAGCGAGCAGACGTATCTGCTGTAAAGCAATCAGTGACCTTTAAGAAATGTTTAGGCTTACTTTTTAAAGGTTCCAATGTCGTAACTGTTCGGAAATATCGCTGAAAGTTGGCTTTGCAGACTGGTGTGTGGAAAGAGGTTTCGGGAAAAACACTTTGTGACGTCATCAACGTATGTATAATATAGTGGTGTAGATATTTATAGGCTGCAATAAATGCTTTTCATTAGATGACATGCTTCCTCATTTACTATGATATTTATTTAATAAAATTATAAGTAAATTAAATTTACTATACATATTAAGCGATTTAGTGATAAGCTTCCGTTAGTTAAAGTCTCCCGTTTATATAAATAATCCCTCTTTAGTAAGTGACACAAGCGTAACCTGAAGCCAGTAATCAGTTTACTGTCTCCCCTCGTTGCGGTATACACGATGACGTAAACACACAACCTTTGAATAACTTCAGATCCTCAGTATTTATCCCATACGTTGATTTATAGTAAAGTTACCCTGGTCAATTTCTTCAAAAAAGATCCGTGACAAGCAAAACAATAACAGAAAATTAATAAAGTGTGTTTTTCTGCTGGTTGAAGTGGATTTATTTGGAATTTAAACAGAAAATTTACCGAAAATCGGCCATCAATTCTCCACCCACCAACCACTATACACAACACCAAACACACATTACTACTTTTCCGTGAAAACTATTTTCCCGATAAGTGTTTTTTTAACAGCCCACATATGTCCCACTGCTGAGCACGGGCCTCTCCATTTCTGGAGGAACGGACGTTAACCCACCACGCTTTTCTAATGCAGATTTGCGGGTTTACCAGACTCGGAATAAATATTTGTAATCCATACATATATTTATTCCGACGCAGGGATCGAACCCGCGACCATTAACTCCACGAGCGGAGGGCCCCGCCACTGAGCCAATTGGTCATCACTAAACATGATATGTTCAAATTTGTTATTTAGAATTGTCTTATAGCTTTGGGTTCAAGATCTTGTTAGTTTATTTACTCACCTTGTTACGATACGTCTTGATAAAATGGTGGCTATTCTATGAAAATCTTCTATACACTTTCAACTTAAGAGGTCATGGTACTGTAACATGTCTGCCGTGTCATGTTACGGTGACAGACGGGATCTTTAAGGGTCCGATGTCAAAATCAATTTATTTTTCTTTTTGTACATTTGTATAATATCCTATTCATACTTTGTTCGCACTTTTAACTTTACATTTTATATCTCAATCTATATAATTTTAATTACTTATGCCGGAAGGTTGATATGTCTATCCAAACGATATCTGTCGAACTAATACGTTTGTTTTAATAGAGAAGAATTTATTTCTTTTCTATTTCAAAATTAAAAAGAAATAATATGAAAACGTTCTATTGCATTAGTAATACATTTATTAACGTGATACGTTACGTACGTACAGTACACATACATATTTCATATCACTCCACTTATACCTACGCTTTAATCGAAATATATTACACAATACGCCACCACAATTAAACAATGTAACTGATGATAACATAAAATTATGAAAATGAAATAAAGATACGACGACACTGATGGAGTTTTACAAGTTTCAACAAGTAGGCGGGAAAATGATAAATGTGCAAATGAGGCTATACCGCAGGGGTGTGATTGTGAGGTCGCAAGTCAGTCCATGGAGCATGCTCGACTGCTGACTTTGCCCTAATACCTGCATATTTCAAGATCTAATCGAGACGTATGCTGCTGCCATTGCAGTAGCGATTACTGGGCCGGAAAAATATAGGAGCCGCTGACACAAAAAGAAGAAGGCGGGAAAAGTTCTGCGTTTAAGTACATTTAGTGAGTGAATCACAGAAAAAAGACCGGCAACGCTTCCGTGACTCCTACGGTATCGCGGTCGTCTATGGGCGGCGTTGATTGCTTTCCATCAGGCGGCACGCTTGCTCGTGTGCCCTCCTATTCCGTATAAAAAAAATATCGTCGTCCCTGAATCTTTCATCGTGACCATATTAATCGATATGACTGAAGCACAATTGAGATGTAGTGTCTTCTGAAAACAATTAATTTGTATGAATTGATCAGAAAATTAATTTTTGCATTTATTTTTTTTTAAGTTCTACTGGAATTTCATATTAAAATCTTTGAGTTCCGCAGTTGTAGTAGTGTACTTAAATACTACTAAAGTACTTAAATACTACAGCAAGCGGTCGTCAATTTAAGGGTTAGTACTCATATCTTTAACAAAACGATGAGTTGGGGGATAAGAGAATAATTAACATTTTATGACGCCATTTTGAAATTAATTTAAATATCATCGTTACTTAGACAGTTAACGAATTCCCACGGTGATACATTATTTAAGACCAACCGTAATCCAAACCAATCTAGTTTTATAACGAGACAAATAATGCAATTATCGATTTAATTCCTGACATAACAGTATCCTGGGACTTTTCCCGCCAAATGACATCAGTGACGTTGTGTTTTTATTTCATTTGTATAATCTTATTATTATTGTATAATCTTATTATTGTTTAATTGTGGTGGTGTATTATACAATATAGTTCGATTAAGGCGTATAAGTGAAGTGATATGATATAAATGCGTGTATCGTGACTTTTTAAGTTGACTGAAAAAGTCCATAGAAGGTTTTGGTAGAATAGCCACCATTTTATCAAGACGTAACGTGATAAGCTAACTAGTTATATATCAAGACATAATGTTATCGTGTTTTACTTGACACTGGCATATTAGTTATAATTAATTGCCTAATAAATAAATAAATAATCGCGATCAGTGTGTTCTACTCATACTCTTACGGCACTAAAACGTGAATGCTGGAGTCCATCTGCTTCACAAAATCAGAGTCAGCCAGAGGGCTATGCTCGGAGTTTCTCTGGTGCATATGATTCAAAATGAACAAATGCGCCAAAGAACTAAAGTCACCGACATAGCCTTTCGAATTAGCAAACTAAAGTAGAAATGGGCTGGTCACGTTTGTCGAAAATCCAACAATCGTTGGAGCAGACAACTGCTGGAGTGGAGACCGCGTCTCGCGTTAACGTAATGTGGGACACCCTCCGGCTAGATGGTGCGACGATCTGCGCAGAGCGGCATACATCTGCAGAAACTGGATGCGTGAAGCCGAAGATCAGGCTAGGTGGCGCGTCTAGGAAGCCTATGACTAGCAGTGGACTGCCGCAAGCTGTTGATGGTGATGAATAATGCCATTATTACGTACAAAAAATTATAAACGTTAAAATGTATGAATGATGAATATAGGGGTGACAATTTACAGCTAGACGTTGTCCTTCCTGAGGGCTTCCATCCCTAAAGATTTGGATGAATTATTCTAAGCTAGCGTTTTTATCCAAACAATTTGTGTGTTGTTATCACATGCCAAAAATATTATGGTACGAAAATTGTTATTATATATAATAGAAGGTGATATTATATAACAATGAAAGTTGAAGCTTAGTGCTTTCACACTAAGCCTCAACTCAATCTCGATCTTAACTGTTCTGGGGAATCGTGTTTTGGAAGCGAAACACGGATTACGGGTTTTCTTTGTTCTTATCTTTGTCGAGTTTGCTCTCTGTTACTCGATAGAGAACTAAAATAACATACAGTACTAGCAGTAAAGTATTTTATACACATTTTTTGTGTCTTTTACCGTTAGATAAAATTCAAAGTATTTATTAACTATATAACATTTAGTATTTGTTAAATATATTTATAATTATTAAAGTTTTCGAAATAGTACAAAGAAGACACAATCTCCAACTACGTTTAATGTCATACATACATATCAGCACGCCTGTTTCCCGTAGGGGTAGGCAGAGACCACAGATCTCCATCTGCTACGATCTCGGCATACTTTCCATGCTACTTCGACACTCATCACTCTCTTAATGCAAGCTCGTCGGTTAAGGGTACTCTTGCCCTGGCCTTTCTTAAAAACTTCGCCAATTTTCTCAACATATGTTTTCCTTCGTCTTCCCCTACCGACCCTCCCATCCGCAACGTAAATTTCTTTCGCCAGTCGTTTTTCATCCATCCTCTCTATATGCCCAAACTATCTAATCCCTTCATCAGCATCCCTTTCTCAACTTTTGTCACGACACCTTTTACTCCACATCACTCTCTTATATTTTCATTCCTTATTCTATCATTCAAAGTTACCATACACATACTTCTTAATGCTCATTTCCACCGCATTCACTCTGCTTTCATGACTCTTTTGCCAAACCCAAATTTCACTACCGTACATCAGAGTTGGAACAAGCCCCCTGATGAACTGCCAGTCGGGCTGCTTTAAACATATTCAGATTTTTCATAAAGGAGTGCAACCAAATTAACAGCTTTCACTTGCCTTTCAATGTCACCTTCACATTCACAATGTTTCATGTTAGTAATGCAAAGTCAACATTTACTTTGCTTAGATCCGCGAATATAATTTTTTCGCGGATTTTAGCAAAGTGAGTTCTGACTAATATTTTACTAAGTAATGCTTCAATTTACTCGTTTTTATCACTGTAAAACAACTGCACACGTAGGAGGTATAACCACATAACAAAAATAAATTAACTTAAACGGTTTAAATATTATAATTAAAGTCATAATTTATAAAATGTGTATTATGAGCCTACATGAGCGTTTTAATATTGCTTTTGTAACATCAACTTGGTACGTAATTAATTAAGGGCAAATGAATAATTTATAAACAACGTATGTAAATATAATTGCTATTTCAAAACGTACCTTATAACGTTAGTTTATGTGAGAAATTAATATATGATATATACTTTATACTAACGCAATAATTTTCATTTGTATGATATTCATTAACAGCCTACATCTGACCGTTACACGGATAACTTAAATGTAGTTTGACCTCTACCGGCCACAAAGAGCGATATCTTCATTCGAAGCCGTTTTTTTCTGGCCGTGAACCATTGATTTTGATCTTGAATTACGACGCAATAGAAACTAAATATTTTTTTTTATTTTACGTTTAAGGTTATTACTTTTTGTTAAAAGTTGAAACAACTAATCATCGTTGGCACTCCATTCTGGAGTAACATATCTTGGATTTCTTCGTATGGATTGTTCATACAGCGAAGTGCTTAGTGCATCAGGATTTGACTGAGCCATCGCCTGTTTCCATCTGTATGTAATGTTAATTAATACGTTATAATTTAATATGTGCAAATAGTCATGTATATTACTGTATAGAAGGTAATAAATTAATCTGTCTCTCTATCTTAAGTTGACTGCAAAAATCCATAGAAGATTGTGAAAGAAAAAAAATCCTTTATGAAAAGTCACAATGTGTCTAAATCAGCCCGACTGGCGGTTCATCAGGGGGTGCTTGTTCCAACGCTAATACACGGTAGTGAAAGTTGGGTTTGGCAGAAGAAGCATGAAAGCAGACTGAATGCGGTGGAAATGAGAGCATTAAGAAGTATGTGTAGTGTAACCTTGAATGATAGAATAAGAAATGAAGATATAAGAGAGCAGAGTGGAGTAAAAGAAGGTGTTGTGACAAAAGTAGAAAAAGAGATGCTTAGATGGTTTGGACATATAGAGAGGATGGATGAAAGACGACTGGCAAAAGAAATTTACCTTGCGAACGTGGATGGAAGGGCCGGAAGAGGAAGACCACGAAAAATGTACCTTGACCAAATTGCTGAACTTTTTAAGAAAGCCACCGGTTGAGGGTACACCCTCAACCGGTGGCTTGCACGAGTATAATAATGAGTGTGGAGGAAGCAAGGGAAGTATGCCGAGATCGTAGCAGATGGAGATCTGTGGTCTCTGCCTATCCCTACGGGAGACAGGCGTGACGATATGTATGTATGTATGTATGTACGATTGTGGTTGAATGATCATAACTTTATCAAGTCACCCTTATATAGTATATTTCATTCTATTTGATGTTATTATATTTCATTTGACACTGGCATAACAGAGCTAACTGCCATAAAATAAAAAGAAAAAATAAAGATACATCAAATGACAGTTACGTTCCTTGCCACTCTAAAATAATCAAAGCGCCATCATATATTTATACTTCATAAACAAATGTATCAAATATGCACAGCTTAGTGAACGTTTGCCTTTAAAAAAAACACTTTATGAGCCAATGAATCAAGGAAATGAATAAATTTAATAATGTTGAATAATGTATACACATTTATCCTCCACTCATAATTACACAAAACGGTATTTTTTTTCTTTCAAGAAAAATAAAAGGTTTCGCTTAAAAGAAGTTTATCTATGTGAGTTAAAGAGGCTTCTTATTAATTTACGTAAAAAAAGAGATTTTTATCATAATATTGGCTGAAGGGTCGATTTTTTAAGTAAGTTGATGAAAATTTTATTTACCTATTATTCAACAAAGAATATTATTAGAAAAAAATCTACCCAAACAGAACTCGTGCCCGTGGCTTGTCACAACTCCTAAACTTTTTACTACTGTGTATGTGCTAGTGTTTTTTTAATGTAATAGAAAGACAACTAGGCTAAAGCGTATCTGATGGTAAGCAAACAGCGCCTCCCATGGACTTGAGTTAATTTGCGTTGCCTATCTTAAGGATTGGTTATATGATATGGTTGTGAATAATGGGCCCCTCCCATTATTCACAACCATATCATATAACCAAAAAAAAGGATTTGATGAGAGAAGAAGCAAAAATTTAATGGAAGAAAAGGAAATACAAGAAAGACAAAGAAATCGGGACTCTGGATGGGGATCTATCACTTAACGCCGATATTCTTTGAATGGCTTGCTTTGAATTTATATATATATATATATATATATATATATATATATATATATATATATATATATATATATATATATATATATATATATATATATATATATATATATATATACATACATACATACATACATATGATCACGTCTGTTGAGGGGTGGGGGAGGGTGTTGGGCCTCTGGAACTCTCGCTCACCGTACGAAGCGCGGTAGCTAATCTACCACTCAGACGCAGGTTTTGCGGAAGTGTGATATTTCCCCAGGTGAGCCGGCCCATTCATGCTACAGACAAATATTAAAAAGTCTTCGTCAGCAGCGTGGATTTACCACTATCAGAACTTCTACAAAGAAAAAAGTGTGACACGCTAAAACTCCTGTAGTCATTTTATTCCAATAAAATATTTGAAAAAAATGATTCGACTGATAAATTGATAAAATTTCGAAACACCGCGGAGCCATATTGCAAATATGAGAATAAAAAATCAAGTGAAAGCTTTTTATTATAGATAAGAGGAAGACTGATTCTTGCTGACATGTTATCTAAGTTATAGGGCCCGACGTCTGACACGAATTTGTTCTGCCAAAGCGGGCAGATATCGGCAAAAACTTTGCGTCCCCGAACTTCGCTGTTACGTCATGACTGAATATACGCACGTGGGTAATCAATGACCACTGTTATTATGAATAGTTATTTTTCATCGCTGTGAAGAATAAAGGTCGGATGTTTTCGAGTACATTAATCATGTAATTACATACATATATTCACGCCTATATCCCGTAGGGGTAGGCAGAGACCACAGAACTCCATCCGCTACGATCCCTGTACACTCTCCCTGCTTCCTCCACACTCATCCATTTTTTCATCCATCCTTCCTCACACATTCATCGTACCGTAATGGCTCTCCGTTAGTCGCTTCTTGCCCTCGTGTGGGAATCAGGACCTGACGGGTGGCGAACCACGTCGCCGTCGTTTTTTTAACCTTCCTATACCCGCGCGTTTGTCTGAGAGACCGACAGAATGATTTTTCGATTTTAAATAAAGAACGAATAATGCTAGTTTAATGAACTTGGTCACACGTCACGTCAATTTCAAGGTCGTATCAAATTAGGCAAGTACTAGAAAGTTCATTAAACTAGCATTATTCGTTCTTTATTTAAAATCGAAAAATCATTCTGTCGGTCTCTCAGACAAACGCGCGGGTATAGGAAGGTTAACAAATTAGATATATTAAAATTCAACATAGTGAATCCTCTGCTGGGGCTGACCCCCATCCTCCGCCAGGGAGGATGGAGGTCAGCCTTAAACTTAAAATAATATTATAGGTAATGTTTAATGGGCTGTAAATAAAGTATATACAGTGTTAAGCATTTTTACCTTTTGTTAGATATAATGGTAAACACATAACGCTCTTTGTGTCAGATGAAAAATTATACAAAAGAAAAAAAGACCATAAAATTGAGTTTTTTTGTTTTTAATTTAATTTTATAATATAATTCCTTTCGTCGTACAATAAATACAAGGTGAAATTTATTTCATAACTCTCCTTTGTAACGTAGAACGTACGTTGGTATGTCTCAAATATTTGTTTACGTTTCCAAAGGCTCTCTGAGGTTTTTAATATTTTTGTGAGAAATGTATTTATAATGTTTTAAAAATTTATGTGAAATTACAAAGTATTTTATTTTAATAAACACTGTTGTTCGAAGAATACTCTCTAGATATACGATATATTAAAATGAGGCTAGGTAAATCTTGTGGTTGCAGGGTAAAAGAAAGTTCAGTTAGCTACCTTTAAAGAGAAGATTAAATCATATTTGGTCAGAGAGTATCTTTGCCTAGCCGCTTGTCCGGTTGTTATGGTATTGGTACACGGGTGTGCTACCCCGGCCTCCCGAGCTACTACCGTATCACTCCTTGTCTTCCGTTGCCGTAGTATCATATTCTTATCATCCTGTGTAAATCATTCTTTCGTTTCCTTTCTTCTCTATCTTATCCGCCAATCCACGATCTGCCGTACCAATGGATGCATGACTATGGGCGAGCTTAGTCGCACACTTGCGACCCATGTTCCGGGATCGGGCTCGCCCGGGTACTATAGTGCCTTGCCTCAGCATGCGGGATCTTCTGGGACTGACATCCATCCTCCCTTGCGTCTCGTGGGATTTACAATGACGAATTCTAATATACCTAATTTGTTAAAAGTGAAGGCGACGTGGTTCGTCACCCGTCACGTCCTGATTCCCACAAGGGCGAGAAGCGACTAGCGGAGAGCTGTTTTGCTACGATGAATGTGAAAGGAAGGATGGATGAAAAGATGGATGAGTGTGGGGGAAGCAAGGGAGGTGTGCCGGGATCGTAGCGGCTGGAGATCTGTGGTCTCTGCCTACCCATACGGGACCCATAGGTACAGGCGTCACGATATGTACGTTTGTATGTAATTAAATTCAGTTATTATCTCTCACTATTTTTTACAAGGACCCTTTTAGAGAAATATTAATCTATGTTCCTTATCTAAAGCGAATTGAGATTCAGATTCGGAATAAATAGGCCATACGTACATACATATATTTATCCCGATGTGGTAATGGCGCACAATCGTGTTAACAATGATCAACACATCTGATAATGTTATGAATACACCATTTCAACATTGAGGCTAAAGTAAGTAGAAATCTTTTAACTTATAACTATAATATATATGTGAAATATTAAGTTTTGAAATAAATATAAGTTCGATTTCAAATCTCAAATCAGATCGTACATCGTGCAATGAATCCAATTATTTCTGGAATCCAGACATATAGCCGCAATGATTGGAAAGATCAGATCAAAGGTTATCCCTCATCCCAAGAGATACCTGATCCAAATTTATTTCTATATCAGTGGAACCTTATCTTAGACGCACTTACCGCCTACACATCGAAATGTCAATGTCGTTGACTCAAAGGTTATGAAAGTTCTCTACTATCTATATATATATACATATATATATATATATATATATATATATATATATATATATATATATATATATATATATATATATATATATATATATATATATATAGAATTTCGTTGTTTATAATAATTAAAAAAAGAAAATAAAAATTTAAAAAAATATTAGATTTGAACTTATTTTTTAGAATTTATTGTAAACAAAATGTAACAAGTCTTCAACCAGTGCGTCCTGCCCGTACTCTCTTACGGTACCGAGACGTGGACACTGACAGTCCGTCTCCTCGCAAAGCTCAAAGTCGCTCAGAGGGCTATGGAGAGAGCTACGCTCGGGGTTTCTCTGGTGGACAGAATTCGAAATGAAGAAATTCGCCGGAGAACCAGAGTCACCGACATTGCTCTTCAAGTTAGCAGACTGAAGTGGCAATGGGCTGGACACGTTTGTCGGAGAACCGACAATCGTTGGAGTAGACGAGTGCTGGAGTGGAGACCGCGACTCGGCAAACGTAGTGTGGGACGCCCTTCTGCTAGATGGAGCGACGATCTGCGCAAGGCAGCTGGCAGAGACTGGATGCGTGTAGCCGAAGATCGGGCTAGGTGGCGCGCCTTGGGTGAGGCCTATGTCCAGCAGTGGACTGCCGCGGGCTGTTATTGATTATTGATTATTGAAAATGTAACACTTTATATCACTCGTATTTTGTACAAGTACATGTCGGCGTATTAGAAATATGATTATTTAATTATTTTATGCAATAGATAAAACTTATTATAAATTCATATGTTATGGTGCCACTTATTGGCTGATGATAAAATAATTGTAATTGGTGTAAAATAAATTATTTAGAATCGTGTAAAAATCGTATAAATGTGTATTTTGAACAGTAGGCTGATTTTTAAGAATTTTTTTGTAGAAATTTCATTTGTTATTAAAGATATTGTTGCTACGAAGCAAACCTATTTTAATATTTATTGCAATTTGTTCACTGTGTATATTCGCCCTCCCAATTTTGCGAATAAAGCCGAAATACAGTGGGCACCAGATTCATTTTGCCCGCGGGCCCTTTTAGCCTGCGGGCCCAGATGTCGATAAAGCTGTGAAATCCAATAGGCTACCACCATTAGGAAGAACTTTTTTTCTTTTACCGAACTAGGGAATACTTTTTATTTGTGCTACGCATAAGGTACTGTAATATATTATATCCTTCATGACTGACACTTAAGGGATTTCCTAGAAACCGTCGCAATATACGAACTGGTTATTACAATTTTGATAATATAAAATTGTATGTTTGTATTTATCGTGATCAATGATGATATATTTGAGATTTAATCATCATCATCATCATGAGTCTACGACAGTCCACTGCTGGACATAAAACTCGTAAGTCGGTCACCTAGTCTGACCAGCCGCCCTGCTCAAATTGTGCTCTATCTAGCCGGGAAGATTCCCACACTACATTTGCCAAGACGTGATCTCCATTCTAGCATTCGTCTACTTCAACGGTTGTTGGTACTCCGACAGACATTACCAGCACATTGCTAATTTTGTTTTAATCATATAAAATATATGAGAACTGAAGTCATCAACATAGTCTTTCGAATAAGCAAACTGAAGTAACAATGGGCTGGTCACGTTTCTCGGAGATACGACAATCGTTGGAGCAGACGAGTGCTGGAGTGGAGACTGCGTCTAGGCAAAAAACACATTTATATGAATTTTATAATTTATTCTTAATAATTTATTTTACACAAATTACAATTAATATAATTGTTTTATATAAACCAACATTATTCTTATATCATCAGTATTGGCTGATGATATAAGAATAATGTTGGTAGCGCCTCAAGACAAAAAATTAAGTTTTGTCTATTGTAATTAAGTTTTGACCCGGTTAGATGGTGAAACGATCTGCTCAGGACGATCGACAACTGGATATGTGAAGGTAGAAGATCGGGTTAGGTGGCGCTTTTTGTAGCAGATTTATGATTATTAATGGAGTCAGGCGTTACTTTGCGGAAATCCATCACTATATGGACAGTCAAAAGTTTTACTTAGCTAAGATCCGCGACAAGCAAAACAATAACAGAAAATTAATAATGTGTGTTTTTCTGTTGGATTAAGTGGATTTATTTGGAACTTAAACCAAAAACTTACCGAAAATCGGCCATCAACTCTCCACCCACCAACCACTGTACACAAAACCAAACATACATTACCGCTTTTCCATCTTGTAAACGACAGGTGTTTCGCCCCAACACGAGGCATCTTCAGGTATAGTAAACTCTACGGAAGAAAATTTTCGGTTTTCTTCCAAATAAAGTTAAGTTCCAAATAAATCCACTTAATCCAACAGAAAAACACACATTATTAATTTTCTGTTATTGTTTTGCTTGTTGCGGATCTTAGCTAAGTAAAACTTTTGACTGTCCACATAGCAGATTTATGACTAGCAGTGAATTATCGCAGGCTGTTGTTGATATAAAATATATATAATATATAGAAAGATAAGTCCTTAATAATTTGTATGAATATGAAATAAGTTAAAAGCGTGAATTGTCAACGTTTAAAATGCCGAGTAGAATTGTACCATAAACCCGCTATCTCCAAACACTGTGTTTTGAAAGCGGAGCACGCGTCGGGGATTTTCTTTGTTCTTATCTTCTCGTCAACTTTCTTAGCTGTTTCGCGATCGAGAACAAATTTCACGTATACATACAAATACGTATGTCGCGTATATTTCACATCTCACATACATATGAGCACGTCTAATGTTTATTCCAAGAGGGATTCAGGTACTGAATTATTTCGTACTTTCTTACATTTAATTACATGAACAACTTAGTCTTCTTGCATATTGAAGAGTTATGTATTATTAAAATTATAACGAACTATTCGGACACATAGATAAGTTGTGTTGTATGATAGCTATACGGAAACCGATCAAACACCTTTCGAATTAACCGGAGCACAACCACATGGATGCTTTCCATCCTAAAGGCCCCCGCTATAACGTCATTACGTACATAGCTGGGTCTGCGTTTGCGCTGCGTTTCTTAGGTCAGACACCAACAGGCCGGCGCAGCATAAGTCAAGCGGGAGCGAACTTACGCCTTTTAAGCAGCTCACAAAGCTGTGGGATTCGATAACCAAGAAATTGAAAAGGTTACAAAAAATCGGTAAGCTTACTTAAAACTTGTCGTAAATTATCTGCTGTATTTGAAAGCAATTGAAAAAATTTGAGACATTTAATTTAAGTTTTAGTACGCCGTGGTAAGAATAGTTTTTCAATGGCGGCTTCATCTTATAGTTAGCTGCAACGAAACCTTATAGATTTAAAGCACTGACTCATGTTTGGAGCAATGCCAGTACAACTGTGTGTTAATCCAAACTAATCTCACGATTTAGCACTAGCCCGACTGGAGGTAAACTGTTCCATTAATTGATAAATCTAGGGGGTAGGTTGTAAATAAATGCAACAACAAGTAATATAAAATATTTTTTTTAAGTCAAGTCCTACTATTATATCCTGCTAATATCTTATATAAGAGAATTTTTGTTCCTCCCATATATTATGAAATTAAAATTAATTAAATAAATTTAATTAATGAATTAATATTTGTAAATAACTGTATTAACATCATCCACTACAAGTTTTAAAAAAATATATTTAAACTTGAGTGGATTAATAAAAAGTATTTTATTTATATATAAAAATTTTGAACAAATAAATATACAAATAAATATATGCAGGGAGAGCGTCAACTAATAGGAATTGAAAAAGAGGATATTTTAGGTGTTTCTTTCGCCATTTCTTTTCCGGTTCATGTGATCCAAATAAAGATACTATTCTTTCTTTGATATAAGAAATTAACATTACTTAAATCAAAAACAAAAAGAACGCATTTTATTATTAAATACTTGAAGAATAATCGACTTACTGATGAGGCGATCACTCACGAATCAATGGTCGCGGTTTCGATTCCAAGTCTGAATACCCAATCCACCTTGGACAAGCATGCTGTTTTTGTGTCCAGTCCTCTAGAAATGGGAAGGATCGTGCCTAGCATTGGGACATATGAGACGAAATATTAGTGGTCATATCAAAGGGAGAAAATAATTACATGAGTATTAAATAATTACCGACTGATTGCCTCAGTGACATCGTTGCCGCTTATACGATCAATGGTCGCGGGTTCGATGTCCCCGTCGGTATACATTGGTATTTATTATACATAGTATACACATAGGTATTTATTCCGATTCTGGATGTCCCGACAATCCACTTTGGATAACCGTGATGGGTTAGTGTCCATCTGTATAATAATAGGGAGAACCGTGCCTGACAGTGGAAGAAATGGGATAAAGCGGTACCATCACCACTGGCCGAAACGTGAACACTGACAGTCCGTCTGCTTCACAAGCGCATAGTCGCTCAGGGACTCTGAGCATAGCTCTCTTTGACAGGTACATATGTTGAGCTATTGAATATAGAGAGCTATGCTCGGAGTTTCTCTGGTAGATATGATCCGGAATGAACATATCCGCCAGATCTCTAAAGTCACCGACATAACATTTCGAATCAGCAAACTAAAGTGGCAATGGGATCACAATTGTTGTTCAAACAATCACATTTGTTGGAAATCCGACAATCATTGGTGTAGACGAGTGCTGGAGTGTAGACCGCGTCTCAGTAAACGTAGTGTGGGACGCCCACCGGCTTGATGGTGCAACGCGCTGCGCAGGGCGGCTGGCAGAAACTAGATGCGTGAAGCCGAAGATCGGGCTTGGTGACGTTTCATGGGGGAGGCCTATGTCCAGTAGTGGATTGCCGCTGTTGATTGATCATTACTGAGTTAATTCGGTTCATCATAAAATATGATAAAGAAAGTCCATGATTTATTTCTGTTATTAAAAGAAACTATCATTTGTAATAAATTGAAATAACAGTTTTGAAAACGTTATCTAATTAAAATTGGTACTTGAATTAATTGAAATAGAGATGATTTTAGAGAAGCAATGATAAAACTAGCTTAGTACATTGGGTGCAACAAATCGTCACGAATCCGACGCAGTGATTCATGCTTGGCCCGACGCCAGTACAAATGTGTTTTAAGCCGAACTTATCACAAGGTTAAGCTCTTGAGCAAACTAATGTTAGGAGTAACTAAGCTGGACTTCAATTAATTAACGAGCAAGAATTATTCATTTAATACAGAATCAAGATTTATTTTGCCTTGCAGTTCTCGGCATAGAATAGGATCACTCATCGCCCCGTTAGCTATCAAGCTTTCATCAGCGCTTTCTCGCTATGTGGATTACGCTGTTCGTTTACATGTAGGTTCTACATGTAAACGAACAGGAACTAGGAAAACTACAGCTTCAATAAGTGGCACCATAAGAACGACGTATGGTTGTACTCCCAGAAAATCCTTAGTAGTGGGGAGATATCCCCGATACACGCTTTTACGACCCTATCGGGGCATGAAGGATTTTCGTCATCGTCGTCGTTCAGTCCATGTACTGGACTGGACTCGTCGAACGGATTATATAGTTCCACTTCTTTTAATAGACCTTCTCTGACTTATGAAGACTGGCACCCAATTCAGCATAACTATCTTCGCAAAGCTGTTTAGAAACACTTGGGCATTATGGCTGTATTGTTTTTTCAGGTTCAGGTTTTCGTTTTCAAATACAAAAACTCGCTTGACGAATCAGACTTCAATACTGTATACTATGATTTTGATCTAGTAAGGGATTCTGTATAGTGTATCATTACACTGTTAGAAGGTCGATTATTTTAAGATATACATTCGATCTTCATCCACACGCAATTCGTACAAACATTTGTCACGATAAATAATTCATGGGGATTGATTTTCAATTCAGTACTCATTGAGAAAACGAAGTTATATAATCAATATCAAAAATCAGCGGCAAATCTACTTACATCGCTGATTCTTTAAACTTTGCGAGTAATTTCCAATTTTTGCTATAACTATTATACGACTATCAAACAAAATATAATAACATCAAGTATCTAATTAAAATGTCGCGTTACGTCTTTATAAAATGGTGATTATTCTACCAAAATCTTCTATAGACTTTTGCGGTCAATTTAAAAAGTCACGTATTTATTTTATTCATTCATTCATTTGAATTAATGGCTTTTAATAGTGCCAAAATAGCACGGACGATTTCACCAATGTCACGTAGAAGGGAGAAGACATGAAGGAGATTAATCAGTGAGGTTGAGATAAGAAAGTTATAGAATGCACAGGACACTTATGAGATTGAACGGTACGGTCGGGGTAACAATGGAATAGAATGGAGAGGACACGAAGGAGATTAATAGGTATTTATTTTATATCACTTCACTTATAACTACTAATTAAATAATATAATTATACTAACATAAGATTATTAATGGAGTCAGGCGTTACTTTGCGGAAATCCATCACTATATGGACAGTCAAAAGTTTTACTTAGCTAAGATCCGCGACAAGCAAAACAATAACAGAAAATTAATAATGTGTGTTTTTCCGTTGGGTTTAGTGGATTTATTTGGAACTTAAACCAACGACACGTGTCAAACACGTGTCGTGTACAAGATGGAAAAGTGATAGTGTGTGTTTGGCGTTGTGTATAGTGGTTGGTGGGTGGAGAGTTGATGGCAGATTTTTCGGTAAGTTTTTGGTTTAAGTTCCAAATAAATCCACTAAACCCAACGGAAAAACACACATTATTAATTTTCTGTTATTGTTTTGCTTGTCGCGGATCTTAGCTAAGTAAAACTTTTGACTGTCCATAACATAAGATTATTAAAATTAAATACATTTTACATTACATAATCAATAATAATTATTAAAGATACACTCTTGCCTCTTACACATATACACGTTCACACACACACACACACACACACACATATATATATATATATGTATATATATATATATATATATATATATATATATATATATATATATATATATGTAAATCCATAATTGGCTGGGATTTTGTATTAAATAAATAAATAAAATTGAATATTATTCTAAATAGAAATAGAGACTATTTTGAAATAGCAATGACAAACTGGCTCAATACGTTGCCCGTAACAAATCGTCACAAACAGTGGAACACGCGTTTCTGTAACTAGCGAGCAGGGTATAAATATTAGATCTCGATGCTGATCTCCATTGCCTGGACTTCAGGTCGAGGTAGCGATAGCGATGTCTCCATATCCCAATCGTTAATCTGGTCCGTCGTTCGTCTCCGATCCGCCAGGGACAGTGTGGCGGATGGGGAATTTCTTATGGGAGTGATGATTAATGGAGTCAGGCGTTACTTTGCTAAAAAGCATTACTATATGGATAGTCAGAACTTTTACTTAGCTAAGATCCGCGACAAGCAAACAAAAACAGTAAAATAATAATGTGTGTTTTCTACTGGAAGAGATGGATTAAACCGTCGGCAACTCTCCACTTCCCAAACACTATCAAAAACACCTAACACACACTACCACCTAGCACACGACACGTGTTTCGTGACTAAATACAAGACATCATTAAGTATAGTAGACTCTACGGAAGACTTAACAGTTGTGTTCCCCGTAAATCCACTTCTTCCAGTAGAAAACACACATTATTATTTTTTCTGTTTTTGTGTGCTTGTCATGGATGTTAGCTAAGTATGAGTTGTGACTGTCTTCTCGTAGGAACAATCGTCCCATAGGATGGCAGGGTTGAAATGTTTAGCTCACTTAAAGCTCAAAAAAGCGTACGTTTGGTTTAGAATTATAAAGTTATATTACTTGAGAAATTTTCTTAAGGGAATTAAAAGCGACTTCAAATCATTAAAAGTTTAGCTGCGCTTTGTACCAAGTTAATTAGCATAAGTCTACATAAGCCTTCAATTAGAAAAGAAAACAATTCACTTTGAAGATATAAAATGATAAATCCTCCAATAAATGATTCTACAAGCCGATATAATTAAAAAAAACAGGCTATTCTGATATTTATTCGCGTGGTTCCACATGAAACATTCTTCTTCTTCTAAGAGTACCTCTCCGATTAGCGAAGGTTGGCAGCCAATTCAGCACAACTCTCCTCCTCCTTCGCGAGATGCAGCAGTTCTGGAGCATTCGCTATCCCGGACCACTCCCTGATATTACGTAGCCAAGACTTTCTTCTTCAACCAATTTGTCTTTTGCCTGCGATTTTTCCCATCATGATCAGTTGCAGTAACTTGAAACATTACATACGTTAATTCAAAATAACTTTTGTAGATAATGTTCATTTCATCATCAACTCACGGCAGTCCATAACTGGACAAAATCTTCCTTCAAAACACACTATGTAGCTCAATCTTTGTGTCAATGAATCCAGTTTCTGACTGCCGCCGAGTGTAAAACTGACCCCCCCCCCGTCTCTCAAACATTAATTCTTTTCTTCTCACACTATATGCCATCTCCATTCCAGCACTCACTTACTCCAACGATTGTCAGTTCTCCGACATGGGACTAGATTGAACTTTAATACAAAAAAATGAAAAAATATTGAATATTTTAATTTATTTTTGTTAGGGGTACGAAGACAAGCGGGTAAGCGCGTCGCTTGATGGAAAACTTTCAACGCAGCTTAAGACATCCGCAAAACCATAGGTAAGCAGTTGCAATCTGCAATAAGAAGCGTTGCCTATAGTGCACGAACTAAATATATCTGTATTATTACTAAAATTCTTATTTAAAGTTTCAACTAAGGTAATAATGATTGTACTGGAATTTAGTTCTAATACATAATACAATAGAAGATACGAACTGACTGCCTAAGATTATAAGCTCAATCCTCATGCTATTACACATATTATAAATTCAATTTTAACGTGGTTACAAAAAAATCTTAATCGGGCTTGCATGAGAAGAGGAGAGTGATGAGTGTGGAAGAAGCAAAGAAAGTATGCCGAGATCGTAGCAGATGGAGATCTGTGGTCTCTGCCTACCCCTACGGGAAACAGGCGTGACAATATGTATTTATGTAAAAAATTATATATATGTATAATCCTTTACACATTAATGTGAATCTCCTGTATGAATTAAAGTAAACAAAAACTAATAAACATAACATGATTATTAATAAAGCGAAAAAAAATATTGATATTATTAATAAAAATAAGAGAATTAATAGCTTTAAATGTTGTTTCTTTTTACGAGTAAAATATTTTACTTAGATCTTAAAATAATATAAAACATATTGTAAGTTAGATTTAATTAAATAAAATATATTTACAGAGCAACGTATAAAAACTCTTCATTTTAGTAAGATTCAAGGGATACAGTATAAACGAAATAAATGAATAATATTATAAGACAACATTATACAAATATAATATATCACGTATTCCCATAAAAATAAAGGGTAAAGTTTATAAAACGGCACCGACCGCTGGAAGGAGAAAAGACGCATGAACACAAGGTACGTACCAATGAAATGAGGATGCTGAGATGGGCGAGTGGTGTGACTGGGCTTGACAAAATTCGCAACGAATATACACGAGGAAGCTTTAAAGTCGCACCAATAACTGATGAAATCTCCGAAAACCGCCTTCGTTCGTATGGTCATGCCAAAAGACGTTAAATCGACCACGTGGTACGAATTGCTTTGTATCTACATGAGAAGAGAAAAGTAGGGACCGCCCGCCATCGACCTGGTGGGCAAATATAAAAAGAGAGCTCAAGACAGCGCAAATCATGAAAAGACCTAACAAAGATTAGCGTGGCGCAAATAAGTGAGAAGACCGGCCCCAAATAACGGGAACAGGGACGGAAGAAGAAGATACATATATATCTGACCTTGTACAAAACCCAAATAATAATTAATAAATGATATGTATGTTTTATTTTAATATATGTCATTATATCATTATATTATTTATTACTACGGATGCAAAAGATGCTTAGCGTATGTGACGGAAACCAGTAACTGTCTGCGAACACAAGGCGTGGTTAAACGTGTACGTACAGATGAAAAAAATCCTAATGCTCTTGAGATTTGACCGTATTTATCAACTCACACAATTATGAACTTTAATATTTTCGGATCAAAGTTGAATTTTGTATGAGAAGCATAATAGGCATATGCTTTTTCCTGCATGGTTCTTTTGTAAATGATTAAATCCGTTAATGATGCTATCACACTTAATATTTAAGCAATGAGCATCATTCAAAATATTTAACCGTTTGTCTCAGTGACTAGAATGCTTGACTTTCTAAACCAAGGCTACTGGGATCAAATGCAAGACAAAACAAGAATTTGCTTAACCAAAATGTCCGTAGATATTTTTTACATACAAATATATTATCTTCACGCCTGTTTCCCGTCGGGGTAGGCAAAGATCTTTTATGGTCCATTTGCTATGATCTCAGCATACTTTGTTTGCTTCATCCAGACTCCTCACTCATCACTCATCACTCATACAAGGTATTTTCTTCTTGGGTAGTCCAACGAGAACATACCTTGACCAAATTGCCGATGTTCTTAAGAAAGACCAGGTCCGAAGTAACCTTAACTGGATATTTTTAGAGCTTATACATGTTCCATGGGGACTTTATTTTGGAAGAACTGGAAATTTAAACCCACGTGGATGGTGGGGTATTCAGATTTGGAATAAATACTTGTAGGCATCACATATTGATGCGGGAATCGGAGCAATTGATTCCGAAAGCGGTAACTTTATCCCAGATCCAATTACTTTTTGGATGAAATTTGTATAATTCCATTGCTTTTCCCCTAGGCTGGACTCAAAAAATAATCAATGATTAGGTTTTTCATTAGATTAAGCAAAAACATGAACTTTTCTAGATCGTCAAAAGCAGAAATGTTGCTCACCTGGGTGACATTCATGACATGAGCAGGTATAATGCGCTGCAACTAATCATGATGGGAGAAGTCGCGGCCAAAAGACGGATTGGTCGGAGAAAAGTCTTGGCTACATTATATCAACGTATTTCATTAAAACTGAATCCCACGCACCGCCACTCTATGGAATATCCTTTAGCGGTAATTCCAAAGCGATACATTAAAACCTTCAAAACACAAGCCTACTCTTATCTCAAAGGCCGGCAACGCATTCGCAATGCCTAGGGTGTTGCAGACGTGTACGCGACGTTGATTGCTTTCCATCAGGCGAAACGCTCCCTCGTTTGCCTCCCTATTCCATGAAAAAATTAGAGAGAGAAAAGAGATAGTGATAAGAAGATAGTCATGTGCTGTTTATATATGGCGCCTTTTGTAATGGCGAGTCACTTTTCGGTTGTCTTCCGTAGAGTCTACTATACCTGAAGATGCCTCGTGTTAGAGCGAAACACGTGTCGTTTACAAGATGGAAAAGTGGTAGTGTGTGTCTGGTGTTGTGTATAGTGGTTGGTGGGTGGAGAATTGATGGCCGATTTTCGGTATGTTTTTGGTTTAAGTTCCAAATAAATCCACTTCATCCAACAGAAAACCACACATTATTAATTTTCTGTTATTGTTTTGTTTGTCGCGGATCTTAGCTAAGTAAAAGTTTTGACTGTCCACATAGTGATTGATTTCCGCAAAGTAACGACTGACTTCATTAATAAGATAGTCATGCTGAGTTGCCTGCCAACCTTCAACAGTCGGAGAGACACTCTAAGGAAAAAAAATTGTTTCGTGAAAACACTATATAAGAAATATCCTTCAATCATATCGGCTCTCTAATGTTTTAATTAGAGAGAATTCAAGTGAGATTAGGGGATGGGGATTAGAAAGACGTGACTTCACTCTTAAGATTACAGAGAGAACATCACAGTAATTATTCTTCTTTCATCTTATGTTTATTTTGTTATACGTATCATTTACCAATTTCAGTCAGTTCTCTCAACGTGTCTTCTGTATTCAATTGAGTGATACGTCTTTGAAAGCTATCTCTAGTATTTGATTACACAGTGATGTTACTGGCTGCTTGCCAAGTGTACATGAGTCGGATTAATGAACTTTGAGTAAAAATATCACACGCTTGTAATACGCGTACAAAAAATACTTTCTGTTATATCATCATCTCCTGGAAAGGCCTGAAGAGTGGAAACCGATGCCAACATAATAAGAGAGACAGAGGCATGTAGACTTTGTCGGTTCAGGGACCTAAAGAGGATGGGACATCTTATCGGTCTACCCACGTATCATTAGAGTGATGCGGCAAGTCCAGATTTGAACGACCTTCAACAAAACTAACGAGAAATCGAAGAAGACCGTGATCGGTGGCATGTTCTCGTATCGAAAGCCAATACACATTTTGGGTCGTTGAGCTAGCCGAATAAAGTAGCATCAACTTTGACATCCTAGTGAGGTCTATTACTGGACACAGGCCTTTCCAAAGTACAACGGATTTGTCTAAAGTTTCCAAGCTATTAAAACTATTGGACACTTCACAGCCATTTCGCACGATACAACCACAGAACCTACATCAACCTACATCAACCTGTGACTATTAGTGTGTAATGTTTCTATTAAGAGTGGTTATACTTCGTCTTAGACGAGTGTGTCTTTTTTCTATTCTCTTACGGTACCAAGACGAGGACACCGACAGTTTGCCTGCTCCACAAATTCAGAGTCGTTCAGAGATCTATACTCGAAGTTTCTCTGATGGATTTGATTCGGAATGAAGAAATCCATCAAAGAACCAAAGTTACCAACATAGTTTTCTGAATTAGTAAACCGAAGTGGCAATGGGCTGGTCACACTTGTTGGAAATCCAACAACCAATGGAGTAGATGAGTGATGGAGTGAATACCGCATCTTGGCAAACGTATTGTGGGAAACCCCCCGGCTAGATGGTGCAACGATCTACATAGAGCGGTTGGCAGAGACTGGATACGTGAAGCTGAAGATCGGGCTAGGTAGAGTTTTTGTGGGAGGCCTATATCCAGCAGGACTGCCGTAAGTTGTTGATGATTACAGGCGACGTCTATGCTCGTAGAAGTGCAGATATGATACGATATTGGAACCTTCAAAATTCAAGCCTGCACATACCTAAATGGCCGGCAACGCTTACACGATTCCTGCGGTGTCGCGGTTGTCTATGGGTGGCGTTGATTGCTTTCCATCAGGCGACACGCTTGCTCAATTGCCCTCCTATCCCATAAAAAAAAAGATATTCATAAGCAACAGTGGTTACTTCTCTTCCCTTCAGGTGGTGTTTGTTTGTTTGCCTATCGTTGCTATTTAAAAAAAAATCACAAACAAATTAGGACCCATTAACTTAAAAGGTCCGCGAACAATTTCCTATGGCATGGTGCGACAATAACGCTGATGTTATCAGTTTTATTACGACCCATAAAACGTTCTCCATTACAGCTTCCCGAAGCCAAACAATTGGAGGGAATAAATCATTTTAACGCTCGTTGCATTAAAATGTTACTTATCTAATAAAACGAAAAATATTTTTCATTTGTACAGAAATGTACGATATGGCAACTTATTAATAACAATAATATTAATAATAATTCTTTATTTGTATAATGTGAGGTATACCCGTATGAAAAAAGACGTATACAAGCTCCATCATACTGCCACAAATGGCGTACGAATTAAATTAATTATTATTTACATAAAGATCTAAATACATAACTAAACTATTATATTGTCATAATAATAATAATAATTCTTTATTTGTATAATGTGATGTATAACAATACGAAAAAAGACGTATAAAAGCTTCATCATATTGACACATATACCGTACAAATTTAATTAATTATTACATACATAAAGATATAAATATTGTACATAACTAAACTATTATATTGTTATTAAAATTATAATTCTATTATATAAATCTATTATATACATTCGATCGATTTTTAAAGCAAAAAAGTCCATAGTATTACAAATATTGCCATCTATTAGCCATTCATTTAGTCTTATTTTAAATAAACTTGACTCAGTTGTTTTAATTTTTTTTGAGTTAGAATTATAAATAGTACGCATAATAATAAAAGATCCAGGGCAGGAGGAGACTCGGCAGAAGAGGAATATACGCCAGCAAAGATATATAGATAATAGAAAATAAGCCAGTAGTATATTAAGTTCTCGTCATCTCTACTCGAACTTTGCAATCAGGGCCTTGTTGGGGACAGCGCCGTCGGAAATGCGGTAGCATGTGTCAACGTTTTCCGGACGATAAATAGCGCAGACTGGTTTGAAAGAAAGTGTTATTATAAAAGTACTTAGGCTTTATTTCGATTAGTAGTGTTCTTAATTAAAATGGAGATGGCGTAGAAAGAAGAAGAACAATTAAAGAGTATATTGACATTATGAAATTATTGCTTTGGGGGTTAATGATGCCAGGTTCTATTCCTGTATCAGGATATTTATCCTGATCATATCATCATATCATATATTGTCACGCCTGTCTCCCGTAGGGGTAGGCAGAGACCACAGATCTCCATCTGCTACGATCCCTGCACACTTTCCTTGATTCCTCCACACTCATTTGTCTTTTCAGGAGGGAGGGTGTTGGGCCTCCGAAACTCAACCGCTCACCGGACGAAGCGCGGTAGCTAAGCTACCACTCAGACGCCTGTTTTCTGCGAGAGTGTGGTACTTCCCCGAGTGATCCGACCCATTCATGCTACAGACAAATAACATGCCATTCTTGATAAAGTAATCGTCTGCAGCGTAGCTCTACTACTACCATAATAATAAAGATTTCTTATAGTTTATATTTGTCAATAAATATAGAATGAATAGGGTCCAACCGTCTTTGATCTGAGCTTTGTGTAAATACAATTTTAGTTGTAGGTACTGAAAGTAATGACATTTCATCTCAATAAGACCCAAGAAGATCTGTGAATTTGACCATAAAAATTTTACAAACACGATGTTGAGAGATGTAGAACTTTTTAGTCATAGATTTTAAAGTTTTCAAATTATACTTTTTAAAAGTTTTCATATTTCAGACAAAGGCAATACGCACAAGTTCTACCAACACTTAGCGAGTCGTTTATAAAATATTTATATATTTGTGTCCGTGGTCCGATAAAGTACTTATTTACGTTGCTGTCGACTTTTATTTCCGTAGGTTTCATAAAAGTCGACACTCGAAAATGTTCCCAATCTGACATATGATTTCGATAAATATTAACGTATCTGACTATTAAATATAATATGTCTAAACTTATTAATTTATGACAAGCATCGGTGTATTCTAAAGACCTTCTACTTTGGCTTTTTCTTAAATTCAAAAAATCAACCCATTGTGTTTTTCTCTTGTCACAACACCTTCATTTACTCCACATTATAAATTATTGTGGAATAAATATTTGTGTAAAACAATTAATTCATTCATTTATCTCTAATTTTCATCTTTGTGAAGCTTCTGTATTTACGTAAATTCAATTGCGGCTCTTAATTAGAGACCTTAATGTGTCCCCTGCTCAGGGGATTTTAAGCCGGGTCGCTTTAGTCCACGCCTTCGTTCCATTCATCGTTGTGTTCTCAGCAATCTCCTTCTGAAATTTACGGTCTTTGCGAGGAACAAAGCGACTCATCGCCAGTTATGTTCTCGTAATGCGTGATTCACTAATATTGTTCACGGACCTTTGTCCCTCGTCGAGTCTATTTCGGGCGAGTTTCGTCGCCGCATGTCACTCTTTAATTTCTAATTATCAGAAAGTTCGATGTGTCGCCCTCCCACCAGGCGAGAACTATTTTAGCTTTAATATATGTAACCACACGGTCGAATAGTGCGACCGCGTCTACATTAATATTTTATGATAGATACGGTTTTCGTAAATAGGGTAGGGTGTCGAACGCGCGCATGTGTGAAATGTTATCCCTTTGAACATGCAACCTTTTAACGGCTTATTATTATTTTTATATTCATTATACATTCATTTCATTCAAATTACAATATTAAAAAAATATATAAGTTTATATTCTAATTTGTAAACGTACTAACAGCCATTAATAATGTTATGTGGATAGTTAAAAGTTTTTAGTTAGCTAAGATCCGCGACAAGCAAAACAATAACAGAAAATTAATAATGTGTGTTTTTTGTCCTGGATGAAGTGGATTTATTTGGAACTTAAACCAAAAACTTACCGAAAATCGTCCATTAATTCTCCACCCACCAAACACTATACACCAAACACACATTACCACTTTTCCATCTTGTAAACGACACGTGTTTCGCCCCAACACGAGGCATCTTCAGGTATAGTAGACTCTACGGAAGACAACCGAAAAGTGGAGTGAATCTTAGCTAAGTAAAAACTTTTGACTATCCACACAGTGATGGATTACCGTAAAGTAACGCCTGACTCCATTAATAATATTAATAACATTTTTAATTGATTAACTAATGGTTTAAAAGAAAATAATTTATTAGATAGTAGATCTAATTTGTCGGATAATCGACAACCGCTGGAGAAGACGAGTGCTGAAGTGGAGAAGACGAGGCAAACGTAGTGTGGGACATCCCCTGGCAGGATGGAACGACGATCTGCGTAGAGCGGCCTGACAGCCGCACAAGACGCGTGAAGCCGAATATCGGACTAGGTTGTCCATGATTCGAAGATGTTGATGCTGCTAGCTTATTGGCTTTTACAGCTTTTTTTACGTAAAATGATGGTTTGAAGAACCTGCGCTAATCGTAGGTTTAAATTGGCCTAACATAGGCCCTAAGATCTAGACTAGCTTGTGCACCTTATAGTACGCCTTTTTCCAGCAATGGATCCTACTTGGAATTTTTAATACGGAGCTATAACTATTAGGGTGATTAAAAAAAATTCATTTTTTTGCAAACAGGCTTAAAAGTTCCGATTTGGTGTAACAATACGCCAGTTAAAATTTAAACCCCTAATATTAATATTAAGATAGTCCGCATCCCACTTTATTTTCCATAACAATAACATAGGAAATTAATTATCTGATTTTTTTGATAGCTAATAGTTGTATGGAAATCTTTTGACATATTTTTATTGAGAATTGAATAATCTATAAAAAAGGTTTTTTGTTAAGTTTATATATATATATATAATGTGGACAGTCAAAAGTTTTACTTAGCTAAGATCCGCGACAAGCAAAACAATAACAGAAACTTAATAATAAATGTTTTTCTGCTGGATGAAGTGGATTTATTTGGAACTTAAACCGACTTTGATGGATTTCCGCAAAGTAGCGCCTGACTCCATTAATACTCTTTATATATATATATATATATATATATATATATATATATATATATATATACATATATATATATATATATATATATATATATATATATATATATTCATTCAATATATATATATGAATTGAATCGAAGTGCTACATGGCGGAAATCTCATGAGCGAGGTCTATGTATTTTATTTATTTATCTTTTTCCGCTTCAATGAGATTCCCGTCATGCGGAACACTAATATCAACTATCATTGCCTCGCGTGTAGTTCATCTCATCATAATATCAGGCTTATTGACAACAATACGCCGATCCGTGATAATGGATCGATCCCAGTATAATGTTGCACGACTGTTTTCGAGAACTGATTTAGCATCGTATCCATAATAAGGCACCTCCTGTTCGCATAAGTCGTATTCAATGGCAAGCTGCTGGTGCACGATTTTGGCTACTTAATTATGTCTGTGTAAATACTACCCGTTTGGTAGCTGGGAACAACCCGAAAAAACATGCCTCAGTGACTCTCTCGGATGGTGGCACGCTCGGCATATATCAGCCGTGCCGTCTTTCAGCATGTATTTCCGGCAGTTATTGGTTTTAATAAATTCATCTTATATTGCACAGAACAAACCCTTGGTCTCACTGAAGAGATCACCGAACTGTAACCAATGTACCGAAGCAGGTTTGTCTACATCAGTACTAGTTAGAACTCGGGGAAACGGGCCATGCAGCTGCTTGCCACTGAGCAAGGCCGATCGGTCTCGCTCGTTCTGCATTACAAGAGGTGCTTGCCAGTTCTCTGCTGCCATATTATTATTATAATAGCTTTATTTTCCACTTTTTTTTCTGGTTTTGCTTGATTTTCTTTTCCTACTGTGTGGTCTCAGTTTGGATAAAAACTTCATATTTAACCATTTCTATCCGTGTAGGACTTGGCTCATCCACTTTTTGTCTACAATTTCTTCCGTCCATCTTTTCCTTTGTCTTCCTATACTCCTCTTTCCTGTTGAAGCTGGCAATTTTCTTATCTTGCGGGTCCACCTATTGGCACTATATTTCGCAACATGCCCTGCCCATTTTCATTTATTTTATAGACAGTATTCGAAAGGATGTTCTCAATGTCTGCATGCACATAATAAAAGATATTATTATTTAGTGACTGATAAATTAAAAATAATAATGCAAACATAAAACTAAGCAAAACAATAAAAATGAAAGTTAAAGAAACTCTATTATTAATAAACACTATTATTACACTTATTTTAATAATAACCTAAATAACAAAAAATATAATTTGTACATATCAAATAATTGCTATAAATACAAAAGATTCCATGAATATTCATCAAAATCTGTTCATCCCGTAATGAACGCAATCAGCCGTCGTAACCCTGATTATAGATAATGGATGGGGCTGCCTTTGGGAGAGATAATATCGAAACGTAATTTCCGATACGTCTGCCTGCATCATACGTGTTTCCTTTTATCTAGGCCTTCCTCATAGCGAACACACGATCATTACAATGAACGAGTATTTTTTGTACAATACTATATATATATATATATATATATATATATATATATATATATATATATATATATATATATATATATATATATATATATATATATATATATATATATATATATACATATATATATATATATATACATATACATATATATATATATATATATATATATATATATATATATATATATATATATATATATATATAGATTGAATATTCGAATCAGAGAAAAAAAAACTGCGTCGAATGATCTGAGTCTCTCTGAGATGCTCGATGGGTAAATGTTCATTCCCCCAGAAGTTTTTTTCATAGCCTATATAGTATGTCCCACTGCTGAGCACTGGCCTCTCTATTTGTGGAGGAACGGACTTTAACCATCCACGCTTGTCCAATGCGGATTGGCGGGGTTACCAGACTCAGAATAAATATCTGTAGGCCATACATAATATATTTATCCGATGTCGGGATGGAACCTGCTACCATCCCTCGTGAGCGGGGGGCCCCGCCACTGAGCCAATTGGTCGTGAACTGAGACATATATGAGTAATAAAAATAATAATGTAATAATAGAACGGTTTTGCAAAAAACCATAGCTACTCGCGCAACATATTTCGACTTATAATCTAATCCTGAAAGGAAAACGAATCAAGAAAGATTTCACTAATATTGAAGTAAGGTAACGGGATTATTATGGAATTACGAGGGAGAATGAATGAACGAATCACATGCGGGAAAAACCGTATTAAACGTAATTAAAGAGATTGTGGTTATCTATCAAAGAATATATTGATAAATATACCTAGATGTTGGCTCTCAAATATATTTTGAATAGAAATGTAATAAGTTTTGAACTTTATTGCGTATAAATCAAAAATAAAATTTAAAATTCCAATTTCAATATATTATACAGCAATTGTATTTTCATACGTAATAAGTGCCTATAATTTATCTGTTGTTGATTACGTATTGGCTTGTATTAATATTTACCTTAACTATATTTGCTTTTTTCACAATTCGTCTACCCTACACTCGTTTTATATATTGTTTTAAGTATTCTAACATGTATTACTTTACTAAATTCATTGTATTCTTTTATTCAGAAATACATTTCTTAAATAACTTTAGCCTCATGTTTCGTTCAATTTGTATTGTAATTCTTTTGACGATTTCAAATTTATAAAAAAAATATATAAAGAAGAACATGTCAAATGTCAGAGCGTAAAAAATTGAGCAATAAAAATTAATGTATTATAGGTATGTACGGCCACGCTGCAGTCGAATGACATAGAAAAGAATGGCATATTATTTGTCTGTATCACGAATGGGCCGGCTCGCCCGGGGAAGTACCATACTTCGGTGTCTGAGTGGTAGCTTGGCTACCGTGCTTCGTCCGGCTCTACGGAAGACAATCGTGTTAACAAACAACAAGTGACTTAATGGTTGTCTTCCGTACAGTCTACTATATATTACTATTCCTTTTGGGTAAGATTTAGTTTAAATTCCCCGTAAATCCACTTCTTCCAGTAACAATAAAGGAAAAACACATTATTATTTTTCTACTTTTGTTTGCTTGTCGCGGATCTTAGCTAAGTAAATAATCTGTCTGTATGTCCACATACTTCACATAGTCTTAAGATCAAAGCGCTAGCCATACCAGGAATTAAGCAAAACGAAGCTAAGTTCACATTAACTCATGTAGCTACTGCGTCTTTTCATGGTTCGGTTTACATCACGAACTAGGGAGCTAAACTAATAGTTTTGCAAAAAAATGCATAAAGATCTCAAATCAAGACGACCGATTGGCTCAGTGGCGAGGCTCTCCGCCCGCGTAGTCAATGGTCGCGGGTTCGATTCCCGCATCGGAATAAATATTTATATGGATTTTTAAATGTTTATTCCGAGTCTGGTAACCCCCCCAATCCGTATTTCCTTTCCTGCCCCTTCCTTTCTTCTCTATCCTTTCCCTTCCTCTCCGCCAATCCACGGTCTGCCGTGCCAATGGATGCGTGGCTAGGGGCGAGCCTAGTCGTAAACGTGCCGATCGTCCCGGGGTCGGGCTCCCCCGGGGACTATGGTGCCTTACCTCAGCATGCAGGGCTCTGCTGGGGCTGACCTCCATCCTCCCTTGCGGCTCGTGGGATTCACTAAAAGACGAATTTAATATACCTAATTTGTCGAAAAATGACGGCGACGTGGTTCGCCACCCGTCACGTCCTGATTCTCACGAAGGCGAAAAGCGACCAATGACGAGCCGTTTCGCTGCGATGAATGGCAGCGGATGGAGCTCTGTGGTCTCTGCCAACCCCTGCGGGGGATAGGCGTGAATATATAAAAAAAAAAAAAAAAAGATCTTAAAATAAAGTTCTTATTTCACAATATTAGAGCAGATAACTTACAATGAAAACTGTACGAAACAAGCAAAAGTCTATTCGCTTTGTACTTAACGCATTTGTCTTTCTTCGACTCACAGTCGACTGAGAATAGAATTCTTTAGAAGTCGACGGAGTAGAGGAAACTTCTTTGCTTTGCTCATTAAAAGGGAAGGAGGATCAAGTAAAAGCTTTTATCGAATGCGCCGAATGTGTATAACATGAGACTGGATTTTTCACGTCGAAGCCTTTCGCATCGAATGATTCAAAAGGGTAAACGAGGAAGAAAACATGTGTTTGAAATGTTATTTTTATAAAATTCTTAAATGTAAGAGCATAATAGAATAGCTAGTGATTGCGCTTTATAATCTTAGGAAACATTCATCATCATCAAGAAATTACGGTATGGTCATAAGCCTTCCCTAAACCCGATCTTCGACTTCACGTATCCAGCTACTTCCTGTGGCTCTGCGCAGTTGGTTTGTCTATCTGGTCGCAAGTATCTGTCACAATAGTTTTGTTGCCAAAAAGCGGTCTCCACTCCAATACTCGTCTATTCCAATATGAATGAAGCTACTTGAATTTGCTAACTCAAGAAACTATATCGATGATTTAGGCGCATCGGTGGACTTCTCCATTCCGAATCCTATCCACCAGAGACACTCTGAGTAACTCTGAGCTTATGAGAGAACGTTTTAGCACCGTAAGAGAAGTACCAACAGAACGACGTAAACTAAAAGTTTGACGCCAAAACATTGTATATACCCAATTGTATGTAATGCACACATTGAGCGATTCATGGATGGATAAAGTTTTGAGAGTCGCGTCAGCAACATGCTAGTAGTAATACCAGCGTATCTGTAGCAGTTTTCAGTTTTCATTTCTGTCGGCAGTCCTCATGACTGCTTTCGATTTTATTCTTATTCACTCTATGTTTTCTTAGGATAACAAAATAATCCATTCACCGCAAAATGATGTTAAAAAAGTAATTGTCACAGTATCTTATTAAGGAAGTATCTCACAAGTAAACAAAATACCCCACTCCACCTATGTTCGATTATCTACAGTTGTTCATCTGATACGGATTAACTAATGAACCGACAAAGATCAGTACCCCCACATCTCAACTGCATTCAATTGATAAAATGGGGGTCAATTGTTCGATGGGAACCGACGAAATTTCTGTAATTCTATTTTGGCTTCTAACGTAATAGAAATAGAGCTGTAAATCGCGGAGTTGTTATATCTCTTTTATGATTTTCTTATAATGTAGTGATACAGTTAGCAACATAGCGATATTTGAAGCTTTGCTACAAAGCAATAAGGTTGGTATTGGATTGTGTTTTGCTGATATCATATAAAAATTATTTTGTGGCTATATAGTAAAGACAGCTATTACGGTAATTCAGTGAGTGACGCCAAATAACTTTATTATGATATAATTATTTTTTATTGTGATTGAGTTATAAAGGGGTGTTTATTATTAGGGTCGCTTGTAAATAGATATTACAAAATTATAACGTTTGAATTAAAATACTTACTTATTTTACAAATCAGGATACACTAAGATCTTGTTTTAATCAGTTCCAGTGTGTGTTTTCGTGTGTGTGATAGGGATAAATATTATTATAACCGTATCTCAATGAACGAAATAATATTTTAAATAATATACACTTAATACCAACAAGTAATACACTACAATACACACTTAATACCAACTACAATACACTTAATACTTCCACCTTTTGAACGTAGATGGCGTTGTACATATTTTGAAATTTTATGATTTATGCTATCAAGGTTTATATTTTTATGTATCTATATGTATTTATATTTTTATGTATCTATATGGAATTCTTGGAGTTGACATATCGCATGATGTCCAGTTCCGCGACCATCTGGAAGAAAAGGCCAAGCTGGCCTCGAAAAAGCTGGGTGTGCTCAGTAGAGCGAGACAATTTTTCACATCTGGCCATTACTTCCAACTATACAAGGCACAAGTCAGGCCACATATGGAATACTGTTCTCACCTCTGGGCCGGGGCTCCCCAGTATCAACTTCTTCCTTTTGATCGCATTCAAAGTCGTGCGATCCGAATCGTCGATGACCAAGATCTCACCGATCGGCTTGATTCTCTAGCGCTGCGGAGAGATGTCTCATCTCTCAGCATTTTTTACCGCCTTTATCATGGGGAGTGCTCCGAGGAATTGTTTGGAATAATTCCCGCCGCCGAATTCCACAACCGGACAACTCACCGTAAAGAAAAATTTCATCCCCACCACCTGGATGAGTGGCGATCTACTACGGTGCGTTTCGCCCATAACTTCTTTCCACGCACCACCAGTTTGTGGAATCAGTTACCCTCGGCGGTCTTTCCGAACCGTTACGACATTGGAACCTTCAAAAAACAAGCCTATACATACCTAAAAGGCCGGCAACGCTTCCGCGACTCCTGCGGTGTCGCGGTTGCCCGTGGGCGGCGTTGATTGCTTTCCATCAGGCGACACGCTTGCTCGTTTGCCCTCCTATCCCATAAAAAAAAATGTATATTTATACACCAGAGCCAAAAAACTTAAGATTTCTGAAAAAAATTATCTAGTCACTTAGAAACAGTAATTTTCAACACTGTACTAAATATTCTATTGGTCATAGAACTGTGACACTCAGAACGTTGGACGGAGTATTTTTTTCTGATTCGAATACGTAATATATTTTTTTGAAAGCTGTCATTTACAGCGTTTATTTTACGTCGATAAATATGTGTCTATTATTATGTTTAGTATGTATTTAAATATATAAAAGTAGTCTTTTTTATTACTATCTGCACTTCCTTTCAAGTAATTTTCTCAGTGTCGCCCGCAAGATTGAGAGAGCACACCCCTGGCATTAAGTCCACCAGTTGTGCTCACTTTGTGTAAAAAAGTTTAAATAATTAAATAAATATTTATAATATAGTTTGTTGGATAAATATAGACATCAGCATCATCAACAGCCTGCAGCAGTCCACTGTTGGATATAGGCCTCCACCATGAAGCGCCACCTTGCCCGATCTTCGACTTCACGCATCCAGTTTCTGCCAGCCGACCTGTGCAGATCGTCGCACCATCTAGCCAGGGGGCGTCCCACACTACGTTTACCGAGACATATCCACTCCAGCACACGTCTACTCCAACGATTGTCGGATATCCGACAAACGTGACCAGCCCATTGCCACTTCAGTTTGCTAATTCGAAAGGCTATATCGGGTGACTTTAATTCTCTGTCGAATTTTTTTCATTCCGCATCATATCTACCAGAGAAACTCCGAGCATAGCTCTCTTCAAAGCTCTCTGAGCGACTCTGAGCTTGTGAGCTAAAGCAGACGGACAGATGTAAATATAGTGCAATATTCAAAATATAACTAAATGAATTTGGTCTGCCACATTAAGTTTCGTGACAGATCATTTTAAATAAACATATTTTATTTTACTTAATTTATGGTTCACAATTTTTTGTCATAGTGGCTTCCACATAAAAGGTGGATATATGCTGTCGCGGACTTTTATTTAGAACTATTCAAGATAAACAATCCTACGGTACATCATCTTTGTGTAACTCCGATGGTTTAGGCAGCGTACACCAAGATAGCTCTCAGAGGCCTGATTTTTTTCCGACTTAATTGACATCTATCGTTATATTACGATCAAAAAAATTACATAAAATCATTACGAATTGTAGCCTATATGTTATTCCGATGTGTAACCTATAGTACTGTAAAGTTTCATCCAAATCCGTCAAGTACTTTTTTCGTGAAAGAGTAACAAACATACATCCATACTCACAAACTTTCGCATTTATAATATTTTAGTAGGATAGGATTGTCGTATAACAAGATATATTATATTATTAAAGCTAACGTAGACAGGCAAATTCCTGATAATACACAAACAGGCAATCGAGCCAATTTGTAATAAGATACGTATTCTCGAGAGCCGCCACAAGTGGTATCGCATGTGGAAGTATCGATAGATATTGGGCCATATTGGCAGAAGAGTGGCATTTCAATCCGAGGTCGCACCGATCTCAGGAAGCTGTCAATACAACGTGTCCTTCTTATGGCTGCAGTGTGTTACTGTGAATTTGATTTCACCTATTTTTTTTTATCTTTGACGTCCATTAGCTATAACTATTATGCCAGTGTCAAGTGAAATAAATTAACAAATTTCTTCAAATGTACTAGTCAGCTTGTTATGTGACGTCTTCATAAAATGGTGGCTATTCTATGGAATTCTATTCTATTGCAATCAAATTAAAAAGGCACGATACACGCGTTTATTTCATTTCACTTATGTATGTATGTATATGACTACATACATACATAATATCATTTATGTAAAACAGATTGAAGAAGAGAGAGTATGTAAGCATGTTATTGAATTGTATTCCGTTCTCATTTTAATTGCGCCGACGTTATCCTTCGAAGAAGTTAATGCTGGTGGCTTAGTAGCTATAACAGCTTTGTCGAATATTCGGGCCCGTGGGGGCCGTCGAGCAGCCGAGGGCCCATTCCATTGACGACCCCGTGTCGGAGGCACACTATGTGTGTGCGTCGATTTTAATCTCGTCATGCTAATAAACGTCATCGACACTATACATTAAACATGTCGGGGAGTCTGCGCTGATACACCAAAATGTGCCCCTTTTACACCATTTCCCTCACTGCTGAATTGCATTGCCTCAGTGCTGAAGTGGAGACCACGAGTCGGCAAACGTAATGTTGGACGCCCACCTGCTAGATGGAGTGACGTTCTGCGCAAAGCGGCTGGCAGGGACTAGATGCGTGTAGCCGAAGATCGGGCTAGGTGGCGCGCCTTGAATGAGCACTGCCTCGGGCTTATATTGATATTGATAGGGAACATTCATAAAAAATAAAAAGGTTTCAAAAATATGACTTAATCTTTTGAAGGAGATATTTACTCTGTAAAATTCCAAGAAGTATAATCGCCGAGCTTTGGACAATCAGCGGCAGTTCAAAGAAGTTATAAAAATAAAGTGTCCAACGTCGCGTCACATGTTTCGAATGACTCGCGAGCACATTAGGGTATGTCCTCTAGCTCTTTCTTTTTATTCGGTATCATTGTCTGTCTCGCTCTCTTCTTACTTAGATCGTAACATTTTTGGGTAAACGTTCCAAATGCTTCCGTCTTAAAGACTATTTTAATATTGAAAGTTATCCTTGAATTGCTACATAAAATCGTAAAAATATGAAAGAGGCCGTCTCAAATTATCAGCAATTAACTATTACGAGACTGTAAATATGCTTCGACCAAAATTATACAGTTATTAGAGTGTAAAAGAAATACAGTTCATGACTACATATTGCGGTTATGAATATCAAATCAAAACAAGGTTATATCACAAATCATAAACAATACACAGCTGCACACACACAAACACATACCCCACACACACACACACACAAACATTTATAACAAAAAGTTTCTAACGTTTCCTTATATAATTTCTTTCTTTCTTTTGTTTAATTCATTTATATGTTTTGATTATAATTAAAATACCAGTAAAAGTTATCATGTAAGGAAATAAGGAATTCAAGGTTTTATTAAATACAGAATCATCCCTACTTCACGGTGGCTCATTCACTGTACACGCAGTGCGCTTGTGGAACTCTCTCCCACATACTATACGTGATAGCCTCTCACTGGATGTACTTAAGAGAAGAATTAAGGAACATTTCCTTTCAGTAAAAAATATTTATATATGTATATATTTATGTGTATATTATATATATATGTATCCTCTTATTTATATAGTATTATATTATATATTATTAATATTTATATTTTTATATATGTATGGTTTTATATAGTATGTATTGTTTTGTATATTATTATTATATTTTGTTGTTGTACACTTATTTCTATCCTCATAACTTTTCTTATCTCTCACTCCTGGGTTTGCTGGAAGAAAACTCAATTTTGAGTTAAGTTCGCCCTTGTACATCTTCTTTCCTTTTAATTTTTTGTATTTCCTGTTTTGTGTACAATAAAAAATTAAATAAATAAATAAAAAAAATACTTCAGGCATCAGTTCAAGATAGTTATTTCTTACGTAATTTATTGAAATTTAAGTATTAGTAACCTAAGTATTATTATCACCTTTATTTATACAATTCTCTATAATTAATTATATTATTCATATAATAATATACACTATAATTATTTTTATACTTATATTTTATTGTTATTCTAATGATTAATCCCTTATGGCAGGTATAAATCAAGACAACGGAGGATTTAGGCTTTCAATTATTAATATTATTGATTATACATACCCATCATTTTATCTTTCTTCCAAATAGTTTAGACATGAGCCGAAGGCTATTTTTGATTGGAGTATTCAAGACACTAGAGTTCGTTTTCATTGGCCAAGCATTTGTGATGCCTTTGGCGTTGTTAATGTCTTTACATCAAGCTACCCGCAAACTCTTTGCTTGTACTTTAGTTTTAAAACTATATTAACTCATATTACTCCAAAATTACACAACACTACATGACATCTAAACAATTAACATGATGTTATGTGGGATTTCTTTTGTTTTGTTATGGCATAGGAAGGCAAACAAGTTGCCGTGTCACCTGATGGAAAACAATCGACAACGCCCATAGACATCACATCTTCAGCGTCATAGGCATTGCAACAGTGTTGTAGTCATTAAGTGATATGTATGGCTCAAACTCTTGAGTTTTTATTTAGAATATCAACACTATTGCGGTATCTAGATTGTCCAACAAGCAACATTTAAACCAGACACAAATAAGACGAATTCCTAATTGATACGACATTGGACATAAAACAAGCCTATGCACTATTCAAAGACCGACACCGCTTCTGCCAGTATGTATGTTGTTGCAGATATCAGTGGGCGATCTTGATTGCTTTGTATAAAGCAGCACGCTTGCTCGTTTGTCATCCTATCCCAAAAAAAGGAGAATATATATCACCAATTTGTAAGCTCCAGTTTTACCACATCGAGTGAATTCAATTCGAAGAATCGAATGTGTTATAATTAACGGCATCCGGAGTTCAGGTTGCCGAGTCACAAGAGAGTGTTGAAATATTCCTTTATGTCCGGATGTATTGCCATCCGTCAGGCAAAATGACAAATCACATCTGCCTGTTCTAAATATAACCACATCTTCTTTAATATCTGTACTAGTTATATCTGTATAGTTTTGAAGCAAATTTCATCCTGAGGACGATAATATGTAATATGGATTCTCCCACACTACAGCACTTCCACAAAGTGCTAGTGTGGCACTGTTAGTTATAATTTTATATATATATATATATATATATATATATATATATATATATATATATATATATATATATATATATATATATATATATATATTCACGCTTATCCCCCGCAGGGGTTGGCAGAGACCACAGAGCTCCATCCGCTGCAATTCATCGCAGCGAAACGGCTCGTCATTGGTCGCTTTTCGCCCTCGTGAGAATCAGGACGTGACGGGTGGCGAACCACGTCGCGTCATTTTCGACAAAGACGAATTTAATATACCTATTAAATTCGTCTTTAGTGAATCCCACGAGCCGCAAGGGAGGATGGAGGTCAGCCCCAGCAGAGCCCTGCATGCTGAGGTAAGGCACCATAGTCCCCGGGGGAGCCCGACCCCGGGACGATCGGCACGCTTACGACTAGGCTCGCCCCTAGCCACGCATCCATTGGCACGGCAGACCGTGGATTGGCGGAGAGGAAGGGAAAGGATAGAGAAGAAAAGAAGGGGCAGGAAAGGAAATGGGGATTGGGGGGGTTACCAGACTCGGAATAAACATTTAAAATCCATATAAATATTTATTCCGGGCGGAGGGCCGCGCCACTGAGCCAATCGGTCGTAGTTATAATTTTAGAATTAATTTATTAACATAGTCATAGTCTTTAAGTGGACCTGAGTTGTCTATTAAATAAATATATTTTTATTATTGTAATATTAGTTGTATTCAGTTGATGATTTTGCATCATGTTTTGGTAAGGCAAATGAAAAAGCTATCTATCAAGTAACCCACTCGATAAAGTCAATCACCGCTGTCAGATACATCGTCTTCCACAGAGTAAGGATGTGAAGAATACAACAATAAATTAAAGGGAGAAGAAGAAGGAAGTAAAGAACGGGAAAAAGATTTGGACTTCCGGATTGCTTCACTTACCGTACAGAACGCGGTACCATACAAATGTTTAAAAATGGCAAATTAAAAAATATATACTTAGTAAAGTTAAACGCCTTAGTAGACTTGTATCTTATTTTGAATCATATCTTATGGAGAAACACCGAGTATAGTTCTCTTGAGGGACCATAAGCTTGTGAAGCATAGGAATCTCTCAGCGTTCATATTTCGGTTCCGTAAAAGAGTCCAGGCAGAATATATTGGTCAAAGACTTTATTAGTCTTCCGGCTTTGAGGTATGGGTGATGAATAAATTTGAGTAAATATGTATGTAATAAAATGATCGTGAAAACTATTCAAAATTTAATCTGTATGCAAATTTTTACTCAAAAACGAAAGCCATATTAATTTTCTATATAAAACGCTTTGAAGATTTCAAATTCACTGGGCTATGAGAAATGCAAATATAAGAAACACGGCAAAAGCCCTTCGTTTCATAAAGAACCTCTTTAGAAGATATTTATATAAATTACTAATTAATATTGAGTATTCATGTTAAACATCTTTGAAGTAGATATCCCTATCAGTCTAACCAAAGATATTTTAAGACTCCATTGGTATTTGCTCCGAAATTTTCCTCATTTTTAGAAATGGAGGGGTTTCTATCCCATACATCACACAGCAAATGCTTTATTTGTTCTCATTTATTAACAGTTTTTTTATGGGATAGGAAGGCAAACGAGGAGGCGTGTCACCTGATGAAAAGCAATCACCGCCACCCATAAATATTTGCAGTGCCATAGGCAGTACTGAAGCGTTGCCGGCCTTTAAGGAAAGTGTCATTATGGGTGGACGGGGGCGGAAGAGGGGAAGAGGGGTTGGTCCTCCAGAACTTAAACGCTCACAGGACGGTTTTCACACCCGGCTGGACACGGTTGGACAGGCTCACAGGGCGATCCGGCCCATTCATGCTACAGAAAAATCATATGCTCTTGACAAAGTATTCGTCTGCAGCGTGGCCCTACCACTACGGAGCGGCTTTACAACTACTTATAGTTAATTACATAAAATGGGATAATGTTAAAAAAATCATTCTCAGCATTGAATTGAAAATTTATAGGTACATAACAAAAACTAAGCACTTATCAAATAAGAAGAAAAATCATCAACATTGTAACATTGAGATGGTCTTTTGTTTGCTTTATTTTTTAATTAAATTAAATAACCTATTTAAGAAGAACGAGATGGAAGGAAAACATAAATACTTGTTTCCATGGCACTAATTAGATTTGAATTCCCCCAAAATTTTTAAGTCTATTCTAATGAAAATATTTATAAAGAAATATGAAAGGTATTCCATTGTTGAAACCATGTTAAATTAATTAAAAATGATTTTACATGCAGCTCAAAATAACGTAGCCGCTAGCATAATTAGTAATAAGTGTGCTGGTACAATAATTGGGCATAATATTAATATAAATAAAACGTGATTGTGTTATAATCAGAACCGAAATAATAATTTTTAATCAGTATGTTAAATACGAGGTCAGGGTGTGACATTATTAAATAATATTATCATAAATAATATAGCAATATTTATACATTAAAAATATTATTTTCTAGCCACGATGCAGACGAATGCTTTGTCAATGTAGCATGGTTCGCCCGGGGAAGTACCACACTCCCACAGAAAACCGGCGTCTGAGTGGTAACTTGCCTACCGAGCTGCGTACAGTGAGCGGCTGAGAGAGGCGGCGTTGATTGCTTTCCATCCGGTGACATGCCTGCTCGTTTGCCTTCCTATCCCATAAAAAAAATATACTGTCGTAAATTTTGTATAAAGGTATCCTAAAACTCATCTTATTTGTTAACGTAGGGCCTATGCGTAACCTTCCTTATCGGTTTTAAATTACTCTTTAGGCTATACTATGCTTAAAGCTTAATAATTAGCTATATACAGACAGGAGAATATGTAATGCTTATAGCTTGGTAATTGGATACATACAGAAAGGAGAATATACTATGCTCATAGCTTAATAATTAACTATATACAGACAGGAAACTACACTCTGCCTATAGTTTGGTAATTAGCTACATATATATATATATATATATATATATATATATATATATATATATATATATATATATATATATATATATATATATATATATATATATATATATATATATATATATATATATATATATATATATATATATATATATATATATATATATATATATATATACGGATAGAAGAAAATATTATGCTTATATCTTAGCGAATAGCTTATTATAGTTAATAGTTAGCTTGGTGTTAAATTTTTTTTATTTTCTTTTTCAAACTATTCGCTTCCTAATCTCAACCTATAGCACAGTTTTAACCATATCGACAGTCAAAAGTTTTACTTAGCTAAGATCCGCGACAAGCAAAACAATAACAGAAACTTAAACCAAAAACTTACCGAAAAAAGTGATCACTTTTCGGTTGTCTTCCGTAGAGTCTACTATACCTGAAGATGCCTCGTGTTGTGGCGAAACACGTGTCGTTTACAAGATGGAAAAGTGATAATGTTTGTTTGGTGTTGTGTATAGTGGTTGGTGGGTGAAAAGTTGATGGCCGATTTTCGGTAAGTTTTTGGTTTAAGTTCCAAATAAATCCACTTAGCCCAACGGAAAAACACACATTATTAATTTTCTTTTATTGTTGGATTTCCGCAAAGTAACGCGTGACTCCATTAATAACATTTTTAACCATTAAAAATGGTATTACTATAATAATTCATTGAATGATATTATACGTAAGGCTTTTAATAGAGTGGTCGTGATCGTCACGGAGGAGAGGTGATTGTGAGTCAGGGATTGATTTGATACTTGTAACACCCGTCCTATTTGCGGAGTGAGATTCTGGTACCAGTATGAATTATCTTAAGTTCATTGTATTTTTATATATCTCTCTCTCTCAGAGTCATAAGTCCCTCTAGTGGGGCACAGGGCAGACACGACGCTCGTCCATCGCAATCTATCGGAGGCCGTACGCTTCACTTTGCTCCAGGATAGGCCCATCTTCTGCACACACTCGGTCGTCATAGTACGCCGCCAAGTTTGTTTTGGGCGCCCACAACTTTTTCGCCTGCGGATTCCAATCGTGGGCTTGTTTTGGGATATGACTGGCGTGGCGCCGGAGAGTATATACATCCCCATTTTTATCGCAGATCTGGTCATTTATTGGGTTCTCTTTGCTGATTCTCCACAGCTCTTCGCTGGAGACCATGTTATCCGGCCAATATATTATACTTTTAAGATTCGGCGTAGGCAGTTATATGTTTATCGAATAAGCTTTGTTGTGAAGAAATAAAAATTATTATATTACTATATCACATTACAATTACAATTACAATTAAAGCTCAAATATAAGAAGGAGAAAGCCAATAATTTTGTAAACTGATGCTATCAAACCATATATATTAATATTTATTTCTAAACGAAAACAAAATTTTATCAAGAACCAGCCATGATGAGAACCGTTACGTAAGTTGGAATCGAGATAAAACTATCACCTCCGGAGTCAGCTTTAAAGTAATCCGCCACAGGCTCAGCCTCGTTAAGAAAATTGCTAGCATTTGCTCGATTCATTTAGTAATTAAATTTGAAGTTCCCCGAAGCCGTAGTTAAGCTTAAATAATAAATTAAAATCATGTCATGTTTTGCTTCGTACTTTGGTTTCGGTGTTAGCTTATAAAACTTTATATCGACGCAATAAAAAAAACGAAAAATGTAGTAAACTGCAAGATAAAAACTTATTACTCAATCCCGCACGGGATCACTCGGGATCCCATGCGGGATTACTCAATCCCGTGCCATCCCGGAATCCCGCGGGATCCTGCATCTTTGAAATTATGTTATAAAGTCAAATGGAAACTACAGATTTTTTTGTAAAAATCAACTTTTATTAAATAAAATAATAAAATTTTTTCATTTCATTTCTATTAATTAAGTATAAGTAATTACTAATCTGTTTCCTTAGATTTATCTTTAAATGTTTGGCATAGTTTTGATTTTATTTAACCCTTACTTCTAAGAACAGTTTTATATTTTTAATTTAGTACTATTACAACTTTCTCTTAGATAGAGCTACTTGCAATTTACGACTTCAAGAGTTTTAGCACCAAATTTTTAAATTACGGGATTCGCAGCAGCGGGATCCCGCTGTAATGCGTGATACCTTTTTGTGAGATTGCAATCCCTATTACCACCAGACCCAAAGAAACTTAAGATTTCTGAAAAAAAAATGTATCAAATCACTCAAAAACGGTCAGTTTCAACGCTGTACAAAATGTTTTATTGGTTGTAGTACTGCGTGACTCAGACCATTCGACGAAGTATTTTTTTCTCGTTTCGAATAAGCAATATTTTTTTTGACATCTCTGTTCTTTACAGCATGATCGATTTTACGTTGATATACTTCCATGTGTGAGGCCTACATAAGCTGTCAAGCCTACAAAATTTGCAATAGTTTAAATTTATGAATATCAATCACTACTTCAGCGAGTGGCGCAGAATACTGTGGCTTAATTTCAACAGTGTGCCCAACGTGGCGGTCAAAATTTAAACGCAAAAAAGGCATAATATTGGATCCCATATATCTTCCTTTCAAGTATGCGTTTTAAGTATGTGTTTTAAGCATGCGAGTCATGGGGAGGTGGTGGCAAGTTATTCCAACATTTAGATGCGGTTCATTTAAAGCAACCGCGAAACGTAGCTGAGCAGTGGCGGGGAACAACCAGTAATGCCTTAGTATCGCGAGCACAATTTTGGTAATATATAGTATATAATAAATTAATATTACTTTATTAGATAAATACGCTGAAGAATCGTATCAAATAATAGGGTATCGAATGACTTTATTAATTCGTATCCGCACCGGACATCTTTAAAGTATTCGTCAAAAGTCACTTCTCGATTTCGTTCACTCCAAAGTAACATTTAAACTCCAATTATATTGCGGGCCATGGGAAATACGTAACAAATTGATAGTACCAAAAACAGTTTAAACTTTATTCCGAGTTAGCGAGGGTTTTCATCGTTATTGTATCATTCTGTTTGAGCCATTGCGTTCTTAACTTTATTACTACGGAAAAATGTAATTTTTAAATTAGATACAGCTTTATTTCTTTCGCTCATTTGTTCTTTTCATCGAAAATTAACAAAAAAGATGATAATACGTCACCAATGTTTCAAATACATTTCCTGAGACATATTTCTAAGACAGTGCTATACTTTGTACGACATTTCACGAGTCGATAAATATGAGTAATTTCTTCATCTGCGCTGGTAAGGGCTTGTATAGATTGGTGTTGTTGATAGTGGTTGGGAGGTGAGGAGAGTTGCTGACGGTCGTTTTTTCGGTAAGATTTAGTTTGAGTTTCCCGTAAATCCACTCCTTTCAGTAGAAAACTCATTATTATTTTTCTCTTTTTGTTTGCTTGTCGCGGATCTTAGCTAAGTAAAAGTTCTGACTGTCCACATAGAATGCTTTCATTTAACGCCGACATTTTATGAAGATGTAATAATTCTCAAACCGCCACATTTATGGATGACATTTCACAGCCCATATATATCCCACTCCTGAGCACGAGCCTCCCCATTTCTGGAGGAACGGACGTTAACACACCATGCTTGTCCAACGCAGATTGGCGGGGTTATCAGACTCGGGATAAATAAATATCCACGGAGTCAATGGTCGCGGGTTCGATCTCTGCATCGGAATAAATATATGTATGGCCTACAAATGGATGACTTTACCTCTGTGTAATTGATTTATATTCATAGTTCAAGGTTATTAGTATTATAGATAGACCAGCGATATCGCACTGATATCACTGCTATCTTCTAAAAGAACCTCCTTCTTTCTTTTTGTCACAGAATAATTAATAAGGATGAAATTTTGAAGACAAAAAAATCCCGTCCCAGATGAATCATGGATTGAGACACAAACAACCATATTGTCGTAAACTAACAATCAAATTGGTCTGGAAGCTGACAGGCATACTTAAGATAATGCCAGTCTGCGAAGGTTACAAGTGAAAGTTTTATTGATACCTCATTTCATGATGTTTCAAATATCTTTATCTATAGACGTTTCCAATAGCTTTGAATGTTTGTAAAATATACAAGTTTTTTTATAGCAGACCAGGCAAAGAACATCAGAGGAACATCCGAGACTGGACCGGGATAGCGAGTGCTGCCCAAATTTTTAGCCTCGCTAGAGACAGGGAAAAGTATTCGGAGCTGACTGCCATCCTTCACTAGTTAGAGAGGCACACTAAGAAGAAGAAGGCAACCAAGCATACGGATCACCTGATGGTAAGTGGTCACCGTCTCTCATAGAAATCTTCAACGTCGGAAGCGTCACAAATGCATTGTCAGCTTTTCATGGCTTCATATACACGCCTCTTGGATTCCCCGATGTCTTATCTGCAGGTGATAGATTTTTCTAGTCCAGATTCGTGGCAGACAACTGCGACTGAATCGCACAGTGGTAGAATGCCAGCTATCCTAAAGTCTTCATACTTGTATTTTTGGATTTTAAGTTTATTTAGAATAGAATAGAAAAACTTTATTTATGACACCATTTTTTTACAATTACTAAAATTAAATCCTTAATAATATTATATATACAAATAAAAACACAAAACAAAAAGAAAATAATTTTAATCTAACGAGTGTCATAAAATGGTTCTTGCTTAGCATATGCCGGGCACACTATTGGAGCACCTGGCGCTGGTTTTCAGCAAGAACCAACGTGGTCAGATCGCGGACCACAGTGACGACATTCATACTGACACAAACGTACATACAAATACATCCATATATATAACTACTCATACTCATATACACATACACATAAATACACGTACAGTACAATGGAATTAAAAATTTAGTGTCAACTTAGTGGCGGGGAACCCCGCCCACGGAGTCAATGGTAGCGGATTCTATCCCCGCATCGGAATAAATATATCTATGGCCTACAAATATTTATTTCGAGTTTGTTAACCCCATCAATCCGCCTTGGACAAGCGTGGTGGGTTAAAGTCCGTTCCTCCAGAAGTGTAGAGGCCCGGGTTTAGCAGTGGGACATATGGGCTGTGAAAAAAAATGAATAAAGTTCAAGGTCGGTTAAGGTCAGTTACATGCAACTATTACCGGCCGTTTAAATGGAGGCCGTAAAAAAAATCGTAAAATTCAGAAGCTTATACTCAGATAGAGTAGAATATGTTCGCATAGCCTTGAATACGTGACTTTTAGATAAAAATTAAAAATAATTTTCACTAAGCCTACTCATACCTTAAAGATCGGTAACGAATCTTGTGATGCCTCTGGTGCTGCAAATGTCTATTGGCGGCGTTAATTGCTTTCTATCAAATGATACGCTAGCTCGTTTGCGTCCTTATCGCATAAAAAATTCGCCATTGATCCATTGAATTAGTCTCAGAATAGTTATCTTATTGAAAATTATTGTTATCGTTTGTTCAGAAGTCACGCACGATGATCATTGAGGTCAGCGGACATTAAAGATCATTCATAATGCATATCGTACAGGCAATGGAAAATAAACATTATTTTTCCGATTGCTTTACTGCAGGGATGAGCAACACGCGGCCCGTTAAACATGTTTATGCGGCCCGCCAAGCATTTTTAAAATTAAATTTATTTTATCGACTTTCTCCCATCAATATATTGTTATAAAATTAATTATAATAAAACGGTAGTAACAAAAGAAACAAATTATTAATAAGTGTTATTTTAAGTGCGGCCCGCCAAAAAATTTTTAAATTTAAATTGGCCCGTTGATTGAAAAGGTTGCTCACCCCTGCTTTAGTGCAAATAAAAAATATGATTGTTACATCACAGAATAACTTACGCTTATGTGGTACCGAGTACTTTGTAATCACTGAAGCGTTTCACTCATGAACCGTGACTAATTTCGGAAGACACAATCGAGATCATCAATCGCATGAGAAATTATATCCGTATAATATGTTAGGCATAGGAAAGCAGACGACAGAATAGCTCAGCGGTAAAGCTACCGCTTTCGTGGTTAATGGTCATAGGTGACAGGTTCCCGCATCAGGATATTTAAGGCCTGTGGCAATGCTTCTCAAACTTTTATCAATTTCAAAATTTGGCGGCACACAAAGAGCCTGACATGTGTAAGCCGAATTGAGGCATAAAAATCTGTTTATAATTATAAACCGATTGTCGGACCGGACGACCGATTGGCTCAGTGGCGGGGCCCTCCGCCCGCGGATTCAATGGTCGCGGGTTCGATTCCCGCATCGAAATAAATATTTATATGGATTTTTAAATGTTTATTCAGAGTCTGGTAACCCCCCCAATCCACATTTCCTTTCCTGCCCCTTCCTTTCTTCTCTATCCTTTCCCTTCCTCTCCACCAATCCACGGTCTGAGGTGCCAATGGATGCGTGGCTAGGGGCGAGCCTAGTCGTAAGCGTGCTGATCGTCCCGGGGTCGGGCTCCCCCGGGGACTATGGTGCCTTACCTCAGCATGTAGGGCTCTGCTGGGGCTTACCTCCACCCTCCCTTGCGGCTCGTGGGATTCACTAAAGACGAATTTAATATACCTAATTTGTCGAAAATGACGGCGACGTGGTTCGCCACCCGTCACGTCCTGTTTCTCACGAGGGCGAAAAGCGACCAATGACGAGCCATTTCGCTGCAATGAATGGCAGCGGATGGAGCTCATGGTCTCTACCAACCCCTGCGGGGGATAGGCGTGAATATATAAAAAAAAATAATTCTAAAAAAGAATGCGTTACAAAACAAGTGATATTTTTTTCATGGATTTAATTCCTCATAATTCCTTTTAAAATAATTTATACATCTCCACCATCATCTTGGGCACCCCACCCGCGTAGACCATATTCGATCCCCGTTTTGGAATAAATATATGTATGGCCTACAGATATTTATTCCAAGTCTGGTTACTCCGACAATCTGCGTTGGACAAACGTGATGGTTTAACGTCTGTTCCTTCAGAAATAGAGAGGTCCATACTCAGCAGTGGGACATGTATGGGCTGTTAAAATAATGTAAAAAAGTTCCATACATTTTGTTTTATGATTCTACCAATATATAGATACGACTGCACAAATCTTACTTGCATTACGAGTAATGCAAGTAAGTCAGTTTTAGATATTTCTCTTCGATGCGAATTTCTCGTATAGACGAGTGTTGATTTAGCTTGCAACGAATTTTTTGCGTTTTTCTTTCCTTTAGAAAACATTTAATGCCCCTGGATTATTTCGAGATTGAATTTTGATTATAATTGAACATCGATATGATTTGTGATAAATATGAATGTTATTTTAATTGACAAGCGTTAATAGAGTTATCTTTTCAAGCTATTTTATTTTATTCTACCAGTGCATTCTCAAGAACCCAACGTTTTGACAAGAGCAAATTCTATCTTTAGAAAAGGTACAAACTTAAAATTAGTTAAGTGGTTTTATTTATTTATTTATTTCATGACAGAACAACAGCTTATTCGTTCTGCTCTCTCACCATAATGTACCAACAATAGGTTAAGAATAGCACGTTAAAAAAATTAACAGTGTAAAAGACATAATAAAATCAATATATAAGATAAAAACAAAAAAATCAGTAACGACTTATCATCGAATGTTAGCAATGGTATTTAAGCAAATTGTATATGTATGCACATGGACGCGTGTATGTATATGCATGTGATTGTGTGTCTCTCTCTCTGTGTGTGTTTTTGTAGACATTTGCGTGTGACGTAGATCGATAGTTGTTAAAAATCTACTGAAACTATCATGCAATCCTTAAATAAAATGCATTTAGGAAGCATTGCTATTGTGGACATAAAAATCGTTGAACCAAAACAGCCAGCCGGACGTGACATGTCTGAAGATGAAACTGCACGTATATGCTCCATCGTATCGCATTCTGATCTCTATCGCGGAGACATAACGTTTTATTCGCTCGTGTGCATATTCGTTTGTTGTTTTTTGTTTATTGCAGCAGTGTTTACTTTCAAAGCTTTCGCGAGAAGAGCACAGGTTTCAGATATTTGCGAGTCGTTTAGGAACATCACAAACAGCGAGCAAATTTTTGATCTCGCTCTCTTTTATTTGTTTGTTTATTTTCTCGTAAAATACAACAAATATGAGGACTTGATTCGATTTCAAAATGCACCGCGTATGTAGATCAATTTTCGTATCCTTTTAATGGAGTCAGGCGTTACTTTGCGGACATCCATCACTATATGAACAGTCAAAAGTGTTACTTAGCTAAGATCCGCGACAAGCAAAACAATAACAGAAAATTAATAATGTGTGTTGTTCCGTTAGGTTTAGTTGATTTATTTGGAACTTAAACCAAAAACTTACCGAAAATCGGTCATCAACTCTCCACTCACCGACCACTATACACAACACCAAACACACATTATCACTTTTCCATCTTTTAAACGACACGTGTTTCGCCCCAACACGAGGCATCTTCAGGTATAGTAGACTCTACGGAAGACAACCGAAAAGAGATGCCTCGTGTTGGGGTGAAACACGTGTCGTTTACAAGATGGAAAAGTGGTAATGTGTGTTTGGTGTTGTGTATAGTGGTTGGTGAGTGGAGAGTTGATGGCCGATTTTCGGTAAGTTTTTGGTTTAAGTTCCAAATAAATCCACTAAACCCAACGGAAAAACACACATTATTAATTTTCTATTATTGTTTTGCTTGTCGCGGATCTTAGCTAAGTAACACTTTTGACTGTACATATTTTGTATCCGAATAATTTTTATGAAATTTTCCACGGTTGATAATTAAGAATAGAAAGTCATTCAGTAACAGAACATTAGGGGATTAAAATTTTGTGCATACATAGATACATAAAAAGCTTGACAGAAACTATATAGAAATTTACTATAAATATATAAAATAAACCAACGATTAAAATTCAGACTTATTATATATCACATTAATCGGCGGGTATCTTAGCCTAGCCGCCTGTTTGGTAGTTATGGTATTGATACACGGGTACGCGACTCCCGGCCTCCCGAGCTACTACCGTGTCTCTCCTTGTCTTCCATTGCGGTAGTATCTCAATTAACGTGTCTAAATCGATCTTTCCTTTCCCGTGCCCTCTCCTTTTTTCTCTATTCTTTTCCCTTCCTCTCCGCCAATCCACGGTCTAGCGTGCTAATGGATGCGTGGCTAGGGGCGAGCTTTGTCCCAAGCGTGCCGACCGTCCTGGGATCGGACTCCCGGGTACTATAGTGCCTTACCTCAGCAATCAGGGCTCTGCTGCGGCTAACTTACATCCTCCCTTGCGGCTCGTGAAATTTTCTATAACGAATTTCAATAAACCTAATTTGTTAAAGGCGACGTGGTTCGCCACCCATCACGTCCTGATTCCCATGAGGGCGAGAAGCGACTAACGGAGAGCCGTTTCGCTACGATAAATTGGAGAAGGATGGATGAAAAGATGGACGAGTGTGGAGGAAGCAAGGAAGGTGTGCCGGGATCGTAACGGAGATCTGTGGTCTCTCCCCTACGGGAAACGGTCGTGACGATATGTATGTATGTTTGTCTTGGACCTTCTATCTGAAATAATGTTAATAGGTGTAAAAAGAATTAAATCCTTAAAATACTGCCAAGTTCACATACAATCTATCACAACGTCTTGAACGTTTCCCATTTAATTACATCTGTTAAAATGTTTGCTACAAATAGATCAATAGCATGATTCGTTGCTCGTTGACAATGCGTTGCTCCGAAAACCATCGGCACACACAACTTATGACCTTATCATGATAGTATTAGGGAGTATTTTAAAATAACACAAAATCCTAATAAATGATTTAATTGCTCCACTATTTCTAACAATCTAAATTTACTTTTGAAAGCTTGCATCGCCTTTCTACAAACAAACTTCTTTGAAAGAATACGAAACCCAATTAAGATCGCTTTTGTGTTCGTTTGTTTCTTTGCCTTCTAGCTTAATACAGCACTAATGCCTGTTTATTTATCATTGTTTAAAATCTGGATAGAATCTAATGATTTTTTTTTTAGAACAAGAATTATTTTTGTGATAACTAATTAAATCGAAAAATGTATCTTTTAAAAAATCTAGTTCAAACTGGCTTTGTGTGTAAAAGAAGTATAATTATATACTAACCTTACAGATACAATATGGCTTGACTGTTTTTAGACAATATATTTTCAATATTTATTACCATACAATAATCTAAAATTTCAATCTTATTTTACTTAATGGTTCCTGCTAAATCACAAACGAGACTTTTGAAACAGATTTTCACAGCTATGCATGAGCCTTCCCACATATCTGAAGGGACAGACTCGCTGGTTCTTTGCTGATTACCGAGATAATCAGACTCGGAATAAATATATATTGATCTCGATGCGGGAAGCGAAAGCGCAACAATTGAGTCTGTAGGCGGCAACCCCGAATCTGATCTAATCGGTCATCCCACCTGATGATAGCTTATGATTGTATTATATCCTTTTAAGGGATATTATATAAGGGTTGTTTAGATGTTTTGGACCCATACAGAGGATGGATGAAAGAACGCTGATAAAAAAATCACATTGCAGATGTGGATGGAAGGGTCGGTAGGGGTATATCAAGGAAAACATACCAAATTGCCGAAATTTTTAAGAAAAGCCAGGTCAAGAGTATCCTTCATCGGTGAGCTTGAATGAAGAGAGTGATAAGTGTGGAGGAAGCATGAAAAGGAAAAGAGATTGTAATAAACGGAGATCTGTGGTATCTGCCTACCCCTATGGGAAACAGACATGGTGATATGTACATATATAATATATCGTTTTAAAATTAAAGATAACTTCACAGGTCGGTGACGAATAACGGCGTTAGTTCTGCGGTTGTCAGCGATATGACAGAGGATAACTCACATCTTCGAAGAGACCTATAGTTTCGGAAAAGTTTCATCCCCTCCAACTAAGTGAATAGCGATCTAGTATGGTGCTCTCTCTGGAACCAATTATCTTCAGCAGTACTTCCGAACCGATACAAAAGTGGAACCTTAAAAAAAAACAAATCTACTCATTTCTTTAAAGTTGGCAACACTTTTGCGATTCTCATGGTGTTGCATATGTCTATAGGTGGCATTGATTGCCTTCCATCACACGCCTTGCTTACTCATTTGCCTCTCTAACCCTTTAAATACATCAAGCAGTGACCTGATTCATAGCTATCGATAATGAAGATATAAAATATTATATTTGATGTAGTTAATCGTCCATACAAACCAATAGGGTACTAATGGAAGCATAAAACCTGTATTTGTCCGGAAAGACCTTACTTAAAGGAAATTAAATTCAGATTTAATAATAAAAGTTAAAGCAATATTATAAAATATAGCAATCTATAAGAAAGTGATATAAAATTGCGTAAAAATATACATCAATCAATCAATCAACAGCCTGCTGCAGTCCATTGCTGGACATAGGCCGCCAAGAAGCGTCACTTAGCCCGATCTTCGGCATTACGCATCCAGTTTCTAACACCCACTCTGCGCAGATCGTCGCACCATCTAGCCTTGTGGGCGTCCCACACTATGTTTGCCGAGACGCGGTCTCCACTCCAGTACTCGTCTGCTCCAACGATTGTCGGATCTCCAGCCGGAGACCAGCCCATTACCACTTTAGTTTGTCTACTCGAAAGGTTATGTCGGTGACTTTAGTTCTCTGGCAGATTTTTTCATTCCGAATCATATCTACCAGAGAAATTCCGAACACAGCTTCTCCATAGCTTTCCGAGCGACTGAGCTTGTGAAGCAGACGGACTGTCAGCGTCCACGTTTCGGAGCCCTTAAAATATATATATCGTAAGTTAACTCCGCAAAAGTCAATTTTCAAGTTATTCTGTATTTTGTTCAAAGGATTATAAATTCATTTTCCCGTTCACATCACAGTAAATGAATTAAAAATAAATTTTCCCATTACCGACGTTGGTGCAGTCCGATTGTATAATCTGTACAAATTGGCAAGCTGTGAGGTGAAATGTTGATTGGGCATCGCCCTCGTGAATTTATTACGTTGGCGTTGAGAAACTGCACACTATGAAATGGAGCGAAATTTTCATTTCACGTTAAAGCTCGTCTTTCGATAATTGTTTTTTTTTTCAATTAAATTGAATTATAATTCAATTAGTAATGTAAAAAAAATAAAACATGATTTTTTAAAACGAGCATGCGGGTCGCTTGTTATTTTAAAAATATTTTCTTTTTGTTTTGTTTATTTACTTGTATATTATAAGGTGTCATAAATAAAGTTTTTTTTCTGTTCCTATTAAATTTTCAAATTTCCTTCTTTGTAAGCATATAAAAAGTACTTCCCAATAAAATAAATAAAACAATAAAGCTCTCAACAATATTTTTTGCGTTCGTTTTCCATGAAGGCGGATGATAAATGAGTTAAGTTTAATTTATCGTTTCAATCTGTCGTAAAATTCAACGGAGATTAGTTTTTTTGTATAGAAAAATAAAAATTCGCAAGGAAATATTTCGATGTCGACATGAATTACTTAAATCTTTCTTGTGTGATACAAGAAAGATTTCGGTAATTGAATTCGTAAACGTTCTATTTTTAATTATTTTTTCAGACTACAAACGAGACATAGACAATAAAATTATTGTTTATCACTATTTAACAGCAAATATTTGTTAATTCTTACATACTAGTAACGATCTAAATGGTAAACTAGTGAAAGGTCTGCTAGACTCTTCTCTACTAGATGAAGCGACTGACAAAAATTGGAGGTATGTAGCCAAAGATAGGGCTGTAGCCCGATCTTCGGCTACATGCCGCCTTAGGGAAGCTGTAGGATAATTATAATGACGAAAATGATATACAATTTTACCAAGCCAGTCTTAAGCTAAAAATTATATTTTTTACTAGTGTAAGATCCTCGGCCCAACCAAAAGATATGATGGCAGTTGGCGAAATCGTGGCCCAAACCAATGTAATAGGAAAGACAAAGACTGACCGACTTCGTTGGCTAGGCCACATTGAGAGGATGGGGTCTCCCAACTGCAAGGAGTCCTGTAGGGCACCTCAGGTACCCCTGGAGAGACATGGTGAAGGATGACTTACGCAACCTTCAAATCTGCAACTGGCAGGAGATGACGCAGAACAGGGCATGGTGGCGTAAGATCTATTCGGAGGCCAGGATCCATTTCGGGACGCTACACCAACAAAGTTAGTTTTTTAGTTAGTAAGTCTTTTACAACATATTGTTACTGTCGCACATTTGTCCATCATAACAAAATTTGTTCCAAAAGCTTTTACACTGCGAGTTTGAAGATGTTCCAGACGAGCTTTCGAGCAACAAGTATGAAGTAAAGTAACAAAGAGACTGTTGAAAGAATTCTTCGTCTTTATCTGAAGTACTCTCATGTAGGATGCAATTTGAGAAATATGTACGTTTAAGAATTAAAAATCTTCATCTTTATAAGCTTTTGGTAAATGTTTCTAATTCTAAACAAGTAGCAGGTGAATGAAAAACGGGACGACCTGATCAAAGATCAACTTCACCTCTGGATTCTGGCAACAAAATTGAAACTAAAGCAAATAGTCATTAATTCGAATTCTGCATCAGAATAAATATTTATAGGGCTTGACAGATATTTCTGGATTTAAATGGTTGTCCCTATCATTTGTTTGTTTATACACGCACACGTCCACGACATCGAGAATTTGGGGTAAAGTGATAAGGACCAGTGTTTATTTGTTGTTCGTAATTATTTTTTTAAACTTATATTTATGAACCAATGTGAAAATTGAAACATTTAAGAAAACAAGCCTATAACTAACATACCTTAAAGGCCGTCAACACTTGGTGTTGCCGCCCCCGCGGTATGATACCGCTGATAAAAACAGGCGGCGTTGATTGCTTTTCATTAAGCGATACGCTTGCTCGTTTGCCCTCCTATCTCATAAATAAAACAAAGCGATGGATCGATTTTAAGAAATCTATTACAGTGACAGGTTGTAAAAATCATGAGAGATATGTGGACAGTCAAAAGTTTTACTTAGCTAAGACCAGCGACAAGCAAAATAATAAAAGAAAATTAATAATGTGTGTTTTATGTGCTGGATTGGCGGGTCACTTTTCGGTTGTCTTTCGTAAAGTCTACTATACCTGAAGATGCCTCGTGTTGGGGCGAAACACGTGTCGTTTACATCATGGAAAAGTGGTAGTGTGTGTTTGGTAATGGCCGATTTACGGTAAGTTTTTGGTTAAAGTTCCAAATAAATCCACTTCATCCGACAGAAAAACACACATTATAAATTTTCTGCTATTGTTTTGCTTGTCGCGGATCTTAGTTAAGTAAAACTTTTGACTGTCCACATAGTGATTGATTTCCGCAAAGTAACGCCTGACTCGATTAATAATCATAAAAGATGTTTGCTATTCTATGAGGTACATCCATTTATCCTATCTAATCTATTTTAATTAGCTAGTCAGTAACGGTGGCATCTAATATCTTGTAACTAATGTGTTACTGCGTTCACTTCATTAAACGATAGTCATACTATTTAATACCCACTCACTTTTATAGCATCATTTTGTCAATCTACTTTGGGACTTAATTGAAAACAATTGGCTCTCTGCCTTGGAATTATTAATTATCAACATGCGTAGGCGTTGCTTGTATTACAATATTGAGTTCTTAGTTATAACTTAGGCACCCATTTCATATATCGTCTGCTTAGTTACCAGAAGTTGTATCGCGTATATCAGAATATTGGCTCAGTGATGGAGCACTCCACCTGCGTAGTCAATGGTCGGGGGTTCGATCCCCGCATCGTAATAAACATATAATATATATGGATTACAAATATTTATTCCGAGTCTGTTAACCCCGCCAATCCGCATTGGACAAGTGTGGTGGGTTAACGTCCGTTCCTCTAGAAATGGAGAAACCCGTGCTCAGCAGTGGGCTGTTAAAAAAAATACCATAATATCGAAAGGCATGTGTAGAGTTTAAAGAAACGACAAAAAGCTTCTTTCATAATTTGACAAATTTTTATACAAAAATTCTTACTTTAAGTATAAAATAAAAATATAATATAAGTATAAAATAAATATATAAATAAAAATGTGACAGAGTGTATAATTAGGCAAACGATATGTTTGTTTTCTTATATACAAACATACACATTGTCACGCCTGTTTCGCGTAGGTGTACGCAGAGACCACAGATTTCCATCCGCTACTATCCCGGCACACCTTGTTTACTTCCTCCACATTCATCCATATTTTCGTCCATCCTTCCTTATCAAAATATCTGCAATACGAAACGTGGCAACGAAATAAACTATATGGACAGTCAAAAGTTTTACTTAGCTAAGATCTGCGACAAGCAATCCGCGACAAGCTTGTCGCGGATCTTAGCTAAGTAAGTCGCTTCCGCGACTCCTGCGTTGTCGCGGTTTCCCGTGGGCGGCGTTGATTGCTTTCCATCAGGCGACACGCTTGCTCGTTTGCCCTCCTATCCCATAAAAAAAAAAAAAAAACTTTTGACTGTCCATATAGTGATGGATTTCCGCAAAGTAACGCCTGACTCCATTAATAATCAGAAATAAACTATCGCTAACTATATGTATTCTGTGGAAGTATGGTACCTTCTTCGTCAAGCTCGTCCATTTATATACGATTCTATCACTATAAAAGAATGGAGTGTTCATATTAAGGATTAATATAAAAGCTAATTGTGTCACTAACAGGACCTTTTATATTCGTACCGTAATTTCAGTTCTGCTTCTCTTATAATGAGCGAAGTCATCCAACGAATCGGTTCGCCATGAATGAACTCGATATCGATAATAATAAAGTCGAACGACAATTGCGAACTGCGTCCAAATGACTTTAATTCAGCCGTGTAGCCCTGTCTTAACCCCTAGGGTCTGACTCTTTCTCCTTTGAATCGCCTCGATTTGATTTTCGGCTTTTATCGCGACTTTCATTTCTGTTTCCCAGTATTGAAGAAAGCGGGAGTTATTGCTGTTTGTTAAACGTTCGAGCAAAATTGAAACAGTTTATACTTTTTCATTTTGCAGTTTTTAAACCGAATATTCCATTGGGTGAATATTTCGACAGCTCTATTTTTTTTATTGGATAGGAAGGCAAACGAGCAGGCGTGTCACCTGATGGAAAGCAATCAACGTCGCCCATAGACATCCGCAGCGCGATAGGCAGTGCGGATACGTTGCCGACCTTTAAGAAAAGTATCATTATGCGAGTGGGAGGGTGAGGGGGAGGGGAAGGGTGTTGGGCTTCCGGAATTCAGCCGCTCGCGTACGAAGCGCGGTAGCTAAGCTACCACTCAGATGATGGTTATGTGCGGGAGTGTAGCACTTCACCGGGCGAGCCGGTCCATTCATGCTATAGACAAATATGACGCCATTCTTGACAAAGTATTCGTCTGCAGCGTGGCTTTTAGCAAAGTAACTTTGACTAAAGAAAGATGGGTTCTTTACAGATCCTAAGGCTAACTAAAAATAAATAAAACAATGTAAAACACTACCTAAAAAATTGCAAATATATTTATATACAAACCTCATCATTTATACACTGGAAGTTACCACAAATAGAATAGTTATCCGTCTATCGGAGGCCATAAATAAATAGAGTTCGAACCCAATTTCACTTTGCATATTTTGGGAAGGGTGTTGGGCTTCCGGAATTCAGCCGCTCGCGTACGAAGCGCGGTAGCTAAGCTACCACTCAGATGATGGTTATGTGCGGGAGTGTAGCACTTCACCGGGCGAGCCGGTCCATTCATGCTATAGACAAATATGACGCCATTCTTGACAAAGTATTCGTCTGCAGCGTGGCTTTTAGCAAAGTAACTTTGACTAAAGAAAGATGGGTTCTTTACAGATCCTAAGGCTAACTAAAAATAAATAAAACAATGTAAAACACTACCTAAAAAATTGCAAATATATTTATATACAAACCTCATCATTTATACACTGGAAGTTACCACAAATAGAATAGTTATCCGTCTATCGGAGGCCATAAATAAATAGAGTTCGAACCCAATTTCACTTTGCATATTTTTTTTTGCCCGGCAGCCCCTATTATGGATACGTCGTAAATTTGTAATCCGGACAAATTGAGTGGCAACCGAGACGCGTTGTACCGGTTGAGATATCGTGGCGCCGGTAATCGGACAATCCGGATTTACACTTCATTTGCTTGATGTATGCTTTGCTTCGGCAAGTTTATCAATTCCCTTATTTGTTTCATATAAAGATTCAACTTCGTAGCTCTAAGACATAAGCTTATTCTCCTTGACTTCTATAGAAAATGTTTATACTAGTACAGTCACCTCAACAACTTATAATTAATATTTCAATTATTAACAACAAAAATTCTTAGTTGTTTAATTTATAAAACACCACAAAGATATTGTTAACTTGTCTTAATATTATACTTTTAAGTAACTATATTTTTACTAACCATATATGAAATTATACCACACAATATATAAAATTAAGAAAAAACTTAAAACGTAAACTATAAACCATTTATTTAAATCTAAATCATAAATTATTTTATTAGGATTTTCGTACAATATCAACGTCCAGTTACCAGGCTTTCGAAAAAATATATATGTACACCACATGTGCTGGAGGATTCCAGGGCACCATTTCATGGCCTACGAGAAATATTTCCGAATACCGTACCGTATTTAACTGATCAAAAATCCCAGCTCATGACTATGTTAACGTCCTCTTCTGCTATACATCCATACATACATATCGTCACAACTGTTTCCCATAAGGGTAGGCAAAGACTACAGATCTCCATTCGCTACGATCCCGGCACAACTTTCTTGCTTCCTCCATCCTTCCTGTCACATTCATCGTAGCGAAACGGCTCTCCGTTAGTCGCTTAACGCCCTCGTGGGAATCAGGACGTGACGGGTGGTGAACCACGTCGCCGTCTCCTGCTATACGTCTTCTATTATTTTCGCGAAGTTCTAGCATTCATCGCTCGGTCTTCATTGTCTTTAATCGCTAACTTGGGGACTTTTAGTCTTAAGGTCTACGCCGCCATTTCACACACAAAAAAAAAAATAAAATCCAAAGTTCACGAGATAATTTAAGCAAATTTTAAGCTGCTCCTTTATTTCTCGAAGGACAACAGAGTTTATTTTACGTTGACGCGAGATAAAAATATCGTTTGGAGCATTATTCCCAGCAGTGTACTGTAAACATATTTCCCGTGATACATTGCTTGCGAGTAACGTTCGTGTAACTTATGTACATCACAGAACATATGACGTAATACATCTGCGATGAGATAAATCAATACTTGTAACATTAACCTTTGTTTCAATGACTTGGGTACCTAAATAGAATTTGAAATAAAAAAACACCCAATATCTCATGTCTAACCAGGATTTTAGAATAAATTAGCGAGAATCTCCTGTAGTAAGTATTCCTAACCGTTAATATAAATAAAATAAAAAAAATATTTTTGGCAAATGTAGCGTGGGACCCCCACGTACATGGGGCGATCATCTGCGCTGGTCGGCTGACCAAAACATTTTTTTAATGGCATAGGAGGGCAATCGTGCTAGCACGTCACCTGATGGAAAGCAATCAATTTCACCCATAGACATCTGCGACACAATAGGGAGCGTTGTCAGCCTTTAAGGTATGTGTAGGCTTGTTTTTTAATGGTGCCAAGGTCGTATCTGTTCTAAAATACTATGGAAGGTAGCTGAAAAACTGGATGTATGTTGCCGAAGATCGAGCTACATGCCGCACCTAGAGCATATACAGCAATGGACTACTCTAGCCTAATGTTGAAAATGTTACTTTTGTTCTTAGTATGAATTTACTTTTAACTTCGAGTGAGAATACAATTTAACAATAGATCCCTACGTAATCCTCGTCATTGTCGAATACTATCATCTCCATTTTCTTATTTATTCTCTTAAATACCCATTTCATTGACTTATTCGAAGTTTTATCTCTAAAAGGACAGCAAAGCTGGCGGATCAAAAGCTACACCGACCTTTTTATAATAGTTCCAAAGTCAAGTTAATTCTTTGGAAGAAATGTTTGACTTGGCTTCGTTTAGATTACAGACTGTTTATACATTTAATAAAAATTTATATTGTAATGTTATTATTAAAAGCTGTATCAGGTTATCATTTAATTATATCATTTCAGTCGATATGGTTAAGACGATTAAATGGTAGGTAGGGGTTGTAGATCGCCAACCATCAAAGTGGTCAGAATGGTTTTATTGTAACTGGCTCGCTGTCTTTAAGGTAAGGAAGGAAGTAGGGAAAAGCTAACGACTCACCTTGAGGTAAACGATCACTCAGTCAAGGAAATCTGGAATACGTAAGGTGCCGCATATGCGTTTAGGGTAAAATTTAAATAGTACTAGGAGTAGAAGAAAGCAGTGGGGATGATGGAAGTAAAGTACTTTACTTACGTGTGATTTTCCAGCTCAGTCATACCACGGATGAGTAGGTAGGGGAAGACCACGGAAAACATACCTTGACCAAATTGCTGAAGTTTTTAAGAAAGGCCAGGTCAAGACTACCCTTTGCCAGCGGGCTTGCATGAGTGTGGAAGAAGCAAGGAAATTATGCCGAGATCGTAGCAGATGGAGATCTGTGATCTCTGCCTACCCCTACGGGAGACAGGCGTGACGATATATATGTATGTAAAATCCGCGGTACTTAGATAACATTATAAAATAATTATTTACATATCGTACTACCATTGAAGGACTATTATATTATATATACTAGTATTATTTAAATGAGTTTGCATTCTTTAGTAACAATACAGCCTAAAACTTGACTTCAAATAATAAAGTATACAAAATTTCCATTCCAAATAATGAATCTCGTTGTTCCATCTCTAAACCAAACAAAACTGTAACTGTTGGATGCAGGTTAACTCCGACCTGAGGATTAAGTTTAAGCGGTAGGTAAGGCGTCCTCTGATTTGAATTAGAAAATTGGACTCGTGAATGCCGGAGCACAGAGCAATTTATTTGCAAATAGTGTGCGGAGTGAATTAAATTCAGATGAGTGTCGCTTCTGCCGTGATTTATCTTTGCGAGCTTAAATAATTGCCAATCCCGCCTGATTATTTTCCTCGGTTTTAGAAGCTGAGCCACATAAATTAAACGCTAAGGCTTTTAAAAGTGAGTTTAATATTTTTTTCTCACATCTCCCATTCGTAAACCCTTGCAAACATTTGCAAATTCTGTTTTTCATATGACAAGATCAAACTTTTTACGATTTATAAATATTTATTCCGAGTCTGGTAACCCCCTCCCCAATCCGCATTTTCATTCCTGCCCCTTCCTTTCTTCTCTATCCTTTCCCTACCTCACCGCCAATCCACGGTCTGCCGTGCTAAAGGATGCGTGGCTAAGGGCGAGCTTAGTCGCAAGCGTGCCGACCGTCCCGGGACCAGGCTCCCCCGGGTACTGTGGTGCCTTACCTCAGCATGCAGGGCTCTGCTGGGGCTGACCTCCATCCTCCCTTGCAGCTCGGGAGATTCACTGACACGAATTTAATATACCTAATTTGTTGAAAAATGACGGCGACGTGGTTCGCCACCCGTCACGTCCTGATTCTCACGAGGGCAAGAAGCGACCAATGGACAGCCGTTTCGCTGCGATGAATGGTAGCGGATAGAGCTATGTGGTCTCTGCCAACCCCTGCGGGGTATAGGCGTGATTATATAATAAAAAAAAAGATCAAACTTTATTTTGTTTCCGGCTACGCTACTGCTTTTTCTATAAATAACATCTATAGCTAAGGGTGATATTTACATCAACCTTACTATATTGCTTTACAATTTTAATAAATTTTTGGTCCTGTAAGCCGGATTTGAACCAGTAACCTATGAATTTGGTGAAAAAAATATATAAAAATCACAAAAATGTATCTAAGAAAATGTTTAAACTTAATTTTTCTTATGATATAATAAGTTTTTATTTTACGTTAAACGATATAATATCAATAAGTTGGTTTCACAAAATACTTGTGATATATTATCACAAGTATTTTGCGCCATATTGCGATGTGACACTATGTTTGCTTCGTAATGAAATTGGACGTAAAATGAAAAACATACGAAACCTCAAACACGAAGACTCGGAAAAATGCCTTATGACCATGAAAATAATTTATACTGATACAGTAATGATCCTTGGCACTGAGAGCGAATATTTAGCTACTGGGCAATTCAAGGAGAAATCAGCTTGTGTTTATTAATAAAATTTAAAGCTTCTAATCAACATTAATTTTATTAAAATTTAATTTTTGCTAACACTATCGTACTGGCTTTTTAATCTATAATAGTATAATATAGTATAGTATAGTATAGTATAGTATAGTATAGTATAGTATAGTATAGTAGGCTATATATAGGCTTTTTATCTATATAGTATATTATTATAAAAATAATAATTGTATGTGTTACTGTTTCCGATGACCATATATTAGATGTAGTATTTACAATATTTAATACCTAAAGTATACTTTAAATGTTTTCCATAATATTTACTGAAAATTATATAAATCTATATAATTTTAAACAGAAGAAAGAAATAAAAAAATATAGAAACGCAATCAATATTTCAAATGAAATTCGCGTTGCTCAGAAATGACTCATAAACTTGACTTAAAACCTTCGCTCACAATACAAAAGCTTCGAGAGTAAACACTTCCGCAATAAAATACAGAAGGGTCTTGGCGATTAAACTGTCGCAAAAGAACAGCTGTATTATAATACACATGTGTGTAAAGATCATAATGCAATAATTGAAAACCAAAGTGCGCATTTTCTTTTCTTTTCTTTGGTGGCAATTAATTATATATATCAGTATCAAGAAAAATACAATAATATCCAATCTCTCTAAAATGTAACTAGTCAGCTTCATGTTACGTCTTGATAAAATGGTGGCTATTCTACCAAAACCTTCTATGGACTTTTTCAGTCATCTTAAAAAGTTACGATACACGGATTTATTTCATATTACTTCACTTTTACGCCTTAATCGAACTACATTGTATAATACGCCACCACAATTAATCTATATAACTGATAATAATATAGGATTATGAAAATTAAATAAAAACACAACGTCACTGATATAAGTTGGCGGAAAAAGTCCAAGTGCGTATTTGTTTCTCTAGAAAATTATTGGTAATAGTATAATCATATACATAAACAATATTTTCCAAAAAAAAAAATTAAACAACATAATCATAATGAATATGTAACGTTATTGTAGAACGTATTATTATCACAATCTGTGAGCTGATACGAGAACACGTGACTAAGTGTCACAATGAGACGATTGAGCACGCGACATTTCAACACCGCGACATATTACCACTGCGACGTTTAAACATACCTGTGATTTTAATCACGCGACATTTTCACTTGTATATCAAAACGATTTCTCATATTATAATGTCGTTGTAATTTCGACTATTACATATTATATAACTATATGACATTTTAAACGAAGTGAACATAGAGTGGTTCACGGGAAGACATGAAGTGACGCTATTCTACAAAGGGAAATACAGAATTAACACTGTTACATTACAGAATAACGAAGAAGAAAGAATGTTTGAAGCAAATTTCCATTATAACTGCTTAAAATAAATAAATTAATAAATATTCTGTAGTGATAGAGCACGCTTTAGACAAATAGTTTATCTGTGCCATGAATGGGCCAGCTCGCCCGCAGAAAACCGGCATCTGAGTGGTAGCTTAGCTACCGCGCTTCGTCCGGTAAGGGGTTGAGTTCCGGAGGACTAATCCCCCTCCCTCCACCCATAGCGACACTCTCCGTAGAGTCCGGCAACGTTTCTTCACTGCCTATGCTACTACGGGCGTTTATGGGCGGCGTTGATTGCTTTTCATCAGATGACACGCTTGCTCGTTTGCCTTTCTATCCCATAAAAAAAATTAACTATTCATTAATTACAAAAGTGTTTTAATAATTTTTGTGGCAAAAACGCAAAGGGAAGCAACAGCGGCCTGATAAAAATTAATCTCCGAAAACACGAAAAACATTTCCAAACAATTCATCACTTAACCTTCGGCCGTTGCCCGTTTAATTACATCACAACGCTCCCTACAAATAGATCAATAGAATGGACTGAAAGTAAAAATACATTATAGTATCGTGATACATTTACACAATTTTCAACCTTGTGTATTTCAAAGCAAGATATATATTTAACTAACACAAGCTTAGTTCATAAATACGAACGCAGATGCACAATGTAAACAGAGTAATCACTATTTAGCTTTAAAAAAAATAACAATTTGCTCCGTCCGGTTACATCGCCATGTATATTCACTTCGAACCCGAGTGTGATTTATTAACTTGATCCCCAAAATAACTTATGATAATATTTATTTATTACATCTGTATCTACTTCTATATAGCGATTATTTTTGCAAAAATAAGATCTGGCTGTACGCTCTCCAGTATAGAATAGAGTCAAAGTAAATTAAAATGACTAATATAATAATATAGTATCCTAAAATATAAAGGTCCAGTTGGACTTTTACCGCCAAGTTACATCAGTGACGTTGCGATTTTATTTAATTGCTATAATCTCATGTGAATCTATGTGTTATCTTCAGCGAAAACGCTGAAAATAACACAGATTGTAAAAAAATCGATTATATATTCGAAGAGGTCAGAAAAAATACTTCGCCGGATGGTTTCACAACTCTGTTACCAATAGAAAATTTTGTACGGCGTTGAAACCGACTTTTTTTTGAGAGATCAGATACAATTTTTACAAAAATCGTATCTGTTTTTGGCTCTGGTTGTAAGTTTTCATTCTACGGTCAACTACGAGTTCTTTTTTCGCGTCGATATCATAGAACCAATTTAATATTATCTAAACTCGCGTTTAAAGTTAAAGTAATAAGTCACAAGGAGTACGTCATGTGTATGCTATATAAAGACGAATGGGAAACGAACAAATTCGCATCGGTAATCCAATATCAGCTAAAATGTATTTGCGAACGTATGTGATCAAATTTTCTACCAATTATGTTTTACGATTCGATAATCCCTTCGAATTTGCGCGCACCCCGATATAACGCGCACACCAGCGTCAAATATAATATGTGATTTACTTTGTGAAATACAATTATTGTATTTTTTATGGGATAAAAAGGCAATCGTGAAAGCGTGTCGCCTGATGGAATGCTTACTTTTATATCAACGTCGTCATAAATGTATGCAACACCATAGACACCATAGAAGCATTGTTGGTCTTTGAGAAAGACGTACGCTTGTATTATCATGGTTTACGTTTCAGATTGATTTTGAAATATTGGATGGGATAGGTAGGCAAATGAGCAGGCGTGTCACCTGATGGAAAGCAATCAACGCCGCTCATAGACATCCGCAGCGCCAAAGACAGTACGGAAGCGTTGCAGACCTTTAAGGAAAGTGTCATTATGGATGGGGGAGGGCCTCAACTCAGCCGTTCACCGTACGAAGCGCGGTAACTAAGCTACCAATCAGACGCCGGTTTTCTGCGGAAGTGTGGTACTTCCCCGGGCGAGCCGGAAGAGTCAACTTTCTGAATCATTGGCAGATTCAGAAAATTGACCGTATATAGGACACATCATAAAATAACATTAGGGATTATCAGAATCGTCGTACCCGGCACACAGAACTATTTTTATACACCTGAAGTTAATACGAACTATATTCCATCTTTAGCCGTATAGCCAATACATATAATGAGTTTTATTCAGATATAGACTTGTTCAGCATGTCAAAAAGGTTTTTTAGAAAAACACTCAAAAGTAAAGATGCAGTAAATTAAATCGCACACACACACATACATACATACACACACACACATACACAACTACTCACAAAATTAGATTCTCAACTTTTTTTCTCAAATTTTGTTTTTTAATATTTGATATGTCTTCTAGTTTGTAAAAGTAATATATTTAAGCTCAAACTGTGTAATCCTATTTTGGTTTTTATTGCTTGTTATATTATTTTTGTGTAAGAGGTTGTGTAATGAAACTGTTGGATTATCTAAAAAATAAATAAATAAATAAATAAATAAATAAATTAGACTAGCGTAAAGAAATTTTGATTTGGAAAAAACGTTAGTACATTTAGCTATTCTTTGCTTTACGTTCTGATTCCTTTAATAAATAATAAATAGACACACGAGATTATTTATCTTAGATCCACACAACTTGTTTGCTGGACGATAAAAATAAATACAGTGCGTTATTTTTACTGTCTCTAAATCGTAAATATAACAATCCGAACACGATTCTGAGAACTCCGTCCCCCTGAAGTAAACTTCGGGGTGACGGTGATAATGTTGGACTCGCCCCCATAAAACAACAGATATGTACGTGCCCGTAATTTATTTTATACACCATAAAATACTCGAAGATATAACAATAGAGCGATAAAATGTAAACCAGTGTATATTATGGGACGTGAGGGATCCTTTAGGAGAGTGCGCGGAAATTATTATTATTATTATTTAAAGGCTCGGCGTCGCCTCTGAGAGGCCTCGGGAATTGCGCTTGTATATGAGCAGCGGTAATCAAGTGATCACCGCTGTCCAGAATGTATATATGGTATAAAAAATATTAACATAAAAACCCTCTCTGGTTTTGGGGCTAGTTATGTCATTATGAGATTCGGAGGGCGAATCCGTGTTCCCTAATTCCACTTCCATCGCTACCTTCCTGGTCTTAAAGGCCAACAACGCTTCAGCAATGCTCATGGACGCATTACCTAGCCCGGCATACTACACTTCGGTTGTAAAGACGTGATTTCCTCTCGTCCATCCGTTGTCATTTCCCTGGAAGATACGTCCAGTCTAACTAGTTTTGATTCTCTATAAGGTTTAACTTCAGTATCTCCAGAAATAAGGAGACCAAAAAATATCTAAAGTCGCTCTGAGAAAATGCTGATCCAGATCCGATGTATAAGATTCTAAATGATAAAATCTAAAGGAGATCAAAGTCACTGGAACTTTTCGGGTTATCAAACTGAAAAGATCATGGGATGGATACGGTTGTCAGAGAACTGTCATTCGTTTAAGTAGACGGTTGCTGGAGTTGAGAATGCATCTTGGCAAAGGTAATGTGAAAAATCCTTTTCCTAAATGGTGACAATCTACGCAGGACGGCTGGCTGAGACTCCTGTATCCAGCAGTGGATTGCTGAAGGTTGATGATAAAGATGATAAATTATTTTCACCAGAAAAACTTTATCTTATAACTCCATACGCAACATTAAGCTTTCTTAGAAGGTCTTTCACTTTATTATAGCGAACGCCATATATATAAGCCGAGCGCATCGTCTAGAACGGTTCTCTTTTAGCCGCAACCGACGGTTCCGATTAGGAAGTTTCTGCCCTTTCGCGATATCACATCTCAGGAATAAGCCATTAGAAACAGCGCCAAACACGGCTGGGTGATTGTTGCCCCATTGTTTGACTAGTGGGGTACATCCGCTGGGCTCGTTCTCGCACTTTGCCAACACGGTGGAGCACAGACGACCTGGTATCTGCCAAGAACGATTTTTTCGCTTCTTTATGCTCTAAGCGAACAGACGTCTGCCCAAGAAGTATGTGGTGGTCGCTATAAACACACGTGAATCACGTTTTGAGTGTTACGTTGAAAATGTGCCAGTTAAGCGGATTTTATATTCGACATTTTTTAGAAAAATTTATTTCTGATTACTAAAAAGAAATTTACGATTGTTTGTTTGTACGTTGTCGAGCTATCGTAATATAAATGCGAATAAATTTTGGTCGAGCCGTTACAGCTAAGAGATATTATTTTATCGCCTAAGGACGTGTTATTGTTTTGGGGAGCAAAGTTGAGGGTGAATAACGCTAAATTTAATGGGATCGCGTGGAAAATTTAGATGGGGTGCTATCGAGCTACCCCTATGGAGGGACAGTGTTTGATATAACAACAATGTTTACAGCGGAAAAATAATTCAGAAGTGTGATATTATTTATTCGTATTTATTAAAACTTAAAGCCTTAATAAGGGTATCAGAAGTACTATTCTCGGAGTTCTCTGATAAATATGATTGGGGACGAAGAAATCCGCAATAGAACTAGTAACCTTAACTCTTTGAATAAGCAAACTGAAGCGGCAATGGGCTGGACAAGTATGTTCTGAACCGACTACCCTTTTAGTAGATATGTCCTGTATTGGAGACCGTATGTCGAAAAATGTAGTGTGGGACGCCCCTGGCTAGGTGACGCACCTTGGAAGAGACCCACGTTCTTGATGGACTGCTTGAGACTGACGATAATGATGATTTGTTAAATTTTGTAATGGCGGGTAGTTTTAAGTCATTAATTATCACTATAAGCCTACGACAGTACATTACTAGATAGAGGCCTTCCCCAAAGCGCATCACCTTACTTGATCTTTGACTACACTCATCAAATTTATGTCTTCTAACTTAAATTATTTTTTGAGATGAGTTATAGCAAACTAGAGGGTCGCATGATTAACAACAAGACCTAGTTCGTGACTCTCTTAGACAGGAGACACAGTGGGTGCCAAGGCGGCACTCTGCCTGCCTCCGCAACACTTTCCTGTTGGACCTGCGGTGGGGACTACCGCTCATGTATCGGATTAGGCAGCCGTGAAAGAAGTTGCCTTGTAGAAATTGCTTTGTGAACCGTCTCTAAGACGTGCAGGCCAAACAAGACGAATAGTTATATAATTGTAATTCATGATTTTTATTATACACTAGCTGACCTGGCAAACTTTGTACCGCCCCAGAATCAATAAATAAATAAGCTAAACGATAATGTTTCAACTTCAATAAAAATGTGGTCAAAACTTAACAGGAACAAAAAGAATCGTAATCAAAATTTTTATGTCATAAAGGTTTATGAGCTTATAAAATATAGTTTGTAGTGTACGGTTCTAATTTGAAACTTGCTTACAATACAAATTAAATACAACTTAGATTAAATATAGTTAATTAAGTTTAATTATTATTATATTATATTATAATATGTTGCATTTGATTTAACTTAAATATAGTCACGTCACAACGATCAAATATTTGACAGGTACAGGAATAGTTTCTAAGGGAAAACGAAATTGTTGCTTTTACTATATTCCTTATATTTATATCATATACCTTTTAAACCTTCCCTCGACTTCCAAAAAAAATTCAAAACCAAAATTAGCAAACATAATAACAGCAATTGATTTATATATATATATATATATATATATATATATATATATATATATATATATATATATATATATATATATATATATATATATATATATATAAATCCCGAAAAAGAATAAAAACAGTTTAAGATACCCGAAACGTCCATCCTTTGGCCGGAGATATCTTGGAAATTTTTCGTGCAGCACATCGCGTGTCTCGGATTCCACCCTTCAACGTTTGGGACAGGAATTTTTATTGTCAATATCACAGTATGGAGAGATGGCGTTGTTTATGTGCTTTTATTATTTATTGTTATGGTGCGGCGACAAATAAATTTCTATTATCCACAAGTGTCGTTATTTTAATAACCCATTTTATCGCACGACAAATATTAGTGTAATAGTACTTTATTTCTGTTGTAAAAATAACATTTTCATATATCTTTACGTGAGATATTTTATGTTGAGATATTTTTTTATTATTATATATTCACGCCTATCAGGTGGCAGAAACCACTGAGCTCCATCCGCTACGATCCCAGCACACCCTTCCTCCAAACTCATCCATCCTTTCATCCATTCTTACTCTCACATTCGTCGCAGCGAAACGGCTCTCTATTAGTCGCTTTTCGCCCTCGCGGGATCCGGAAGTGACGGGTGGCAAACCACGTCGCCGTCATTTTTCAGCAAATTAGGTACATTAAAATTTTTCAAATGGCAAAAAATTATAAATTCAAATATATTTATTTCGGCATTCGTCAATGTCAGATCACCAATAGTCAAGCCATGTCGTTATTAGGTTCCTCTAAACGGAGAATAAATGGCGAAAGAAACTCCGCAGGTACCCTCTTTTTTGTAAATTTTTACATTATGTCGTAATATAAATTAAATGAATACAAACCATGACAAGCAAATGGCTCAGTAGTTTCAGGGCTGCCACCCAAGGAGTCCAAGTTCAGGGGTTTGATCACCGTATTGGGATAAATATATCTGTGGCCTACAGATATTTATTCCGAGTGTGATTACAACGCCAATCTAAATCGGGACGCCCGTACACGGCATTGGGGCATATACGGGCTATGTGGACCAGAATTTTTACTAAGCTGAGATCCGCGACAAGCAAACAAAAATAAAAAAGTAATAATGTATGTTTTACTGGAAGACGTGGATTTACGGAGAACTTAAATCTTACCGAAAAACGGCCGTCAGCAACTCTCCACTTCTCAACCACTATTAACAACACCAAACACACACCACCACTCTTCCACAATGAACACGACACGTGATTAGCCTCAACACGATTCATCATCAAGTATAGTAGACTCTACGGAAAACAGAAAGAGAAAAATAGATACACCGCTCTTATAATAACGATAAGAGTGGTGTATTTATTTTTGTCTGTGTGTCGCGGATCTTAGCTAAGTGACAATCTGACTGACGACATAGTGATGGATTTTCGCAAAGTAACGCCTAACTCCATTAATCATATATGGGTAAAAGTAAAGAGAACACAAATCAAGCTTTCGGATCAAGAGTGTTCAGTAACAGAATTAGGTCTTCAACCTTAACTACTCCGAGACTCGATTCCACACCCCTGCGGGTGAGGATGTCCCCGTAATAAATTATTCTGGTTATAGAGCCAGGCGTTACTTTGCTAAAATCCATTATTATATGGACAGTCAGATTTTTTTTTTACTTGGCTAAGAACCGCGACACGCAAACAAAAGCATAGAAATAGTTTTTTGACATAATTCTTTCAACAGACACCCTTGACCCAAATGCTTGATTTGTATTTTTTTATTCAGGCCATTTATATACCCCAATGCTGAAAAAAAAACACATTATCATTTTTCTTACTTTTGTTTGCTTGTCGCGCATCTTAGCCAAGTAAAAGGAAAAAAATTCTAACTGCCCACGTAAGGATTATTCTGTAATACCTGTAGTATTTTAGATGCGGTGGTTGCTTACCATCAGATGACTTGCTTGTTCGTTTATCTGTCTTTTTCATAAGAGAAGAATATTATAAAGTTTAAGAACGAGATGCCGATTTATGGCGATGTAAAAATAAAACGCTTGTGCGGCGAAAAACTTGAAAATTTAGTGCACCGCCGCGGGCGGAACCTCAGCGCGACGGAACTTTTACAACCGTCAATAAAACAATGGAGCCGAACAACGAATCGGATAGTTTCATCGCGACCGAATATTATGCAATAACTCAAGCGTAGAATGCAAGTGTTGGAAAAGTTCACTAACTGTGACTACAGTTTTGCAAAGTCCCACAAAGTTACACGTTCGCCTGACTCGCTAGAGCCGGCCGGGGCGAATTTCAGCGAATGAAGTAATTTTGAAGTAAGTTCCGCCGGTAATTTTGAAGGACTTTTAGTTTCGCAGCATTGGATTTTATCGACTTCAGGGACATAAATGTTTTTATTTGGAATGGGATTTCTGTCATCTGTTATCGGCCCGATCGTTTCGCGTCTGTTTTTAACAGGTGCCAAGTTTTGTTAAAGTTCTTGAGTGTTTCACCCTAAAGTTCTGTTCGGAGAGATTAATTTGTGAGTAATAAGATTTAATTATAAATGTTTCTCTTTATTTAAATCAGCTATATAAAATCTCATCATCATCATTTTATTTTTTGATGTACTCCTCTCTAGCCTTTATTCTTCCTATTAGTTGATTGTTTATCCGGACTAATCTAGAAAATGAAAGAATTAATCTAGACTATACTTTCCATTGAGTTTGAGCACTAAATTAGGCAACTCTTTATCACGGAAAAATGTTGGATTCCTATGCATAAGTTAAAAATTTGTAAACAATAAGCTCTTTTAGGTAAAACAGCTAATACTTGAAATATAAATTATTTATAATATATCTCTTACATAAATATCACTGAACTACACTAGACACTCACACTAAAATATAAGGTAGATCAACTCTTCTTTCTCTTTTCGTCTATCTGTTCCTCTATCCATTCCAGCGTTTTGTCCGTTGATGTCCATGAGGAAGTCTTTGGCGTTGACATCCATGAGCTACGATGATTACAAACTATCAGGTAACCTGATTGGTAATTTACCCTTTTTTATGGAATTAGGAGGCAAATGAGCGTGTCACCTGATGGAAAGTAATCAACACCGCCCATAGATACCCGCAGAGTTATGGGCATTGCAAAAGCGTTTGTCGGCCTTTAAGAAACATGTAGGCTTGTTTTATGACGGTTGTCTATCTTTGGATAGTAAAAATATGAATGAATATTTAAAATTAATTTTTTACTCTTCTTAAAGTATTATGTACCGAACGTCTCTTCCTCGGTACAGTATAAAATAAACAGTCAGCGACCCCAGTAATTGCGTTAGTAATCTATCTTCATACAAAACGAAAAGCAACAATGCGATCCAATTGAGTGAGGTACGAATACCCAAATCTCCTCGGTACAGAGATTTACCTTCGGCTCATCCACAAAATACACATGAATAAAATTGTATTGTTTGTACTGTTTATATTTATAACGAGAAATCCACAGATGATATATATATATATATAAAATCCATAGATATAGTTGCAGGAAGCGAAATGGATGAGGATGTGAAGGTCATTTAAGACGTGTTGTGCAAAAATGATCTGACTTACAAACTGATCAAAATTAAAATGTTTATGTCAAATAATGCAAAACAATCTATAATATCATGAAGTTAAGAAGTGTGGTGGTGAAATATCATAAGGAAGTCTTAGAAGGAAGGACCTTGCACGCATCAATTCCATCAAGTAGATGTGCAATTTATCATTTGCCCACAACTAAAACTAGTCTTGCCCAACATCAGTATAATTTTTAGATATTAAGGAAACTCTAGTTTAGTAGCATAAAATAAAATTAATTAAACACACACACACACACACACATACACACACGAATACACTGAAAAAAAATGATGGAAAAAGGAAAATCTTTGGAATAAATGACTGAAGTGGAAACTAATGGAAAGTATGGGACGTCCCACTAAATGGTGCGATGATCTACGCAAGGCGGCTGGTAGGAACTGGTTTATGATAAAGTTAAGTTTTAAACATAAAAATAACGTAATATAGCAAAGGATTTTTCCCGCCACCTTACATCAGTGACGTTGTTTTTTTATTTAATTTTTATAATTTTATATTATTATCAGTTATATCGTTTAATAGTATGGCGTATTATACAATGTAGTTCGATTAAAGCGTATAAGTAAAATGATATAAAATAAATGCGTGTATCGTGACTTTTTGAGTTGACTGAAAAAGTTCATAGAATGTTTGGTAGAATGGCCACCATTTTATGAAGACGTAATGTTACAAGCTAACTAGTTAAATTTCAAGTGATTTGACATTATTGTATTTTACTTGCCACTGGCATAAAAGTTATATTGCCATCAAAAAAAATAAAAGAAAAGAAAAACAAAGCTGCACAAGTAAGTACTGTGAGATAAAAGCGATTTGCATAATACCATCTCTGTAATTATAAACAATATTAACCCAAAAACAGTGTCAAGCGTAAATTTGGGAGTGAATTTGTCCCGCTTAAAATATAATCCGTTATATGGACGATAAAGAACGAACAAGCGAATGAATAAATTATACGCGGGGGCCAAAGCTTCTCGTCCGGAAAGCGGCCCATAATCTGTTTCACATAATTTGCTTACGGTTACATCCACCCCGGGGACTGACCTCTTCACGATCAAATTTGCATGTTTATCCGATCGCTGTAGCAATCTCCGATCTACCTCCAGTCGATGTGAAACGGATTTGTAATGCCCTCACATTGTATTGTACATTTAATTCTGCAATTGGCCTACTATTACATCAGATCCTCTTGAGATTCTGCATGAAAGAAATGTATATCATGTATATTTATTTATTTTATTGGTAGAGCCACGCTGCAAACGAATACTTAGTCAAAAACGGCATATTATTTGTCTTTAGCTGAATGAGCCGGCTCGCCTGAGGAAGTACCGCACTCCCGCAGAAAATCGGCGTCTGAGTGGTAGCTTACCTACAGCGCTACGTCCAGTGAGTGGTTGAGTTCTGGAGGCTCAACCCCCCTCACCCTTCCCCCTGCCATAATGACACAGTCCTTAAAGGCCGGCAACGCTTCTTCCTTACATATGTCACTGGAGATGTTTATGGTTGGCGTTGATTGCTTTCCATCACGTGACACGCCTGCTCGTTTGCCTTCTTATCCCATCAAAGAATATATGTATATTTAATAATCATGACAGCAAAACGAACGGTTCTATAGTTTTTGTAATCAGTTTTAAAAAATATTCAACTGTTTATATCTTTGTATTATATTGTATCACTTCTAATTACGTGTCCACGAAATTTCTAAAAAAATAAACATTAACTCACTACGCTTTTCTGAGATTCGCGGAATATCACTTGTAATAAATCCTACTTATATTATAAATGCGAAAGTTTGTGAGTATGGATGTATGTTTGTGATTTGGATGAAACTTTACAGTAATATAGGTTATACATCGGAATAACGTATAGGCTACAATTTGTAATGTTTTTATGTAATTTTGGTCGTAATATAATTTTACTATTAAGTAAAAAATATATATATTTATTTAAAATAATCTGTCACGAAACTTAATGTGGCAGATAAAATTCCACGCGAGCGGAGCCGCGGGCAAAAGCTAGTACTTAAATATATGCCCTATACACACAATTATTCACATGTGAAAATAAATCCGCGACAAGTCACAATAAGGCAATTAGGCCAATTTTAAATTAATATATTTATATCTAAAATTAAAGAAGTCCCATTGTGAGAGGAAAATGGTAATTATTCAAATGGTATAGATACTTAGGTCATCAAATAAAGTATATCTTTTACGCGTACTTTTTTACACTGAGTTCAGTGTTATTTCAAGAAACAAAGAAAGCTCAAGATCTTTTCTCTGAAAGTAAAGACAGTGATAAATATGTATCAGAATGAAAGTATCCTAACTTCATGTTTACAGGGTTGCCAAAATGATCACTGGCCTAAATATACAAAAAAAAAATACGTTTACTATAATACGTAGATACATATCGTAACGCCTGTCTCCCATAGGGGTAGGCAGAGACCAAAGATCTCCATCCGCTATGATCCCGGCACACCTTCCTTGCTTCCTCCACACTCATCCATCTTTTCATCTGTCTTTCCTCTTACATTCATCGTAGCAAAACGTTAGTCGCTTCTCGCCCTCGTCGGAATCAGTACGTGACGGGACGGATGGCGAACCACGTCGCCGTTATTTTTTAACAAATTAAATTTATTAAATTTAAAGAATCCCACGAGCCGCAAGGTAGGATGGAGGTCAGCTCCAGCAAAGCCCCGCATGCTGAGGTAAGCCATTATAGTAACTGGGGGAACCCGGGTCGGTTGCCACACTTGTGGGTAAGCTCGCCCCTAGCCACGCATCCATTGGTACAGCAGACCGTAGATTGGCGGAGAGGAAGGGAAAAGGATAGAGAAGAAAGGAAAGAGCAGGGGAAAGGAAAGATGGATTTAGACAGGATGATAGGTATATGATACTACCGCAACGCAGAACAAGGAGTGATACGGTAGTAGCTCGGAAGGCCAGGGTCACGTACATTATAGATCTATTTTACTCTATTCCAAGGGCCAGATAGTAACCGGAGAATTCCAAAGAAGAAGAAGAATTCGTGACCGATGCTTGCATAATCTATCGTTATCGTATTATATATCGTATTATATATGCTCGTTTATCTAGAGAAGATAGGAGACACTCGCGCTCCCATAATAGGACTACTATATATACCCAGATACCCATACTATTTATATATACCCAGAGAAAGCTCTCTTGTATTATTCCGGCTTCATTACAAATATTTTTTATTCCTTGGGATATGATATACATACGAATCGTACACCCAAAAACTAAATTTTCTCTTTTAAACAAGCTTTGAACCAGGCGCATATTTATACTTAAAACTATAAGTTTATAGACAAATCCTTTAAGCACTAAGCTAAACGATTTTAATTAAAATAGATAAATTTATTTCTTTCCGCAGTATATATTTTAATCAATTACATATCACATATCAATTCACATTCCAAACGGATCAAAATGGGCGATGGCTCAGTCAAAACCTTCACATTTTCTGCCACCGCCCGATCTTCACGTAGATACAGTGCAGCGCAGCTTTAGAAACACGAGTCCCTTATATACTTGAGATTCACTCATATAAAAACCTATAATCTATAATCCAGCCTTATATACATAAAATAAGAACAATACGTGACAATACCAACACTCCTGAAATTTGACTGTAAAAACTTGTTTTTAACATGTTTGATTACTAAGTAACATAGTCTTATACTTTTTTTATGGGATAGGAAAGCAAACGAGCAGGCGTGTCACCTGATGGAAGGCAATCAACACCGCCCATAGACTTCCGCAGCGTCATAGACAGTGCGGAAGCGTTGCCGACCTTTAAGGAAAATATCATTATGGGAGTGGGAATGGAAAAGGGAATGGGAGGAGGAGGGATAGAGGGAGGGGTGAGGTTGTTGGGCCTCCGGAACACGGCCGCTCATCGCACGAAAACGGTGGGTAAGCTTCCACTCAGTCGCCGGTTTTCTGCGGGAGTGTGGTACTTCCCCGGGCGAGCCGGCCCATTCTGCTACAGACAAATGATATGCCATACTTGACAAAGTATTCGTTTGCAGCGTGGCTCTACCACAATTAAAATTGATATTTCTTAAACGTAAAGCCATTTTTAAGACACCTTAGTGTAATTAATCAGGGGTTGCCAGAGACCACAGATTGGGGGGGTTACCAGACTCGGAATAAACATTTGTAAATCCACATATATATATTTATTCCGATGCGGGAATCGAACCCGCGACCATCGACTCCGCGGGCGGAGCCAATCGGTCGTCAAGTATAATAATACACTAAATTTCAGACCTTAGTCTAGAAGCCATAAAAAAAATTACTCAGTCTTTTGCGTAACAGCGACAACCTTATCTCTCACCGTAGACGCATTAACGCACCCCATGTTCACATAAGTAAACGCCGAGTATCTAAAGTGTTATGGCATACAGCCCTCACTCAGCCAAGTAGTCGATGTTTGAACTTCCCGCACGATCTCGACTGACTTACTGTGACAACGAACTTTGATATTTACGTAAGTATATTATTGATAAATGTATTGTTCTGCGCAAAGTAACACCGGAATTATATTATGTTATATTATATTATATTGTATTATATTATATTATATTATATTATATTATATTATATTATATTATATTATATTATATTGTATTATATTATATTATTCAATTAACTATTCAAAAACTCAAACCTGGTTTACATTCGAAAAAATTTAACGTTATCAGTTATTTAACTCTGGAACGTAATTCCCCTTAATATAAGGAAAACCCCCACAAAACCTTGTTTGAAAGGTAAAATTAAAGACTATTTCCTTAAATCTATGCCTATATATACACGTCTTTGCCAAAAAACAGGCGGTTTTCTACATTATTGGTAATAATTTAGCCAAACTATGTTACTGGCACTTAATAAATCTGGTCTGGGTTTGAAAAAAGTTAATTCCAAATTCGAAACTTTTGCTCTTTAATAAAATAACCCCTTTTTTAGTTTGTGATTCACTATATTTACTTTTCGCGGGTTTGTTGTTACAAGATTATCAGGCAACTAAAACTATAATAACTTTTTGTTATTTTTGGTACAATATTTTATGTTTGTCGCATCATCCTGTATTAATGTGGCTTAAGAATAAATAAATAAATAAACTATATCTTATACTTGTTATCATGATAACATACTCCACATACAATTAACTTCAATCTAGAAGTTAATCTTATATACTTCACCATAATATTCATTCATCAGACATTTTAATTAACGTCTGATGTCCGGATTAATATCAAATCCAAATTAGTACGGGATTAAACAAAACAAAAGGCAATATTCTCAACGATCGACGGTTTAATTCCAATGAATAGGATCACAATAAAGTTTAATTTCCCTTCGGTCTTAATACAAAATAATTGTATTCAAAAGAAGAACACTCGAAAATTAAACGGGAATCAAATCGTTTTTGTTATTATATTTTATTGAATCGAATGCGACTTACTGAAAAGTTTTCCCAGCGGACGCAGAATTTTTGACGACACCGATAACGTTGTCGATAAATCAAAACTTTATTGCTGAAATTTCAATTTGGAAAATCTAGATCTTGTTATCGTATTTGACAGCGTTGATCCTTATTTCATTTTATTACTTGAGAGGAAGATAAAAGAGATTTTTGAGGCAGTGCTGGATGAAGATTCCTAAAGATAAAAATACTGGAGATGCAATCCCCGAATTGAGATTTCCCTTATCTTTGAAGACTAAATCTCCTTCTTTTAATTCCTTCTTCTCCTCGTATTACAACGCTTTTGACATATCTCAAGACTAGTCCCCATTCCTTTTGTCATCTCTCTCTCTCTTAACCTTTAATCATTTTACCCTAAAGTAGGCAAACCTAACACAACCTAGTGTGTCCTTGGAAACGGTTATAAGTTGACATCAGATTACTTCTTTGACCTATTACTTATATCTTCCAAAAACCAAAACCTGCAAAAAAAGTTTGAAGGATGTGAAAACATTTGATGGGCCTGGCTTAATTAAAATGGGGTCTGTACTTTTTTATGGGATAGGAAGGCAAACGAGCAGGCGTATGGAATACACACACAACATCACCTGATGGAAAGCAATCCATGCCGCCCACAGACATCCGTAGCGCCATAGACAGTGCGGAAGCATTGCCTTCCTTTAAGGAAAGTGTCATTATGCCAAAGGGAGTGGGAGACAGAGGGGGAGGGGGAGGGTGTTAGGCCTTCGGAACTCAGCCGCTCGCCGAACAAAGTGTGGTAGCTAATCTACCACTCACACGCCGATTTTCTGCGGGAGTGTAGTACGTCTCCGGGCGAGATGGTCCATTCATGCTACAGACAAATATTATTATAATAGATTGGCATAGCAATCTTGAAAAAGCATTCGTCTGCAGCGTAGCTCTACCAATAGTACTGTAGTGCCTGAATCTTACAACGTATCTACTCTAGTGAATTATAATAATATAAGTTGATAACACATATACATACATATAATCACGCCTTTTTTCCCGTAGGGGTAGGCACAGACCTTCATCTGCTACGATCAACGCAAAATTTCTTTGCTTCATCCAAACTCATCACTCTCGTCACACAAGCTCGTCGGTTAAGGGTACTTTTGACCTGGCCTTTCTTGAGAACATCAGCGATTTCGTCAAGGTATATTCTCCTTGGTCTTCTCTTACCGACCCTTCCATCAACATCCTCAGCGTAAATTTCGTTTACCAGTCGTCTTTCATCCATCCTCTCTATGTGCCCATAAGTTGATAAGGGAAAAATAAATAAAGATAGAATGCTTAAAACTTTTTCGAATAACATCCACTTATCCCAACAACTGTGTTCGTTTTGTTGTTAAACTAAATAACAACACAGGACTCATGAAAACTGTCGCGAGAAATGTATCACGCATACAAGATAAAACTAGTTCCATGTATTATTCAAGTTGGCGTGTTGGAGATCGTTGTTGTCCGGGCGAACAATATGAGTCTTCTAGATGCGTCGTACATAAATAATGTAAAAAACATTGAAGTTGAATACACTGAAAAAAAAAACAGTTTCTACTTACTTACTATCCATAATGTGGACAGTCAAAAGTTTTACTTAGCTAAGATCCGCGACAAGCAAAACAATAACAGAAAATTAATAATGTGTGTCTTCCTGCCGGATGAAGTGGATTTATTTGGAACTTTAACCAAAAACTTACCGAAAATCGGCCAGCAACTGTCCACCCACCAACCACTATACACAACACCAAACACACACTATCACTTTTACACCTTCCAAGGTGGAAAAGAGGTAGTGTGTGTTTGGTGGTTTTTGGTTTAAGTTCCAAATAAATACACTTCATCCAGCAGGAAAACACACATTATTAATTTTCAGTTATTATTTTGCTTGTCGCGGATCTTAGCTAAGTATTTTTGACTGTCCACATAGTGATGGATTTCCGCAAAGTAACGCCTGACTCCATTAATAATACTATCCATAAATAAACCGAATTGAGGTTTTGATAGAGAGAATAAAGCAAGCGTGCTGGAAATTTATTTTCATGGCCCATGGACATTTGCTTGCATTAAAAATGAATGTACCATATGACATCTTAGACCGCAACTCGGCAAACGTAGTGTGGGACGTCCTTCTGCTAGATGGAGCGACGATCTGCGCAAGGCGGCTGGCAGAGACTGGATGCGTGTAGCCGAAGATCGGGCTAGGTGGCGCGCCTTGGGTGAGGCCTATGTCCAGCAGTGGACTGCCGCAAGCTGATATTGATATTGATATTGATATATTGATATTATTGGTTATATATTCAAATCTCAAAGCTTCTGACGAAGTACATCCAAATTTACAAGTATAATACGATAATAACAAATACAAAACGGCAAAATTGCTCTTTTGTTTGACATTCTCTTGTCTTAGCTATTACGCCACTAGAAAGTAGTTGCAAGTCAGCACTTCCAGCTTCGTGGCTTGCTTATCACGTACTTGGCGTGGTTTAATAAAGCGAACTACGTCGCCACTTCAGACAGCGGGGGCAGTATTTTCATTTGGGTGCCGGGTGTTGACATGCCGCTAATATTCGATGCCAATGAATTGAAATGCTACAACCACAAAACAAGAGATAACATATTTTTATTTCGGATGGAGGTAAACAAGTAAGCGTGTCGTGTGGTGAAACTAATCAATACCACCCATAGATTTTTACAACCATACGGTTATTATATAAGCGTTACTTTTCTTTAAGAACGATGTAAGCTCGTTTCCTGAAGGTTAAAAGAACAAGATAGATAGATAGTATATTTCTATGTGCGGTATACATTATAATTTACTACATATTACATAATAATTCACATTACATACATATGGATAAGGGCGATGTATCAGTTAAAACATTCACTCATGGAGCAGAGAAACTGATTTTCTGCCACCACCCGACCCTCACGGAGATGCTGTGCCAGCGTACGACAGAATAGGTCTCCTTCAATTTCTTTGCTACCTATATAATGTATGTTACATACATTTCCGTAGTGGTAGAGCCACGCTGCCGACAAATATTTTGTCAAGAATGGCATATTATTTGTGATGAATGGGCCGGCTTGCTCTGGGAAGTACGACTCCCGTAGAAATTCGTCGTCTGAGTGGTAGCTTACCTTCCGTGCTTCGTACGGTGAGCGGCTGAGTTCCGGAAGTCCAACCCTCCTCCCCCCTCCCATAATGTCACTTTCCTTAAAGCTGGCAACACTTCTACACTGCTCCTGGCACTGCGAATGTTTATCGGCAACGTTGATTGCTTTCCATCGGGCGACACGCCTGCTCGTTTGCCTTCCTATCCCATAAAAATATTTGTGGTGTTGTGAAATTCAGGTATACCTTTTTACATGCTCAAGTAATTTGTAAATAATAAATTTAGAGTTTGTGATAAAAAGTTCAACTGAATTAATAGTAATGTCAAACAACTCAAAATCCAAAATAACATTTTTTTTTATATATTGACGCCTATCCCCCGCAGGGGTTGGCAGAGACCACAGAGCTCCATCCGCTGCCATTCATCGCAGCGAAACGGCTCGTCATTGGTCGCTTTTCGCCCTCGTGAGAATCAGGACGTGACGGGTGGCGAACCACGTCGCCGTAATTTTCGACAAATTAGGTATATTAAATTCGTCTTAGTGAATCCGACGAGCCGCAAGGGAGAATGGAGGTCAGCCCCAGCAGAGCCCTGTATGCTGAGGTAAGGCACCATAGTCCCCGGGGGAGCCCGACTCCGGGACGATCGGCACGATTACAATTTTAGTTTTACGACGAAAACAACTTGGAATGAAGCAATTAGTAGGCAGCGACCAAAAAGCAAAAAAAAAAGAAGCCAATAATTGAATTTTTAATATTAAATTCAATTATTGGCTATTCTTTTTTTATAAAATTTAAATGTTTTATTTTAATATGTATATAGTACTTTAAACTTATTACACATATACATATATATTAATATGTATATATGTAATAAGTTTAAAGTACTGTTAAGGGAGACCATTTAAAATAATACCGTTACTACAACTCTTTAAACATTGGTTTTTTGTTACGATTATGTATTGTAATAATTTGCGATGAAGTAGGAAAGAACTAGTGGCAATGTGTGTAGATCAAAGTTTATAATCTCACAGAATATCAGGGGAACGTTCGGTTATGTATAGGGATTGCAATCCCACAAAACGGCATCACGCATTCGCGCGGGATCCCGCTGCTTTTATTAATCTGTTGGATCCCGCACATTAAAAATTTGACGCTAAAAATTTCGCGAGTAGTTGTTTAATAAAAGTTGACTTTTACACAAAAATCTGTAGTTTCACTTTGATTTTATAACATAATTTCAAACATGTGGGATCCCGCGTGATCCCGCGGAGTATTGAGTAATCCTGCATATCAATCTCACGGGATTAAATGAGCCGCGGGATTACAATCCCTAGTTATGTATAATTAAGTAGAATTTTAAATTACAAATATTAAAACAATCATTATATGCGAAAACCTGGTCTCGACAAGCAGCACCTGTTTACAGGTTGACGCATATGGCAGCCAAATATTTAGAGCAAACAAATTTTTTATCTAAATTTGTAAGAATATTTTATTAATTAAACATTCTTACAAATTTATATAAAAATATCTTTAATACTCATCACATAATATAAGAATAAGACTTGTTACGAGAATAAAATAACTTGCTATAAAACAAGTAAAAAAATGAAACACATTATTTTCAATTCATCGTTTAAATTATTGTATACAAAAACACATTACGAAAGACTTGGTAACTGAATCCATGAGGTATGAAATAGTGACTGCGTCGTATTATTACGTATTATTGTGTTAAGTCACCCATTGTGTACGGGAAGAAAGGAGTTTAATAAAAATGGACTGAGCTGTGAAGTCGAGAAAGCAGAAATGCAATATTGAAAGGCATCGGTGACAGCGCCTTACAATATAAAACAGACGATTATGAACTAAGTATTATTTATTCTAAATGCAACTGGAGCTTTAGTAGCAATGATAGAGAAGAAGTCGCTCAGAGGGCTATGGAGAGAGCTATGCTCGGGGTTTCTCTAGTGGACAGAATTCGAAATGAAGAAATTCGCCGGAGAACCAGAGTCACCGACATTGCTCTTCAAGTTAGCAGACTGAAGTGGCAATGGGCTGGACACGTTTGTCGGAGAACCGACAATCGTTGGAGTAGACGAGCGCTGGAGTGGAGACCGCGACTCGGCAAACGTAGTGTGGGACGCCCTCCTAGACGCTAGATGGAGCGACGATCTGCGCAAGGCGGCTGGCAGAGACTGGATGCGTGTAGCCGAAGATCGGGCTAGGTGGCGCGCCTTGGGTGAGGCCTATGTTCAGTTAGTCACTGCCGTGGGCATATATATATATATATATATATATATATATATATATATATATATATATATATATATATATATATATATATATATATATATATATATATATATATATATATATATATATATATATATATATATATATGTGTGTGTGTGTGTGTGTAGGCAAAAGAGCGTGGTCGGCATGTCACCTGATGGAAAGCAACCGACGCGGCCCATAGACATCCGCAACGCCATAGGCAGTGCGGAAGTTTTGCCGACTTTAATCAAAAGTGAAATAATAGGGGGTTGGAGAGGGAGGGGGAGTGGAAATCGGAGGAGTAGGAGTGGGAATCGGAGTGGGAGTGGGAAGGGGAGGGTGTTAGGCCTCCGGAACGAGGTACGAAGCGCGGTAGACAAGTCACAACAGATATAAAATTGACAAAGTAATATTAAAAGAAATAACGCAATAAAAGTATATAAGTCATTAAAATGGCAATGGATAGGACATATGATAAGGGAAAGAGAAGATAAATGGACAAAACTAGTCTCAGAGTGGTATCCAAGGGATGAAAAAGGAGCCACAAACTAAATCGCTGGGAAGGTGGCCTCAGTAGAGTTGCTGCTAAAAAATGAATAGAATTAGCAAGAGATAGAACGACATGGAAATTTGGAGGAGGCCTTTGTTGAAAGACAAGCTCGCGACTGTACAAATTAAGATTATTAATGGAGTCAGGCGTTACTTTGCGGATATCCATCATCATCATCATCCATCATGGACAGTCAAAAGTTTTACTTAGCCAAGATCCGCGACAAGCATAATTATTAATTTTCTGTTATTGTTTTGCTTGTCGCGGATCTTAGCTAAGTAAAACTTTTGACTGTCCATATGTACAAATTAAATTAAACTAATTAATTAATGAAAACTAATAATGAAAGTAATAGAGGCTTTATTTATTTATTTATATGCGTATCGTTCTAGTAGTTTTAATCGACAATATAAATTATAGTTCACTATTCTTGCCATTTCCTGCAGAAATTATTATTAAAGTTTCAGAACTTAGAAGCCAATAACAATTAGTTTAATTCCACCGTGCCACGAGGCGTGTTACTCGTAAACAAAAGTTGAGCGAGCCATTTTGTTGCCAGATAATTATTAATTTGATATTTAGTTAAATTTTCTTATTAAATTCCGTACATGAAATTGTAAATACAAGAATTTATGAATATGTCTCAATAAAAATTCAATAAGAATTTAGGTATAAGGCATACAATATGAGATATTTCTCAGACTTAACATAACAATACTATAATTAAGTTACATACATACATACATATCGATACACCTGTTTCCTGTAGGAGTAGGTAAAGACTACTGATCTTCATCCGCCATGATACCGGCATATCTTCCTTGCTTCCTCCACACTCATCCATCCTTCCCTTCACATTCATCGTAGCGAAACGGCTGTCCATTAGTCGCTTCTCGCCCTCATGGAAATCAGGACGGAGAAATTAAGTTTATATTATTACATTAAAATAAATATTATTTAATTTTTAATAATTGATGTAATATTACAAATACTCATTAACTATATAAATAAAAACGAAGGATTTTTTATAATATATCTTTGTCCTCTATACGTTCTTTTACCATTCATCCGATTGTCGTGAAACTTTGGCAAGTTGTTCTACGTACGCTCGGAAAGTTCCTGGCCTTTAATACTATTGTATTTTTCTTTATAACATGTTTGTCCTCTATGCGTTCTATAGATTATAAAACCACTTTTTACTTTACGAAGCAATGCAAAGTAAACCGTGCTGGATACAGATTGTGAATAAATAATTAAAAAATAAAATTACATTGAAACAACATGGGTATAAATATACCTGGTAATAAAATAGCATACAAAAAAAAACAAATATTGCTTACAGTTATTTCGTTTTTCTGTTGTTTCATACGCGTAATTATTTTCCATTGTCGAACGTCCAGATTAAAAAAACAAAACGTTTATTTGTTTTTGGGGGTGTGTTGTTTAGCGGAATTCAATTTAAAAACGTTTGGACCATTATAGCACAGTTTGCGCGTTTTTTTAATCACATTTTTTTAATTTGTTAAAATAAATAAAATGTGTTATTTTTTTATTGGATAGGATGGCACAAAAGCAGGCGTGTTACCTGATGAAAAGCTATCAACGCCGCCTATGGACATCCGCAATGCCATAAGCATTGCATAAAGAAGCGTTGCCGGCATTTAAGAATAACGAAGACTTGTTTTTTGATGATTCAAATGTCGTGTTGGTTCGAAAACACCGCTGGAAGTAACTTGTTCTACAGGATAATTGACTCACTATTCAGGAAAGAAGTTCATAGAAAAAAAGCACTGTACTGGATCGCCACTCGTTCAGATGGTGGGGAAAATTTAGAAAACTCTTCAAAACTTAGAGGTTATCCAAAAGTTATTATCCAAAACGTGAACACTGATAGTCCGTCTGTTTCACAATCTCAGAGTTGCTTAGAGAGCTACGGAGAGAGCTATGCTCGGAGTTTCTCCGGTGGAAATGATTCGAAATGACAAAATCTGCTAGAAAACTAAAGTTATCGACATAGTCTTTTTTTTGAATTAGCAAATTGAAGTGGCAATGGGCTGGACACGTTTGTCGGAAATCTGATAACCAATGAAATAGACAAGTGCTAGAATGGAGACCGCGTGACGATTCCGGGTAGATAGTGTGACGATCTGCCCAGAGCAACTGTCAGAAACTGGACGCGTGAAGTCAATAATTGGGTTAGGTGGCGAGAACTTGTACTTCATACCACAAGTTTTTTTTTACTATTTTTTTTTTGCACGTTTTCTATAAGTTTTGAGTGAATTTTATAATATGGATTCCAAACTACGCTATTATTCGCGAAACTTCGCACTACAGCATTTTTTTTTTTTTCACAGCCGATATATATTTATTCTGATGCGGGGATCGAACCCGCGACCAATGACTCCATGAGCGGGAGCCCCTCCACTGAGCCAATCAGTCACCACTAAAGCATATATATATATATATATATATATATATATATATATATATATATATATATATATATATATATATATATATATATATATATATATATATATATATTTTTTTTTATATTCACGCCTATCCCCCGCAGGCGTTGGCAGAGACCACAGAGCTACATCCGCTGCCATTCATCGCAGCGAAACGGCTCGTCATTGGTCGCTTTTCGCCCTCGTGAGAATCAGGACGTGACGGGTGGCGAACCACGTCGTCGTCATTTTTCGACAAATTAGGTATATTAAAGTCGTCTTAGTGAATCCCACGAGCTGCAAGGGAGGATGGAGGTCAGCCCCAGCAGAGCCCTGCATGCTGAGGTAAGGCACCATAGTCCCCGGGGGAGCCCGACCCCAGGACGATCGGAACGCTTTCGACTAGGCTCGCCCCTAGCCACGCATCCATTGGCACGGCAGACCGTGGATTGGCGGAGAGGAAGGGAAAGGATAGAGAAGAAAGGAAGGGGCAGGAAAGGAAATGCGGATTGGGGGGGTTACCAGACGCGGAATAAACATTTATAAATCCATATAAATATTTATTCCGATGCGGGAATCGAACCCGCGACCATTGACTCCGCGGGCGGAGGGCCCCGCCACTGAGCCAATCGTGTCGGTCTGTACATATATATATATATATATATATATATATATATATATATATATATATATATATATATATATATATATATATATATATATATATATATATATATATATATATATATATATATATACAAGGTAAGGCAATGTTGTTTTATTAATTTGTATTTATTCATATAAAATATAAACAGCGGTTAAATTACGAACGAGTAAATTTTTAAGTGTCACACTATAAAATTATGTTAATAGCTCACAGACCACACAGCGCTTCACTGCACCTAAGTGTTCGACCTAATTTTATTAAAGCATTTCAACATGATGCATGTCAATCGATACAAGAAAAAAAACGATTAGCACAACAACGTCAATTGTTGGTTAGGTTTGACATTATCATTTCATGAACCCGTTCTAAATTTGAATGTGTAATGGTCATTTAAACTTTTTTAATGTAAATAAGAAAGTTTAAATATAGATAGAATATAAAATGAAGATATAAGAGAGAAGATGTGAAGAAAAAGAATGTGTCCTGATAAAAGTTGAGAAAGAGATGATTAGATTCATTGGGCACATAGAGAGGATTAATGAAAAACGACTGGTAAAAGAAATTAACGTTGCGAATGTGGATGGAAGGGTCGGTAGAGGAAGACCACGGAAAACATACCTTGACCTAATTGCTAAAGTTTTTAAAGAAGACCAGGTCAAGAGTACCCTTAACCGGCGGGCTTGCATGAGGAGAGAAATGAATGTGAAAGAAGGAAGGAAAGTATGCCGAGATCGTAGCTGATCTGTGGTCTCTGCCTACCCTTACGGGAGACAAGCGTGACGTGAATTTTTTATTTTATTTTGCGAGTGTAGTATCCTTTTTATTTCTAATGTAACAGTTTTTTTATTTTACTATCATTACTATTTATTTTGCTTGATATTATATTAATAATATAGTGATATTATTAATATAATATCACTATAGACCCATACACTTTTCTGCTAATGTTGTAACATTGATATATCTGTATTAGGGTTGCAAACCATAGTATAATTTTCTCACTTCCCCATTTTTTGGCGGATTAGAATTATCTAATGCGCCACGCTTACTCAAGGTGAGTTCCCGATGGTCGTATCGAATCAGACCAGTGTGTCCTACCTGTACTGTCTTACGGCACCGAAACGTGGACGCTGACAGTCCGAGGAGAGAGCTATGCTCAGAGTTTCTCTGATAGATATGATTCGGAATGAACAAATCCGCCAAATAACTAAAGTCACTGAAATAGCCTTCCGAATTAGGAAACTAAAGTGTCAATGGGCTAGTCACGTTTGTCGGAGATCCGACAATCGTTGGAGCAAACGAGTGCTGGAGTGGAGACCGCGTCTCGATAAACGTAGTGTGGGTAGATGGCTAAATGGCTGGCTAGATGGCGCGGAGATCTGCGCAGGGCGGCTGGTAGAAACTGGATGCGTAAAGCCGAATATCGGGCTAGGTAGCGCTTCATGGGGGAGCCCTATATCCAGAAGTAGACTGCCGCAAGCTGTGAATTGATTGATTGTATCGAACCCGCGACCATTAACTCCAAAGGTAATGGCTTAACCACTGAAACATTTATGAAACTTCTGAAATCTTTAGTATTGTTTTATACTTTAACTCTTCGTTCATTAAAATTAGATATTGTTTTGAAGGAATCTGCAAACTAAATGTTTGCAAGAATATTTCTTTTCTTTCAATATTCTTTTCTCGTCATTAAATAGACTGTAATAACAATCTTACTTCGCTTCAACGATAAGATAAAGCTTTTCCGAAACTAGTAAATAAATTGGATGTTTTATAATAACAAAAATATATAATGATGGTAGATCGTCTTATTTTCCTTAAAACTCGATATGATTGTATGATACTAAGTTTTTTATGTAAGAATGTATATACTGTTTTATAACAAACAATATATTTCCTCTGATATCAGGTATTAGTCAGTATTTTCATACTTTTATATTATTAATAATTATCTAACTTATTCTCCTTGCCCTACTCTGCAAGGGCTTCAGCATAAGCCGTGTTTGGAATTAAGTGTGATATCGGAGTCAGCGTAGGCAGCGATTGATGAATACCTGGAGAATCTTTAAGGTATATTGGCCAGATAACATGGTCTCCAACGAAGAGCTGTGGAGAATCAACAAAGAACACCCAATAGATGTCCAGATACAACGCCAAAAATCGAGATGGATACAAAAATGGAGATAATCTCCGGCGCCACGCCAGTCATATCCCCAAACAAGGCCTCGAATGGAATCCGCAGGGGAAAAGAAAACGTGGTGGCGTACTGTGACGGCCAAAGTGCCGAAGATGGGCCTATCCTGCAGCGAAGTGAAGCGTATGGCCTCTGACAGATCGTGATCTATCAGAGGCCATACGCTTCACTTCGCTGACTGAGGAGCGAAACTTAGGACTCAGAGAGAGTTAGGAAGAGAAAGAGAGCTGATATTGGAGTGTAAAAGCGTAAAACACATTTTTGAACTGTACATATTAGTAACTTGTGCACTAATGCACATAATGTGCATAAGTGTACAACTTATTAAAAGTTATAATGCACCAATGCACATTACTGTGTAACCGCGCGTCGCGTGTGTAAAGTCGCGTAAAACGAGGAATTATAGCGTGAAATTTAAAATTCGTACAAAAGTGAAGCCACGCAAAGCTGGGTCGCGTATAGCGTGCGCATAATTGCAAAAGCGACTACGGATGACTGAAGACACTTGAGATGTTCTACAAATAATAAACAAAGACAGGCGTTACTCTGCGGAAATCTATTACAAAGATGGACAGTCAAACTTACTTTGCTAAGATCCGCGAACGCAAATCAAAAAAATAATAGTGTGTTTGCGAAGAAGAGATATGGCTAATTGGGCATACATGGCAATACTGTTTGATCGACGCTCAATAGGTTGCCCGAGGTACCGATGGAGGGAGGCATTGATCGCTGACCTGAGCGCGCTTCAGGCAAAGGATTGGTGATATTTGAAGTCATAGATTCGCACTGCATACTATATATAATAAATTTTGTCACGAATGGCATATTATTTGGCTGTAGCATGAATGGGCCGGCTCGCCTGAGAAAGTAGCCACGCTCCCGCAGAAAACCGGCGTATGAGTAGTAGCTTAATTACCGCGCTTCGTCCGTTGAGTCGGACGGTCGCCCCACTCCCATAATGACTCTTTCCTTAAAGGCCGGCAACGCTTCTGTACTGCCTGTGGCACTGCGGATGTCTATGGGCGGCGTTGATTGCTTTCCATCAGGTGACACGCCTGCTCGTTTGCCTTGCTGTACCATAAAAAAGGCAGACCAGCATCGTGACCAGTGATTTCCGTTGAGTTTCCGTTTCGGAAGCCAAGACACATTTTGAGCCGTAGTGCCAGCGCGGTAGTAGATGTAGTTATATAGTAGTAGTCGCAGAGGACACCTTTGAAATTCTTTTTTTTAATAAAATAATAATGTCCTCATTATGCGTGATATTTTTTTAAAAATAATTATGTTCTGCTGGAATATGTGCTCGACTCTTCTTGCAAAGCATGAAGATTGTGAAGTACACCGTTATCTCTTTTAGAAACGATACCTTCCGCGTCGACGCGGTACTTATTCAACTGTGAGTGTGCTTTAATTTTTTCCAAAGACTATTTTTTTCCTATACAGCGTTACGGACACTTCATTAGTCTTTCGCTACACTCACACTTATCTGTAACGCCTTGACGAGGGTTGACGTCCCCGTACTTGCGAAGGTGCGAAATAATATGTTGGAACTCGTTGTTTCAGACGTGCAAAAACTCTCCTCACACCAAATGTTTTCCCACGGGGTCATTCTTAAAGGGAAATTTTCGTCTGCGATAAATTTTCAAGAATAAACTTAGAATCACAGTTTCTTTACAGAAGTGATATTTTTCTATTTTTTTATGGGATAGGAAGACAAACGAGCAAGCGTGTCGCCTGAGGAAAAGTAATCAACGCGACCCATAGACATCTGCAACACCAGAGCCTTGCCGGCCTTTGAGATAAGAGTAGGCTTGTTTTTTGAAGTTTATGTCGGTAGGAAATACCGCTACACGTAGTTGGTTGAAAATCGCAGAATGCTGGATCGCCATTTGTCCATATTATGGGATCCTTCGAAACGATTTATCTTTTTTTTTCTGGAAACAATAGCAAATAGGTAAATTGATCATCTGATGATTAATATCTAGCCCGCCATGAAGATCTACAGTGTTATGGGCACCAAAGATGAGAGAGATACAGTTTTCATTGACTTTATTCATTTTTGGGCTCAATATATAATATTATTATATATTTATTGGGCACAATATATATATGATATATAACTGGAGATCCCAATTGCTCTGTTACGGATATTTAACTAATAAGGCAATAGTACCTGCATTTCACACAGAGCGAGTTTCAACATGTCTCGTCTTGTCACCTCCTACGTGACTTACGACCTCATCTATAAAGTACTGTTGTCAATTGAGAGGTGACTTATGACTGATAAGGGTTAATGTGTATTTGTTGTAATTTATTGATAATTTATTAATCTATTTTCAAACGGATGCACTAGCAGTTTTGGCAAATAAATAAAAATTTATACGAATAAAAATGAAGATCTCAATTTTAATGGAAATAATTTAGAGATTAGGCTTCCCGCATAGAATAATAAAGCACTGTTTAAATCGCCGTACGAAATGAAATTAAGAGATGTTTTAGATCCCTTAATTCGGTGAGAGTACTGATAAGAATTGTAGTAATATCGAAACATTATTAGACCTGTAAAAATATATATTTTTTTTAATTTGACGCCGCTCGTTACGAGTAGGAAAATGTAAAATTTTAATACTTTTCACGTAGTCCATCCATTAGGCTGAAAGCGGCTGACGCCTGAGTAGCTCGTAGCACTGCCCTAGCGCTAGCACAAATCCCTATTTTTTAGAACCCTTAACGTGATAGTTAAGCTAAAATATATTTGCAAATAATTATAAATATATTCATAAAAAAATCGGACTCATCGGCGGTCATGAGGATTGCCAACAGAAGTGAAAATTTAGAACTGTATTCTGAAATTTCAAAGTAATTGTAATATGAAATGCTGCTAGTACTACACCATGTTGCTGACGCGTCTCACCAAACTTTATCCATCCATGAAATGTCCAACGCACACATACATTGGAGTATATATAGAAGAAGAAGTTAGGGCGTGCACTAACTTCTTCTTAGAGTGCTGTTCCGGCTAATAAAGTTTGGCAGCCAATTCAGTACAATCATCTTCATCTTTAACAAGGCACAGCAGTTCCGAAGCACTCGCTACCCCCGTTGATTACCTCACATTGCGCAGCTATAACTTATTTCAACCAATACCTCTTTCCCTGTGAGTTTCCTCATCGTGATTAGTTGCAATGATTAGTTCCTGCCATATCGCATGATGTGACTTCAGTAAGCAACTTTTTCGCGTTCTACGGTCTGCAAAAAGTCATATTTTTGCTTGACTTGTCACACAACACAAAGTATATAAATGCGATCATGTCAGAAAATCACATATATAAAATCCAAAAAAAGAGCAAACTAAACAGGACTCCAATACCTTATACAATATTGGCAGCGCAAGTCATATACCGTAGATATTACGGGGGCCCCCACGACCCTCATGTCATACAAGGCGCTCAAATAAAATTATATGTCGTAAATTTTGCTTAGCTGACAAAAAAACCAGTCAATAGGGCACGATTTTCCGCTGACGTATCAACATAATAGTTGTATTTCCCAAAATGATTACGAATCAAATATCTTTATTTATCTACAGTTTCTTGAATATGGCAATTCCAATTTAAAACAGTGCAATATTACTAGACATCTTGTTAATCATTCCAACCGAAATTTAATGGTGGTAGAGCCACGCTGCAGACGTCAAAGACGCAATACTTTGTCAAGGATAGCATAATATTTGTCTGAAGCATGAATGGGCCGGCTCGCCCAATCCGGCGTCTGTGTGGTAGCTTAGCTACCGCGCTTCGTACCGTGAGCGGCAGAGTTCCGGGGGCCCAACACCCTCCCTGATCCCTCTACCCCTCCCTCTTCCATTCCCTCTTCCATAATTACACTTCCCTTAAAGGTCCGCAACGCGTCTGTACTACCGATGGCGCATAAAAAAACCTATCTATAGCTCTCTATTCAGTTGTGCCAAGAAAACATGGTTTCCGTAATTGATGCTTAGGCGGCAGAAAAATAGAAATTGGAACGTTTTTTTGGGACCCACCTTTTTCAAAGAAACTTATAACTATAAACTAAAAAATAGAGAAAAGAAAAAATTAAAACCTCAAATGTGTCACAAAATAGTTTTTGCTCAGTGCATTCAAGGCGTTCTATTGGGGCATGTAGCGCTGGTTTTCTGCAAGAACCAATGTAGTCGGATCCAAAAAATCCAAAATTAAACGGGTTGGAATATATACATACATACATACATATATATATATATATATATATATATATATATATATATATATATATATATATATATATATATATATATAAAGTATATATAATACATAATTATATATACAAACACACACATATAATAGAATAATAAGAAGTCACCTATCTTAGCTTCGGTTGTAGATATCCACACAAAAAATATAGTTCACAGCAATATTCCATCGTGAGACATGGCCTGAGATCTTAAGCGTTATCCTTACCAATAAAAGTATGGCTGTCTAATCAATGAAACTGAACATAATTTGTTTTATAAAGGCATACAAATTCCATTAAATTGATACGGCCATCGCAAAATCATTGACAAATAATTTGGAGCAGGTGTGTTCTGTTCTGAACTTGAGTTTATCGTTGACCTTAATACAGTAGAAGATGTCCATGAGATCTATTACATTATAAAGAATTACGTAAATATATTGTTGTATATAAAGCGACACCCTTATTTGTCTGTCTGTGATAAATGAAGGTCCTGTGTCAAAAATGGGATAAACAAGTTAGAGTTTCATATAGTATAAGTTGACTTGTAAACTGAGGCAAAATTTCAAAATCAAATTTCGTTACGGTCTGTGGTTTTGTTAATGTAAAAACTAACCATGGAAGATGAATCGATCGTGATACAAGGCAATGAATTGTGACGTTGCTTGCAACAATGGACTATTGTATTATTATAGGACCGCGGGAATCAAACGTCTTTTATTGTCAAGCTACCTACAGGATCGAAGAATATTGATATCGTACAAAAGCTTACTGATAAAGAATGCCTTCCGGCTTAAAGTCCGCCTGTTTACCACATTTTGTACAAAAAAAATATTAAACGCTATTTCTGAAATAAAAACAAATGCAAATATATTATATGAATTTCTTTAATTTCTTTTGTGTTACTTATATTATCATTTGTGTTACGAGTGTGACAGTATGAATGTCGTCGCTGGGGTCCGCGATCTGACCACGTTGGTTCTTGCTGAAAACCAGCGCCGGGTGCTACAATAGTGCGTCCGGCTATGATATATGCTGAGCAAGAACCATTTTATGACACTCCTTAGATTAAAATTATTTTCTTTTTGTTTTGTTTTTTTATTTGTATATAGAATATTATTAAGGATTTAATTTTAGTAATTGTAAAAAAATGGTGTCATAAATAAAGTTTTTCTATTCTATTCTATTCTATATAAGCTTTGAAGAAAAATAAAGAAGCCATATTTGATCCACTAATGGTCATAGGCTTCCCCATTACTGGAGGAAAGCATTAACCACCACTCTTATTCTAGCGTGGATCACCCATATTCGAAAAACAAACTCATAGTAATCTGACGGATAATCTTAAAGAATATCCGATATAATATTTCGTACTTATGTACTGTAGCGTGCCAGTCGTACTACTATGGCGACACACGGGATCTTTAGGGGGTTTTTATCTTCGATGTAATTGAATTTCTTCCAAATTAAGTAAATTTATTTTTCTATTCACTGTACATTTGTATCTTATTCATACTTTACTCACACTTCATCAATTTACATTTTATATCTCATTTTCTTATGTGGGAAGGGTGAAATGTCTATCGAAAGACATCAGCCGAACTTATGCTTTTGTTTTTATAAAACAATTAATTTCTTTTTTATTTTAAATTTAAAAATTACGAATTTAAAAAGTAATATAATATACAAGGTTTAATATATTCAAATAAAAAGTTTTATTACATTAGTGATACATTTATTAATGTATCACTTCAGTACCTTAGAAAACATTTCTTTTTTAAACCAAAAATAAGAATTTTTTTGTTGTAATAATTACTCTAGTGTTGTCGATTTTCTTATTATAATTACAGTCTAGCTACGGGCTAACAGGTAATTTGTTTTCAACTTAATTTGCTAAGTAGAGTCTAACTAAGAAAGAATGTGTCCATTAACACTTTTCCTGGCGGACTATTTTTTCTTTTAGTGCTGAGATGGTTGTCGGGTTTGTTTCATAAACTTTACTTTTGAATTACCCACACAGAATAAAGTCCATAGGGGTGAGATCCAGTAACCTGAGTGGCCAGTGGATATCGCCGGAACGGCTTATTAATTTGTTAGGAAACAATTCTAGGAGTGTGAGACGTAGCGCCATCTTTGTTCATACATACTGGGGATATTCACACCCACAGGGTTGTGGGATTGAGCCTCAGAGATGAACAACATGCTCGCGCAAAACTCAAAGGGGCGACCGCCCCCCGGTCCTAGCTGCCACTATTTCTAGCGGTTTTTGGGCATTCTTAAACGACTTCGCGTCGTGGAGATATGGCTGAGCTTATAGAAAGACGGCCGCAGAAGAATTTTGCGTGGGAGTGGGCGTCCCTCAGGTGGGCGAGCGTTGACGAGAGCAAGGTTTTGTAGGTAGGTCATCTTATTGAAACCATGTGCGTGATGTGAAGGCAGGATGTTCTCTCAAGATTGGTGGCAAAAAATAAGTAAGGATGCATTTACTGATTATTCTACCTAATTCAGCCACCAGATGTCCAATATTAAAGAAATACAATGTAATATAAATGCCGCATTCAAAATATTTACATTTGAGACAAACTCGAGTTAATAACGTTTACTACACAATATTCCGCTTGTAAACTATTCGCGTCAAAGAGCTAGGATTTCATATACACATATAGCGTACCTACTGCCTACCCGTGTCAGACTATTTCCCACTGTCTCGCTTCTCTTGTAGCACCGGTTGAAAGCAACGAGCAACGGATGTATAATTGCGTGGAATCTCACTTAGCGTTGTTACTTCGGAGTATTCGAAAAATAAAACCTTATTTTATTTACACTGCCCACATATTTCATATATAATATAAACAAATTCGTTTTTAAACTCAATCCAACAAGCAGCTTCATTACGATGAGAGTACTTGCTGCAAGGAGATTTCTTTTATATATATATATATATATATATATATATATATATATATATATATATATATATATATATATATATATATATATATATATATATATATATATATATATATATATATATATATATATATATATATATATATATATATATATATATATATATATATATATATATATATATATATATATATATATATATATATATGTGTGTGTGTGTGTGTGTGTGTGAAAGGCTAAAGGAATTTCAACGTTATTGTACTTGTATATAGTCTATCTAGTTCACAATATGCAATCTTAATAAATTATGAAAATAATATTGCACAGTTCAAAAATATGAAATTCAAATCACAATCTGGTACGTGGTAAGCAAATAGGAGGAATAGCCGAGGGAGTTTAAGACATTTCGTAATCATATTTGGATAGACGCTGTCATGAATAAAGCATGATAGAACGAGCCAGCAAAAATAAAAGCAAATAATTTTCCAGGCGAAAAGTAAACTGCAAGTACGTCATAAGTTATTTTTTATGTAATGCGTAGGTGTTAGTCGCTCATAATTAACTTGAGAATAGATAGATAGATACATAGATTCACCAAAAACAAAGTTATACAATTATTGATTGTAATATTTATATACAAATGGCGGTCTTATCGCTAATAGCGACTTCTTTCAGACAACCGTAGAAGGGATACAATATTAAAAAGATAATTTGTTGTAGATTGGTGATACATTATCATTATAATAATAGAGAAGAAAGAAAACAATATTAATATACAAAGGTTAATATCCATAAGCAAATATATAAATATATGCATACATATACATATCGTCCTTAAAATAAACTAAAAGTAATAATATAACGAAAAATTGGGAGTGTTTACGATAGATAATTAATAAACAGATAAAAGGTATACTTTGCATCAGTTTTACGTTATCCATACTTTAAAGTCCGTTTTGAAAACTATATATTTCAAAAATACATAATATAATTCTGCGTTTTAGTCTTCAGCTTTCTTTAAACTTTAAAATCTCTAGTTAATTAGGAAGTTAACTTAAAATCGTTCACCTCAATTGTACAGACTCAACAGATAGACAAGAAAAACAATTGTTATTGCATTATAATAGTTACATAGGAACCAACGATTTTCGTCATCCATACTTTTGAATCCGTTTTAGACACTGTATATTTAAAAAAATACATAATATATTTCTGTTTTTTAGTGTTCAGTTATATTTAAATTTTAATATATCTAGTTTATTCGAAAGTTAATTTAAAATTGATTACGTTAATTGTATAGAACCAACAGATATATAGGAAAGCCAGTTAATATTGCATTATATTATATTACAGTTCCGAACTACACTTAAAGTTTCAAGTTTCTTGTTCATCTGAAACTTGGTTTACAGTCGATTGTAAAATTATTACTAAATAGTAAAATTACAGCACAAAGGAATTATAAAAAAGGACTTGTAGCGTACTCGTTTGGATTCTTACCCTACAACAATACCATGTACATTGTGAAAGATGTTTCTTGTTTCGCTGTATAGTTCTCGGTAAATAACAGGGTCATCCTATTTCTATCCGTGGCTCTATCGAAGGTATCTATCGTCGCAAATAACGGTAGATACTATCTACCTGTTATTCAAAATCAATTACAATTCAAGCTTGGAGATTATAACTTGGAGACTATGGCTATAGTTCTTCAATTTTGATTTTGAAAAGCCAATAGCCAACAGTAGTTTTTGTGGCTATATTATAATGATTTTTTTTACAATAAAGTACTGAAGTCTACCTTTTTTTTGCAAAGGAATCATTTTGCTACTTATAATAGCAGTTGTCAGTGGGTTAAGCTTTAGCCTATGTTACAGTAAAACATTGCTGTTCTCTCTAAACTTTCGAATATTTATTATGTATACATATCGTCACGCCTGTCTTCCGTAGGGATCGGCGGAGACCACAGATCTCCATACGCTACGATCCTGGCACACCTTCCTTGCTTCCTCTACACTCATTCATCTTTTCTATTATATTCACCGTAGTTTATTAAAATTCAGCATACTGAATGCCACGAGCCGCAAGGGAGGATGGAGGTCAGCCCCAGCAGAACCCCAAATATTTCATACGTAACGTAAAGTACATAGTACCTGGGGAGCCCGATCCCGGGACGATCGGCACGCTTGCGACTAAACTCGCCCCTAGCCATGAATCCATTGGCACAGCAGACCGTGGATTGGCGGAGAGGAATGGAAAAGGATAGAGAAGAAAGGAAAGGGCAGGGGAAAGGAAAGATGGATTTAGGCAGGATGACAGGGATATGATACTATCGCAACCGAAGCCGGGGTCGCGTAACCGTGTACCAAAATCAAAACTACCGGACAGGCGGTTAGGCAAAAATACTCCATGACCTGCTGCTATTCATTGTAGAATCATAATTCTACTATTCATTATAGAATCATAATTCTACTATTCATCATAGATCATAATTCAACTATTGTACTAAATAATGCTGAGTCTCATATTGTACAAAGCCATAAAGATTTTCGTATCATCAATATTTGTCATTTGACGGTTCTACTTTTAGTTTTAGAATTTTACTATGGCCTTCGCAACGGGTGGGTGACTCGTGCAAAATCTTATTCTAAAACGTGAAATTACGCCCAAGTTTTCCTCACTCGAGAAATGACGTCACGGCTTTCAGCGGAAATAAGGAAAGATGACGAATAAGGGATAGCCTTTTAACTTCCTTTCAGACATCAAACATTAAGTGTGCCATAAAGTATTTTCTGATTTGGAAACCGCGCTTTTGGCTTCCAATTATTTACGACTTTTCCTTTTAAAGGGTCTGTGTTCCATTTAACGGCGGTTCGATTTGATACACATCAAATAAAGTGAAAGAAGGGAAGGGTTTAAATAGAAAAAAATATACAAAATATATGGACAGTCAAAAATTTTAGTTAGCTAAGATCCGCGACAAGCAAAACAATAACAGAAAAGACTCTACGGAAGACAACCGAAAAGCGACTTTTCGGTTGTCTTCCGTAGAGTCTACTATACCTGAAGATGCCTCGTATTGGGGCGAAACACGTGTCGTTTACAAGATGGAAAAGTGATAATGTGTGTTTGGTGTTGTGTATAGTGGTTGGTGGGTGGAGAATTGATGGCCGGTTTTCGGTTTAAGTTCCAATTTTTTGGTTTAAGTTCCAAATAAATCCGCTTAACCGTTTTTGTTTTGCTTGTCGCGGACCTTAGCTAAGTACAACTTTTGACTGTCCATATAGTGATGGATTTCCGCAAAGTAACGCCTGACTCCATTAATAATATACAAGATATTTACTCTATACTACACTTTGTATTAATCACACTATGACAATATGTGAAATAAAACCAGTTTTAATCACACATGTGGTAAAAGCAAACACCATTCTAAGCATGATTTTGTTTTTAATTTAATTCACAATAAAATTCAATTGTTTTTTTTTTTGTTTTATGGAACACGAATGTAATATTATATTTCTTTATGTTTTTAAGTTGATATGTACTACTCTAGATTGACTCGTCCATCGCCATAGGTTATTCAAATATAGAAATAACAGTAATGAAGAACAAAAAGCTTCATTAGTGAATGTTCCAAAGCATTAAGCAAGAAAACTAGAGGGACTACATTAGTGGCGTTGTTTTTGTTTCATTTTCATTATCTCGTGTTATTATCAGTTATATGGTTTAATTCTGGCGGCGTATTGTACAATATACATAGTATTCAATTAAGGCGTATAAGTGCAGTGAAATTAAATAAAAACGTGTACTATGCCTTTTTGATTGCAAAAGTTAGTAGGTTTTAGTAGAATGGCCACCATTTTATTTAAATGTAAGTTACAAGCTGACTTGTACATTTAAAGACACATTATATATTATATTTTACTATATTTATTATTGTTATTATATTTTACTTGACACTGGCATAATATAACAGTTGAAACGTATTGTACAGTACAGTTCAATTAACGCGTATAATTGAAGTGAAATGAAATAAAAGCTTGTATCTTGCCTTTTTGACTGCAAAAGTCCGTTGGTTTTAGTAGAATTTTATTTAGGCCACCATTTTATTTAGATGTAACGTGACAAGCTGATTTGTACATTTAAAGACACATTATATATTATATTTTATTAATGTTATTACATTTTACTTGACACTGACATAATATTAAACCGTATTGTACAATATAGTTCAATTAAGGCGTATAAGTAAAGTGAAACGAAATAGAAACGTGTATTATATTTAAATAACTATTATTTCGATAATTTTTTTACGTAACTTGACAAGCTGACTAGTACATTTTAAGATACTTATTTTTATTATATTTTACTTGATACTGGCTATATACTATAATAGTTATACCTAATTGCATTACCGTCAACAAAGAGAAGAATTGACTCAGTGGCGGGGCCCTCCGCCCGCGGAGTCAATGGTCGCGGGTTCGATTCCCGCATTGGAATAAATATTTATATGGATTTTTAAATGTTTATTCCGAGTCTGGTAACCCCCCCAATCCACATTTTCCTTTCCTGCCCCTTCCTTTCTTCTCTATCCTTTCCCTTCCTCTCCGCCAATCCACGGTCTGCCGTGCCAATGGATGCGTGGCTAGGGGCGAGCCTAGTCGTAAGCGTGCCGATCGTCCCGGGGTCGTGCTCCCCCGGGGACTATGGTGCCTTACCTCAGCATGCAGGGCTCTGCTGGGGCTGACCTCCATCCTTCCTTGCGGCTCGTGGGATTCACTAAAGACGAATTTAATATACCTAAGTTGTCGAAAAATGACGGCGACGTGGTTCGCCACCCGTCACGTCCTGATTCTCACGAGGGCGAAAAGCGACCAATGACGAGCCGTTTCGCTGCGATGAATGGCAGCGGATTGAGCTCTGTGGTCTCTGCCAACCCCTGTGGGGGATAGGCGTGAATATATAAAAAAAAAGAAGAAGAATATGATTGACTTCATGTTTTATCACGACTTATAATTCAGCTAGTCAAAATACGCTTAGTATTTTTGTGTTCAAACAATAATTAAAGGGCGTCTGCTTTCGTCACGCATCGCGTTCACACAGCTGACATATGTGTCACCATCACTACTCTTGATTATTTGTACACAAAAGAAATAATATTGAAGCTATTGTCAAATAATGCTTAAATATTAATGTCAAATAGTTTTGAAGTGTTGAACTAGACGACGGCATTAAGAAGGTCAATTTTGTTAAGTTGTTACCTGATTGTATTGTTGCTAATAATATTCGTTTGTTGTTGCTGTAGTTTAATATTTTTTATACATGTTATATAATTTATTTGCTTATTCGTATGCATTAATTAATTATTATTATTATTCATGACATTTTATTCCTTTAATTATAATGGCATTAACATCATTTTCTTCGTTTCATTTATTTATAGTTTCATTTTTTGTTGTTTCCTTTTTTTTAACTCTATAGTACTCTCATGAAAGTTACCACGGTGCATGTTTTTCTATACTTTTATTTTTTTAAGTTTTTATTTCATTGTGTGACTCCCATGATTGACATGACACTGGCAGAATTCATTGATACTTGCCATAAACAAATAATTCAAATTGAATTGAATTAATAAAGTCAACACGCGTAATGGTTTCGTATTTGAATTTTTGTTGTATCGCAGAGAAATATATGTGATTTTTGTCTTCGGTGCGGTAAAGAGTAAATTCCTATACACCGTTGACCAATCTATTATTTGTACCCTCGTGTACATATTGAGCCATTTTGTGCAGCCATCCCATTAAAATACTATTTAACACAGTTGCAGAAAATCTATCTGCTATATTATAATCATATAGAATAATCTATCTACTAGTAAGCTCCAAATCCTCGTTGATATTGTTACTGAACTTTGTCATTGACTCAACTGCTATTAGCATTGATTAAAAATCTACCGCACAACTCGCCACAAAGAAAAGTTTCATCTTCACTATCGAAATTAATGGCGATCCAGTACGGTGGGGTTTTCCCGAAACTTTTTTCCACGCACTACTACCTTGTGGAACCAGCTACTTTTAGCAGTGTTTTCGACCAAATATGATCATTAGAACCATCAATAACTATAGTCCGCAATGCCGATGTCTATGGGCGATGTTGATTACTTTCTATAAAATGATACACCTACTTGTTTGCCTTCTTATCTCATAGAAAATCTGTATCGTAATTTGGTTACCTGCCTCCTGGTTACCTGCAGGGTACCTGCTTCTAACATATCTTTGATGGAATCTTTCATAAATACCTAATTTTTTTATGGGATAGGAGGGCAAACGAGCAAGCGTGTCGCCTGATGGAAAGAAATCAACGCAGCCCATAGACAACAGCGACAGTGCAGGAGACGTGGAAGTGTTGCCGACCTTTAAGAAATTTAAGAACTTAAATCTATGCCTTTTGGAATTTAAGAACTCGCATCTCCTTTACTAACTCATGGATATTTATCGCTCGAGTTGGTATTTCAACAATATATATATGTATATATATATATATATATATATATATATATATATATATATATATATATATATATATATATATATATATATATATATATATATATATATATATATATATATATATATATATATATATATATATATATATATATATATATATATATATATATATATATGTATATGTCCAACCGTTGGGAACGAGGCCTTCTCATTTATGTTAGAACGGACATTAAATAACCACGCTTATCTAAGGTAGATTGGCGAGATACCAAGACTTGGAATAAATAGCTCTAGGACGGATACATATATTTATTTTGTTGCGAGAATCGAACCTGCGACCACTGACTCCGAAAGCGGAAACTTCGCCATTGAGCCAATTGTGTGGTCGTTTAATATAAATTACTATTATAATTAAATTAAATAGATAAAATCAAATCACACTTTAAAAAAATCTGTAACTTGAATTATAGTAGCTCACAAACCACATTATGCTGACCTTTAAAAATATATATTTTAAAGGTCTAGGATACACAAGTTGTGATAAAGGGTAACTTTATCACAACTTCGGTATCTTTTTGTATTGGTTGAAAGCGATGTATTAACAATTTTGCTTTAAAACTGATGAATTTTTCCACAAGTGATACAATCAGTTTATATTGCTTAATTGGGAGGTAATTAAAAATAATTTTACCGAACCACATGTCATTTCAATTTAAACTGAAGTTAGAGCTTCGTCATATATTTGAAACAGACGATAGACCGAATTCGAGACAGAAACTAACAATTAAGCGTATTATTATCATAATTGCCAATGATTCAAATATAATAATATTAAAAATAAAAAAATATCGATTCAAAATAAGTGTATGAGTCTAGCTGGTATATAATATAATAATTATTTCATTCAAATAATATTAATAATATTTTTTTATATTTTAACTTACATTTAATTTTAGAAATTAACATATAATAAAGCTATAATTTTTAAATCAGATATCGCAGACAATTTATGTTAACAATTTTTAAATAAATATTGAACGTAAATCGATATGTTAAAATAATATCGTTATAATTACTATATTATTTTATTTTTGTTTTGTTTATGTTATATAAATTATAATATATTAAGGTTTTAATTTTAGCTATTGTAAAAAAATGTGTCATAAATAAAGTTTTTTTCTATTCTATTCTATTAATTAAAAGATTTTGTTTTTATAAAACCACTTTATAGAATCATTTCTATATATAGCTTCACGCTATATAAGATAAAAAAAAATATATTTATGTATATAGCATAATGTGAAAATAAATAATAATATTCAATGTATTCCAAAGGAATACATACATATACAAGAAAAGTCTTTCAATAAATAAAACAATTAATATGAATTATTTAATGACCTTAGTTAAGTTAAACAGAAATTTTACTTAATTTTTATTTTGATATATTCTCAGTTATCAAAAAAAAATATCCAAAAAATGTGTTTTTTACTCCAACATATAATTAATTAGTTGGGAAAAAAAAAACGATGATTCACAGCATTTCAATAATAAAGGGTCTTAATTAGAACGTCCAACGGACAAAGGGGTTAAAATGTACTCACCGGGAAAAAAAAATCCTGTTCATATATTAATTATCAGCATAATTAATTATAATTATATTAACCAATCATCACTTACGACAACTATTGTATAATGTCACTTGCACTTAACATTTCGGCTTTCAGCGTAATAACACTGTAGTATATATTTTCGTACGAACTTGGGACGGAGGGGCCGCGCACGTCCACCCCTCAGAATGATCAGAACGAAACTGGCGTCAAGTTCAGTTTTCAGTTCAATTGCAATGCGAGACATGGCAAAGATTCGGGTCTGTGCAGTCAAGCACAAAACTTATCCGAGCATAAACAGGATAGTTGTAAATCTGATGGTCCTATTGGAATAACATGACAATACTCGCCTAAACTTAAAATGTAAATTTTATGCTCGAACTCGAGACTTAGCTATTGCATTCTTAGAAACTATTTTTTTTTTGCGAATACAGTATTTTCTTGTGTGGAATAATGGCTCTAATATCTGCAGAACTTTTTGGATCTAAGTTGTTATATTATTGGATAAATCATTCAACTAGGACGATATTTCATAAGAAACTGTTTATATAATTATGGAAGAAGGAGGTAAACAAGGAACAGATCACTCGATACTTATACTTCAGATGCCTCATTCCCGGCTTCATTTCAAGCTGTTAAAGGCGCAGACATTAAGGAAGGAAATAAGGACCTTCGGTTTTTACGGTTATACGTTCATACGTTTATGGCGGGACTATGGATATTTCGTAGAACACCCAGATCATGTATTGATATGGCGAAGAAAATTTCACCATAGCAGGCAAGGCAAGTTTTTTTAATAATACAAGACGATAAGGTATGGACAGTCAAACGTTTTACTTAGCTAAGATCCGCGACAAGCAAAACATGCTTGTCGCGGATCTTAGCTAAGTAAAACTTTTGACTGTCCATATAGTGATAGATTTCCGCAAAGTAACGCCTGATTCCATTAATAATCTTAATAAGACGATAAGGATCCAAGACATCTTATCTCTATAGCCATTCTCAATTTCTCTTAGTGCTTCCTAATGAATCACTAATAAGTATTTAGATAATAACTAAAAGCGATTTACGTCTTCAAAAGTCACAGATAATCAAAATCCAGAGAGCACCAACGGTGTAATGCGTTTATTTCTACGGTCGCCAATCTACAAGCTCCGCGTGAACTCTACTATAGGTAAATTTTCACAGCTTAAAAACGAACTATATAGATAAATAATTGACTTGTACATTTGGGAGCAACGTAACAAAAACTCACTGCTTGCGTTGCGTGTGCTCACGAAAGACCAGCAATGCATTTGAGATGTCTCTGGTGTCACGGATGTCTAAGGGCACCGGTGATTAATTACTATCAGGTGATCGGCATGCTTGTATCCGCTTTGCTAAAAAGAAAAACTCCACTCCAAAGTGAAAATGTTGTAAATGACAGTTATGAAAAACATTGCTTCAGATTAAAAAAAAAATACTGCATCGAATGGTCTGAGTCTCACGTCCGAGACTCTCTAAGGCCAATAGAAAAATTTGTACAGCATCGAAACTGATTATTTTTGAGTGATCAGATACATTTTGCAGAGAAATCTAGAATATTGTTTTTTAAGATACTATTTTTTTATATATATTCACGCCCACCCCCTACAGGGGTTAGCAGAGACCACAGAGCTCCATCCGCTGCCATTCATCACCGCGAAACGGCTCGTCATTGGTCGCTTTTCGCCCTCGTGAGAATCAGACCGTGACGGGTGGCGAACCACGTCGCCGTCATTTTCGACAAATTAGGTATATTAAATTCGTCTTAGTGAATCCCACGAGCCGCAAGGGAGGATGGAAGTCAGCCCCAGCAGAGCCCTGCATGCTGAGGTAAGGCACCATAGTCCCCGGGGGAGCCCGATCCCGGGACGATCGGCACGCTTGCGACTAGGCTCGCCCCTAGCCACGCATCCATTGGCACGGCACACCGTGGATTGGCGGAGAGGAAGGGAAAGGATAGAGAAGAAAGGAAGGGACAGGAAAGGAAATGCGGATAGGGGGGGTTACCAGACTCGAAATAAACATTTATAAATCCATATAAATATTTATTCCGATGCGGGAATCGAACCCGCGACCATTGACTCCGCGGGTGGAGGGCCCCGCCACTGAGCCAATCGGTCGGTCTATTATTAAGTTTATTAATATTCTGGTGGTGAGTTTTCATTTTGCGGTTTACTATTTTGCACTTTAGTTCGCTATTTTGCATCGATAAAGACATTCGTTGCACGTTTATGGTCAGCTTTAATTTATGGATGGTTAACAACTTCCCATTGATATCAGTGTTTCGTCTGTTCTGTAAGTAAGAGTTTTACGATTAAGGCAACAAGCCGTGAATGCACCCGCTCACACCCCTATTTGTTTAAGAACCTCACACCTACTCGGAAAATAAATAATGACAAAATCTCGAAAAGCAAACATAAATGTGGCGTGTATGAACGTAACAATGTTATAAAGGTCTCCTGATACACCTCGTTGCAGTTTAAAATAAGCTTATCATCCTAATTTTACGCATTATAACCGCTGAAACTCGCTCTTATTACAATGGTATAAACGTGCATACCTCTATTAACACTAATATGTGAATATTATTCGTTTTGTTACTTCCAAAAGGGTATAATAACAAAAAAGAAACAGTTTTAAGTCCAACATTAATTTTAACTTTAGTTCCATTAGAGAATCTAAAATTTCATATAAACAAGTCTAGTAATGTGCAAATCTCTGTTTCCTTGCATTAAGACCTAATTTCCCGTGGACTTCATACAAAACTCCGAAAATACCAGGACATGGTCAGAAGCGTCTATTAGAGTAATAAAAATTATTCTGGGAATCCCCATGCCGACTTTCAAGCGTTGTGTATATGGCAACAATCTTAAATTATGGATGGCTGACGCCAATGTCTTGCAGTAGACTGTAGTACATGTATCGATTGATTACTATTAAAGTAATCGTTTGCCTTTTAAAAGAAAGAAGTTTGGGAGCTTCGCTCACATCGTCTCTCACAATTTACTGCAACATTAGAATCAGTTTCTTTATCTAATGACAAGTCCAAAGAGAATTCTTTCACTTCAGGGTCTCATTTAAATTTACTGTATGCGATGTTCCCACAAAAGTTTTAACTTCAAAATTTCATAACAGTCTTCCTTGTCACACTAATATACATATTACCTATGTATATGTGTCTCTCCTCCTATCTTGTGTTTTGTGTCAAGTGTCATACGAATTACCCTGTTGTTGCACCTACATCACAAATAGCCTCTTGTATAATTATATTGCACGTTTTTTTGATCCTTTTTTCTAATGTGTCACTCTCATGAGTGACACATTATTATTATTTTGACACTGGTAGAATCTACTGATAGGTGACATTAAAAAATAATTGAACCTGGTCTACTAGAGTGAAAATCAATAATGCATCAATTTCAGAATATGTGTTAACATATAGTAAGCATATAGTAGTTTCAAGAAAATCCACAACCGCGGTTTAATTAATTTACAGACAAGATACTTAGTTGGCACCAAGCTGCTAAGGAGAAATCGAAAATTTAGTTAGATTGATACAGAACACGAGATGAGAGACGACATATGTGTACCTGTACAGTAATTTAAATCCACGCTGAGATACGTCGTCCCTATATCTTGAAGTAAGTATGTTATATATTTAGATGATGAAAGATAAATTGAATTCTGAAAAGACGGGAAGTAATTAGAAGTGTTTTGTATAATTGGTATCGACGTTATCCAAACCTATTTGGATACGATCTCTTCTGACAAGTCTAAGAAGTAATAAATACATACGATATATATTACAAGCGCTAAAGGGGAATCTCATCCTCTGCTAGCAAAGGCTAAACTATTCCCTTTTACTCAGTTTATAAATGTATAATGTGTTTGTTGAAAACACTGTTTCACTTTGGTATTTTGAAATAAAGGCTGAATTATTTTACGCTAAAAATTATAAATTATTCTAATATATATAACAGAAAATTAATAATGTGTGTTTTCCTGCCGGATGAAGTGAATTTATTTGGAATTTAAACTAAAAACTTACAGAAAAACGGCCAGCAACTCTCCACCCACCAACACCAAACACACACTACTACTTTTCCACCTTGTAAACGACACGTGTTTCGCCCCAACACGAGGCATCTTCGGGTATAGTACACTCTACGGAAGACAACCGAAAAGTGACTTTTCGGTTGTCTTCCGTAAAGTCTACTTTGAGTTGCTGGCCGTTTTTCGGTAAGTTTTTGTTTTAAGTTCCAAATAAATTCACTTCATCCGGCAGGAAAACACACATTATTAATTTTCTGTTATTGTTTGCTTGTCGCGGATCTAAGTAAAACTTTTGACTGTCCACATTACGCTAAAAAGATGAGATAAGATAAGATATAATATATATTTTATATGTATGTTATATTTATATGTAATATATATTTATATTATATGTATTTTACATATTACACACCTTATACAAACCATAAAAATATAAACTTATCTTAAAAGAGAAACAACATTTAAAGCTATATACACCTGATAACATTTTTTATCATACATCTGATATGAAAAATCGTTAAATTAAAATTTCGCCCAACTGGACGACGTCCTGTGGGGCGCCCCAGGTACCGCTTAAGGGACATGGTGGAGGGCGACTTGCGCAACCTTCAAATCTGCAACTGGCAGGAGGTGGCGCAGGACACGGTACGGTCGCGTAAGATCTGTTTAGAGGCCAAGATCCATTTTGGGTCGCTGCGCCAAAAAAGTTAGTTAGTTAAAATTTCTTCTTGACTTTGAACATCAAAATTCAATTTTAAATAGTGTGTCATATTTACATGTGTCATACTTAAATTGTTTCTTCTGTCGGTGTTAGTTGTATACTTATTTGAGGCAATTAAAATATAATTTTTACATTTCATTTAAACAATTCTCTCTTATATAAATAATTATAAATCCAGGATATACCAAGTTAGTTATTTAAATTCCTGGAATCTAATTTTGGAACGACCGATTGGCTCAGTGGCGGGGCCTTCCGCCCGCGGAGTCAATGGTCGCGGCTTCAATCCCCGCATCGGAATGAATATTTAGAATTTATAAATATTTATTCCGAATCTGGTAAAATCTGCATTTCCTTTAATGCTCCAAATTTAATCTCCTTTCTCCTCTATCCTTTCTCTTCCTCTGCGCCAATCCAAGGTCTAAAAGAAAATGAAAAATAAATCTTCTTGTTTTGAACAAGAAATCGTTTATTTGAAATGAGAGTATTATTATAAACAGAACTCTTATAGCCTATCTTTCTACTTATAAAACTAGGGCATGACATTAATAAAATTTTGCATTTTACGTTCAAATTCCCGTCGATTCTAAAATTTTGTTTTAGATACCACCGGAGTTTTAACGAAAAACGCAAAAATTCAAATTTCCCTCCGGAGTCGGGTACTTTAAAGTTCACGTTACGTCAACAGAACACGCGACAACACGAGTAAAAAGTTTCATCCCCACCATCTGGATGAGGGGCGATCCAGTAAGGTGCGCTTCTCTCGAAACTTCTTTCCACGCACCACCACTCTATGGAACCGGCTACCTTCGGCGGTTTTTCCGAACTGATAAGTCATTGGCACCTTCAAAATACAAGCCTACACATAGCTTAAAGGCCGGCAACGTTTCCGTGACTCTGCGTGACTGCGGTGTCGCGGTTGTCTATGGGCGGCGTTGATTGCTTTCCATCAGGCGACACGCTTGCTCGTTTGCCCTCCTACCCGATAAAAAAATATTATAAAATGGATAGGTGTTTCTGTTTTAAATGGTGTTTAACTCACCTAAAGTCGCTTTTTATGGTATAGGAGGGCAAACGAGCAAGCGTGTCATCCGATGGAATGCAATCAACGCCGCCCATAGACATCTGCGACAACAAAGAAGACACGCAAGCGTTGCCGGCCTTTTAGGTATGTGTACGCCTGTTTTTTGAAGGTGTCAATGTCGTATCGGTTCGGAAAAACCCTCGAAGGTAGCTGGTTCCACAAAGTGGTGGTGCGTGGAAAGAAGTTTCTTTAGAAGCGCACTGTAATAGATCGCCACTCATCCAGATGGTGGTGATGAAACTTTTCTTTACGGCGAGTTGTGCGGTTGTGGAATTCAGCGGCAGGAATTATTACAAACAATTTCTCAAACCACATCACTCTTTCCAAATGTGATGATATTTTTTAAATTACTGATGGTGCATTGAGTTGTATCATCTTCCTCACAATCGCATATTACAGTGTCGTTTCTAAAGCGCAGAATTAAAATCTGCATAAAAGCTAGCTCAACTCCAACCGAGCGTAAACCTGACAAAAGCGGAGCTACCGTAATAGTACGGCCATACATTGTTACACACGCGGCGAGCCGAGCTTGGGGATATTTAGACGCGAAGGTGTCACATTTGCAGCGTGTGTCAAACGGGAGTTGCAAGGTGTGAAATTACTTTATAGATAAACAGCATTTATTTCATACAGATGTTTTAGTAAGCAAGCATGCTGTCCGTGAAAATTTGCAATACTGGGTACAATATTGATACGTTGACTTAAGATAAGGGTATGAATAATGTAGGGGCTCTCAGTGCTCGTTAAGCGCCCCTGAGGAGGATGGTGGTTAATAATGGCAGAAATCATCGTGTAAGCGACGCGGGAAGGTTGGAAAACGCAAGATTGTCGGGAGTAGCGGATTCGCGTAAGCCCCCGAGACGGTTTTGGTAAGCCAGGCGCCGTAAGACTCCTCCCTTATGCTGATGGCGGCCATCGTGGAGTCTTTGTCGGTAGACACGCAGATGTCCGAGTTCGACATAACCAAGCTGTCCCCTCTCAGGGCAGCAGATATTCATAAAAGATTTCCCCACGTAAAAATAGGGTATGAATAATAGGAAGGGACGAAGGAAGTAATGGGTTATGCAGAAGGGAATAAGGTAGGGTAAGAAATCGGGCTTTTGGCCCTTGCGCTTATCGAACGAAACACGTAATGCAACAACAATCATCAACAACAACGACAATCATATGCATCTGCACATGCACATGGACGTGCATGTGCATATGCACATTATTGTGTGTTTGTGTTTTTATTGTGATATACAAGTGTGACGTAGACAGATTATAAATAAAAATAAGATATATTATTCATTTCTAAAATATGTTTATTAATGATTCTGGACTCCCATAATATTTTTTTTAAAAGCGCTGACAGACAAATGGATCTAATTTAAAGTATTTAGCGTTATATAAATGTGGATAGCGGCATAAAATGCAATTAGATGCATAGGAGGTGTGCAAGTGTGGAACGTGGAACAAGTAATTTTGAGTGTGACGTATGCGTTTCGAGGAGAAATAGTGGGTTTTCAAAAAGATTTTTAAAAATTGGGAGACATTTCTCTTGCTATGTTCGATTTTAATTAATTATTGAATTATAAATTTTTAACAATTAAAGTTTTTAATAAATAAATTACCGAATTTTTTTTAGGAGTATTGCTATGTCCATTTCTTCGGAAATGGCGAGACCCGTGCCCAGCATTGGCATGTTCCACAGAACATCTAAAACAGACATGTTTACACACATGACCAACTCCGCGCACTAGTGGCTCCGTCGCGTCCGCAGACTTGTAATGCTGACAAATGGCCGGCGGTTTGCGCCGCGTGCGATGATTCACGGCCGCTGGCGCGCTGCCAGACGCTCCACGCGCTCGCCCTCCAACATTTGCCCACTCGTTCTGTCCTACGGCTATTTGCGGCGAACGTTGGGGCAAAGATTGGGATAGATATGCTAAAGTTTCACGAGTTCCCGTCATTCGACGACTCGAACGCAGAGTTTGTTAGTTGAGTGCTGTCTTTGTTTACACGCCAAGTCTATTCTTAGGGTACGTTACTAACACTAGTTCATATACACGCGTTAAAGAAAAAAGAAGAAGAAAACAATTTTATTAGAAAGAATTAAAAGAGATAACTACAGTATTGTTGCTGGCATAGAATTAGATCACGACATTTCCTGTGTGTTTGTGTGTGTGTGTGTGTGTGAGAGAGAGAGAGAGAGAGAGAGAAAGCGATAGTATCTACAACTGTGATAGCAAATACCAAGAGGTAAGTAGCAGCGTTTATATCAGCTAATCTTTTTTATCATCGATCGCTTAATATCCGGCTCGAAGGTCCAAAGAAATAATGTTAGAGTTATGTCACAATATTGAAGGTATACAATGTCAATAGTATGTCGACTGGGAGCTAATGGAGGTGGTGGGGTATGCGACTAAAAAGCGAGTGTTAACCCAAACGAGTATATTTCAACACTTAATTAATCTTCGTGATTTCTTCCTTAATAAATTAATAAGTCGCTTCGGCGTTATCTACTGACCACCTAGGTCGCCGTATCTCAACCTAATGGACTCTTTTCTGTGGAGGTATTTCAAAAGATTATGAAACAAATCCAACGACAATCTCAGCGCTAAAAGAAAATATCTGTATGTCTAGGCTTGTTTTCTGAAGGTGCCAGTGTTGTATCAGTTCGGGAAGATCGCTGAAGGTATTTGATTCCACAAAGTGGTGGTACGTGGAAAAAAGTTTCGAGAGAAGCGCATCGTAGTAGATCGCCACTCATCCAGATGGTGGGGATTAAACTTTTTTTTACGGCTAGTTGTGCGGTTGTACTTCTCTTATTCGTAAAACTTACCACCGGATACTCTATATGTAGAATAAGTACTTATGTTTTCAATATTTTTTAGCAAATAAGAGAAAATAAAAGAATAAAACTAGAAATTATCAAGTGGTATTGTAATGTTATAACCACATAAAATGTATGAAGTTAGCTACAAAACAGCAGCGCTAACTTTATGAAGTGCAGGCGCTGTTCACAATGCAGACCGTAAGTCGGTGGACTGCAGGCAAATGCAATTAGACCGCGGGATATGGCGTCAGGGAATATATTTAATAATTACAGTCTAAGTTATAAGCGATAATATTATATCACTTTATCGTGAATCATTCCACCAAAAGAAAACATTTTAAAAAAAAGTAATTTTTGATAAAAATATAAATTTGATACATTTCACGTGATATTACATTTCTTAAAATATGCTTTATAAAACAAAGACTTAAATAAGCTTTTTATTGTTATCGCGCTTAAAAAAACTTATCCAAATTTTTCTAAAATTATCAATTTATCCGCAACGAGGCTCACGGGTATATTATCCTTAAATTTCTCCATATTGTTTCTTATTGATATTACCACTGCAGTTATTGGAGTTAACAACTACAGTGGTGAATAAATCATCAATGGACCGTCCGACAGAAAATAACCATTAAGTCTTCCGTAGAGTACTGTATACCTGATGATGCCTCGTGTTGAGGCGAAACACATGTCGTGTGCATTGTGGAAGAGTGGTGGTGTTTGTTCATTGTTGGTGTTGTTGATAGTGGTTGGGAAGTGGAGAGTTGTTGACGATCGTTTTTTCGGTGAGATATAGTTTTAGTTCCCCGTAAATCCACTTCTTCCAGTAAAAAACACATAATTATTTTTTCTATTTCGTTCGTATAATGGATTTCCGCAAAGTAACGCCTGAATCCACTAATCAAATTTACAGAAGTTACGAATTTTGGACTTCATTTTACACAAAATGAAAAATGCAATTCTGAGTTGCTTTTATTATTGTTTAATATATTTGATTTCCTTTTTGAAACACAACGGACGTATCCAATCAAACTTTGAATCGAGAATCCTAAACTTTAAAACTGGTGAATTTCAATTCAAGCGGCAATCAAATTATAAAATATCGGATATCGCTTAATCGTATGATTTAAACCGCAACCTTGAAGCAATTGAAGTAAAGAACGTCTTGACAAACAGATCTCAGATAGCGTGTGTACCTACCTACTTATACGTAGTTTAACTAATTCTTCGCGATAATATCTAAGTTATGAGCGAACGTCAAGAATCATTAAAAGCTCCAAGAATATCACAGCGTGGAAGTACGGCAGGTGTTCGTGAAGGAGTTAATAAATTCCACGTTTCACCGTCCAAGTTTTCCTGGGGGCGCCTTATTTACATTCTGTACTTAAGTTATAATAAACACAATTACTGTTATTCGTGCGGACCTTCGTTGTTGAGATGCAAGAAATACTAATGTAATTATGCAAACATCCTTATTTTTATAACATTTGTTAATTCTCTTGTTCTTCATCTCGTCTCGTGTGGTTATCGAAATAGGAAACAGTCAGCCCATTTCTTCCCCTTAGTGTCTTGTGAGGCAAGATATAGTGCGGCAAATAGCGTTAGATTTACTTATCCTACTCACAGGGGAGGGGAAGGAGAGGGGAGGGGAGGAAGGGGGAGGGGAGGAAGGGGGAGGGGAGGAAGGGGGAGGGGAGGAAGGGGGAGGGGAGGAAGGGGGAGGGGTTGGGTCTACGAAACTCAACCGCTCACCGGATGAAGTGCGTTAGATAAACTACCACTTAGACGCCGGTTTTCTGCGGGAGTGTGGTACTTCCCCGGGCGAGCCGGCCCATTCATGCTATGCGCCAAATAAAATGCCATTCTAGACAAAGTATTCGTTTGCAACGTAACTCTGCCACTTCAAAACTTTTACTATTTAAAGTTTCTGTTTCCATGATGTCCGGTGAGCGGTTGAGTTCCAGAGGCCCGACCCCCCTCCTCCTCTCCTATCCCATAAAAAAACGTGCATAGTTGCTTCTGACTTAAGCCATCTCCTTACAATATTTGCAGTTTGGAACAACTTTTAAACAGATATTCTATCTCGGCTTTAATTGTACTTTAATTAATGCATCATATTAACTTTAAATATCCCACGAGTAGAATAACTAAGAACCTCCAAGAATATCGTAGAACGACAGCTGGTTTTTGAGAAGGAATTAATAATTTCTACGTGTCACTAATGAAGTTTTCTTCGAGCGTCTTATTTACATTTTGTTTTATTTTTAGAGGAATTAATACCCTCACGAGAATGTTGCGAGATGTGTGTGTATGTATGTATATATAAAACTTCCGTAATGTATGATTTATAATTTAATATGTTTTTACTTACTTATCTACATTAGACGACCGCTTGGCTCAGTGGCGGGGCCCCCCACCCACGGAGTTAATGGTCGCGGGTTCGATCCCAGCATCGGAATAAATATATGTATGGCCTACAGATATTTATTCCGATTCTGGTAACCCCGCCAATGCGCATTGGACAAGCGTGGCGGGTTAACGTCCGTTCCTTCAGAAATGTAGAGGCCCGTGCTCAGCAGTGGGACATATATGGGCTGTGAAAAAAAAATATATACATATATTACTGTAGAAAAAAATAAACATTAAGAATCAATAAGTCAAAAATTATCATAAAAAATTATTTGTTATGATGCAACTTGATGGCCTCGTTGTCTGAATTTAAAGATTTCTCGTATCAAAAAAGTGGGGGGGGGGGGGTTACCAGACTCGAAATAAATATTTATAAATCCAATTTTATCGAACCCGCGACCATTGACTCCATGGGCGGAAGGCCGAGCCACTGAGCCAATCGGTCGTTTAATATAAAATACCGATAAAATAAGGTATAGTGCGGCGAATTTATTACATGACTTAGTTGTTTTTAATAGTATTGTATTGTATGTATATTTATGTGTATATGAATATAAGTAGTAGTATATATAGGATGTATGTGTATGTATATGTGTCAGTATGAATGTCGACACTGTCCGTAACTTGACCACGTTGGTTCTTGCTGCAAAACCAGCGCCAGGTGCTCAAATAGAGCGCCCGGCATATGCTGAGCAAAAACCATTTTATGACACTTGTTTGATTAAAATTATTTTGTTTTTTTTTTGTTATATTATTAACGTTTTAAGGAAAAATTTATTATTGAAAAAAAAGGTGTCTTAAATAAAGTTTTTCTATTTCTATTTTTAATACAACTTTGTCATTGAGATATACTTTACGGCGAGATAAATAAAACAAAGTATTTTAAAGTAAACTAAGTAAGTAAGTACGCTCTTAGTAGTTTGCGTAAAATGAGATTAAACAATAAAATTTAAAATACTACCCACTTGCCAGAAATGTTTAAGCTTTTCTTCGTCTCGCTACTTTAGACGCGCAACAAATGAATGGTAAACATGCTATCTCTACTATTTATATTTGAAACAATACGAAAAAAATGGGAACATCTCATTCCTACCCGTGGATATCGTATACGACAACTTAGCAAATATCAGTGGACGGATAGACCATCTTCCTGAGCAATAAATACCTATCTGCAATCTCCGATTCACCTGGCGTTCATTTGGGGATTATCGTAATGCTATTTATTAAGGCAGCTTATATCTGGCTGTTACGGATTCATTGATTATCTATGGATTTAAGACTTTTTTAAGTGTGATAAATTATATAATAATTAACTACAAAGTTAAACGAGTTGGTTTTGGCCAGGCACTTGGATAAAACCAAAATAATGATCATCTTGAGCCAAAATTGATCGTCCTTGGCAAAACTTTGAAGATGTTCACGAGTGTGCGATTAAGTGGAGATAACTTAGAGGACGACGACCGATTGGCTCAGTGGCGGGGCACCCCGCCCACGGAGTCAATGGTCGCGGGTTCGATGCCCGCATCGGAATAAATATATGTATGGCCTACAGATATTTATTCGGAATCTGGTTACCCCACCAATCCGCAATGACAAGCGTGGTGGGTTAACGTCCGTTCTTCCAGAAATGGAGAGGCCCGTGCTCAGCAGTGGGACATATATGGGCTGTGAAAAAATAAAAAAATCTTAGAGGAAGAAGCAGTAAGAAGTATTTAGTTCAACCTATTGTTGTGTTGTATGTTAGTGTACCTATAGGAAACTCCGTTAAGTCTCTTCCTCGCCCTATACCTTAAGGCCTACAGATGCACGTCTTCGATCAGTGCCGGTTCTCTCTTATGGTGCTGATACATGGATTCTGACAGTCCATTTGCTTCATAAGTTCAAAGCCGCTAATAGAGAGGGATGTGATTTGAAATAGAGAAATCCGATAGCTTTTTGAATTATTATACAAAAGTGGCAATGAGCTGATCACATTTGTCAGAGTACCAAGAAGACAAGCGATGACATATGCGAATATTGGAGTAGATATTGTATTTTGACAAACAATAGTAATGTGGGACACACCCAGCCAGATGAAGTGGCGATCTGCGCAGGCCAGGGATATTTCTTAGGGCAGGCGGCTTGTCCAGCGGCTTACTGCAGGCTGTTAATGATGATGACGTTTGAAAATTATCAACGACCTATGTACGACCAGACACGTTGAGGAAATGGATATAATATTTCCCGGCGCCACGCCAGTCATATCCCCAAACAAGCCCTCGAATGGAATCCACAGGGGAAAAGAAAATGTGGGCGCCCGAAACAAACTTGGCGGCGAGTTATGAAGGTCGAAGTGCAGAAGATGGGCCTATCCTGGAGCGAAGTAAAGCGTATGGCCTCCGACAGGTCGAAATGGACAAACGTCGTGTCTGCCCTGGGAGACTTAGGACTCAGCGAGAGAGATGGATGACATAAATAAGTGACAATTTTATGAGATTTTTTTTTGAAAAAGGATGATAACAAAATTACAGTGTTAGTTTATATTTGTATTAAAATATTTTTTCGAGCGCACTTTAAATACTAAGTTATTAAATTGTGAAAAGTATTGCGCGGAGAGTTGGTGCTTTTGATAATTAATTTTGTAGTTGCTTGCAAACTTCACTCGGCTCTTCGAGCCCCTTACTGTTTGTATTTAAGTTATATTAAACTAATTATTAAAGTAAAATAATTGGTTATCATAAATATTTAAAGAATACCTCTCCCGATTTTCAAAATCCTTGCCAAAAACCACTATCTTTACAAATATCATAACATATATAAATGTAGTCCTGCCCGTACTCTCTTATGGTGCCGAAACGTGGGCACTGACAGTCCGTCTCCTTGAAAAGTTCAAAGTCGCTCAGAGGGCTATGCTCGGAGTTTCTCTGGTGGATAGAATTCGAAATGAAGAAATTCGCCGGAAAACCAGAGTCACCGACATAGCTAATTTTATATAGCAGACTGAAGTGACAATGGGCTGGACACATTTGTCGGAGAACCGACAATCGTTGGAGTAGACGAGTGCTGGAGTGGAGATCGCGACTCGGCAAACGTAGTGTGAGACGGACCCTGCTAGATGGAGCGCTGATCTGCACAAAGCGGCTGTCAGAAACTGGATGTATGTAGCCGAAGATCGGGCTAGGTGGCGCGCTTTGAGTAAGGCCTATGTCCAGCAGTGGATTGCCACGGGCTGATATTGATTATTAAGAACATAATTTTTCTACGAACTGTCTATAATGCGACACAGGCCCCATTTTTAATACTGCGTCCATCTATCGGATATCTGATCGCCTATAAACCATATCACAATCAATAATTGTGTGACGTTGTTTTTGGTGAAGATTAAAAATACATACATACATACATATCGTCACGCCTGTCTCCCGTAGGGATAGGCAGAGACTGCAGATCTCCATCTGCTACGATCTCGGCATACTTCCCCTTACTTCCTCCACACTCATTATTCTCCTCATGAAAGCCCGCCGGTTGAAGGTTGACTTGGCCTTTCTTAAAAATTCAGCACCTGGCCTTTCTTAAAAGTTCAGCTTCAGCTTATATTAAATAATAATCTGTATTAAAAAATATGACTCTTAATATTTATTTTAACAAAATTTAAAAGAAAACTATACTGAATATATTTCCTACCATTTCACTATGTAAGGTTCAAAAGAATATTAAGGTAAGAAACGTAATAAACGTCGGGGGGAATAAAACAACGCATTTTAAACTCAACAGCAAGGTAGAACGGTTAGAGTAAATTGAGTTAAACCAATAAAATTTAAAATAAGACCCACTTGCCTGAAACACCCAGGGTTTTATTCTTTTGTTCGTTGTGCAAATATTTGCAACAATCGAGTTGCAAGGCTTAATATTGTTGGATTCCAGTTCTCAGGAAGTGATCCCGGCGAATTAATGTACGTTAAAAAAACCGTAAAATACTTTGAAATGGCGCCTTTGGCTATGAGTTCTTCAGGTAGGTTTTGATAGTGATAGAACCACGCTGCAGACGAATACTTTATCAAGAATGGCATATTATTTGTCTGTAGCATGAATAGGCCGGCTCGCCAAGTACCACACTCACGCAGAAAACCGGCGTCTGAGTGGTAGCTTAGCTACCCCGCTTCGTACGGTGCGACTGACTTCAGGAGTCCGAACACCCTCCCCTTCTCCCTCCCACTTCCACTCCCGTAATGATTTCCTTAAAGTTTGGCAACGTTTCCGCACTGCCTGAGGTAAAAAGGCAAACGAGCAGGCGTGCCACCTAATAGAAAGCACTCAACGCCACTCATAGACATCCGCAGTGCCATAGGCATTGCAGAAGCGTTGGCAGCCTTTTATAAAAGAAGAAGGAAGAACGACAGACGTTCTTTTGTCTAGAACCTTCTTCATGTCTCAACCACTATTCAGTATATATATGATATCCATACATGTATGTGTATGTGTGTATGTGTGTGTTAAAAATAAAAATAAGTTAAGAACCTTTATTTCCTGCAAATTATTAATTTAAGTAGTTCTATAGTCTAAAGTACTTTAGAGTATACTCTCTAAGTATTTCCATTTGTCCGTATCTTGTGATACTTGGATCAAGTGGAGTTCAGCTATTCTATTATTTCGTCTTTCGGACTCACTGATGATCGCTAGATAGCATTTTCATCATCAATCTGATTATGGCCTATCAGGCCAAACCTTCCTTTGCCCATTTAGTCGATCGTCAAAGCCTCGTCCAGTAATAAATAGGATCCACGGAGCTGTAAACTGTTCATTAGATGACGCCGCACCTCATTATATCTCGCTACGTAGCTGGAGTTGTGGGTCTTAAGATATTCAGAGAGCAGACAGCGGTCTAATTGCATTCGCTTGCAGTCTGCTGACTTACACTTGACAATTATTTTGAATACGTCTGCGTCTCATGAACTTAGCGGGTTCACACCGCGGCTTGTTATGTTAATGAAACATAAATAGATTGGAGCACTTTAAAGGGCTGTTTCTATCAGCTTCTACGAGGCTATCAAATATTTGAGCAAATGCAATATGTATGTACATACAACATCTGCCGGTTTCTGTCGCTTTCACTAAAAAATCCAGCGGTTTAATCTGAATGCCTGGACTACCCCTTTAAAGTGGGAATCAAGGGAAATAAAAATAATGATAATAATAATATATTTATTAGTCTGTCTGTAATGTGTAGTGGTAGAGCCACTCTGCAGACGAATACTTTGTCAAGAATTGTATTGTATGTTATTTGTCTGTATCATGAATGGGCCGGCTCCCCTGGTGAAGTACCACACTCCCGCAGAAAATCAGCGTGTGAGTGGTAACTTAGTTACCACGCTTCGAATGAAAAGCTGGAGCCGAAAGAGAGAGCAGTAGAAAAAAAGCTGTAAACGCGATTTCTGCTCAAATGTTGCATTTTCAAAGGAGTTAATCTATTCGTACTGCACAGTAAAAATACTTTCAGTATGGTTGTACAGATTGTAAATCCTTATTTGGCTCAACTATGATTTATTTAATGAAAATATGCTGTGTTATATATAAAAATATATCTGACTTCTTGAATGTAAAAGTGTCTCCTGTGTACGGTTGTGCAAGCTGCAACATTTTGGAAGGAAACATAGTTTATAATACGTGTAGACAAGGACACAATAATATATAAAAATATATCTGACTTCTTGAATGTAAAAGTGTCTGCTGTGTACAGTTTTGTAGGCTGCATTATTTTGACATAAAACATAATTTAAAATCCGTGCAGACATGGCAAGTAATCAACACTGCCTACATAGTCCGCAACATTCCAATGTTGCAGAGACAATGCAGAAGCGTTGCCAATCTTTAGCGTTCATTTGTATGATAAAAAATCCGGAACTCAACCGCTTACCTGAAGAAGCGCGGTAGCTCAGCTACCACTCAGGACGTCGGTTTTCTGCGGGAGTGTGGTAATTCATAATAACAGATACGTTCGTAGCAAATTTTCAGCTTCGTTATAACTGAGACCTGTCAGACTGCTTGCTACTGCTTTTTTAATATAGTATCTATTTTAATAAGTGAGGGCCAAAGAAAAACAACTCTTTTCATAAATAATTTCTAAATTCAGAAATATGACCAGTTACACTTCCTAAAATTATTAGCTTATTATTTTAATTAAAGTAAGTGACGTATTCACAGCACGAGAAAAAAAATTACTTCCATTCTCATATGGAAGCATGAAACTCATACTCTTTACATAATGACCGCTGCCATATTTCTGCGAATCATATTAAAATTCCTCGCTTTTGGGAAATACACTACGTAATAAATTGTTCAATCTTGGCTGAAACATGGAATTTTAATGTTAATGGTACCACGTAATACTGTAATATTTCTGTATTTTTATCTGTCTATATATGTTGTATATTATTAAATTAGGGTAATATAATTTTATAAACTATTAAATGAGAAAAAGTTTTTGTAATTAAAAAATAAACAAAAAATATTAGACAGGGATTAAAAAAAATAGTTTAATATTTCTTTTCTATGGGTAAGCCTTTTATCCTATTATACAAGTAATATTGAAAACACTAAGTGATTTAGTACAGCTATAAATTCTGTGCAGATACAGAATAACTTCTTAGGAATAAATTTTTGAAGTGGTAGAGCCACGCTGCAGACGAATACTTTGTCAAGAATGGCATAGTATTTATATATATATAGTATAGGGCCGGCTCGAGTTAATATAACACTCCCGCAGAAAACTGGCGTCTGAGTGGTAGGTAGCTTAGCTACCGCGCTTCGTCCGGTGAGCGGTTGAGTTCCGGATGCCCTACCCCCACCTCCCTCCACCTCCCATACTGACACTTTCCTTAAAGATTGGCAACCCTTCCGTACTGCCTATGGTATTGCGGGTGTCTATGGGTGGCGTTGTTTGCTTTCCATTAGGTGACACGCCTGCTTGTTTGTCTTGCTTTCCCATAAAAAAATATGTTATACTATTTGTTTTATTTTTAATATTGTGAATAGGGATGTTAATACGTTTCGTACCGATCATTACGGTAATACCAGTGACCTGGTTCTCCCCAATTCTCACAACTTTAACCGCTCAATCACTCCCTCTCATGTCTTTAAAGCCGTTAAGGATCTCAACAAAAACTGTAGTGACATTGTTTTCTTTAAAAGCACATTAATACCACTTTATTTTCAATCATGAATAACATGTGCTTTACCAGTTTTTTTTGTACACAAAAAAGAAATGTACCGGGTATCTACTCTGAATATCGTGTGAAAGTATAATGTCAATTTTTGTTTTATTAAAGGATAATAAACAGTAGCATTATCAAAATTAATTTCACATATAACATAACAACCTAAACAATATGTAATTATAATACGGTAACATGCAACATAAAACTATAATAGGGATAAAAGAGAAATATAAGGAAAGAAGACGAAAACTTTTAATTAATATTCAACTATTCATGTTCTTTTTTAATAATAATTTTATACTTAAAATAATTTATTTTTTAATAATAATATTTTAGCAATCAATCAATTAGCATTAAACAATAATCGAATTGATTGCATAAATCCATAGAAGGTTTTGGTAGAATAGCCGCCATTTTATCAAGACGTAACGTGACAAGTTGACTAGTTTATATTTTAATTGATACTAGCATAATAGTTATAACTAATAACCATTAGAAAAGTAAAGAATAAATAAATAATTCATCTTATCTATTGGAAAATATGTTAGAAGTTCTTCAATATCAGCTTTGCGTAACACGTGTTGCCGTACAAATCATCATCCTCCCCCGCCCTGACACAATGTGATTCTCCCCACTCTGCTTTGACAACGTTTTTGTGACACTTTTTGCAGCGCTTAACGACACCGCAGCGCGCGTATCAAGCACTTAATTGCAGCGAGATTTATCGCCGTCACCCTGGTTTTTGGGAGCAAAAAGTATAACAGCTGCTATTGATACAAATTGTAAATTTGTGTTACTATAAGCCTTGATATTTTTTTTTTATTTAATAACAAAAGACACTAACAAAATATCACAAAAAATATCTACGTATCGTTCTGCCAATAAAGTTATAAAACTATAAAATTAAGACGCCAACATTATATTTCGATCACGTGGAAGACCAAATCCAACAAGCTGAAAGTATGTCTCCTGTCAAACTCTTTTTACTTCGGCCCGGAAAATATAATTCGATTTTTCACAAAAAATTCAGCTGTCTATCACAAGCCTGGTTGTCGGAGCCTCTTTCATCTATTGTCAGGACGCGCCACCTGCAGAGAAAGACAAAGGTTAGAAAGATGACGGCTAAGACAGTATTTTTTTATGGTACAGAAGGGCAAACGAGCAAGCGTGTCACGTGATGGAAAGAAATAAACACGGCCCATAGATATCCGCTACACCGCAGGAGTTACGGAAGCGTTGAAAAGTATGACGTTCCTTAAAATAATGAAAATTAAGTGGTTTACATAAGATTCATATTCGCTTATTTATTCAATGCTACATACACGTTAATGCAAGCTAGCTTAAGATGAATGTTTCGCTAATATTCTAACAAGAAAACCTTATTCTCTTTACGTACGGTAAAACTCAGAATGATTGTGAACTCCAAGTCGGCGGGATTGAAGTAAATGCAATTAGAATGTGGTGCACGAAGTAGTATTATTTGTGGCGCAAATCATATGAGGAAGCGATTTTTTTATTTTTTTATATATATATATATATAAAAATAAAAAAATCGCTTATATATATATATATATATATATATATATATATATATATATATATATATATATATATATATATATATATATATATATATATATATATATATATATTTATATATATATATATATATTTTATTTTATACATGCCTCCTGAACTCAACCGCTCACCGAACGAAGGGAGCTAAGCTACCACTCAGACGCCGGTTTTCTGCGAGAGTGTGTCATATTATTTGTCTGTCGCATAAATGGGTTGGGAGCCAACCCATTCATGCTACAGACAAATAATATGACATTCTAGACAAACTATTCGTCTGCAGCGTGGCTCTACCATTTCAAAATGGCAGAACTTTCTCTGATGAAACTATTTCTGATGCTGGTTTCTTATTTTAATTGATATTATTTATCTAATTGATCTTTATATCTTGAGAATTTATGTATTTGATATTATATGTTGTTGTTCATGTGCGAGCCGCGCCGCACATCCCTAGCACGAGGGGGGGGCGATATTAATTTTTTGTACTTTTATATTCACGTCATTATACATCTTAAAATACGTACATCGTTATTTTAATGTTCTCACGAACAGTTTATTTAAAATAAAATGATAAGTTTTTCTAAAAATAATATATACATATGTGTGGGTATTACTTGTTTCGTCGCTTATGACTTAAACCTAAGTCTTAAAATAGCACATGTGTAAGAACGTAATTCTATAATGTTAGTGCATATTTCGAATGCAGTTTTACTTGAATGCGCAGTCTTCAGCATTAGGGGCCAAGATTGTCTCAAAACCGACATTTCTTTTAATTCCATTTTTTTGGAATGGTGACTACGTGGACAATTAGTTACAATTGTCATTGAATTGAAAAATAGTACGGATATGAAAAATCTTTTCAAGCTTTTCAAAATATTTCCCTCCAATCTCTATGCATTCAAGTGAACAAACTATCACAACATTTAAAAAACGTCTCTTAAGAAATTTCGAAAAAGAACGAAAAAAGTGTTCAATTTCGCCCACGAAGTATTTTCTCATTGTCGGAAATTAAAGCTAAGTCTGGACTGCACGGAAGATGGGGTAACATTTGAACCCCCGAAAACGTCAAATAGACGATGGATCTAGCAGGTGTGAAAGCGGGCGCGTAACCTTGATGGAAAAGAATCTCCCGGACGCATCGTTAAAAATATTTGAAAAAGGAATTACTCATAAGTGGCTAATGATTTTCATTGAGGAGTTTTGTAATGACTGTTTAAATAGTTTCGAAAGTAAAAAGAGATATACATATATAGCTATATATATATGCATATATATACCTATATATACTGTAGTGATACATTAATAAATGTATCACTAATGCAATATATATATATATATATAGGCCTTTAGCCTGGTCCAGTAAATTTTTGCAGTCGGATCTTCGTTTAGCTTTTTCCCTCCAGCCTCTCACACCGATCACTCCTTAAGTCATCTTCGATTCCATCTGACGCCTTCCGCGGCTTGATATTATATTGATATATAGAATGTAAATTGATAAAGTGTAATTAAAGTATAATTAATATATAAATATACAATGAAACGCTAGAATAAATTAATATATTATATATAAATATATATATAATAATCTAGCTATGTATTTAGATTTGTAATAATTGTTTTAGTTATTTCTAATGGTGTGTCATTTTTAATGAAATTTGTACGCCGTAAGTGGCAATGTGATGGAGCTTTTATACGTCTCTTTCTTTCATCTTGTTATAACCTCACATTATACAAATAAAGAATTGAAAAAAAAAAGAAATGTATTTGAAGAAACCCCTTAAAGATCCCGGGTCTCGCCGTAGGCAGAACGGCAGGCACGCTACAGTACATTCACCCATCGAAACGTAAGAAACGGGGACATCCACTTTGCGGTTGGTGATGAGTGTCTACCAAGTTCGTTTAACAAGGGAGTTCGACAATGGGTCGCTGATGCGAGATATATTATTACAGTCTGTCTTTGGCGCCAATAGTAACTGTCACACCGATTGACGTAATTTTGAAGCTGTCTACAAATTAAACATAATTAATGACAACAATAACTTAATTAACTGTTCAGTAACATTGATTATATAAAATTAATAATTGATTTTAAGTTTGAATAAGTTTCTTTATAAAAAAAGAACCTAAACATTTTAGGGTATTGTATCACTGGGATTTAGAAAAGGGATTTGTAAGCTTCTAAATTAGGTATACTATACTACTGAATTTCCCGATATATGTACAGATGTATGTATAATTCCGATTCTGAAATTGTCTTTGCTTTCCTTGACTTTATGCCAATGCACCTTCAATGTTGTTAATACTATACTGAAATTATTTATCTATTCTTTTTTATGGAATAAGAAGGTAAAGGAGCAAGCGTGTTACCTGATGGAAAGCGATCAACACCGCCTAAACATCCGCAGTGTCATAAGCAATACAGAAGTGTTGCCAGCCTTTAAGGAAAGTTCATTTTGGGGGAAGAATTGGGGAGGGGGTTTGGGTCTCCGGAACTCAACCGCTCACAGGTCGAAGCGCGGTACCTAAGCTAAACACTCAGTTGCCAATTTTCTGCATGAGTGTGGTACTTCCCCCGGCTAGCCGGCCCATTCATAATACAGGCAACTAATATGCCATTCTTGACAAAGTATTCATCTGCAGCGTGGCTCTATCACTTGTAGTTTTTTTTAAAACAGCTCATATATGTCCAACTACCGGAAACGGGACTTCACCATTTCGGTTGAAATAGTAAACAAAAAAATTTACCTCATATCTGGGGAAATTTTTGCTATTTGGAGCGAATATTTTGTCAATGGAATATTATTTGTCAGTCAATGAATGGGCCGGCTCGCCCGGGGAAGTACCACAGTCCCGCAGAAAACCGACGTCTGAGTGGTAGCTACCGTATTTAGTCTGGTGAGCGGTTAAGTTCCGAAGGCTCAACCCCCATTTTCCTTCCTATCCCATAAAAAAAGTAATTGTCAAAAATATTCTATATCTATAAAAAGGAATATTTAAAAATTTTAGTTACGCACAAAAATTTTTCCCGCGATGTAGTGAATCAAGCAAATTCGCGGACCATTTAAAATAAATCAGACTTTATTGGCGTCAGGAGGGCCGTATCATTTCGGAGGATATCCATTCAGAAGCTCCGCCAAGCATACGTGGTTTGAATGCGGCTTGATACCACTAGAAGTCACGTCTGCGATATCGAACGCATTTTTTAACATTTTAGCTTTTAACGACGGTAGAACCAAACCAAATATATGTATCTGATAATCTTATATAGACAGCTAGTTTAAAAAAATGTTCTGCGTAAAGTCTACTTAAAGTACTTGGTAGATATATAACATTGAAGACGGATCAGTCTCTACCGTCACGGCCACAAGTAAATGTACCTCTATAGAGTCGAGTGGATGCAAGTGTAGACTGAATCAGGACGATGTCTCCGTCTACAATATGATATTTCACATCAAAAATGTTAATTTGATCATATTAGTAATTATACTCATACATCTTCTTCCACTGGCTCTACCACCCAGGATAAGTTTTAGCCTCCTCCACAATCCTTCCCCATAAATCCCTATTTTCGGTAGCATGGCTTCAGGTCTTCCCATCGCCACCGTGTCCTCTTCAATGCACTCATTCCACCTCTTCTTTGGTCTTCCACGTGGCCTATTCTGCTTTGGTCATCGCCCCGGGATGCTCTGGCGACATTCATCCGTGCGACATAACACGCCGAATGTAATCGTAGTTTTTTTGCAGAATTGCACAATGGTTTCAAATTCTATGATGTTACAATCCCAGACCAAGTAAATCATTATCATCAACGCCACCCATAAACATCCGCAGTGCCATAGGCATTGCAGAAGCGTAGCCAGCCTTTAAGGAAAGTGTCATTATGGGGTAGAGGAGGGGGGAGGGGGAGAAAGGTTGGGCCTCCGGTACTGAACCGCTTACCAGACGAAGCGCGGTAGCCAAGCTACCACTAAGACGCCGGTTTTCTGTGGGAGTGTGGTACTTCCCCGGGCGAGCCGGCCCATTCCTGACAAAACATAACTGAATAACATGCCATTTTTGACAAAACATTCGTCTGCAACGTGACCTGTTATACCATGTTTAACGCAAATAAACATATTATTAATATTACAGAGAAGTTATTTCAACTCGCGGTTCATTCTCTTCCGGTATGTATCGTCTGTCTCTCTTATTGGACTAAAAATATTTCATAGCACAATCTTTTCAGTAATTATACATAAGTAGAGCAAATTCTCATTCTAATAAGAGCAAAAGGAAACAGATGAAACTTGTCTCAGCTTAATATGTGAAAATTAAAATTGCATTTTCATACTCTCAAACTCATGTTGAGAAAAGAATGAACTTTGCGAAGCTCTGCCACTAACTTTGCTTTACTAAAAGTTAGCTATGGATTACTCTCTCGGAATATTTAGTATCATACTTGTACATATTTTAATTATTGCGCAAAATATGTGTTAAATAAAATCATGAAATCACTGTACACTGGTTTATTTTGTTTAAATGTTCACAAAACACTCAAATAATATTTTAAAGTTATGACAGTTATTTTGGAGATGTAAACGCGACGGAGACCACGTGAAAGAGATAAAAAACAAAACATAATATACGACATACGAAATTATATGACAATACTAAACAATGTGGACTATTTTTCAATACATAGAGCTATCGAACAAAAATAGTATTATAATAAATAGAGTTCGATTCTGTTTATCATTGTATTAGTGATTTAAAACATGTTTTTCCTAAATCCATTACAAATTATACAATTTTAATTATTGCACAAAATATGGAGTATTTTTAAATACATAGAGCCATACATAGAACCAAGAATAGTATTTTAATAAATAGAGTTCGATTCTATTTATCATTGTATTAGTGACGTAAAACATGCTTTACCTAAATCCATTAAAAATTATACAATTTTAATTATTGCGCAAAATATGGACTATTTTTCAATACATAGATCTAACGACCAAAAATAGTATTATGATGTATGGACATATATCTCCCCGAAAAAGCGCCACCTAGCCCGGCTTCAACTTCGCGCACCTGTATATGCCAGCTACCCAGCGTAGATCGTAATACCACCACATTCGCCTACCCTAGCGATGGTTCGTCCTCTGACAAATGTCATTTGTTTTCGCCACGTCACGTAGTCACGTGGTGGAATTCTTCGTTCTAAATCCTCTCCACAAAATTTCGAAAGTTTTTACCCGTAGTTGCCTCGCATTACACCCACAGAAAGAAATGTAGCTCTATTTATAGCGGAACCACACAAAGCTAACCAGAATTCCCAAAATGTCACGGGAATATAATAACTAATCTTCTTTTAAAAATTGACGTCAGTGAATTCGTTATACTTTTTCACTTCTTGTACTGTTGTTACTTTACTGTACTAAATGTTATCACATTATCACCCCTATATTTGTGTGACGTCAGGCGGAACGATAAAGGGGGCACGCCGTTGTGACGTCATCGCTGTCATTATAATTCATTCTCGCGTCAGTCATAATAATTAAATTGATCTACATATATATTCATTAAAATCAACGCTGGTGGACATAAATGAAAATATATTCTAACGTGTGTCGTGGCAGTGGTTTGGACACATTTGTTGGAGAACCGACAACCGTTGGAGTAGACGAGTGCTGGAGTTGAGACTGGCCCTAAAAACTTTATTAAAATTGGCGATTTTTAATATTCACCGTCTTATTATCGAAAGAAATGTTTGCTAGAGTGGTACACCCCTCTTTCAGCAGCACTATAATTTTACTAACTCCTATTGCTTTTTTTTACCATTACAATTAATACAAAGATATATGTTTTAAGTCACAATAAGGCGGGATGATGCGACAAACAGAAATTATTCCACTAAAAATAAGAAACTTAGTTTTAGTTGCCTGATAACCTTCTAACAAAAAATCCGCGATAAGTAAATAAAAATTCGCAAAATAAACAAGGGATTATGTTTTTAAACAACTTTTTTTGCAAAGTTTATATAGTCTTGTTTCCCTGACTTTTGAATCAAACGTTGTGAGTTCATCCTTCATTCGTTGTCAAAATTAAAATCGGTTTAAAATACAAAAAATAGTGTTCCTGTACATTATTTGTAATAGATATACACAAATTATATATAGGAACAAAATTATTAGTATTCCGCGAAGAGACTGCGTCTTGATTCTTCTGAAATGATATTCTGGGTCATTAAAAATTCTTGGGTTTCCCGAAATACCGATATTATTTCAGAAGAATCAAGATAGATTTGTAACTGATCGGCTACAAATTTATCATATAGACCAACCATAAATTAGCCAGAATAACGTCAAATAAACAAATCACAAATAAGCCAGTAGAGCATCAAATAGACCAACTACAAGTTGGTTAATAAAAAATCAAATAGACCAATCACAAATCGGCCAGTAGAATATCAAATAGACCAATCACAAACTGGCCAGTAGAAAATCAGATAGACCAACCACAAATTGGCCAGTAGAACATCAAATAGACCAACCACAATTTGATCAGAATAACATCAAGTAGATGGAATACAAAAATCTACATAAAATTTTTAGTAACTTCCAGCAAGTGCAAAAATAACTATTACCCGATTATACTTTGAGATCATAAATATATAATGTTCAGAAGCTAAACCTAAGTGTAAGATAAAAGCCTGCTTTCAGTAAAGACATGAGCACATTACTGAAAATGAACAGAACATCACTTTCAGTTATGTGCTCATAGGCTCATAGATATACACTAGACATGTTCTAGCTCATATAGGTAGTATACTATGTTTTAAATCAATAAAATGTTGTAAATGAATTAGTAATTGAATTAGAAGAACCCATTAAATAGGACCGACATAAATTGCTTAACTTATTTTGAGGAAGTTTCAAGGAAAAATATTAACGAAACCCGCGGTCAATAGCATGTTGTCCATTTAAAGATTACCGTAAACACGACCCGGGCAAGTCTGTCATAATGGAGTTAAAGCTGATTATGTATTGAGGGAAATCCGATAACAACTTTTGCTTTTATAGGCTTAGCTTGTCAAAAACTATGAGGAACAATTATTGTGGAATTGAATATAACAAGAATAATTTTATTACATTTTGTTTTTCAAGTAAATTACGTTGGCGTAGTGTTGATAAGCTGATCGGCTCAGTGGCGAAGTTACTGCTTACAGAGTCAATGGTCGCGGGTTCGATTTCCACATCTATAACAGTATATGTATGCCCTCCGAATATCTATTCCGAAGTCTGCGTGTCTGAAACGTAGAAAGTGGATGCATTTAACGAATGACCGGTGGAACATGTTGATGATTTATTATATGCATTACAACTAAGTTAATAAACCTTGAGTCTTAACGGTTGTCTTCTGTAGAGTCTACTGTGCCTGATGATGCCTCGTTTTGGGGCGAAACACGTGTCGTGTGCAATGTGGAAAAGTGGTAATGTGTGTTTGGTGTTGTTGATGATGGTTGAGAAGTGGAGAGTTGCCGATGGTCGTTTTTTCGAAAAGTTCCCCATTTATAGATTTACTATAAGTTCCCCATAACTCCGCTTCTTCCAGTAGAAAACACATATTATAATTTTTTTATTTTCATTCGCTTGTCGCGGACCTTAGTTAAGTAAAACTTTTGACTGTTTACAAAGCTTGTTTTAGCTAAAGATCCACCAAAAAAAAGAAAAGATATTTATGTCAATTGCAGAATTAAATTCACGACCGATCTGTTAAATGACAATATAATGTACTGAATAACAACGTTAATTTTTACAGCCTATATACATATTTCACTATTAGGCACAGGCCTAATTGATTTATTGGGGTATGGACATTAACCCACCACGCTTGTTCAAAGTGGATCGGTAGAACAGTCATATGTAGTATATTTATCCAATTAGGGAATTGAATCTGTTACCAATGATTCCAAAAGCCACTGGGCTAAGATCGTCATTTATTTTCATTAAAATATAATATTTCATCAATTTTCGAATAACAATCGTTAAGCACATAATTACATATTTCACAAAAGCCGGCAACGCTTCTTCAGTGTTTATGGTGTGATCTCGGCTGACTGGGAACACATTCCACAGGATAATAAAGTACCATATAAGTACACCTATATTATAAGTGGTAGAGCCACGCTGCAGACGAATACTTTGTCAAGAATGGCATATTATTTGTCTGTAGCATGAATGGGCCGGCTCGCCCGGGGAAGAACCACACTCCTGCAGAAAACCGGCGTCTGAGTGGTAGCTTAGCTACCGCGCTTCGTACGGTGAGTAGTCTCAGTTCCGGAGGCCCAACACCCTCTCCCTCCCACTCCCCTTCCCCTTTCCTACTCCTTTTCCCCCTCCCACTCCCATTATGTCACTTTCCTTAAAGGTCGGCAACGCTTCCGCACTGCCTATGGCGCTGCGGATGTCTATGAGCGGCGCTGATTGCATTCCATCAGGTGACACGCCTGCTCGTTTGCCCTCCATCCCATAAAAAAAATATAGATGTCTATGGGCGGCGTTGACTACTTTTCATCAGACAATGCGTTCCTTCGTTTACCTTACTATCCCATAAAAATATCATGACATAATTCATCATGTTGCAATGTCAAGTATAATACAATATTTAAGTAACAAGACAACAGTTAAGAGACTGTTTTCTCGGAACCGTGTAGGTTATATGATTTAGGTACGTAGTAATAATGGATTTGTTCGCTTTACCTCACGGCGCAGCTTTCAACCTCCATTATTAACGCATAATGCACACTGGCACACAGTCTGTCAGACACGTGGGTAGGAGAACATTTTCCTTATTTTCCATGCTATTATTTACCTAAAATTATGAACGTTCATTAATCAATGCGATGTTTTATACATACAGACACAAATAATTATGGAAAATTCTATTCTTGTATATTCCTTATTGTAACGTAGAATTATACATTATACGTTACAATAAGTACAGTATAAAATTATATACGTTCATTAATCAATGCGATGTTTTATATAGAGAGACGCAAATAATTATGTAAAATTCTATTCTTGAACACTCCTTATTCTAGCGTAAAAGTATACATTATATAGTGCAGTATAAAATTATAAACGTTCATTAATCAATGCGATGTTTTATACGTAGAGACGCAAATAATTATGTAAAATTCTATTCTTGTATATTCCTTATTCTAGACGTTCCTTATTATAAACGTTCATTAATCAATGCAATGTTTTATACATACAGACACAAATAATTATGTAAAATTCTATTCTTGTATATTCCTTATTGTAACGTAGAAGTATACATTATATAGTGCAGTATGAAATTATAAACGTTCATTAATCAATGCGTTGTTTATACATACAGACGCAAACAATTATGTAAAATTCTGATACTATTTTTTTTATATATATTCACGCCTACCCCCGCAGGGGTTGGCAGAGACCACAGAGCTCCATCCGCTACCATCCATTGGTCGCTTCTCGCCCACGTGAGAATCAGAACATGCCGGGTGGGGAACCACGTCGCCGTCATTTCTCAACAAATTAGATATATTAAATTCGTGTTAGTGAATCTCACGAGCCGCAACGGAGGATGGAGGTTAGCCCCAGTAGAGCCCTGCTGAGGTAAGGCACCATAGTACCCGGGGGAGCCCGATCCCGGGACGGTCGGCACGCTTTGCGGCTAAACTCGCCCTTAGCCACGCATCCTTTGTCACGGCAGACCGTGGATTGGCGGAGAGAAAGGGAAAGGATAGAGAAGGAAGGAAAGGGCAGAAACGGAAAATGCGGATTGGGGGGGGGTTACCAGACTCGGAATAAATATTTATAAATCCATATATATATATATATTTATTTCGATGCGGGAATCGAACCCGCAACCATTGACTCCGTGGGCGGAGGGCCCCGCCACTGAACGAATCGGTCGTCTAAAAATCATTCAGTTCATCCGATATTGAATCAGTAAAATACAAGCTACCTACTATAATAACTTGGAGAAAGCTTTAAACTGTTTATTAAGAAGCGGTAAATCGATAACAAGTCGATTACAATGTCTATCGTGAACTTTCTAGTTAACGAGAGATATTCAAATAGGTCAGCAAAGAAAACAACTCATCAATTACATTTGTAGAAGAATATTTACTCTGTTTTCAATGTTCCGCGCTGCATTTTGTATGCATTGCCAATATCATTGTGCATTTGTATGTGCTACGAGTTCTAGCAGTATTCTAACATCGACTTGTTGGATAATATACGAGCTACGAATCGAATTTAACTTGTGTGGCACTTTTACGTTGTGAAACGACGTACATATATATACACATATGTTTGTATACCGTAATGAAATTAAATGAGGTATTTTTTAAAGAAGTTTAGCAATGTTGTTTATTCAAGTGGAAGCTGGCAGCTGTGGAAGCCTATATGAAACCGGCAGCTATAAACGTTCCTAGCCTATAAATTATAAAAAATAAAAATTATACATTTAAAAGAGGCTACTAAGACTTTGCTTTTGACACCACTAAGGATACAAAAGCTTGATTATTTTTTGTTTTATATTTCATTAATAGTTTAGTTAACAGTTTATATGTATTTATTTTCTTTTATTTTATTTATTAGGCACAAAAATAAGACGAACGATTGGCTCAGTGGCGCGGCCCTCCGCCCACGGAGTCAATGGTCGCGGGTTCAATTCCCGCATCGGAATAAATATTTATATGGATTTTTAAATGTTTATTCCGAGTCTGGTAACCCCCCAATCCCCATTTCCTTTCCTGCCCCTTCCTTTCTTCTCTATCCTTTCCCTTCCTCTCCGCCAATCCACGGTCTGCCGTGCCAATGGATGCGTGGCTAGGGGCGAGCCTAGTCGTAAGCGTGCCGATCGTCCCGGGGTCGGGCTCCCCCGGGGACTATGGTGCTTTACCTCAGCATGCAGGGCTCTGCTGGGGCTGACCTCCATCCTCCCTTGTGGCTCGTGGGATTCACTAAAGACGAATTTAATATACCTAATTTGTCGAAAATAATGGCGACGTGGTTCGCCACCCGTCACGTCCTGATTCTCACGAGGGCGAAAAGCGACCAATGACGAGCCGTTTCGCTGCGATGAATGGCAGCGGATGGAGCTCTGTGGTCTCTGCCAACCCCTGCGGGGGATAGGCGTGAATATATATATATATATATATATATATATATATATATATATATATATATATATATATATATATATATATATATATATATATATATATATATATATATATATATATATATATATATATATATATATATATATATATACAAAAACAAGTTACAATCTTAAAGAAAACGATATTATATAAACTTAACAACGCCCGGACTATAACTCTTTAAATTTGCGCACAGCATGGCTACATTTTGTAATATATGTAATAATAAAATTGATTTTGTAATATATGTAATAATAAAATTGAACAGACAAAATTAAATTAAAAAAAAATAAGAAATATAAAAAAATAAGAAAAATAATAATAATTTTATGATCTATCGTCTGCTAAAGATATCACAAAGCGATCGCCTTAATTGATGTATTTTGATATTGAAAATATCGAACGTTTCTGTACCGTTGTCAATGGATATATTATTTGGATAAGATCTAATACTAAACGTTTTATAGGGATTTCGTGTTCTGATGCAGGTGTTAAAATTTAAAAGAGAGAGCAGTTTTGGAGAGTCAATATGCGAGTGTATTAATTTATATAAGTAAATATTTTATATAAGTATATGCATTGCAGGTCCTTCGGTGTGTGCAACCGTATGACCTCCAACAGATAGAGAGATGGTTAGACATCGTAAGGTGCATAACATTTACCTAGGCAGCGTTGTAGGGATAACGACCGCGACAGCTCTGTCAAGAGCAGCGACTAAAGCGACGGAGATTAGCTTATTTTGTTTTTTATTATGTTTCGTTTTTCCTCTACTTTTGTAGTGTTTTTTTTTTAGGATATGAAAGTCGTTTGCTTTTATGCGTGTCACTTGATGCAAAGCAATCAAGGCCGCCCATAGACATTCACAGCGCCATAAGTATTGTATAAGCGTAGCCGGCCATTAAAAAATGTGTAGGCATGTTTTATTAGTGTTACCTATTTCATTAATTATATATTATTAATAATTTCTCTTAATTCCTGTTTTCATATAATTTAATACATATTTTGGCACTTTAAAAAGCTTTAGGTTTATAGCTTACATTTACTTAATTTTTTTTATTTAATATCTCAAATGTATTAGTTATGGTGTACTTAAATAAATATATAAACTTTGTATTCGTATAGCAAATATAATATAATGAACTTTTATATTTAGATATATTTAGGTTCATTTTACGTAAGAAACATACTCGTATTTATTATATTATAGATAACACCTGAACATACTTATATCCTTGGCAAATGAACATCATTCCCGACCAAAGGTCATTACGTGATTCATATTTGATTTGGTTCAGAATCACTGAATTGGAACATGGGTTTGACCAATCAATGTCCTTAGTAGCATTTTACGGTCATCGAAGCTATATTACTGGTAGATCAAACGTGATTAGAAATGTTTTAATAGAAATCTCCGTATTTGGTTTCGTGAAATTCTCAACAGAATTAGCTCCGAACCGTGACCCTTACCCTTAAGCTCTTTATTATTCTTAAACAGCGAAGAAGATGATTAATGGAGTCAGGCGTTACTTTACGGATATCCATTACTATGTGGACAGTCAGAATCTTTACTTAGCTAAGATCCGCGACAAGCAAACAAAAATAGGAAAATAATAAGTGGCTATACCTGCTACCAAAACCTTCTATGGACTTTTTCAGTCAACTTAAAAAGTCACAAAACGCCTTAATCGAACTATATTGTATAAAACACCACCATAATTAAACAATATAACTGATAATAGTATAAGATTATTAAAATTAAATAAAAAATAACGTCACTAATTTGAGTTGGCGGGTAAAGTCTACCATAGAGTTAATTTAACATTTATTAAATAATTGATCTTGTCTTTTCTTACTTTGATGACAATTAGTTACAACTATTATGCCAGTGTCAAGTAAAATATAATAACATTAAAATCTCTTCTGCCAACTTATCACGTTACGTCTTTATAAAATGGTGGCTATTCTACCTTCTTCATGTACTTTTTCAGTCAAAAAGTTACGATACTCGCATTTATTTTATATCACTTCACTTACCCGTCTTAATCTAATTAAATTGTATAATATACAACCATAGTTAAAAAACATAACTAATAATATTATAATATAAGATTATTAAAATAAAATAAAAACACAACGTCACTAATTTAAGTCGGCGGGAAAAGTCTACCATAGAGTAAATTTAACATTTATTAAATAATTGATATTTATAATATTATTTAATACATTGCTAACAACTAACAAAAGTAATATGACACATAAAATCACCATTTTCACAGCCGCTTCCTGTGATTTAAGTGGAAATAAGTGATCACTTTACCGTGCGCCGTTGTGTTCCGCCTCGATTATTAACGCCTAATGCACAGTGGTATATAGTCTGTGGGACACGTGAATACAAGCGTTAATATTTGGCACTACAGTTGCTATGAAACCGCCCAGTTTTTGCGGTTCTCATAGATTATTGTTGACATAATTTTAATGGTGGAGAGTTAAGGAATACTTCTTACAAACTGTGCTTCCATTATGAATTTCCTTCCGTCGTAATTGTACAAATATATGTAAGTATATGTTCATTATGGAAGTACATATAGTACATATGTATTTATATGTATATTTTTTACAGCTCATATACGAACAACTGCTGAGCACGGGCCTCTCCATTTCTGGAGGAACGGACGTTAACCCGCCACGCTTGTCCAGTGGGGATTGGGGGAGTTAACAGACTCGGAATAAATATCTATAGGCCATACATATATTTATTCGTGACCATTGACTCCGTGGGTGGGGGGCCCCGCCACTGAGACAATAGATCGTATATATATTTATTTGTAGTATTTTGTATATTTATATGAAGTATTTTGCTAAAACGGACAATCTGTCACCATCAGTTCCGGTACAGAGTAGCCCTCACCACCTGCTGAAATATGGTCGGCCCATCGAAGCGTTCTCTTACCTTCGCTATTAACAACAATCACCAGCTTTTCCAGGTTACCTGGAACCTACCTAACTATCTACTCTTCGCATGCAATGTATACATGAATATATTTGATATCAACGCAAAAAGCGAAAACGAAGTAAACCGCAAAATGATAACTTACCACCAGAGCCAAAAAACGTTTTAAGGTTTCTAAAAAAATGTTTATCTGATCACTCGAAAACAGTCAGTTTCAACGCTGTACAAAATCTTTCTATTTATCGTAGAGCTGTGACTCTGAGACCATTCGACGCAGTATGTTTCGATTCAGTACGTTTATTACACCGTATTCGCTTTTTTACGTTGATATGTAAGAACCTACTTTTATCTTTTCCATTATGTTCACCTTTGTACCAAAAGGGGAGATAAAGTATAAATAAATAAATAACTGGTCTATAGGAAAATATTTACAATAAATAAGACTACTATATCACGAATACTTCGCCGCGACAGATATAAATAGAATGACATCCATCTTGACGTTAAGAGAAGCCTCAAACAAACTTTTCTGTGGAAATAAAATTCGAGCATTTTTAAAGTTTTCATTCCTAGGATAAGTTTATACGCTGCATATACAATTTACAGTTGAATAAAGCATAGTAGGTCTTACTAGACAAGCCCGTGCTGAGATCTCCCGATTCGGTCATTATTCAAATTCAAATTAGGAATACATATATAAATACACATAATTAAGTACATACATACATAACATATATATTTATACACACATACATACACATAAAATATAGATATCTATACATATATACACATAATATTATAAGTGCTAGCAAGTGTTAATACTGCCCTGTAAAAAACATGTCAATTTGGTTTTCACTAAGTAATTTTATCCATTTCTACTTTTCCTTTTTTGCCCAGAGTGGATCTCGGGAATTCGTTATATACTTTTGGGTCAATGGAAAAAAAAACGGGTACCTAATGGAGTACATATTATATTTAAACATTGCAAATTTTCTCTAGAGAAAATATATAATTTCTTTGTATTGTTTAAACCACACTTCATTCAACGCATCAACTGCAGAATATCCAGCAAACTTTAAATAAATAGAAAACTTATTTCTCGACGTAGAAAATTGCGGCCGCAATTAGATATGCAGTATTCTTATCGTACCGAGTTCCCAACGCGATCTCATAACTATGAGTGCCCAAAGTGTAAGTGAAACTAAAGTATGAAGTGAAATTACTATTTTTCTTCACAGTTTCCGTACTTGAAGTATAAAATTAAACAATAATAACAGAGTTATACACCGTGACTTTTTAATTACCCGAGAAAACTAAAATTCGCGTTTGTAAAAATATGTATGTCAGTAAGTAACATTCAAATATTATAGCGTTCATACAAAAATATTGTTTTATGGAACTTCAAAGAAATCCTATAAATGCATGAAATATTTGTACGTCATCTTCGTAGTATTTCTTTACTACTATGCATGAGACGCATGTATTCATAGGTATGGCACCAGCGCGTGCGAAAGAGAAAAAACGTCTTTTGTCGACAGGTTGCGCAAATTGTTTTCATTCATAGTTATCCCTTCCGTAGGTAAATATTACGCGACCAAATTAGGTTGGTTTGGGTGCAGTTCATATTGGAATGATAATGATGTCTATTTGGATTAGCAAGATTTTTTGTTGTATAATTTTTGGTGTATATTAAGCACATTTTTAATAAATATTTCATAAAAATAAAATTTATTTTCTTCGCCAAATTTAATGAATATCGATAACTGAATATATTACTTAATTTTCTCGGGTAATTAAAAAGTCACGGTGTATTTTGTGTTTAGCAGAATGAAACTTTGTATAGCAATTGTGAAGTGGTAATGGACTGGTCACGTTTGTCGGGAAACAATGCTTGGAGTAGACGAGTGCTGGAGGGAAGACCGCGTATTCATTAACGTGATGCAGGAAACTGAACATAGAGGAATGAAATGTCTCGGTAAACGTAGTGTGGGACACTCCCCGACTAGATGCTGCGATGATCTGCGTAGGGCGGCTGGTAGAAAATGGATGCGTGAAGTCGAAGACCGGGCTTGGATGAGACTAGTGTCTAGCAGTAGACTGCCGTAGGCTGTTGATAATGATGATGATTCAAAAAACGTGTGTATATGTCGGCATATTAGAATTAATATCATTATTTAATTATTTTATGCAATAGACAAAACTAATTTTGTATGAATTTTAGCGCCATCTGTTGGCATATTATGTAAGGATAATGTTGGTTTATATAAAATGTTTACAATCATTGTAATTTGTGTAAAATAAATTATTTAGAATTATCTAAACCTATACAGATATTTTATTTGAATAATCCAGGAGGACTATGTCCAGCATTAGTCTGCAGCAGGCTGTTGATTGTATGTCAATTACAGTGAATTTTATGGAAACAAAAAGAAACTGACATTCTTTCATAGTTTAATTATTTTTTATAAAATCATACTTACTTCAGATAAAAAAAGAGATATTTTTTTAGGTAATTACGAAGTTTTATATCGGATATGCTTTAAGATTGTCCGTTAGATGATATCAAAGTGAAAAGTAAGAAAAAATATTTTTGTAGAGCCTACGATATATTATAATATTGGCTAATGTGTGTTAATCCGCCTTGAAGAAGCATAGTAGGTAAATGATCACTCTTTCAAAAATAAAGAGACACTTTGCCAAGCAATTAGACAAATGTGAGTTTTAAGATAAGATACAAACATAAATTTAAAACATATAAATTTTTTTTTATATATTCACACCTATTCCCCGCAGGGGTTGGCAGAGACCACAGAGCTCCATCCACTGCCATTCATCGCAGCGAAACGGCTCGTCATTGGTCGCTTTTCGCCCTCGTGAGAATCAGGACGTGACGGGTGGCGAACCACGTCGCCGTCATTTTTGACAAATTAGGTATATTAAATTCGTCTTAGTGAATCCCACGAGCCGCAAGGGAGGATGGAGGTCAGCCCCAGCAGAGCCCTGCATGCTGAGGTAAGGCACCATAGTCCCCGGGGGAGCCCGACCCCGGGACGATCGGCACGCTTGCGACTAGGCTCGCCCCTAGCCACGCATCCATTGGCACGGCAGACCGTGGATTGGCGGAGAGGAAGGGAAAGGATAGAGAAGAAAGGATGGGCAGGAAAGGAAATGCGGACTGGGGGGGGTTACCAGACTCAGAATAAACATTTATAAATCTATATAAATATTTATTGCGGGAATCGAACCCGCGACCATTGACTCCGCGGGCGGAGGGCCCCGCCACTGAGCCAATCGGTCGTCGTATAAAATTTTATCTTTCATTTTTAACTTTAAAAAAGCTTACTAACAATATTTTTAAAGTAACTTATGACTAACAACTAAACAGAACTTGATCTAACTTTGTGTAAACGACTCTTCTTGTATTACGTTCAAGAAAGTTAGCTTATTTTCTTAGCAAAATATAATTCTGATTTTAAACAAACCCTTAATATATGAATATGGCTGTCTAAATGACGCCATGGCAAATTAAAAAGTGTGTATGTTCTAAGCCATGGCACATAAGTTCGATTTCCACCTCAGAATAAATATTTGTATGACCTACATATATTTTATTCATATATTGGGTGTTTGTCTTGATTGTGAGTTAATAACGATAATATACATAAACCACGAATAATACAGGTTATGGTCTTACGTTTTCCAAGTATTTCACTTGCTTTCTGCTTGTTGCTAGAAACTTCTTGACATAAACTAAAACCATATTAGTAACAACTCTTATATTAATGAACTAGCGGATCCAGTGGTAAATCTACCGCAATCGGCTTTCGATAAATACTCGTATTTTATATATGGCTTACAGATGTTTATTCCGAGTCTAGAAGTAACGCCAATCCACCTAGGGTAAACATGGTGGGTTAGTAGCCTCTTCCCCAGAAATGGGGCCCCGTACCCAAGGTACGGTAAAGGAATATCAATGGACTGCATAAAAAACGCTAATCATAATATCCACTAGACAAAATAAGTTTGAATTAACGCGAGAAAGCATTTTTAATTATAAATTATGAAAATGAGGAAAGCGAATGTTCACGTTCTCAGCCACCTCCGAAGACAAAGTGGGATTTGTTTGAAGTCTGCAACAAACTTTGTTTCACTTAGATTACAATAAATCTCATAATCCATATAAGAAAAGAGATAAAGACAAATGAAAAATATGTTAAAAACGATATTTGGTAAAAAAAAATGGTTATCGCGTGTGGGTTGTTTTTTAAATTTAAAAAAGGACACTATATAAGTTCCAATTCAATAACAGGACAGTACTGCTTGATTTAATTGCATTCCGAATTATTCTTATACAGTACAATTTTGTTTTTATTTAGGCGTAGGTTTTTTTAATATATTGACAAGAAAAATTACCTGTATAAATATAATATCATTAAGCTGTTGGCTTAATGGTATCAAATAAACATTTCATACATACATATCATCACACCTGTTTCCCGTAGGGGTAGGCAGGGACCACAAACCTTCATCCGCTTCGATTTCACACTCATCACTCTCTGCATACAACTCTAGTAAATTAAAGTCGAATACTTCCAAGATTTTGTTTGTTGCTTATCTTCCTTCCTTCTTAGGTTCCATTTTCTTTTAATTAGTATAATATATATTAATGATATTACAAAATCTTTCAGTTTCATCCCCCTTCAATCGTCTTCTATTAGTTCGAATTTCAAGATCTTATATGTAATATTTTATGTAATAATTATTACTCAGATATAAATCAACTGAAAGTGAAATAAGCTTACTTTTAGCCTTTCATTCAATTTGAATATTAAAATACAACTTGATATATATAATTCGATCCCGCTTTACCGCGCCCTAGTAATGCGCGGCAAGGCAAGAAGAGTGAAAAAAAAACCATGATATCGCATGAGATCTAGTGGAAGAGCCACAAATACTTTGTCATGAATGGCAAATTATTTGTCTGTAGCATGAATGGGCCGGCTCGCCCGGAGTAGCACCACACTACTGCAGAAAACCGGCGTCTGAGTCGTAGCTTAGCTACCGCGCTTTGTCCGATGAGAGATTTTGTTCCAGAGGCCTAACCCCCTCCTCCTTCTCTCTCCCCCATAACGACACTCACCTTAAAGGCCGGCAACGCTTCTACAGTGCTTGTGGCACTGCGGATGTCTATGTGCGGCGTTGGTTGCTTTTCATCTGGTGCCACGTCTGCTCGTTTGCCTTCCTATACCATAAAAAAACCATAATGTAAGACAGATCTTACGATGTCGATTTTCAATATTTTAAAGCTATAGAGATGTTGTTTTGTATATTTATTAGGAAGTATGTAATATCATACTAGTACTACAATGGTAAGCGAAATAAGTATCTTGGTAAGTTATAAGTATTAAAATTTTTATTTAAATAAGTTTTGTCTATTAAAAAAGTTTTAATTTAAATCAGAATAAAAATCAAACTACTACAGCTATTCTGACATATCTTCTGTTTGAACTTTGTCTTCCGTTATGCTCTCGGAACTTGAATTAAAGTCGTTCTGCGAATTTATTATTAAAGATTCGATAATTTCACATTTATATTCAAAGTTTTCTTGCCTCTTGCCTCATTAAGTTTCTCGCCATTGCCTCAACGGCGGGGCTGCCGCTTACGGCATCAATAGTTGCGGGTTTGAGTCCCGCATCGGTATAAACATATGTATGGACCACAGATAATTATTTCGAGTCTGATTACTGTGTCTATCCACCTTAGACAAGCGTGTTGGGTAAAGTCTGTTCAAGCAAAAGTGTGAAATCATACGTTGGCGTTTTCGGTGTGTAAGACATATTAATAAATCAATAAAAAAATATATAAGTTTTAATGCCGTATCCAGTAAACATACTAATTCCGTGTACAATGGATCTGTATGCATTGGCCCGCTAGCTCCATTTATACGGGACCCTACGAATCCTCTCATAAGTTATATTGACAAGCGATTGATCAAATATTCTCGCAAATATATCTGCGACGTTTGACCGTTAGCTTTGGAACAATATCTTTTCATTATTCTTGTTTAGCAACTCTGTTATTAAGTTCGGGTTTCACTTACTTCTGCTGCCCTAGTTATTTCTTTTTTTTTATGTTGATCGATTTAACTTGTTCTGGTTGTGATTTATTTACTTTGCTTCATTTTTTTTCTTCTTTGATTGGTATATCAAGTATCTTGAAATGTAAATTCAGCTTTTCACGATACGTCTTGATAGAATAGTGGCTGTTCTATCAAAATTTGCATGGACTTTTGCAATGAAGATAAAAAGCGCGCGTTTATTTCATTTCACTTAATTTCGACGCCTTAATGAAACTATTGTATTATTTAATACGCCACCATAATTAAACAATACGTATATTTGATGATAAGATGAGACTATGAAAATTGAAAAAAAACTGAATGTCCCTGATATAATTTTATGGGGAAAAGTCTTTTGATTTATAATTTAGTAGGAAAAAATCTTTTGATTTCATTTATATGTAATAAATGGTAGTGGTAGAGACCTGGAAGCATGAATGGGTTTGTTATGGGATAAGAAGGCAAAAGAGCATTCGACAATGACGACATAGGAAGATTTTTGAAGTGAAAAATGTAATCGCGTTACACGACGCTGGGTAGGAAAAAAATCTATGGTTATATAGTTATGGTTATACAGTTTTAAGTTCTCACTTCTGTCGCAGTCATGAGTTGCCTCCTTTTTTTATTAACTTTTTAAATTTCATATTATTTGCTGTCTAAAGAATAAGAAGATTTATTTATTATGAAGGCAAAGAATATTCGATTAAAGTTTAATGGCAGTTTGAAGGCAGCATTGTGCTTCTGCGAATACAAACTAAAGAAGCGCTTGAATATTATTTTTAAATTTCCTCCGGTTACTTCAATGCGGAGATGAAATTATTTATTTATTTATATAAAATAAAGTCCACAGCACACCTTGTTGCTTAAATTTATATAATATATATATATATATATATATATATATATATATATATATATATATATATATATATATATATATATATATATATATATACAATTTCGTCATTGCTTGGCGCGACCACGCTTCCTTTTGCCTTCAAAAAGATCCGATCTAGGACTAGCTTAGGGATATGATTGGGCTCCCGGCAATAATGAATTCCTCCTTTCCTACTCTCTCAATATACTGATCAGCAAACAAAATACAGAATTACTATGATTTAGAGATTGAGTACGTATGAGAGTATGAGTTAGAGAGAAAACATTTTTGAATTTCCAAATTAACAAGAAAAATGTTTTTCGAAACTTGTTACTAACAGTGCAACAATTTAGGGTGAAGGTAGAGAGAGGTAAGTACAAACATCTGACGCAAGTTCAATCTCAAACCTACCGATCAATGGTAAGTTTCGGGTGTCATCAATCAGAATCGCAAGGTGGCAGAAACAAACGATGCGCCGGCCGTGATGATCGATAGAATTACATCTGTTCCTCTGAGAGCCGTTCAATCTGTTACTGTTGACTTATTGATCTATCTTGCAACAGAAATTTGTATATGGGGAATATTAGACACACATTTATACGTAACATATATATATATATATATATATATATATATATATATATATATATATATATATATCATATATATATATATATATATATATATATATATATATATATATATATATATATATATATATATATATATATCTTTTTTATTTCATCGGACCATTTAGGTTTTCCAAGCAGGCCAGTGCCGGTTGTGACTTTCTTGGCCCACCTTTCGCCTGTCACACGCGCAATATATCCTGCCCATGGCATTGTGGAAGAGCATCTACGACCTAAGTTCTTTTTCTTGTATCTACGGTACGTATTTCATCCCTTAAACCAAGTATGCTTCTTTCCATGGCTCTCTAGCAAGTTTCAATTGTTCTTTTAGTGTATGTATGAAAATGCATGTTTGGCTTACATGTGTATCAATTTAAATAACATTCATATTTGTCACTTTTTTATCTTCTCCTATTATTGAAAATCATATGTTTTAAATTACTTTGCTAAAGCCCGTGAGAAAAAAAAGAATATTGTGATATGTTTGACGAAGTAATATATAAAACAGATTCATCTAAAATTCTCGCACGAGAGACTTTTCGTGAATCCAATTTCATGCTAACGGATATTAGTCATAAAGACGTCTATTATTTTGTACCTACAGATCTATGACCGGAGAGCAATGAACTGACCAAAACTCATCGGTCTTACAATTTCGTTTAAACTTGTCGCTTACGCCATTTAAGTACTAGGTGCTTCTTCTGTCTCGACTTAAGAGTGAATTCGGCTGGAAACTTCAGCGGTACATATTGACATATTCTCTTTAACACTTACATGTAAAGTTTCATATGTGGTTTAATACTAATAAATTCATAGAATTCTAGATTACGATAAATCGTTAGTAAGAAATCCATTATTCGGAGACTGAGGATTATACGATACGAACCGATATGACATTGGTATCTTCAAAAAACATGCCTACTCTTCTCTCAAAGGCCGGCAACGTTTTTGCAATTGCTAGACTGTTGCGGATTGCTATAGGCGGCGTTAATTGATCTCCATAAGGCCACACGCCCGTTCATTTACCTCCATATCCCATAAAGAAAATTACTTTGCTCAGATCCGCGTCAATCAATTAGAAAAATAACATCGTGTGTTGTAAACTATTATATTAATACAAATAATACTATTCTAAATTCATCTCCAAAACGGCCTTCACCGTATTCTTCAACTAGCTATTGAACTTAATTGTTGAACCCCGATTGAACCTAAATAACTAGGGTCTTTATTAGTCCCCTAGGCCTTAAGGCCTAGAGGGTGAGAACCGAAGACAATATCACGAGAGAGAGAGACGGGGGTCATCTGCCCCTCAGAGAGGGGTGTAGGAGCGAGCCTCGGGGATGAACCCCGCTGTTCGGGCTTAAACTCAACGGGGCGACCGCCCCCCGGTCTTTGGTGCCGCTGTTCACAGCGGCTTTTGGGGCATCCATCCAAACGAAACAAACGAAACAAAACGAAACGAACGAGACTAGCGGCTTTCGGCTTATCCATCCAAACGAAACGAACGAAACGAACGAAACGAAAAAAACGAAAGAAACGAAAGAAACGAACGAAACAAACGAAATGAGCGAAACGTACAATATCACAGGTGACATTTTAATACATTATATAAATTGACAAGCTTATCTATATTAAGTATAAAAATAATCCAGTGACATCTAGGGTGTAGAGAACGTGTCATCAATGTGAATGCTACAATGAGTCTTAGCGTCTTAGCATCTATAAATTTTTCTGGTTGAACCAGTTTATTCCAGTCTAAGCAACTTTTTACTTGTGGGAGATTCATTGATCTCCCACTACTAAAAACTTTCTTACTTCTATGTTTGTTTATCTGTACGATAGGATTTTTGCATCGATTTTTAATTAACTTCCCGACGGGATAGAGATTTTAAAATTCCTGAGTAGCGATAAAATGGCAGATACTGTAGCAGCCATTGATTAGATGCGGCAAGTGATTGATCACTATGCAGGGCTGTCGCAAGAACACGTGACAGGTACAGCCGATGATCGATAGCTGCGCATCTGCGAGGAGGGAATGCCTACTGAGAACAATTTTTGCCATACTGATTCCACTAGAGATAACCATACCTTGCAATAACCTGTGAATAAATTTATTCGTACAACGAACGTTATTACGACCTTACTGACTGTACGATGTGGACAGTTAGAACTTTTACTTAGCTAAGATCCACGACAAGTAAACAATAATAAAAAATTAATAATGTGTGATTTACAGGGAACAAACTAAATCTTACCGAAAAACGGCCGTCAGCAACTCTCCACCTACCGACCACTATACACAACACCAAACACACACTACCACTTTTCCACCTTGCTAACGACACGTGTTTCACCTTAACACGAGGCATCATCAGGTATAGTGGACTCAACGGAAGACAACCGTTAAATGATCCTTAACGGTTGTCTTCCGTAGAGTGCCTAAACTATAATTATAAATGATTGCACACAGAATGGTTATACCAAGTAATAAGGGATACTTCTTTAAATATATTTTTCTATCTTTATTCTTTTCCTATCTTATTATTAACACGCTACCCTAAAGAAGACATAGTATTTACCTCATTTTTTTTCATATAATCTACACATATTGCTTGTGGCGTTTCAGATGTCCAAGGTTGGTGCTGACCATTTACAAAGATCAGCTTCCAACTTTGCCTACTAAAAGCTTGAGCGCCCGTGGTAACATTTGTTACAAAATTTTTTGACCCCTATTAATTTTGTTGGTAACTCTTATAACTATATTTCTAATGTTTCGAATTTTTCTCGTATCTTTAATTTTTAGCAATTTTATTGTCTGCTTGCTAATTGTCTGCTCTATTATTGTTTGCTTGTCGCGGATCTTAGATAGGTAAACGTTCTAGCTTTCCACATTGTAATGGATCCGCAAAGTAACGCCTGACTCCATTAATCATGACTCTACGATGTTGATTGGTGACTCATTTTTAATTCATTGTAGGATATGAGGGCAAACGCGCAAGCGTGTCACCTGATAGAAAACAATCAACGTTACCCACTGACATCATAAGCACTGCAGAAGCGTTGCAAGTATTTCGCCGGACTAATTATAAACTAATTATAAAATGTGTACCCGTAGGCACTAGGTTGAACTATGGACTAAACTTATAATTAAAACTCCGTGTTTGATTCAGTATCAAGTCGAGTTTATTAGCAACCAATTCCTGACTACACAGAATCGCCATAACAAGTCGCCACCATGTTTAACAAATATCAGAGACATCTGTGGTCCGCCGACAATACTAAACTATATAAATTTAACTGGAACAACAAAATAGTGGTTTGAATTTTTTTTTCTACAGCCCATGTATCCCACTGCTGATGCACGGCTCTCCCCATGTCGAGAGGAATGGATATTAACCCAATAACGCTTTTCCAATGCGGATTGGTAGGGTTACCATAGACCCGGAATAAATATATGTACATATATGTCATACAATAACCCGGAATAAATATATGTAGGTTATACATATACATATTTATTCCGATGCGGGGATAAAACCCGCGACCATTGCCTCTGAGCCAATTGATCGTCTATTCTTGCTTTAGTTATAAAATACGAAGTATTTAATCGGATACGAAAAGTGAAGATAAAATTTGTCAGATATAAAAGTTTAGTGAAATTCTGAAAATAAGGCCAACAATATGTTACCTATAACTCAAGTTAAATGTTAATATAATTGTTATACACCGTGACTTTTTAATTACCCGAGAAAACTAAAATTCGCGTTTGGAAAAATCTCAGTATCTCAGTAGGTAACATTCAAATATTATAGCGTTCATACAAAAATATTGTTTTATGGGACTTTAAAGAAATCCCGTAAATATTACGCGACCAAATTAGGTGGATTTGGGTGCAGTTCATATTGGAATGATAATGATGTATATTTGAATTAACAAGATTTTTTGTTGTGTAATTTTTGGTGTATATTAAGGACATTTTTAATAAATATTTCATAAAAATAATTTTTTTTTTCTTCGCCAAATTTAATGTATCGATAACTGAATATATTACTTAATTTCTCGGGTAATTAAAAAGTCACGGTGTATAATATAATAATCTTTATTTCAGACAATTACGTTTTAACATTTTTATATTTTTACATTTGTGTTAGTAATTATGTACACCTTAAAAAATATGTTTAATAAATAATTTTACAGTGAAGCCGATTTAGCTGTTGCATAAGGCGCGAGTTGTTTTCATTCGAGAGTTGTAGCTATCCCGCACTCTGTGCAGCAACGAGGTTGTTCGTTTTCGCATTTTTTTTTTATATATTCCCGCCTATCCCCCGCAGGGGTTGGCAGGGACCACAGAGTTCCATCCGCTGCCATTCATCGCAGCGAAACGACTCGTCATTGGTCGCTTTTCGCCCTCGTGAGAATCAGGACGTGACGGGTGGCGAACCACGTCGCCATTATTGTTCGACAAATTAGGTATATTAAATTCGTCTTTAGTGAATCCCACGAGCCGTTTTCGCAAGATGGCCCAAAACCCATCGGTGCGGGCTTTAACGAACATACCCGATGCACTGCAGAAACGGGGCAGCCCCAACAATATTCTGAAACGTTTGTTATATTAGACCCGCAAGGCGTTAATGTAGCTCATATAATATTATATTTTCAGCGAAAGCAGTTTCTTGTAAATAAAATCGATTATCGGAAGAGAAATTTGCCTTTGGAAAATATAATCTAGAGAAAATATGTCGACCGAGCACCGCGTATGGGGTCTTTGATCGACTAGAGAGGATTACTGAGAACCTCCGCATCGTTCCGAAATCAATTTCAGTAAAACGTTTTGAAATCATAACCTTACTTTCGATACAAAAGTGGTAAGAATGTCGGAGGTACAAGTGATAAAGAAAATACTTGTTAGAATTATTAAAATTTATGATTATATAATAGCAATAGAAAATTTAAATGATGACTGCCGATGTCTCAAAGTTGACTTTTGTTAGTTTATTTTTTATTTATATTATATTTATTTACAATAAAGCGATTTGCTCAGACGACCGATTGGCTCAGTGGCGGGGCCCTCAGCCCGCGGAGTCAATGGTCGCGGGTTCGATTCCCGCATCGGAATAAATATTTATATGGATTTATAAATGTTTATTCCGCGTCTGGTAAACCCCCAATCCGCATTTCCTTTCCTGCCCCTTCCTTTCTTCTCCATCCTTTCCCTTCCTCTCCGCCAATCCACGGTCTGCCGTGACAATGGATGCGTGGCTAGGGGCGAGCCTAGTCGAAAGCGTGCCGATCGTCCCGGGGTCGGGCTCCCCCGAGGACTATGGTGCCTTACCTCAGCATGCAGGGCTCTGCTGGGGCTGACAAAAAATATAATAAAGCAACTGCCCTACGAGTCATCATACTTAATTGGAATTTTTTACAGAATTGGAAACTTTCGATTGAGAACCAGACACCACATCATAATACAAGTAATACAGTATTTTTATCAATTATATTTAATACCTCTCTATTGAACTCTCAGAGTGGTTGATCGTACATAAAAAGGCAAATTCTAGCGTTTCCAATTCAAATTAAGAGCAACAAGAACTAGTTTAGCGTATTTGTACTCCTGTTAAAAATAATGAGCAATTTGTTTTGTGAAATGCTTTGCTAAGTTTGTGTTATAACGAAAACAGGCGCTCCGCAATTAAAAGCCGAATATTATGAGGCAATGAGCTTTAATCCTATACATTGAGCAAATCGAATTGTTTATTGTGAGCTTTGTGACCCCTAAATTAACGTTATTAAAGCCTGACTGTAACAATAAATTCACAATGTACGGTCATCTCCTTCATTAATTATTTTGAGGTTATTGTTTTAATTCAATGAAATAATTATTAAAATTTCAATGAAATAATGTTTCACTGACTAAATTACTGTATTAAAAACATTTAAGTTTCTGTTAAATTAGGTTTTAGTAAAAGAAGTACGAGTTTTTGTAATTAAAAATAGGCTTTCAAAGCTTATTTCAATAAATATGAAATCTTGTTTTGTCTATGTCAGTTCTCCGAAAAACGTGACTAACCTATTTTTATTTAGTGTATTTAAATTTAGTTTGCTATTCTTTGAAATTGTTAAGGTTTTTATAATACATTTTATTGAGTTAAAAAGAAAAGGAACAAATGCAAATAAGAGTCCTTTCTACAGTTTAGATTTCTCTATAAAATTTTATTTTTAGTAGGGTCACAATATTGTAAAAATTTTATGTGTGAGGAATTTCTGACTTTAAATCAGAAGTACAGAGTTTCGATTGAGTTGAATTGTTGTTTTCTTTTTGTAAAAATCATGAAACAAAAATAAAAGGCGAGATTTTTAACACTTATACCGATTCACGTGAATTGCTTTATTAGAGTAATAAAGCAATTCACGTGAATCGGTAAACCTTTAATATATAATATATAACCTTTGTCGAAGGGGTTGTAGGGTTCCGTATATTTAAAAAACTACGCACATACCAAACAATGGATTCTTTATTTACCTGCCCGACTGCCTGTCTAATTATATTACTAGTATCTACTGCTATTATCTTAATCATCACAATCTCGCTGGCAAGCGCCAAAACTACCCAACCGTCTTACGTCCCGACTGTGGGCAAATCCATGGTCTTAACCCCGTGATGAGTCCTTTAATAGCTATTAAACGCCACTCCTACTGTTATCGTCGATTTGTCATTGTCGTTTTCCGCAGTTTAGAACTTCCTTACGAAGAAGGAAAGTCATTCTACACAAACAAAACTTCTGGAGTAATTTTTTACAATTACTAAAGAAATAAATTATCGTATAAATAAATATTTAATCTTTAATACGTAGGGATAATCAATCCCTTTTATTTATTATTTCTTGTTTTTAGTCATATTTAATGCGAGGTTTACCGAATTAATTAAAATCGATATATGAGTTAACAAGTTCCCTGCCAGACCGTTTGTTGAAGATTTTCCGTTCAGGCCGCGTGTTTGTTAAATTAATTTCTATAAACGTATACTTTTTGGTAAGTTGTGTTTTATTTAAACTATACAACCTAATACAAAACTATGCAACCTTTTTTTGATTATTATAGAAATAGAAAAACTTTTTCCACGACCCTTTTTGTTACAATAGTTAAAATTAAAACCTTAATAATATTATAATCTCACCGATCGGCTTGATTCTCTAGCGCTGCGGATACATGTCTCATCTCTCAGCATTTTTTATCACTTCTATCATGGGGAGTGTTCCGATGAATTGTTTGGAATAATTCCCGCCGCCGAATTCCACAACCGCACAACTCGCCGTAAAGAAAAATTCCACCCCACCATCTGGATGAGTGGCGATCTACTACGGTGAGTTTCTCTCGTAACTTCTTTCCACGCACCACCAGTTTGTGGAACCAGCTACCCTCGGCGGTATTTCCGAATCGATACGACATTGGAACCTTCAAAAAAACAATCCTATACATACCTAAAAGGCTGGCAACGTTTCCGCGACTCCTGCGGTGTCGCGGTTGTCTATGGGCGGCGTTGATTGCTTTCCATCAGGCGACACGCTTGCTCGTTTGCCCTCCTATCCCATAAAAAAATAATATACAAATAAACAAAAGATTGTCCGTTAGATGACATCAAAGTGAGAAGGGGGACCTGTGTCCAGCAGCGGATTGCCGCAGACTGTTGATTGTATGATTGAACTTACATATAATAGAGTACAGACATAAAATAAAGTGGAAATGCATAAATGTCATATTTAATTACTTATGGGGAAGGCTTTCCTTACAACACTATATTTTGTACATCAGAAACTAAATACGATACGTTTCTCCTTCTCACCTTGTTCAACCTCAATTTACGTCAACCGTATTTCATTAATGCCTTATAATATAATAGTAATATTTTATTGTACATTGACCTCGTGAATCTGCCTCGTGATCTCCGCCATGTGGCGTGTTGATTCCACTGTCATTGTAACCATGTATGTATAGTGTCTGTGAATGGACTTATTGGTAAAAACTTTGACGCTCAACTGTCCAAGTGAGGTTTAGGTAAGTGGATTAAATTCACAATTCCAAAAGCAGACATATCGTGCACGGCTAGGATTGTGAGACGGTTCCGTCTCGAACTAAAGTTTACAAAAATAAAAAATTGTAATAAATACACGAGTGGTTCAGGCGCGATATACGAGTGTATAGGTGTGCTTGTTTGAGTGTTTTGTTTTTCGCGTATGGCTTACAATAATTAAAATAAAGTATACATCATAATACATGGTTTAGTTGCTTTTAATTTTATTGTATTGTATGTGTATATGAGTATGAGTAGTAGTATATATAGTTGTATGTGTATGTATGTGTGTGTGACCGTATCAATGTGCTGCTAAAAACCAGCGACAGGCGCTCCAATAAAACGCCTGGCATATGCTGAGTAAGAACCATTTTATGACATTTTATGACAATCTACATGATTAAAATTATTTTCTTTTTGTTTTGTTTATTTATATATTATAATATTATTAAGGTTTTAATTTTATCTTTTATAAAAAAAGTGTCATAAATAAAGTTTTTTCTATTCTATTCTAAATATGTCATACCGCTTTGTCTATTAGAGTTACCTTTGAATAATTTTAGAACTGTCAGCAGAAATGGAGAAAACCTTATCTAGTTAATTCAATTTATACAAAATCTTCAATCTTTACACAAGTTCAAAATTTCACTCACATTAATTGCCGAGAAATATTACAACTTCTTCTTTCTGTATTTTTAATTTGACAGGACGGTTTGATGTCCATTTCGCAAATCGTTGAATTTTTTTTTTGTTCAGTTCCACTGGTTTATACTGTTTGATTTTCATTCTTCCGTCATGATCATTTAAAGTTGGAAATGCTTAAACATCGTTCAAATACATAGTACAAACATAAATTGGTATTATGTCAGTCCGCATTCAGCCCACGTACGCTTGGCATTGCTCCTGAATAGATATCTTCTAAAATGGTACAACTCTCTCGATGCCAATAAAGTCTGATTTATATAAAATACCATGCAGATCCACTTGAATTTGGAAGCTTTCAAAGTAAGCTTAATCGACTTGCTACGAGTTGCATGTACTCATATGCATCTAATTTTGTGGATATTATGTGTTTTTTATACATATACTAGCTTTCGCCCGCGGCTTCGCTCGCGTGGAATTTAATCTGCCACATAAGTTTCGTGACAGATCATTTTAAATAAATATGTTTTTTTTACCTAATGGTATAATTATATTATATTACGACCAAAATTACATAAAATCATTACAAATTGTAGCCTATATATTATTCCGATGTATAACCTATATTACTGTAAAGTTTCATCCAAATCAAGCCTCACGATTTCTGTAGGATAAAATATTAACCCAAGGCGGGACACTAAAATTTAGAATAAATACATAAGGACCATACATACATTTATGGAAAGTATATAATTATGTCCAATGAGTATGCGCGTCATGAAAGTAAGTGATCACCGCTCTCTATAGACATCAGCAAAGCCGGAGGCTTCGCATATGGTTTACTGGCCTTGCGTGGACATAAACGCATGTGTCTTGAATACCCCAATGTCATACCTAGCAGAAAACCGGCGTCTGAGTGGTAGCTTAGCTATCGCGCTTCGTACGCTGAGCGGCTGAATTCCCGAAGCCTAACACCCTTCCACTCCCTCTCCCTTCCCCTCCATCTCTCTCTACCCCTCCCATTCCCATAATGACACTATCCTTAAAGGTCAGCAACACTTCCGCACTGCCTATAGCGCTGCGGATGTCTATGGGCGGCGTTGATTGCTTTCCATCAGGTGACACGCCTGCTCGTTTGCCTTTACATCGTATAAAAAAAATACCTGTTCGGGAACATCGCAGGTTATAGATCGTTCCATAGTTGCACCGTTCGTAGTATCTGGTGGCAGAAGTGGAATTTCTTTAAAAATTATTTCGTTTAAATGTAGACCACCACGTCGAGCACGTCGATAGTCACGTCGGGATGCCGTTAACCTCGCGGGCGATATATTTTTTAATGCTTTGATGTTCACCAGGTCACAGGTGGGGGGTATCCCAAAAACAAAAAGTTCATAGGGCTGAGATCCGGCAACCTGGGTGGTCAAAGGATATCACTGAAACGGCTTATTAATTTATTAGGGAAGAAATCGCGAATTTCCGTAGTCTCTCTAATAGTGTGATGCGTAGCGCCATCTCGTTGAAACCATGTGCGTAAAGACAGAATATTCCCTGAATATTGGCAGAAAATAATAAGCATGCGTTCAATGGTTATTCGACCTATAACCTATAATCGAATTAAAACAAATAATATAAAAAAGTGATAGCAATTTCTACATTTATATCGTGCTAAATATCTTATATAAAAGAATTTTTTCCCATATAAAACTAAAAATAATTAATTAAATTTAATTAATGAATCAATATTTGAAACAACTGTATTAACAACAAGTTGTAATGTAACAATAATATAAAATAAATATATAAAATAAAATAATAATATAAATAATAATAATGTAACAACAAAATGTATATGAACTTGAGTAGATGAATATAAACTATTTTATTATCGGCTGAAAATTCGAACAAGATATATAAATATATATAAGGAGAGTGTGAAGTAATAGTGGGAATTCAATAAATGAGTAGTGTTTATAAACTCTTTTATAAAAACTAAATGAAAAAATATATATATGTTCTAAATATCAGACGCGTGTCACGTAAACTACTGAAACTACACTTTCAAAAGTATTTGCAAAATCGACTCTGCATTATCATGCTTAATAATTGAAGACTCAATCCATGAGTGCGCTGTACGGATACCATTAATCTACTTTGTCCTGGAATGAACTTTAGAAGGACTTTATTGGAATTTTTGCCTCCGACGCTGGAGCCACCTTTGTATCAAAGGGTAGGTTATGATCTCAAAGCCTCTATACTGAAATTGATTTTGAAACGAGGCTGAGGTTCCGGAATAATCGCTACTCGATCAAAGGGCCCATTCGGTGCTAGGTTCGCAAATTTATATGAGATTATATTTTTTTCTCGACGAAAACTTAATTGATTTTACTACGTGTGTTAAAAACAGAATTTGATTTATTTATGTCTTCAAAAGCGAAACCTATCTATTATGTGTCATCAACCCACACCAAATTATCTACTTTAACACCGTGTCCATCCAACGGTTGTCTGGAAGAAAGTGATAAAAGGACTTTTCCCGGGTGTCGCCGTAAGCAGTACAGCAGGCACGCTACAGTACTAACAGAGATTAACTCTCAGCTGGAATTTTGTACTGCCCCGGATACACTTATACGGCAAACAAAAATAAGCTGCAACCTGATTATATCATAGAGAATAACTTTTTTATGTACACTCAGATATTTATTTTCCTGCCCAGTAACTTGGAATAAATCCACACTACTTATTAATGGAGTCAGGAGTTACTTTGCGAAAATCCATCACTATGTGGACAGTCTTTTTCTTTCTCTTTTCGGTTGTCTTCCGTAGAGTCTACTATACCTGAAGATGCTTCGTGTTGGGGCGAAACACGTGTCGGTTACAAGGTGGAAAAGTGGTAGTGTGTGTTTGGTGTTGTGTATAGTGGTTGTTGGGTGGAGAGTTGATGGCCGATTTTCGGTAAGTTTTTGGTTTAAGTTCCAAATAAATCCATTTCATCCAGCAGGAAAACACACATTATTAATTTTCTGTTATTGTTTTGCTTGTCGCGGATCTTAGCTAAGTAAAACTTTTGACTGTCCACAATTCACACTACTTAGAAAAGATCTATGTATATGCATCAGTTTACTACTGTTAGTAATATATTATTTATAAAAATCTCATTTTATGTCGGCACTTGCTCTATACTAAATCGATTTAAGATATATTCAGGCAAAATATAATCATGAGAAAATTCATCGAAAAAGCTCTGAAAAGAGGTCCTCAGAACGGCTATGAAAGGTAATCAAAATGCCACCTTCACCTGAAAATCAATTTCTGTATAAAAAGCTCTTTTAAAACTTCACCTTTGTTGGAAGTGGTTCTTAGCAAAAAATTCAATTGCACGGTGAACGGCTATGATAAATTATATCAGAATATTAAATAATATAAAATTTTTATTATTATAAATTATTTTATTTAAATTTTCATGTACAAAAGAAATATATCAGGAGATCAATACAGATTACTAAGTTTTAATTTTGATACTTTTAAAACTACGCAATTTTATATCAGAGAATAGGGCCACACCATTTCTTTTCTTGGGTGTCATAGGATAGCAGCAAGCACCAGCAGATGGGCATTTATATATAATAATAATAAAACTGATTGATATGCGATAGCCAATCTGCCCGCCAATGTCCAGCAGTGAACCGTTAGAGTAGTTCACGATGGTGATGGAGTGATGATATAGGGTTTCCGGTGGCAAAATTAGATATTCAAACATAAATAGTAAAAATACTCCTACACAATATTAATAACACTCAATAACTTTTACGAAGAAAAGAAGTGCAAGTTATATTTTTTTAAATTATTTCGTCTAAATTCTTAATTTTAATACAAGAGAGCGATGAGCAGTAAAAGATGTTGTGACAAAAGTTGAGAAAGGGATGCTCAGATGGTTTGGGCATATAGATAAAATGGATATAAGACGACCGGCAACAGAAATTTACGTTGCGAATGTGGATGGAAGGGTCGGTAGGGGAAGACCACGGAAAACATATCTTGATCAAATTGTTGAAGTCTTTAAGAAAGGTCAGGTCAAGAGTACCCTTAACCGGCGGGCTTGCATGGCGAGAATAATGAGTGTGGGGGAAGTGACAGAACTATGCCAAGATCGTAGCAGATGGAGATCTGTGGTCTCTGCCTACCCCTACGGGAGACCGGCGTGACGATATGTATGTATGTATGTAAATTTCGACCGCCACGTCGGGCACACACTTGGAATCTAGCCACAGTATTCTGCGCCACTCGCTGAAGTAGTGACGTCTGGAATCCGTTAACGTAGCAGACGATATTTTTTCTTTCAGTGCTAAGATGGTCATCGGGTTTGTTTCATAGACTTTACTTTTGAGGTGCCAATAGAGAAAAAAGGCTGATAACTGAATGGCCAAAGAATATCGCTGAAACGGCTAGCGAAGAAATCACGAAAAGGCAAAGGCAGGATGTTGCCTCAACATTGGCAGAAAATAATCAGTAATCATGAGTTTACTGATTATTCGACTTAACCTCATTCTACCACTATATATACTTATGTATTTTTTTCATCAACAGCCTGCTGCAGTCCACTGCTCGACATAGCTCCCCCATGAAGCGCCACCTAGCCTAATCTACACGCATCCAATTTCTGCCAGCAACCCTGCGCAGATCGTCGCACCATCTAGCCGGGGGGCGTCCCACACTACGTTTACCGAGACGCAGTCTCCGCTCCAGCACTCGTTTGCTCCAATTATTGTCGGATCTCTGATAAATGTGATCAGCCCATTGGCGCTTTAGTTTGCTAATTCAAAAGGCTATGTCGGTGACTTTAGTTCTCCGGCGGATTTGTTCATTCCGAATCATATCTAACAGAGAAACTGCGAGCATAGCTCTCTCCATAGCTCTCTGAAGGACTCTGAGCTTGTGGAGCAGACGGACTATCAACGTCCACGTTTCGGCGCCGTAGGAGAGTATAGGTAGGACACGCTGGTTGAAGACTTTTGTCTTCAGGCTCTGAGGTATGGGCGACGAGAAGACCTGACGAAGTTTCCTAAATGCTGCCCAGCCTAGCTGAATCCTTCTAAGGGCTTCTTTCTCCAAGTTGTCTCCACCCGATTGCATGACTTGCCCGAGGTATATATATAGAGATTTACCATTATGTATTTACTTAGGCTGTTATCGTTATATACATTGCAGTATCTAATCAGATCAACGATGTCTTTTCAAGATAAAATTTTGAACGAAGGCCAAATGATAATGCCTCAAAATATAAAGATTAAAGTAAGAGTCAGCAATAACGATATCCACGTCAGAGTTATTGTACGCGGCAGCTCGAGACGGTTTTAAAATTTAATGATTTTCATTTGCCCTGATGCCAGAAGCAACCGCCAACTTATGACTAATTCAAATATGGCCTTGTATACTATGAATATATACAAGGCCATATTTGAATTAGTCTAGCGTTTTATTAATAATTACAGTTTATATTCTGACGACCCAGACTGTACAATGGTGACATTATCTCACCCAAGTTTGGTATTAATTTGTGCATTAGAAAGAATTTGTTTTACTTACAGTTATATACGGTTTCTGGCATAGAATTGTGGATGAAAAGATGGATGAGTGTGGAGGAAGCAAGCAATGTGTGCCAAGATCGTAGCAGATAGAGATCTATGGTCTCTGCCTTCCTCTACGGGATACAGGCGTGACGATATGTATGCATATATAGAATTTAGCCATGTGTCTTTGTCTTGGGGGAGTTTTACGTGGAGACAACTGGATAAAATACTAGAAGAAATGCACTAGAGGAACAGTTTCTTTAAGTGAGAAAAACAAACCTGCTATTCTCAATCTGCCTACTAAGCAAGAGATAAGCGCAACATCCCTCTATTTTGAGGGATTGTAATGCCCAGCATGAATTGTTACGGTAATATTGGGGTACTTCTTTGATACCGATCCATTCACGCCGCACTTTGGAAAATGGCAAATTGTGGTAGTTGTGTACATTCAGAGAACTTCTCTTTTTTGATAATAGTTAACGGCACACATAGATTATACACCATAGGCTTGCAAATGCGTTGGTCGCCTTTGAATAGGCTTGCTTTTTGAAGATTCCAATTTCATATCGGTTCGGAAATAAGGCTGTAGATAGCTGGTTTTATACGCCGTACTGAATCACAACTCTTCCAAGTGGTCCAGTTAAAACTTTTACTTTGAGCGAGGTGTGTAGCTGTCGAATTTAGCGACAGGAATTTTTCTGCTTAAATATTATGTTCTTGGTATAAACATATTATATTTATATTAGCTTTTGGATTAAGAGAAAAATAGATTACTTGACACTAAACGTACATGTCGGCGTTTTAAAATTAATATCATTATTTAATTATCTTATGTAATAGACAAAAATTAATTTTGTGACGCCATCTATTGTCAAATTATATAAGAATAATGTCGATTTACATATTATTTTTTATATATTCACGCCTATCCCCCGCATGCGTTGGCAGAGACCACAGAGACTCTTGGGAATCAGGACGTCACGGGTGGCGAACCACGTCGCCGTCATTTTCAACAAATTAGGTATATTAAAATTCGTCTTAGTGAATTCCACGATCCGCAATGGAGAATGGAGGTCAGCCCCAGCAGAGTTTATATAAATTAATTGTAATTCGTGTAAAATAAATTATTAAAAATTATGTAATATTCACATAAATGTGAATTTTGAATATTGAGCTGTATTTTAAGAATTGTTTTGCAATAATTTCATTTATTCGTTAAAAATTCTTTTCTTGCTACGCTAAAGCAAATCTCTTTTTAGATTCTTTGTTCGTTGTTTATCATCTTTGTTCGATGTCTTACTTTTGTGTATAAAAGCCAAAATTCAGACGGGGTGACATTCATTGTAATTCCAACCGCCATTGGTGCTCAAATATGTACATGGCACATACATTACATCATTTTAAAATAGCACTCATGGAACAAAAGATATTTTTGAAATTGCAGTCTCGGTGAATGTGGAAATACATCGATTGCCAGCCGATTTACTGGAGCGTGTTGCTTCTTCGTATTCATGGGGCGAGCGCACCGCCGCATCTTAGATGCATTGATAATATTAGTGTTATTAAGTTTCCGAACTTGTATCGGGGAATTCCGATAGCGAAGACGTTCGCAGCGTCACTACAAGAATTATCGAACAAAGTTCAACTTTAACGTAGTTGTAAGCTAATTGCATTGTTAACGCTCCAAGTTTTCTAGCAAAGGCACCAAAGTTCCTTTTTCGCAGCAAAAAGTTATCAATGGCGTCGCATACTTCTCAACTTAATTGAAAAAACGTGCTCAAAATCTTAAAAAATATAAAAGAACATAAAGATTCTTGATTTTTTTTTAGATTTACAAAATTCCACATATTAGATAATATAGGTTCGCCACCTGTCACGTTCTGATTCCCACAAGGACGGGAAACGACTATCGGAGAGCCGTTTCGCTACGATGAATGTGAGAGGAAGGATGGATGAAAAGATGGATGAGTGTGGAGGTAATAAGGAAGGTGTGCCGGGATCGTAGCGGATGGATATCTGTGGTCTCTGCCCACCCCGTACGGGAAACAGCCGTGACGATATGTATGTAATATATGTAAACGATATATATGTAAAACCACTACAGATGAGAAATATACAAATTTTTTACATATTCCCACGAGAATACGATATAGGTGTATTTAAGAAAAGAACGTACGTATTTTCAAAAGGCCAGCAACTCATCTGAGACGCCTCCGACGAAATGGAGTTCTATACGCGTGAAATCCTCTTCCAGTCAGCGATGGAAATCAATGAATGCAACCCATCGACAAATGTGATTGCTTTCCATCCCTTGAAACTCCTACCTGGGTTTGTCAAATAAAAAACCAGGATGTTATGCGCTGAGACTCCTAAATGTCGATCCCTGAGCTAGCTGGTGCTCATAAAAGAGAACCGCAGGTAGAACCTAGTTGAACCAAGTTGACAGCGGTATGCCTTCAGCGATTATAAAGGATGCGCTGAGACTCCTAACTGTCGAGCCTTGAGCTAACTGGCGCTCAAAGAAGAAAACCGCAGGTAAAACCCTGGAAGTTAGCAGCGGTAGGCGGCCTGCGTGATACACGGCCACAGATAACACGTGCAGGCAGAACTTTTCTGTTACATTTGCACCGCAGGTAACAACATACTGGCGGTGAGCAGGTGGCACCCTGGATCGCAGATGACTTTAATTTTTAAACTAAAATTATGCACAATATTAATGACTATGTGGACAGTTAGAACTTTTACTTAGCTAAGATCCGCGTAAAAAAAAACAAGCGAACAAAAACAAAAAAATAATAATGTGTGTTTTTATACTGGAAGAAGTGGATTTACGGGGAACTTAAAATAAATCATACCGATAAATGGCCGTCAGCAAGTTTCCACCTCCCAATCACTATCCAACGACACCAAACACACCTGTTTCGCCTCAACACGAGGCATCATCAGCTATATTACATTCTATGGAGAACAACTGTTAAGTCAACTTAAACTTAAGTAAAAGTTCTAACTGTCCACATAGTAATGGATTTCCACAAAGTAACGCCTGACTCCATTAATCAAAATAGACTACTAAAGTCTGTTGATAAACATGATGAATCCCTACGAGTTGATCTCGATCCGCTTGCTTATAACAGAATATGAAACAATCGTTCTTGATAAATTCTTACTCGAATCATTCAAATTGATTGTGTTATTCAAACGTCTGGTTCACAATAAAATTTTCACTTGGAATTAAGTTAAAACTAAGTAACTAACAAAGTTGTAAAGACGAAGTTACTATCGAGTTGATGCATTAGACCAGATAGATCTAATGGATAGTGTTTAACGTTTGAAAAACGCAAGGTTATCTTCACAATAAAAGTGGGATCAGTTCACTGCACTTAAATTCAGTCAATAAGTCTGTAGATATAATGTAATGGCCGAGCGTCTTTATGACACTAGTGGAATTTAATGGCATCGCTCTGTTGTAGAAAAATTAATTACGTTTTTTGTCATTTTTATTTTTCACGGTTATATTATTTCGAATGGAGATGACTAGACTCGGAGTTTTACTGGTGGACAGAATTCGGAACAAAGAAATTCGTCAAAGAACCAGAGACCAACATAGGTCTTCAAGTTAGCAGAAGTGGCAATGGGCTGAACAAGTTTTTTGGAGAACCGTTGGGGTTCTGCTTCAAAGATGGACTTGCGACCCCACACACATAGTCACACCCCTCACACTACGGTGCTGTAAAGCCCCAATTGCTCGTTATGTCTGCAACGACACATGTGTGTACGCAGTCTGTTAAGAGATCTCCACACAGGCCATTACAGATTGTACCCAAGTGGAAACATCAAATGGTGACTTAAAACGTTAATAACAAGTTGTTCGCGCTTACAATTTAACCGTATTTATTCTTTATTATTCGCAATAAAAATGTGAGTGGGTAGAAAAATAAAGTGTAATGTGTCAGTGCGAGTGTGATGTGACTTTTCCTCAGTTCTGTTCAAGTTCTTATGCTAACTAGACAAGTTTTAATTTATATTGTTAAAATTTATCAAGATTACACTAGTTTCGAATCAAATTTTTGTTTTGATTGAGTTCGGATAGACTCCAGTGTCTAAGTAATAGACACAAGTAAATAGAAAGTGCCATCCCCAAAGATATTACATTTTATTTAATCGATGTAATATACTACAGACTTCGCATACAGAAGGCCTTTAGATAATTATAACATTGGACCTCCCAGGCCCACGCAGATTTGAAGTGGACCGGATGATCCGTCAAATAGAGTGAAGTGGAAGGAAGAAACGTGGAAAGCAAACCCCACAATCATATGGCATTAATTATTAATCCCAATGACTCCAAGAGAGAGAGAGAGAATATACTACTTCACATACTAGAAGTTCATGCTTAATATAAATGAAAATAATAAGAAAATACAACTTTCCATTTAGTACATAGTCAGTTTTGTTTCATTAAAAAAAAATGATTGGTCATTTACTGCTCGGATTAATGTTTCACAATAAATAAATTAAACACAAACTGCGCGCGATGAAACTGCCTATAAAAATGCAGTACGCGTCGAGCCTAATGTGCGAGACATCGTTATGTTCAACCGTAAAACGCGGCCGTCAATTTTTCGTTTCACATCGACGTTACGAATAATTCACACACAAGTCAATATTTATGTCGCGAATATGGTCGTATACATGGTGTTTCACTATTATACAAATACATATCGACGCAAAAAAGCGAAAACGCTGTAAATGACGAAGTTGTAAAAAATATTGCATATTCGGATCAGAAAAAAATACCGCATCCAATGGCCTGAGTCTCACAGTGCTACGACCAATAGGAAATTTTGTATGGCGTTGAAACTGACTGTTTTTAAGTTATTAAATACAATTTTTTTCTGGCTCTCAAAAAACTAATTTTGTTGGCGCAGCGACCCAAAATGGATCTTGGCCGCTGAACAGATCTTACGCCACCGTGCCCTTTCCTGCGCACCTCCTGTCCGTTACGTATTTAAAGGTTGCACAAAACATCCTACACCATGTCTCTCCAGCGGTACCTGAGGTGCCTCCCAGGACGTCGTCCAGTTGGGCGACATACATACGCTCTCTCGACTGTGCGATCCTCCCCTATCCTCTCAACGTGGCCCAGCCAACGAAGTCGGTGAGCCTCTCTCCAATTACTTTAGGTTGGGCCACCAGATGCTCGATTTTTGGCGCTGGTGGTAAGTGTTCATTTTGTAGTATACCACGTTTTCACTTTTTGCGTTGATATAAAAACTGTTCTGATCCTGTTGTAAATATAACTGCTTTAGCCTAAGCTCACGTGCCTTCGGAATCTAGAATTTCTGTGAAGTAGCCTGAGCCAAATTCACCTTCCACCAAATAATACTTCACTCCCGTTTCTTTCCTTTCTTGCCTACAAATAAATAAAAGATTGTGAGTTCGTATCTTCGATTAGAATATTGATTTGAACCATTATAGTAATATAACCATTGCTAGTCTTCTTTTTTCCAATGACGAGCCGTTTTGCTGCGATGAATGGCAGCGGATGGAGCTCTGTGGTCTCTGCCAACCCCTGCGGGGGATAGGCGTGAATATATATATAAAAAAAAATAGTCTTCTTTTATAAAGCAGCTTATATTTCTGCTGACCTTTCTACATACTAAGCTTTTAGAATTAGTTTATATTTATATATACTTATATTTTTTGAATATATCTATTTTCAGTTTAAATGTAATACATATATCATCCGTCAGATCATGCTGTCTTGTGATCTGCTTATATAAACATACACATTTCTTACAAAATTTAATAATAATATATAAAATATATAAATGCATCTCCAAACTCCTGTTATTAGGTGAACTTTTAATTCGTAAGGGGAAGCAATTTTACTTGCTTCGTTTTACTATTAAAAGTTAGCGGCAAAGATAAAATATAAACAACATTTCGAAAAAATATCAGTCCGTATACATAAAAGCGAAGGACTGAAAACATCATGAATATTTATTAATATTTTGCGGTTATGGTCTCACTTCGCAAAGCACGCAATATTACTGAGTATAATATTTATGACCGCTATAAAAATCACTCATAAAGTAAATAAGGGCACTCTTCAAAAGGTTGCAACGATAATTGATCATATGATAAATTATATACGCTTACTTGATCCTCCAGTTCTAAAGTAACTCTGAGATACATACATAAATATGACTGCAAAATACACATTATAGACATAGACATATATGTACGTATATGGATAATAAATATAATTTTAAGTTTACGAATCTTGTATTTTTAGTATCATTGTGAGTGGTAAACGATTTTTATAAGCTAGCAACTCTAGCAATATTACCGAGATTTGATTTTCTATGTCGAATTGAAAAAACTAATAATTTAGTAACGGGAAGATTATGTTAGTTTAAAAATATATTAGTATTTATTGTAATTCATTAACAAAAGAACAGTTCTACGTCAAGTTGTTTGAGTTCCGCGTTACCAGATATATTATAGATAAATAAATATTATAAATAATAGACATAGAATATATTATTGTCATAGACATGATACTCGCAATAAATTACAAGCCTATATAAAAGTATTCAATTTTGACGCCGTGACAGTTTTGTTTTTAAACGCCTACGAGCTGGTCAACGTCGTCAATTACTATGGGGTCGTGATTTGTTGTTGTTGTTACCCACATGATTGTTACAATACATGGCGATACAACCACTCTAAACACAAAGCTCTGCATAAATTTTAATAAGCCAGTAAAGAGAAGTAGCGTTTCAACGGCGAATTAGCTAATTTTGACATCTTTATTTGGACAAGTCCTATTTTATTTGCTGTACCATTGAGTCTTTAATATAATCTCAAAAACACAACCTAATTTTATAAATTTTTTCAATGTGCGAATATTTTACTCGGAGGAATTAGAAGGTTTTCTCAGCTTAGTCTGACCCTTAAAATATTGTTAGAAAAATTTCCATTTAAAGTTAGGGTGTTTCATATTTTTTATGAAACTACAAACTATTAAACAGGTAACTTTTTATGTAAGGCTTTGTCAGACTGGTTACTTAAGTGTCAAAGTTTCAGCGTGTCTTTTTATACATATTTTTAAAAAGGTTAAAGACGATGCTTTATTATACAGTATGGGTTGTTCGCATAAAATTTTCAAAAAGCCAAGCCTTGGTTCATCTTAGCACGCAGTTAATATCCGTTAGCTTAACTACAATACAATTATTTTTAACTATTCCAATAAGAACATGCGAAAAAGAGATGGTAGTCTAAAAACTAACTTTGATGGCGCAGCGAAGCAAAATGGATCTTGGCCTCTGAACAGATTTTACGCTACCGTGCCCTGTCCTGCGCCACCTCCTGCCAGTTGCAGATTTGAAGGTTGCGCAAGTCATCCTCCATCGTATCTCTCCAGCGGTACCTAGGGCGCCCCATAGGACGTCGTCCAGTTGGGTGACCTACATACGCTATCTTGATTGCGCTATCCTCCCACATCCTCTCAACGTAGCCTAGCTAAAAAGTCGGTGAGCCTCTCTCCGTTTACATTGGGTAGAAGTCTAAAAACTGGTCATTGTTAGTAATACCGAAGGGAATAAAGCGCAAGGTCGGTCGCAACAAGATAGATTTGACCAAGTGAAGGATTTCACATCTTTGTCCAAATTTCAGCAGGTGGTAAGAGTTTCTTTGAACTGGAACTGGTAGAGACATATCACTAGAACCTCTTAAACTGTCAGTTTAAGAGGTTCTAGTGACCACAATCCTCAACAATGAGGGACCGAACAAAGACGATTCCAATATGGCTGATAAAACTAATGTTGGTAAAACTATTAACAAAAATTAGTCGATTTTAAGAACCAGTTAAAAATGGAAGATTATATCTGTATAGCTGTAACATGTTTATTGGATATTGGCGCAGCAATTGGAAATTGTCGATTGGTTTTATGAATCAGGTGGACGCTACTACCCTATCTACCGATATTTGCTTATACGTTGGCCAAGAATACTCCCTCAACACCCGTCTGTTTCGGTTTACAATTACCGGTTCTCCTAGAAAGGTGATTAGACCATTGCTTTAGTATAATAGTTATCGGTTGTCTGGTGGTAGCCCATTGCTTTAGTATTCTTAATAAAAGACCGATATTACATATAAATGCAACACACAATCTACGGAAAAATACTTACTTCACCGGCACCACGACTCGTGTGTCTTTGCCTCTGATTCAGGAACTTGGCATTGACCATAATTTTGGGCTGCCTCTCACTAATTACCTACCCGAGGTGATCATGGCCATAAGCGACTTTTTTTAAAAAAAAAGTAGCTCAAGTCAACGACCACTGCGTCACTCCATCGGTACTTAGGGCGACCGACCGGACGGTATTTTTTTTATAGGATAGAAAGGCAAACGAGCAGGCGTGTCACCCGAAGGAAAGCAATTAACGCCGCCCATAGACATCCGCAGCGCCATAGGCAGTGGAAAAGTGACATTATGGGAGTGGGAGGGGGAGGATATTGGGCCTCTGGAACTCTGGCCGCTCACCGTACGAAGCGCGCTAGCTATGCTACCACTCAGACGCCGGTTTTCTGCGGGAGTGTGGTACTTCCCCGGGCGAGCCGGCCCATTGCTTGCTACAGACAAATAATATGCTATTCTTGACAAAGTATTCGCCTGCAGCGTGGCTCTACCACTAAATTTTGGTATTCTACATAAAATTGCTATGTATGCCCTTTAGCCGCACGATCCTCTCTCACTCTCTCCAAGTGACCGAACCAACGGAGTTTATGCGTCTCTGTCTCTCTCAAGTCCCTTCAATTTCGGTATTTTGTAGGATTCTCTAGCTTCCATCTGCTCTTCGTTTAAGAAAATAATTAAGGATTGTATTACTAAATTTAATGTATATAATTTAGATATCTAAGAAGCTTCCAGTGTAAAATTACCATCCGTCAATATAATTCAATAAATTTCAATTTAGTTGTCTTGGACTAATTGAACGAATACTCTATTTACTGCCCCTTCTTCAATTAACAAAATATCACTTTCACTATGTTCAAGTCAACCTTCGTCAGGATAATCTCTATAAGATCTTAGTACAAATCATAAATGATTTCTAAATTTAAGTCATGGACGTAAATTTAGAACTATCGCTGAAATATTTAACTTGAAAATTCTCTAGAGACTTAATTCAGGATAATTTAATATTTCATACCCAATAACCCGTTATGGAAGGGCGTAAAAGGTTTTCGTCAATACATTTAGTTCGATAGATCAAATTTGATTTATTTTAAAATCTCTCCAGCAGAATATATTTAGTCATTATCTTCAGCAGCTGGCATCAATCCATTGCTGACCATACATCTCACCTAAGATGAAGAAGGTAGAAACCTGGTAGTGTGTGTTTGGTGTTGTGTGTGGTGGTTGGTGGGTGGAGTATTAATGGCCGATTTTCGTTAAGTTTTTGGTTTAAGTTCCTAATAAATCCAATTCATCCAGCAGGAAGACACACACTATTAATTTTCTGTTATTGTTTAGCTTGTCGCGGATCTTAGCTAAATAAAACTTTTGACTGTCCACATAGTGATGGATTTCCGCGAAGTAACGCCTGACTCTATTAATAAAATACTAATATACAATCAAACAATGAATTTGGGAACTCATAAATTCAAATTTTTAATTACGCTTTAGCACAAATAAAGTTAATCCCGGCTTTACAATAAACAATACGGCCTACTCAATGTTCGAGATTAAAACTCAAAGGCCCATTATTTACTTGTTTTATTAGTGAAAGCGTTGTTTTCACTTCAATACAAACGGGGCAAACAAAGCCCTTGAATAACCGCTCCAAGTATTAATTTCTACTGTTAGGTAAATATAATAACATCTTTCTAATCGCCAATAAATTAATTGATAAGGAGTTGTGTTCACGATCCTAAGGAGCACTTTTGTTTTATTTTATGGAAGAAACGAACAAGAAGGTCACCTGATGGTAAGCTACCACAATGCCTATTTAAGGGGAAGGATGATTAATAATATGAGGATAATAAGAATATAACGGGAGAGGTAGAAGAAAATAATGGGATAAAGAAAAGGAAATAAAGATAGGTGGAAGGATTTGGACCTCCAAGTAACTGCACACATCGTAAAAATATATAAAAAAAAAAGGAATACGGAAATATATTACTTTTTATATATCTATAATAAATCCTACCACGTAACGCCGATATTCTGTAAGGGTCTCCAGAACTCAACCGCTCGCCGGACGAAACGTGGTAGCTAAGCTTGGTAGCTTGGTAGCTCAGACGCCGGTTTTCTGTATGAATGTGGTACTTCCGCAGGTGAGCCGTCCCATTCATGCTACAGACACGTAATATGCCGTTCTTGACAAAGTTTTCGTCTGCAGCATGGCTCTACCACTACAACAAAACAAAATTAAGAACCCAAAATCAATTCTCAGTTCAATGATTTACAAAATTTTTGTCAAGTTAAATTGAAAATCCATTTGTAAATAGAAGAGAAAAGAAAAGTAAATTTAAGTGGAAGTGAACCCACTTAAATTTACTTTTCTCTAAATCTATAAACAAGTTTAAATTATTTACATTCAACTGAGTTTCCCTTTTGTGTGTAAATTAGGATCGAAAATTTGAAAACCTAAGCAGGCTTTACTTTTCGATGAATGCATACAATGTCCTTGTCAATTTTGATATACTTCATCAAATATTAGTCGACCGCGATCGAAATGCATTTTTTTTTTATTTTTTTTCCTACTTACACTATTGGCTCAGTGACCCAAAACGAATCTTGGCCTCCGAACCTAGTCTTCCATCTTCCTTTGTCCTGCGCTATTTCTTGTCAATTGCTGACTTGAAATGTACGCAGCGTCCACTCGATCTCTCCAGCAATATTTGGGTCATCCTTCGACCACTTTTTCTACACAAATATGCCTTCTTTTCACTCCGATCCTCCCATATTCACTCAGTGACCGAGCCAACAAGGTCGATGCGCATTGATTTCGCATATAATTTTTGAAATTTCACACTGCTAGGTGGATGACAGCGTCCACCTAAGATTTTACCATATTTCTCAAGTTATTTGAGATTTACAATTGAAGCGCGAAGATTAAAGCAATACATTTACATTTTGAGGGATGCTAATATCAAATAGTGCTCTGGTACAGCTTTATAGATAATGATGATTTATAAGTATAATGATATTAATTTATTAATTAACAGCACAAAAACATCTCTTGTTTAATGCTAATATTTAATCATTTATCTTACTTTCATTGAAGATTATTAAAAAAAATAAATAAAATTAGAGCAAATTAGCCGATACCCGAAGAGGGGCGTTAACTAAAAAGAATCAATAAGTTATATTAAATCACTCATTATTTTTTGAATAAATTTAAGTAATATTAAAAAAATAGGTTAAGAAGATAAAGTCTTATTCATATTATAATATTATTTTCTTTATTTACGCATTTTTTTCTTATTAACAATATTATAAGTAATAAAACAAACAATATAAAAGTAATATTATTATAAGGGTTATTAATCCTTCGCGGCGGGATAAACCAAGCCAACGACGGATTTAGGAATCCAAGGAAAGAAACCTTCTCACGATCCTAGCCGTGCACAATATGGTTTCTTTTTGAATTTAACCCACCTACCTAAACCTGTTGTAAAGTTGAATAAATTCGCAGAGAATACTATGGGAAGACTACAATGACATTGCAATCAAATTATTATTATTATATGGGTAACCATTAACTACCTCGCTAACATCCGCGAAAAAAACGTATTAACCGAAAAATAATATTATATGCATACATACTAGTAAACACACAACACCACTTTTCGACAACGAACACAACGCGTATCGCCTCAACACGGGGAATCCTCACGTGTAATAGATTCTATATAAGACAATCTTTAAGAATTAAATGGAAGTATCTCTAGATACAGTAGTTCCCCAGTCTACCCTTCTAATTGTAAATGATATTGATTTATAACTTTATAGTGTGGGTACTAAAATTCTCAACTAACAATTACGGCACAGCAGTGAAATTAACAACAGAAAGTAATTATATGTTATTGTTTCACTAATAGCGGCTGTGGAAGCGCGTGTCCCTAATGAGTATTGTTTGGTTTCTGTTTAGTCGCTAAATATTACGGCTCCATGCATTAGATTTAAACGAATTACCAATTTAATATAATATTTAAATGAGTGGTAGAGCCACGCTGCAGACGAATACTTTGTCAAGAATGGCATATTATTTGTCTATAGCATGTATGGGCCGGTTAGCCCGGGGAAGTACCACACTCCCGCAAAAAACCGGCGTGTGAGTGATAGCTTAGCTACCGCGCTTTGTCCGGTGAGCGGTTGAGTTCCGCAGGCCCAACACCCTCCTTCCTTAAAGGCCGGCAACGCGTCCGCGATATATATATATATATATATATATATATATATATATATATATATATATATATATATATATATATATATATATATATATATATATATATATATATATATATATATATATATATATCTTTCGGCCTAGGGCCAAAGCTGGAGAATCCTACAGAATACCAAAATCAAAGAGCTTGTTACCGATGCCATCATAATCGGAGAGACAAAGGCGCATAGACTCCGTTGGCTCAGTCACCTTAAGGGGATGGGGGACGATCGTGTTGCCAAAAAGGTCCGTCCGGTCAGTCGCCCTAGGTACCGATTTTTTTTATGGTATAGGAAGGCAAACGAGCAGAAGACAACGCGTCACCAGATGGAAAGCACTCAACGCTGCCTATAGGCAACAGCAGTACCATAAGCAGTGCAGAAGCGTTCCCGGCCTCAACAGCTCACCAGACGAAGCACGGTAGCTAAGGTATCACTCAGATACCACTTTTCTGGCGGAGTGTGGTACTTTCCCGGGCGATCGCCATTCATGGTCATAAAAGGCCATACTTGACAAAGTATTCATCTGCAGCATGGCTCCATTACTTCAAGATGCGACCGACCGATGGAGTCACTTAACACAATATTTTCAAAAGGTCAACATTTTAGCCGATTTCGCATCCAGAACGCCAACTGGACTGTTCGTATTCGGTGAAACTCATTTTTGTTCAGAGGTGACAGCATATACTTTTGTAAGTTATATTGTCTGAAAGTTTCTCGACATTCTGAAGTTAGTTTCAGTTTACGAGTTAGCGTCTGAAGTTAGTTTCGCTATAATCTTATAAACTGATCAAATATGTGCTTGACAAATTCTGAAATACAACTATGCAGAATATTGAAGCGAACTATGAAGAAAGTTTCGTGTAAACTTCTTAATTAACTTGATCTCTGATATGTATGTGCATTTCAGAACGGGATGCCATTATCGGTGTCAGATGTCGCTTCTTAAACACAAAACTTTTTGATCACTCCAGGAATAAAGTGTAATAAATTTATTTATTTAAAATTTTTGCACAATGTGTACATCAGGCGGACTTAATGCCATTGGTTATTTATTATCTACCGTAATATCTAACGGGCGAAACTGAGAAAATTGGTTTGAAGGTGGTGCAGTTTATATAAAAAAGTATAATTTATTAAAAAAGAAGACATGATTCTTTTTTGTGTAGAATCGGAGCGTATTTATTTATTCGACGGTCTTTTCGAACCGATACGACATTGGCATATCTTAACTGCAATATTTATTTCATTATTAATTTTTATTATTCACTCATTATTGTTCCACAAAAAGTTACCGCTTTCAAAGTTGATGGTCCGGTCGGGTTTTATGGGGATAAATATAGCAAAGTGGGTCTTTCATGCCCCGCGCAACGCGTTTTTGCGAGGGTGAAAATCACTATTCGGATTTAAAACCGCGGATTTTAAACCCCAGTGATAAAGTGGACTAATAATTGCCATCGATGTAGATGGCAGTTTTTAGACGTCTTTTAGCGACTAGGCTCGTCTAGATTTAGCCTACCTATTCCTACATTAAGTCCATCGTGGGCACTCCCCATCCAGGCGGCGAAAGGAGTTCTCTGAAAAGCGAACGTTCTGATCGATCGAGTCTCCCACACGATGGCGCGCAAGATAAATATAAACATGGTTTACAGGTATTTATATTGAGTTTGGGTACCTCGCCTTTGACCTTAAAGAGGTGTATAATGATGGGTGTATAATATATGTTTAAAAATTGAAAGGTGCGTCGCCAGAAATGGAACATAGATATAAAAATATATTATGGCACACCCTTTTCATACATATAATATTATGTCGACGGAAATTACCGAAAATGCAGTAAATTGCACAATGAATACTTAAAACCAGAGCCAAAAAATCTTAAGATTTCTAAAAGAAAATTATATCTGATCACTGAAAAACAGTTTCAACGTTGTAATGAATTTTGTATTGTTTGTAGGGTTGTGAAATTCAAACCATTCGACGAAGAATTTTTTCCTGATCTGTATATGTACGTATATGTGTGTATGCGTGTGTGTGTGTGTGTGTGTATGCATACGCTTATATATTTGCTTATGGCTATTATCTTTGTTTATTGATATTTTTTTTCTTTCTTCTCTATAATTATAAGGATAATGTATCACCAACCTACATCCAATTATCTTTTAACATTATGTACATCCTACGGTTGTCTGGAAGAAATCGCTATTAGCGATAAGGACGCCATTTGTATATAAATATTACAATCAATAAATTTATAACTTTGTTTTTGGTGTACAATAAAGAATATATATCAATCTGAATATGCAATAAAAAAAGGTTGAAATCTGTGTCATTTACAGCGTTTTCACTTTTTTACGTCGATACGTTTATTAAGCTAATAATTAATTTATATGTACAACCAAAGTTACAAGCGTGCATTTGCAAACAAACTAACTACTAATATGCCAGCTCAGAAACGTTTCAGTGCAGTTAATATCGTCAGCAAGTTACCAGACGACACCGGTCACTAAATTACCCACGCTAGTGGGGCAGTTAGTTCTCTTTGAGGAACTCTACTTAGTGCTTGTTAATGTTTGTATTTAAGTAGCTGATATACAACTGTGTATATATATATATATATATATATATATATATATATATTAGGGAGATATTAGGGATAATCAAGAAGAAGTTCCATGGTATCTAGCAGCGTGAGGCGTGGAGGTATCTTGTTGCAACCATGTAGGTACGTGAAGTGAAAGCACGCATGATTATTCGACCTATAACCTAATTCTGCCGCCAAATATACTACAGTACATATCTGTGTATGTCTGATAGGCACTATTTCAGATAGTAATGGATCAAGAAAGGGTAGTAATGTTACTCATTTACAAAAGTGACTTTGCTATCATCAATTCATCTGTTACCAGTCGGCCCGTTATACATTCTGATTTTTCATAAAGGAGTGCAGGACTCCATTAACCTGATTACCAGCTTTCACTCGCTTCTCAATACTGCTTCACTGTCCAGAAGTGGACTTTTACAAGCTGTTTGCGATTGAAGTAAGATAGACCTTGAATGTATTCTATTGCCTAGTATTTTATTGCTGTTACAAAATTTATTACACGGTTTGAATGTATCAACAGATTTATAACGGCAATCCGTTTACTTCTACAATAAGCTTCCACCTGGCACTGACCGCAGGACGATAATTGATTGTGACCCACCGCTATTTCCGAAAGCGGTTCTGCAATATAGAGATTTAAATATATAAATAAGAACTTCCTGGATATTTATATACCGATTGGCTCAGTGGCGGGGCCCTCCGCCCACGGAGTCAATGGTCACGGGTTCGATTCCCGCATCGGAATAAATATATATATATGGATTTATAATTATTTATTACGACTCTAGTAACCCCCCCCCCCCATCCGCATTTCCGTTCCTGCCCTTTCCTTTCTTCTCTATCCTTTCCCTTCCTCTCCGCCAATCCACGGTCTGCCGTGCCAATGGATGCGTGACTAGGGGCGAGCCTAGTCGCAAGCGTGCTGATCGTCCCGGGGTCGGGCTCCCCCGGGGACTATGGTGCCTTACCTCAGCATGCAGGGCTCTGCTGCGGCTGACCTCCATCCTCCCTTGCGGCTCGTGAGATTCACTAAGACGAATGAAATATACCTAATTTATTGAAAAATGACGGCGACGTGGTTCGCCACCCGTCACGTCCTGATTCTCACGAGGGCGAGAAACGACCAATGGAGAGCCGTTTCGCAATGAATGGTAGCGAATGGAGCTCTGTGGTCTCTGCCAACCCCTGCGGGATATATATATATATATATATATATATATATATATATATATATATATATATATATATATATATATATATATACAGTTTAATTTATAATAAGAAAGATGGAGTGTCAAACATACTTTGCTCAACTGTTTGGGTACTTATCTACAAGTCACTCCACGGTTGTCTATCGAAGAGTCTGCTACACCTGAGGATGCCTCGTGTCCAGGCAAAACGCGTTGTTAATAGGGAAAAATGGTTCGTTGTTTGACGTGGGTAAGTTAGTAACTATGGTGAAGTGCAAAAGGATTTACTGACGGCCGATTCTTGGTAAGGAAAAGACTTGTAATTCCATACTATGTAATTCTCCTCAAACACATGATATTATTTTTCTGATTTGTATTCGAGGATCTTAGCAAAGTATGTGTGACTGGCCATCTATGTTTTCAAAGTGTGTCCAAGAATTAAAAAAAAAAAACTTAAAACCCCTTTTTACATGGTTGCTACTCATCAACAACAGTCTGCATCAGTCCATTATAGGCAAAAGTCTGCAAACAGCGCACTGCTTTTTCCAATCTTTGGTTACATGCATCCAGGGATCTGGCGGTGGTATAAAATCAGTTTCTGCTCAAGAGTGGAAGTGACTGAGCCATCACCCATTTCCACTCTCGGTATGTACATATATATAGATATATGATTGTAGGTATATAGTAGCATATCAGTAGTGTATGATTTATAATTTAATATATACTCATATGTGTTTGCGCAAAAGGAAATAAGCATTTCTATCTGTCTGTCAGTATATACCTGGCGCCATATCATACACGTAACTACATATCTTGATATCAAAATTAACTTATATACAAAGTTATAATTTATCTTTTTACTACCATTGATTGAAATGATTGTTCAGAGAAAAATGATAAAGAAACATAATGTTTCATTCAAATCGTCAATTTTCATTTAACATTATTTTAATAAGATTTCTTCCAATCTAGAGCATTATATGAGGCCCTAGAATCTGAATTAATAGTGTATTGTGAAGATGAAATATTAAAATATACGACGTAAAGAGTCAAAGCTTCCTATCTATAGGCAATCTAGATAAGAATAATTCATTTAATACGTTATTGCAACTTACATTTGTTTCACATATAAATACGTATTTTCGGTTCATAGCTTTTATTTACGTATGCTTCTTGTATTTGACATCACGTAGAGATTATTTTCCAATCGTGTAGAAAATAACTTTCATTGAGTAAAGGGAAATTGAGATAATTGAGTGGCCTTTGAGTTCGTATACAAAGAGAATTTTAATATAATTTTGTGCGGTAGATTCTTCTTGTGTTTGCCAGAAATGATACAATTTAACTGGCCTTGGAAATTATAGGAACATTAGACTGCAAGCTTGAAAGTAAAATTTTAACTATGATACTATATTATTTATTCATATATTTAATACAATCCACAGCATATCATTTGCTAACACATACTAATTTAGAAAACTTATGAAACCAGTTATGGATTTACATTTTAACTATATTATTTTTTTTTTTATATATTCACGCCTATGCCCCGCAGGGGTTGGCAGTGACCACAGAGCTCCATCCGCTGTCATTCATCGCGGCGAAACAGCTCGTCATTGGTCGCTTTTCGCCCTCGTGAGAATCAGGGTGTGACGGGTGGCGAACCACGTCGCCGTCATTTTTCGACAAATTAGGTATACTAAATTCGTCTTAGTGAATCTCACGAGCCGCAAGGGAGGATGGAGGTCAGCCGCAGCAGAGCCCTGCATACTGAGGTAAGGCACCATAGTCCCCGGGGGAGCCCGACCCCGGGACGATCAGCACGCTTGCGACTAGGCTCGCCCCTAGCCACGCATCCATTGGCATGGCAGACCGTGGATTGGCGGAGAGGAAGGGAAAGGATAGAGAAGAAAGGAAGGGGCAGGAAAGGAAATGCGGATTGGGGGGGTTACCAGACTCGGAATAAACATTTATAAATCCATATAAATATTTAATCCGATGCGGGAATCGAACCCGCGACCATTGACTCCGCGGACGGGGGGCCTCGCCACTGAGCCAATCGGTTATATTAACTTGTATTAAAATATATACAGATTCGTTGGGCATTGTTATTTAAAAGCATTTTATATATCTAAATATATATATAATATGTTTGTGTATGTGTGTGTGTGCGTAATGTGTGAGCGTGTAGTTAAATAAAATTGCAATAGTTTTATTTAGTAATCAAATAGTGGAATAAGTAGTCTAAATTTTCGGGTTTGCCCTTACGATCTGACATTCATAAGTTTGTTTTCTATATTTAGATTGATTTGATTCTAAGATGTTAGTGCTCATAGCCTATTGGATTTAGCAGCTTTATCGAATACTAGGCTCGCAGGCTGGACCCCGTGTCGGAGGTACATATGTGTGAGTGCCGATTTTAATTTCGTCATGACGCTACTTTAAACGTGTAGGGGAGGATTGGACCGAAGGCCCTAAGGTCTTGGGGGTGAGAACCGACCGGGTACGTGAGAGAATTTCATGTAAACGGCCGGTGTAGAAGTGTTCCCTACTCTACGTGCTCGGCTAGAGCCGGGGTGTGCGTGAGTGTTCGTGTCGTGGGTGGTTCCAAATGACGCCGTTTCATCGTCCGGACAGTGTAAGACATGACATGGGCGTTTTCGGAGAAGTGCTTAAATCGGACCAATATTTAGATTGATCGTGAACCATTTTTCTAGACACAAACATTGTTTGCTGGTAATTAGCCAAATTATATTTGAAGCAGTAATACCTCAGTTGGTAAGGATCGGGGTTACGAGCTGACGTCATGTGTTCGTATTCTCTCTTGACTATTAAAGTCAAATTACGATGATTTTTAAATCTTTTTCGTTAGGATGTGACTATTTGCTGCAAAATGAATATTTCTTTTTTTTATCATATTTATTCATTCATCTTATAACCGCAGGTTGAATGATAAAGAAAGCCCAATGGCATTAAGTCCACCTCTTGCACTTTGTGCAAGATTTCAAATAAATAAACATTGTTTAGTATTAGTATTATATTTGATGTCATTATTAATTTTTCTTATTTTTTAATATAAAATTAAAATAATTATTGGTTATCTTTTGTTTTTTGTAATATTGATAAATCATCTCCTTTTTTATGGGATAGGAAAACAAACGGCCCGCTCGTTTGCTTTCCTATCCCATAAAGCAATCAACGCCATCCATAGACACTCACAGCATCACATGCATTGCAGAAGGGTAGCCGACCTTTAAGAAATATATGGTAATTTGTATTTTGAAATTTACACCTTAGAACCTAAAATTTATTCAATAATTATTTTGATTGATATTATATATTCCAGTTCAACTCGCCCAAAGGTTTTCTTCAAACACTACAAATACAAAGTAACATATCTAAATACAAACTTGTAAAATTGTTACACATTCCAACGTCCCGAGGGTGTCGTAAAGTCAAGTAAGGGAATTGCTACAAACATTTCCAACCACGTCGGAACTTAAATCTTTGCATGTCCCTCCTGTGGATATTTTAAGTCTGGCATACTGAGATTTTCTTACAAGGAGAAAAGAAACATTTTTAACATTATTCGATTTTATTTTCTTAAACATTATAATAAAAGCAATAATTCTTTTTAAATTCCTACTATTAATTCGCACTATCCCTATATATAAATTAGACTTGGATTACACGTAACTACGTATCTCGAAATCAAAATTAATTCACATAAAAAGTTTTTAATTATCTTTTTACTACCATTGATTAGATTGATTGTTCAGAAAAAAATGAGAAAGAAACATAATTTTTCATTCAAATCGTCAACTTTCATTTAACATTATTTTAATAAGAATTAACAATGTATTGTGAATTCCTATTATTAATTCGCACTCTCCCTATATATAAATTGGCGAAATCAAGAAAATGCCGTAATCGAGCATCTGGTGGCATAACCGTGTAATCGTAGAGACTGAGGCTCACTGACTTCGTTGGCTGGGCCACGTTGAGCGGATGGGGGAGGATAGCGCAGTGAAGAGAGCGTATGTGGGTCGCCCAACTGGACGACGTCCTGTGGGGTGCCCCAGTTACCGTTGCAATGTCGTCGATGTGTATGTGCGGCGTTGATTGCTTTCCATCAGGTGACACAAACGCTCGTTTGCACTCCTATCCCAAAAAAATACACAAATTATTATTAGCACGGTTTTGTTTTGTCGCTTAAATGTTGGCATGGCATTGAGGTAACTTCGTACAATACATGCATTTTGAACTATAGATATGAGTGTATACTAATTTGTTGAGGTAAATCTTGAAGCTTATCTACAGCTTAAATCACCAAGAGTTCTTCGAAGTTAACAACAAAATAAGATATTTTTTTACAGCCACATTGCTGCGGGCTCTTCCCCGTTTTTGGAGCTACCTACTACGCTTATCCAAAACGGATTGGTACCATATATATATATATATATATATATATATATATATATATGTATATATATATATATATATATATATATATATATATATATATATATATATATATATATATATATATATATATATATATATATATATATATATATATATATATATATATATATATATATATATATATATATATATATATATATATATATATATATATATATATATATATATATATATATATATATATATATATATATATATATATATATATATATATATGCCTCTCCCCATAAATAGTCGCCCGGGGAAGTACTACACTCCCGCAGAAAACCGGATGAGTGGTTGCTTACCTACCGCGCTTCGTACGATGAGCGGGTGCGTTCCACTCCTCTCTCCACCCCTCCCCTTCCCATTACAACCCCCATAAAGGTCGGCAACGCTTCCGCACTGCCTATGGCGCTGCGAAAGTATATAGGTAGCGTTGACTGCTTTCCATCAGGTCACAACCCTGCTCATTTACCTTCCTATCCCATAAAAAAATAAAAAATAAAATGAGCCTTTTTTATTGGATAGAAAGGCAAACGAGCAAGCCAGTCACCTTATAGGAAATACAGAAGCGTTGCTAACTGAAATTCTACATGTCTCAAATGTCAGCAACGTTTCTGCAATTTCTATGGTGTTCCAGATATTTATGGGTGACGTTGATAGTATTGCATCAGGCGACAAACTCAAAGATTTGATGGAGATTCCTATATGCCGTCCAGCCCGACTGATTCATCCTATTGACGTCTTTCTCGAAGCCGTCTCCACCTTATCGCATGTGCCCGAGGAAAATTTCAAGAGTTTCACCATCGACGATAATCGATTCTGGCTCAAGGTGATCATTGGCCATGATTTTGGCTTTACTCGAATTCAGAGCCACACAAACTTACCAGGTGGATACATTAAGGCTGCTAAGTATTTGTTGTAGTTTCTGCCAAGTTCCCGATATCATGGGCAAACGTCATTCACTCCTAAAATGTAATAAGTCATTTCCAGTTCGGCACCTTGAGTCTTTCACTGCATTAGTGAAGATTTTTAGGGGACGTGATATCCCCCCTTTTCACTCTACGATTCAACTGAATTATTTGTAATGTTTTAAATGGGGGAAGGACATGACACACATCGAAATACTATGGAAAAAAAATATGAATATTACATCAAATCCTTTTGACTTACAAAAAAAAATTATTCAAAAGGAAAGCGTAAATCTCCATAAACGGTTTACCGCTTTAGAAGCTTAACTTTGACTACAAAGGGATTTATAATAAAAATATTTGCTTGGCCTTAGGTTTTGAGTTAGCTTATGTTAAAGTTCATTGAGTTTACATTAAGACTTAGTAAATACAGTAAGCTGAAATTTAAAGAGAATATTCTGAATTTAGTTTGCAATTGGCATTCTGATGTAAATTTCTGTGATTAGTTCTCAGAAATTTACATCAGTCACCGACTCAGCCTTTCGAATTAGCCAACTTAAGTGGCAATGGGCTGGTCACGTCTGTCGGAGATCCGACGATCGTTGGAGCAGACGAGTGCTGGAGTGGAGACCGCGTCTCGGTAAACGTAGTGTGGGACGCCCCCCGGCTAGATGGTGCGACGATCTGCGCAGGGCGGCTGGCAGAAACTGGATGCGTGTAGCCGAAGATCGGGCTAGGTGGCGCTCCATGTGGGAGGCCTATGTCCAGCAGTGGACTGCCGCAGGCTGCTGATGATGATGATGATGATGATTCTGATGTATAGATAAAAAATAGGGACACAAATATTTATCCTGCGGGTTTCATACGAAACGTCTAAAACACATAGCGCTAGATGGGCAGAAGCTTCTATCTGGTTAGCTTAAAAACAAATCTGTTATTCTAAACTAGTAACTCAATCCTCGAGTCTATCGTATGTTAAAAAGTTTAAATGCAAAAGAAATTGCAGAATCATACTTATATGAATATAAAGAAAACAAAGTGATTCTATATTTTATGCTACCGATGTTGTATTAAGAACTCTCCTATTCTCTCTCACATACCGGCAAATGCACTACATTGTGGAGAATTTGAATTGCAAATATAATGCAATTCGCGCTATTGTTTCTTCGCCGATAAAATTCTTTAGTACCCAGTACCTCGCATTTCATAAACACCCGTGTGTGTAACCTTGGATAACGTTAGTTTATTATCTCGTTCATAATGTATTTTAAATGTTTAACCCTTTAAATGTTTGTCAGCAAAGTCATAAACTGTTTTACGAAGATCAGCGGAAATAAATTACAAAAACAAGTAATATAATAAAAAAATGAAGTTATATAATAAAAAATGAAGATGATAAATAAATTTAATTAATGAATTAATATTTAAAAAAAAACTGTTTTAACATCAAGCTTTATCCACTACAAATTTAAAAAATTGTACTTGTATTTGAGTGGATGAATAAAAAGTATTTTATTAACAACTGAAAATTTGAACGAGGTATATAAATATATATACAAAAACAAAATATACTATTTAATTAAATTCATCAACTACTTTTGGAGTGTCATATCAATATCAATATCAGCTTGTGGTAGCCCACTGCTGGACATAAGCCTCATTTAAGGCTCGCCACCTAGCCCGATCTTCGGTTACACGCATCTAGTCTCTGTCAGCCGCCCTGCACAAATCGTCGCTCCATCTAGCATGGGGGCATCCCCCACTACGTTTGCCGAGACGCGATCTCAACTCCTGCACTCGTCTACTCCAACGATTGTCGGTTTTCCGACAAACGTGTTCAGCCCATTGCCACTTCAGTCTGCTTACTTGAAGAGCTATATCGGTGAATCTGGTTCTCAGGCAAATTTCTTCACTTCGAATTCTATCCACCAGAGAAACTCCGAGCATAGCTCTCTCCAAAGCCCTCTGAGCGATTTTGAGTGTCATATAATTTATATTAAAATTATAACCTATAAAATGAACGTCAAACAAATCTTTCAAATGTCATTAGTAGCAAAAGTGGTGTCTTATATTTTATATTTATAAAAAACGTAACACATTTTTTTTATTTTTAATATATTTTCGGTATCAGTATCCCAAATGTACCGTATGGTCAATTTGTGGTGCCATGGCTATATCACTCTTAACGAGAATTCTCTTCTATTTTCTTTCGACTTATTTTATTTAAAACTTTGTATTATAACTAATATTTTACTGAGTTTTGGTTTATTTTAATGTTTCTAAAATGTACCACCAGTACTGTATACCTAACTACTTAATTGAATCGTGTACTAACGCAGCCTGCTACTTCAGACTTCGGTACAGCGGCAGATTAATGGCCCTCCCGTGGCCCGCGACCTCTGGCATCGTTTGCGGCCGCACCAGCACTCGATACCTCGACTTCATTTATAAAACAAATCATTACTCACGCCGAACATTCTTTACTTTACACAGAGTTAATGAATAAAACAGAAATTAAATCAAATAAACCGATTTGCTCAGTGACATTCAATGGTCGCGGGTTCGATCCCCGCATCGGAATAAATATATGTATGGATTATAAATAGTTATTCCGAGTCTGGTAACTCCGCCAATCCGCATTTCCTTTCTTGCCCTTTCCTTTCTTCTCCATCCTTCTCTCTTCCTCTCCGCCAATCCACGGTGCCACGCAAGCGTGCCGACCGTCCCAGAATCGGGCTCCCTCGGGTACTATGGTGCCTTACCGTAGCATGCGGGGCTCTGCTGGGGCTGACCTCCATCCTCCCTTACGGCTCTTGTGATTTACTGTGACGAATCTTAATATACCTAAAATGACGGTGACGTGGCTTCCCACCCGTCACGTCCTGATTCCCACGCGGGCCAGAAGCGACGAACGGAGCCGTTTCGCTACGATGAATGTGAGAGGAAGGATGAACAAAAAGATGGATGAATTGTGAAGGAGGTGGGGAACGTGTGTCGGGATCGTAGCGGATGGAGATCTGTGGCCTCTGCCTAACCCTACAGGGAGATTGGCGTGACTATATGTATGTATGTAACGGTGATTCTATTTCTCCGGTAGATTTATTTGTTCTTTCTCAAATCTACCAGAGGAACTCCGAGCACAGCTCTCTAAACGTCATTGAATACATGCAGGAAGCACTGGTTGAAAACTTTCGTCTACAAGTTTTCATGTTTGAACAGCAAGAAACTTGACGCAGGGCATGTCGAAGTATCCTAAATTATCAACTTCTATCTTAACGAGGAAGTTAATTAGTGCAATATTACTGAACACTTCAATTTCACGCAATTTTATTTGCGTTATATTTGAATTGTCACCGATTGGCTCAGTGGCGGGGCCCTCCGCCCGCGGAGTCAATGGTCGCGGGTTCGATTCCCGCATCGGAAAAAATATTTATATGGATTTTTAAATGTTTATTCCGAGTCTGGTAACCCCCCCAATCCACATTTCCTTTCCTGCCTCTTCCTTTCTTCTCTATCCTTTCCCTTCCTCTCCGCCAATCCACGGTCCGCCGTGCCAATGGATTCGTGGCTAGGGGCGAGCCTAGTCTTAAGCGTGTCGATCGTCCCGGGGTCGGGCTCCCCCGGGGACTATGGTGCCTTACCTCAGCATACAGGGCTCTGCTGGGGCTGACCTCCATCCTCCCTTGCGGCTCGTGGGATTCACTAAAGACGAATTCAATATACCTAATTTGTCGAAAATGACGGCGACGTGGTTCGCCACCCGTCACGTCCTGATTCTCACGAGGGCGAAAAGCGACCAATGACGAGCCGTTGCGCTGCGATGAATAGCAGCGGATGGAGCTCTGTGGTCTCTGCCAACCCCTGCGGGGGATAGGCGTGAATATATAATAATAATAATTATATTTGAATATGTGAATTATTATTATGAGGTAAGGCACTACACTATCCGGGGGAGTTAGCACGCTTGCTATTAAGATCGCCCCTAGCCTCGCATCCATTGGGAGACTGTGGATTGGCGGAGAGGAAGAAAAAAGGATAAAGAAGAAAGGAAAGATTGATTTAGACAGGATGATAGGGATATGATACTACCACAACGTAAGACAAGGAGTGTACAGTTAATCTAACACATGCAATTTAGGTTGCATTAAATTGAATTCCATTCAATATTAATTGCATGAAACTGCGATAGTTAGTAAATGAACGAAAGCCAAACAATCCTCATTACAGGCACGTGTGACCGCGACTATTAACGTTTCAATAACATATGATTACATTGTGTTGCTAATTACACTGCCATGCTCAAATACAACTTACAGATTAAACTATTTTCATTACATTTTGACAGTGATAGAGCCACGCTGCAGTCGAATACTTTGTCAAGAATGGCATAATATTTATTTGTAGCATGAATGGGCCGGCTCGTACGGGGAAGTACCACACTCCCGCAGAAAACCGGTGTCTGAGTGGTAGGTTAGCTACCGCGCTTCATACGGTGAGCGGCTGAGTTCCAGAGACCCAACACCCTCCCCACCTCCCCCTTCCACTCCCACTCCCATAAGGAAAATTTCCTTAAAGGTCGGCAATTCTTCCGCACTGCCTATGGGCGGCGTTGAGTGCCTTCCATCAGGTGACTCGCTTGCTAGTTTGCCCTCCTTCCCATAAAAAAAAGTCCCAAAACATTTTTAAGAAGAATTAAAAGAGCAAGATAAACAAGAAAATCAAGATAAAGAAATCAAGCAAATATGTCACCTGTGTATTTTATTGCAAGAGAATACCTACGGAGTATCTTTTGTTGTTTTCCTTCTTTCCTGTCCAGAGACACCTTCTTTCTTCTTTGATGGCAATTAGCTATAATTATAATGCCACAGTCAAAAAAAAAATATCAAATACATTGAAATGCAAATAAAATAGTAAATAATAATTAATAAAATAGTGGGCGTTCTATCAAAACTTACATGGACTTTTGCATTCAAGTTAAAAACACGATACACGTGTACATACATTTATTTCATTTCACTTCACTTCGACACCTTAATCAAACTATATTTAGTAAAACGCTACCGAAATAAGACAATATAATTAATAATACAGTGAGATTGCAAAAAAATTAAATAAAAACTCAACCTCACTGATGTAACTTGGCGGAAAAAGCCCAAAACATACCTCAATACGAAATTAATATTGTTTATTTATGATTTAAGAATATTAAAAATAAAGGAAAATGTTTGATTTTATATGGACTGACTGAATTTTGACAACTGAAGTCTAATTCCCCGTGTCTAAAATTCAATTTAAATCATTAAAGACCGTTGTACTTGATAGGTGGTAAATGGTATAACGGGCTGGTTTCCATAACTCGACGTCATCATGCGCCTATTTTGCGTGTTGTCAGAATGGATAGCCTCTTCGACTTGCCTACAGCATCCACGAGGGACCCGGGTGCACCCAGATATCTGGCCCGGTAGTTGGCCGAAGCACGGTGTGAGCAGCCGTCTCCTCTTCCTCCATGCAGGCCCTGCATAGTGACCATGGACCAAATGGACCATGTAATGTTATTACGCTGGTTACCAAGCGTAGTTGCGCTTTTCCAAGATGAAGGAGTTTTCTTGCGAGGTCATGATTGATTGCAGGTAGGGCGTTTTAGACTGACTACAATCGGTGCAGTTGTTCCAGTAATCATTGAAGCCTTTGTTCGTATGTTTTTTGATCAGGGTTAAGAGGCCGCAGAAGGGCAATAGTATCATTGGTTCCGGTCCAAAGGCTGTAGTTGTTGACGCCTTTCTGGCAAGTTCATCTGCAGGATCATTACCCCTTGACCCACTATATACTTTTTCTTTTATATAATTTAATTAATAGATATTCAATAAAAGGATTAATTTTCCACGTTCAGAACTTTTAAAGGAGATTAACAGTCATCTTGAAATCTTGGAGACACTATCTAGTTTCAGACAACTTTATGAGCGGACTTGAATGACTGCTCTCACCAAGCAAATATAACGCTAACTTTATAACTGTTTCGAAACTTATAACACCTCCGCAGAATATTTCCAACTTTCTTTCAATTCGTGGAAAATTTTCAAATACCTACGCCACTTCAGTAACCTTAAGAGTTTTGGAAAATTTATGAAATTGGTCATCTCCAATTTAAAACGTTAAAAATTATACTTGAATAATGAAATATGTAATTGTATGATTCAAGAACCAATCTAGACAATATACGAGACGAGACGAGACGAGATATCGATATTTAATCGAAGTTGTAAGTGGTCGAAAAGAAATTTACCTTGCGAATGTGAATGGAAGGGCCGGAAGAGAAAGACCACGAAAAACGTACCTTGACCAAATTGCTGAACTATTTAAGAAAGGCCAGGTCTGCGGGATTGCATGAAGAGAAAAATGAGTGTGGAGGAAGAAAGGGAAGTATGCCGAGATCTTAGCAGATGGAGATCTGTGGTCTCTGCCTACCCCTACGGGAGACAGGCGTGACGATATGTATGTGTGTATGTTGTAAGTAGTCGTCTATATGAAGAATTGATATCAAAAAGAAGAGAAACAGCGCACTCATTACAAGTGAAGAAAATAAAACTGTTATGGCATTGTACACTTCTATTTGTAATTATATAATGAATGAAAAAAGTCAGAAAGAGAAAAAAGAGGGATATATTCGCCTTGATAGAAATAATAACAAAATTATTATCGCGACTGAAAACATTTATAAGAGTTGTTTGTTCAAGAGTGTCGACTGTCGGGCTCAGTTAGGATATGTAAGTTTAAAGTTGAAGAGAAAAGATGTGATTTTTTTACAGGCCATACATGTCCCACTGCTGGGCATGGGGCCCCTTCATTTCTGGAGGAGTGGATATAAACCCACCGCGTATATTCAAAGCGAATTGACAGAACACCGAAGCTCAAAATAAATACATTTATCCTATGTACAAACAGAACTCGCGACTACTGCGAAAATAATAGCTACACTACTGAGCCAAACCTCAGGGATGGGATTGGGTAAATAACTCTAACATCTTTCTCTATTTAAGCTCAGAATGATTACAACTTTAAATTAATCACATGATTGTTCTTACCTACGAGTATAAACCGAGATTAGCGCCTGCCAAAAACGATTAGCTCTCTAATGATTTCCCCCATTACCTTTATAAATCTAACAGACAATTTTGCACTTATTATTTATTTATGGCGTCCATTTCCTTTGATGTAGGTCTTTCGTGTATTCCTATAATATTCCTCCTAATGACCCAACCCGGGCTTGTTAATTATTTGACGACTAGAGACAAAATCTGTTCAGATATTACATAACTTATACATTAAAGATTCGAACAAAATTACTTTAAGCGCCGCAGCCGCTGATTCTACTTTTATATTAGTACCTTTTTGATTTATTCTTCATTTATAATTTGGTAATTGAATATTTTTATATTATTACATATACATTTATTGTTTTTATACTGATCTGTTCATAATCTAAATTAGTTTTAGTAAATCAAAGAACATGATTTTGAAAAATACAGTTTTATATTTATTTAATATAAGTGAACCACATAAAAAAGATTACCGATGGTTAGATAAAGCTAGCAAATCATGATAAATTCTACAATAAATATATCGCCTGCCTTTTAGAAAGATTTCGGAGAATGAATGATGGAAATCAGAAAGGACGAGGTGAAAGAAGAAAATTTGGACCTCCAGACAAAAGTGAAGAAAAAAGACCTGCAAAGAATAATGATTTATTGGAATTCTTTTTCATTTATTATTAAATTTTATTATTATTATTAAATGTATTAAGATATTATTTAAATAAAAGTTAATGTTATTATAAAAATATCAACCTCTAAAAATCAAGATACGAATGTGTAATATCGATATATTAAAGGCGATATTTGGATGTGTAAATTTAATTACCTACGAATGTCTTATACTAGATTCATCCAATTGACTTTGCAAAACTTATTGCAGTCTTATATAAGGACATTTCACATTATGAGTTTTCTTCAATACTTGCCAAATGTTCTTGCTAAGTCTCTATGGCTATTTGAATTTATATAGTTTTATACTGTTGTATATATTTATCCTAAAAAAAATCTAGATTTATAAGACTAATTTAATTGTACGGAGTTATACATTTATTTACTATACTATAATATTTATTGTAACGGGAAAACGCATAGAAAGGTTTGTATTTAGATAATATGGAAAATACTACACCTACCTATGTAAATATATTCGAAAAGCTTTGAAATAAAAATGGAGGACAAGTTTTAATATAAATTCTTTATATATCAACAACAACATCTATTGAAAACTTTTTTGATTTCTTAAATGTAAATGTAGTGTTTAATTTTTCTTGAATAAAACAAAAATACAGTTTGTAGTACAACAATTATTTTTAAAAACACTTTTTAACGCAGAAAATCAAATATAATTTATATATTTTAGTGCCATCTCCTAGGCTACTATAGTACTATTGAGTACGAAAGAGAATTAAGAAGCTACGTACAAAATACACGTGAAAATTAGGTTTAGTGCTTTTATATTAGTCCAAAATTGTGTAAAAGTAAGTATTTTTGTCATTGATTACAATGTAATTTAAATTCAAAAATAATATCAGTTTTCTTTATAATTTCTTTTAGCGCTATCTAGCGGTTAAATAATAAATCATTTTCAAAATTATATTACAACTTTCAACATTATTTAGGAAAAATATTAAAGAAAGCGCTTATTTAAATTTTACTTATAATATTTAATAATTTTAATAATAATCTACACTATTTCTTTGATTTCTCCGTGAAAATATTTCAAAAACCTAAAAGAGTTAATATGACTCATTTTACGGTTATCTTACTCGCTGTGATTGTAACAGTTAAATAAATTAAGAAAAAACAATATCGAAAATTCTTTTTGGACATCACTCCGTTTAATCATAGTACTTAGGGTTACACTCCATTACAGTGTAATATAACCCTTGAAACAATTGATCAAAATGGCCATACAATTCGAAAAAAATATACCAAATTTTGCTTTGAATCAAATTCATAAGCATTTTTTATTGAATTGGCTGGCCATTTTGATCTATTGTATTAAGTGGTGACTACTTTAAAAGAGTATCAACTAATATTATAAATCAGAATCTGAGATCGTATCCGCTCCTCGTTAGAGACGAAGTAGAATGAAGATTTGCTCATGGACGCCTTGATAGAAGGCGGACTGGCCAGGTATTGTACAGTTGACTATCCGAATAGTACCTATGGGTTTCCTTCTCTCCGCGACATTGATTTGCAAGTCTCAGTCTCTTGTGTTCTTGATCTAAATGCGCATACCGCAGTGTTAAAAGACACTTAAAATGTAGAACTTGCAGAAGTATCGTATCTTTTGCCGATTGTTATTTTAAAGTTTCTGTGACGAAATTTAAATTTTATGACAAAGTTTAAATGCAAAGGAGAACACTGCTCACAATACAACTTTAATGGCTCGTTAAAATTGCAATTAAAACTAACCGCAGTTATGGAAGCAGTGGTCAGATATTCTTGACACAGAAACACACCAATCCCTTTCCAGTTTTAAAGAAATATGAATGCTCAAATAACTACGGGTCCTCCCTATTTTTGGATTTTTTTTATGGGATAGGAAGGCAAACGGGCAGGTGTGTCACCTGATGGAAAGCAATCAACGTCGCCCATAGACATCCTTAACGTCATAGACAGTGCGGAAGCGTTGCCGGCCTTTAAGGAAAGATTCATTATGGGAGTGGGGATGGGAGCGGGAAGGGCGGAGGGAGGGGGGAGGGTGTTAAGCCTCCGGAACTCGGCCGCTAACCGTACGAAGCGCGGTAGCTAAGCTATCACTCGGACGCCGGTTTTCTGCGGGAATGTAGTACTTCCCCGGGCCAGCCGGTCTATTCATGCTACAGATAAATATTATGATATTCTTGACAAAATATTCGTCTGCGGCGGCGCTCTACCACTATTAAAAAAGTAATTAGTTTAAAGTTATTAGCCCACTAAGCATGTTCAAGACGAATTGGCAGGATATCCAGACACGATATGAATAATTGTAGGCAATATGTATGTATACATATCGACACAAAAAAGCGAAAACTTAGTAATCTGCTACATGAACTTACCACAAGCCTAAAAATCTTTTAAGATTTCTGAAAAAAATTTACCTGATCAGTCAAAAACAACCAGTTTCAACGCTGTACTAAATTTTGTATTGGTCGTTGACCTGGGAGACTTAGAACATTATGATTTTTATTCTACCAAAACCTTCTATGGACATTTTCAGTCAATTTAAAAAGTCACGATACACGCATTTATTTCATATCACTTTACTTATACGCCTTAATCGAACTATATTGTATAATACACCACCACATTTGAACAATATAACTGATAATAATAAATAAAATAAAAAATAATTAAAAATGGATAATAATATAAGATTATGAAAATAAAATAAAAATACAACGTCACTGATATGAGTTGGCGGGAAAAATCATCGATTATATTCGCTTTTCTTTTTCTTTAATAAAACAACGTTCACTTTAAAAGTATTTATTTAGAGGTTTTCGAGAAACGAGTTTTTTTATAACAACTATATTATTTCACACCGACAACTATTCAAGTTAAAAATATCAATACAATTATTATTTTAATAATTGAATTGATATTTCCTTGTACAATTTACATTTTGCATTTTTTGCTTTATATGCATGACACCGTTCAGGAGTACGTGTATTATACCTATCTGATGTTTTCGACTGATATATAAAACAAAGATATTTGTACATCTTTGTTTTAAATAAAAAGTTTATTTATTTATTTAATACTTTATTGTACACATAAAACACGACATACAAGAATTAAAAGGAAAGAAGATGTACAAAGACGAGCTAAACTCAAAATTGAGTTTTCTTCCAGCAAACCTAGGAGTGAAAGAGAAATAAGATAAGCTGTGAGGATAGAAATAAGTGTACAACAACAAAATATAATAATAATATACATAGCAATACATACTATATAAAACCATACATATATAAACATATAAATACTAATAATATATAAAATAATACTATATAATTAAGAGGATACAAAACATTTTATTCTGAAAGGAAATGTTCTTTAATTCTTCTCTGAAATACATCCAGTGACAGGCTATCACGTATAGTATGTGGGAGAGAGTTCCACAAGCGCACTGCATGTAATAAAAGTTGTAAGTTTAAATAAAACACTGTCAATATATTTAATTTTTAGAATGGCTTACAGCAGTAGTCGGCAAACACCAAAAGAATTAAATATAAACAATACAAAATTGAAATTCATTCAAAGAACCTTTTTTTTTTAAACTTATTAGAGACGAGAGAGAAGGCGAGAAGCGGCTTACGGAGAGCCGTTACACTGCGATGAATGTGAGAGGAGGGATGGATGAGAAGATAAATGAGTGTGGAGGAAGCAAGGAAGGTTTGCCGGGATCGTAGCAGATGGAGATATGTGGTCTCTGCCTACCCCTAAGAGAGGAAACAGGTGTGACGATATGTCTATATGTTATTAGAGATTTTATAAGAATTGTTTGGTTCTTCTTTGGAGACAAAAGAACTACACAATTTTATGACGTAGCTTGCTCAAGTTAGCGATCACTGCGTCTCTTTATTGAGACTAAGGGCGACCGAACCCATGGTATTGCCACGTATGTCCTTTTGGCCGCAAGGTCCTCTACCATCCTCTCCAGGGAACCGAGCCAATGGAGTCTATGCCTTCGTCTCTCTGATTATTTCGGCGTCGGTCACAAACTCTCCAATTTCGGCAATCTGTTGGACTCTTCAGGTTCCATCCGGTTCTCTGTTTTGTGACTACGATCCTTCGTCGGATTTCACTTTCGGTGACAAGTAGCTTGTTTGTTCTTCTCAAAATGAATACTTTTTAGTATTTCTTATTACTAATATATTTATTTATCCTTTTTGTATATACTTTAGTACAAAGTCGGATTTAATGCCGGAAGGTTTATTTTTCTTGTCAAACTTTGGAAAAGATTTCTAAGTACGATATTAATAGGAATATTGTTAGTTTATTTACAATAACAAATTATTAGTATTTATTTTATATAAGCTCCTTTTGTATTGAGGCTTTCTCTGTAAATAATTTTCGAGGGTAATAGTACGTGTTTATTAAAAACTTGTGATATGAAAATCCTTCGGAAGTTCCCGCCACTTTCTGTAATAGTCACGACCAACGAACGTATGCAGTCGTCCTTGTCTTTGACGCCTTCAGAAATTCGCTTACGTATTTTAATGGGAACAAACTGATTCTGATTCCGGTATGAGTATGTAAAACTTTCATTTCCTTAGACCGTAAATTTTAAAACGCCCTCTATCTCGATTTGAAATGGTTCGAGGAAATGTGCAAGCCAGGAAATGTTTTCCAAATATAGTGAGTCAACTGTATGTCAACATAAACTATGTCAAGAAAGTACCGGGAAAAGATCAATAATACACAAACTGTTTGTTATACATGCAAATTTATGTTATCCCCTTCAAAGTATGCTTCTTCAGAAACGATACACTTACGCCAACGAATAATCCAATCATCAAAACATTTTTTAAACGCTGTTTCCGGAATTGAGTTCAGTTCTCGACGCGAATTCTCCTTTATGTCTTCTACCAATTGAAAACGGGTGCCACGAAGTGGTAATTTGAGTTTAGGAAAAAGAAAGAAGTCGACTGGAGCCATATCTGGTGTATATGGTGGTTGCTCGATGATATTTGTTGAGAGTTTGGTCAACAATTCGTTCACAATGATGGCTATGTGCGAAGGAGCATTATCGTGGTGCAAAATCCAAGAATTTTCTTTCTACAAATTTGGTCTTTTCTCGGCGGCTATCTTTCTCAAAGTTGAATGAGGATTTTCAGTCACTGTTTTCTTTACTTTTGCGATGTTAACTTCAGTTGCAGACGTTGATGGCCTACCAGAGCAAGGAAAATCTTTTATCACATCTCGACCGCTTTTGAACGCTTTGTACCACTCATAAGCACGAGTTTTTGATAAAGTGACTCCGAACACGAAATTACATTGGCAATGCAAAGTTTAAGACAAACTCTTTGTTCGATGTTTTTGTCCATTATAACATTCGCAATACACACTAGATATGATATAACTCAAAACAGCACTTTATTTAATATAAATAACAGATGCAACTCAAATGCCGCGCCAAAATGGAAAACAGTTGTGCCAATCTAACAACAACAAAAAAAAATTCGAATTTAGAACCATAAAATAATAATCCATTCCCGATACTTTCTTGACTGAATGTATACTGTAGGCATTTTTCTTTAGATCCAGAGGTACCTTAAGAAAAAGCTGCCGCTCGTTTGCCTTCCTATCCCACAATAAAAATACTGATAGACTTGTGGATAAAGAATCGGAATACGCAGTTGATTTAAGAGGAAAAGAAATATATATTTGATTCAGAATATCGCTGTAATATATTTTTGTTGTTTCTAATTTTATACATACATAAAACAAGCAACACAACAAATCATACATTGAGATGCAATCTTACAGTCCGATTTTCCCGCCAACTTATATCAGTGACGTTGTGTGTGTGTTGTAAAAAACTAAGTAAGACATATTCCCACCATCGATGACAGTTTGCTTGAGCTGGATTTTATAAGCTATAACATGGGTCTTATCCAAATTCACGGCAAAATGATCTCACCGTGAAGATTCATCTCGATTCTGCTAAAAAAACATACAATAATAGAAATGTCCTGTTGTTTCATCTTTTGCAGCCTAGTACCTAAAAATTTAAATTCTTACAGTTAATGCAAATACATATATTAAAAACAACGACTAGCCTTCCGGGTTTTGAGACAACTATTTCTTCCTCTTTAGAAGGTCATCGTGTCAATTATAAAAAAAGTAGTTCATACAACAATTGAAGACTGGTAACAAAATAAAATAACTGAAGCAGTACATGTTAAAGTATTTAATACAAGTAACTATATTTTTATAGTATCTGTTCTAGTAATTGTAAAATTTAATAAATATATTATTGATGCAGGATTTATTTATAATATACAAGTAATTGATTTTCAATGCAAATTTAACACAAAGTTAAATTACTAATTAGTTCAGTGAAGTTACCGCTGTGTGATTCAATGGTAGCGAATTCGATTCCTGCATCAGGATAAATATATGTATGAATGACCTACAGATATTTATTCCTAGTCTATTTATCCCGCCAATCTGCATTGGACAAGCGTCCAATTTCCTTTAGAAATAGAGAGGCCCGTGCTCAGCGGTGGAACAAATAATGGGCTGTGAAAAATAAATTGATATTTTGGTGACATTGAAAGGCGAGTGGACGCTGGTAATTAGGTTAATGGAGTCCTGCACTCCTTTGTGAAAAGTAAGAATGTGTCTTAAACGGCCCGACTGGCCGTTCATCGGGGAGTGCTTGTTCCGACTCTGATGTACGGTAGTGAAAGTTCGGTTTGGCAGAAGAATCATGAAAGCAGAGTGCATGCGGTGGAAAGAGGAGTTAAGAAGTATATGTGGGGTAAGTTTGAATGATAGAATAAGGAATGAAGATATAAGAGAGCGATGTAGAGCAAAAGAAGTCTATCGTAACAAAAGTTTAGTAATGGATGTTTAGATGGTTTGGCCACATAGAGAGGATAGGTGAAAGACGACTGGCAAATTGAAATTTACGTTGCGTATGGACATGGAAAGGTCTGTAGTGGAAAACCAAGGAAAACATACCATGACCAAATTGCCGAAGTTTTTAAGAAACGCCAGTACCCTTAACCGGAGGGCTTGCATGAGGAGAGTGATGAGTGTGGAGGAAGTAAGGAAAGTACGCCGAGATCGTTGGATTGTCGTCGAGCAGATGGAGATCTGTGGTCTCTGCCTTCCCTTACGGGAAACAGACCTGAGGAGGTATATATTTTGGTCCATAAGTATGTATGGTTTTTGTTAGTAATTTTTCTACGCCGTTTTGAAATTAATCTATAGCTTGGTAGGAATTATGCAGTCACAAAAAAGTGTGAATATAAACACGGAGGTAGGGCTTACAATACCGGGATTCCGAGATCCCGAATACCGGAATCCCGGACGATTTTTGTCCGTTATTAAAAACCGGTATTTATGTAAAAATACCGGTATTTTAGTATAACATTAGTTGATAAAAATTGAATTTATGCACAATATAAATCTAATTAAAATAATATTAATTAATTATAAGAAATTTTTTTTTTGTGAGATAAACAATTTTATTGTATTAAAATCTATGGCTATCCTGGCACATATATTATATGTAAAATGTAACATAAAATTTAATATGTACTTTTTTTACTTGCACGTTTTTTTGTATCTATCTACTCCTACTCTTTATGTAATAAAATAAATAATATCAACAATATTTATTGGATTTCATATATTATTTGTTAACAAGTCAATATAACAACTAAGATAAATAAAAATATTTAACTCGTAAATATTTTATCAATAATACCGGCATCCCGATATTTCTAATTTTAAATATCAAATACCGGTATTCATATTTTAGTTCGGTATTGTAAGCCCTACACGGAGGGTCAGGCTGCTCAGAAGTTAATACAATTAGTAACAAAAATAACTTTTTGAATTCTCATTAAATGTCGCGTTGCATCCCGCTATTATTAAAAAATATAATGTTTGTATGATAAAATATGTTTCTTACATCGGTTAATATACCACTAACAGGCCGAAACGTTAAAGAATTTTCAATAATGAGGTTCGCAAAAACAAATTCAGTGCTTATTTATAAAAGCAAAGAATCGAGAGATCGAATCCTACTAAGAGAGTCTGTGAGTATGGATGTATGTTTGTTACTCTTTCACGAAAAAACTACTGGACGGATTTGGATGAAACTTTACAGTAATATAGGTTATACATCGGAATAACATATAGGCTACAATTTGTAATGATTTTATGTAATTTTGATCGTAATATAACGATACATGTCAATTAAGTCGGAAAAAAGTCTGGCCTCTGAGAGCTATCTTGGCGTACGCTGCCTAAACCATTGGATTATTTGTCTTGAATAGTTCTAAATAAAAGGACCAAATTCCACGCGAGAGAAGCAGCAAAAGCTATATATAAGGTGGAGAGTGGAAGGTGGAGAGACTTATAATGAAAGACATATAGTTCTTTGATTTGACTTTTCAATTAAAGCGTTTTAATGCATTAATTGCCTTCGCAATCGTATTTAAAAGCTAATCCGATTATATACTCACACACGCGGGGCAATCAATAACTGCCATTTATTTAATTCTTTGTTGGAGGATTAAAAAATAGTTTTGTTCTTAAACGATCTACTTTCATCATATCTTTAGACCTTGGCTTGGATGAAGACATTATAGAATTGTTCTTTTTTTTTTGCCGTTTGTTCGCCAGCTCTTAAAGCAGTCCGTTATGAGATTCTGTTCAACGCCATCAAACTAGGTCATTAAGATCTACAGCCCTAAATGGAGACCGTATGAAAACTGAAGAGTACTACAGAATGAAAATATAGTGACCAGTTCTCTCGACGAGGTTCTCGTATTGGAAGCCAGGACTCACTTTGAGTCGTTGTACCAGCCGAGTAAGTAAGTAAACTAAGTGTATTGGTCTACCACTTTAATGGGAAAATTCAGTATGTTGTTTACACATTTGTTATCTATTCATTGAAATCAACGCAAGGAGAAATGCGAGTAGTGCAAATGGGCTAGGCTAAACATTTTTTTTATGGGATAAGAAGGCAAACGAGCAGGCGTGTCACCTGATGGAAAGCAATCAACGCCGCCCATAGACATTCGCATTAATATCTTAGTTTTTAAATTTCAAAACCTTATAAGTAATAATATTATATAATATTATAAAAATGCTTTATTTTGTATATAATAACGACCAAATGGCTCCGTGGCGTGGCCCCCACCCACAGAGTCACCTATCCCAAAAATAGTATTTAGTAATTTATTTTTGTAATTTCCATCAAGAAGCCCAGCATTGCTGGTTACGGCCCTTAGAATTTAGACAACGAATAAAAGATTTGATATTTTTTTATTCGCAAGTAGGAAATTTGCATTTTGAGGAAATCCTTTATTATCCTTTACTACAATTAATCGAGGATTATTAATGGAGGCAGGCGTACTTCGCGGAAATCCATCACTATGTGAACAGTCAAAAGTTTTACTTAGCTAAGATCCGCGACAAGGAAACAATAACAGAACATTTTGAACTTAAACCAAAAACTTACCGAAAAACGGCAAGCAACTCTCCACCCACCAACCACCATACACAACAACAAACACACACCACCACTTTTCCATTTTGTAAACGACACGTGTTTCGCTCCAACACGAGGCATCTCATCTTCAGGTATAATAGACTCTACGGAAGACAACCGAAAAGTTACTTTTCAGTTGTCTTCCTTAATTTTCTGTTATTGTTTGCTTGTCGCGGATCTTAGCTAAGTAAAACTTTTGACTGTCCACGTATTAATCGAGGAATTAGTCACAGTTTAAGTTAATAATCTACAGTTATGCTTTTTCACATTTCCCGGTGCATTTACCTCGGAATTTGTCATTAACAAACAAACAATTTATATTAAGACGTTGCCGTATTTGCGAATATAGAGAAATGGAAATGAATTTATTTAATTTCAAGGTCAGTGATTGTGAGGCGGATATTTTTTTTATTTCTTTGTAAGTTCATTATTTGATAAGATCGGTGAAACAAGTCGTAAATCTAAAAAAAATATTTTCACAATAAAAAATTGTGTATGATGACGTTTCCACGGTTAAGTCTTTATCTGTTCATAGTTAACTTAATTCATATTTACTGATTTGTGACAGAATTGTTTGGAATAATTCCCGCCGCCGAATTCCACAACCGCACAACTCGCCGTAAAAATAAAAAGTTTCCTCCCCACCATCTGGATGAATGGCGATCCACTACGGTACGCTTCTCTCGAAACTTCTTTCAACGCACCACCACTGTGGAATCAGCTACCTTCGGCGGTCTTTCTGAACCGATACGACATTGGCATCTTCAAAAAACAAGCCTACACATACTTAAAAGGCTGGCAATTCTTCCATGACCCCTGCGGTGTCGCGGTTGTCTATGGGCGGCGTTCATTGCTTTCCATCAGGCGGCACGCTTGCTCGTATGCCCTCTCATTTCGTTATTTTATTAATAACTAACAAAGGCTTCATCTGATCCGGATGGGCCAATTACCATTTCTATCATATTGAGTAACAACACAAATGCTTTCAGGGCTTTTTTGCTACGCCTTGCTTATGTATAAAATGACAAGACGTGTTATAATTATATTAGACGTATTATAAATGAAACATTAACTAAGATTGACTGTCAGTATGAATATCGTCACTGTGGTCCGCGATCTGACCACGTTGGTTCTTGCTGAAAACCAGAGCCGGGTGCTCCAATAGAGCGCCCGGTATATGCTGAGCGAGAACCATTTTATGACACTCGTTAGATTAAAATTATTTTCTTTTTTTGTGTATTTATTTGTATATATAATATTATTAAGGATTTAATTTTTATTTATTGTAAAAAAAGGTGTCATAAATAAAGTTTTTCTATTCTATTCTATTCTATTCTAGATAATATATATTATTGAATGAGAGACTACATTTTAAATTTTCATTAGTAAACTTGATCGTATAATACTATATATTCAGTTTGAAATAATTTACTTAAAAAGTTTACTAGAAATGTATGTGCAAGGTTTTCAACTGATCTCTTTGTGGACAGTCAAAAGTTTTACTTAGCTAAGATCCGCGACAAGTCTACTTGTCGCGGATCTTAGCTAAGTAAAGCTTTTGACTGTCCACATAGTGATGGATTTCCGCAAAGTAACGCCTGACTCCATTAATAATACTGATCTCTTATTTATCTTAAGATTGATAAAAAGAAATTATGTGAAAGTAAGTAATAAATTAATTATAGTAACAAATACGTAAGTGAAAGTCGTCTTACTCTCTTAGGTCGGCGACAGTCCGTCTGCTTCGAAAGCTCAGAGTCGTTCAGAAATACCGTCGTTATAGAGAAGGCTATGCTTGGAGTTTTTCTGGTGAAGAAATCCCCCGGAGAAATAAACTTCACCGACATAGTTCTCCGAGTAGGCAAACTGAAGAGTCAATAGGCTGCTCACATTTTTTGAACAATCGATATTCTCTGGGACTATTCCCGCCAACTTACATCAGTGACGTTCTTTTTTTTATTTTAATTTTTGTAATCTTATATTATTATCAGTTATATTGTTTTACATAATATAGTTCTAATCGAAGTTCGATTTCTACGATTTCTAATCGAAAAACGGTATATAAGTGAAGTGATATGAAATAAATGCGTGTATCGTGACTTTTTAAATTTATTTGAAAAGTCCATAGAAGGTTTTGGTAAAATAGCCACCATTTTATCAAGACGTAACGCGTCAAGCTGACTAGTTACATTTCAAGAGATTTGATATTATTGTATTTTACTTGACGCTGGCATAATATATGGACAGTCAAAAGTTTTACATCAAAAGTCGCTTTTCGGTTGTCTACCGTAGAGTCTACTATACCTAAAGATACCTCGTGTTGAGGCGAAACACGTGTCGTTTACAAGATGGAAAAGTGATAATGTGTGTTTGGTGTTGTGTATGGTGGTTAGTGGGTGGAGAGTTGATGGCCGATTTTCGGTAAGTTTTTGGTTTAAGTTCCAAATAAATCCACTAAACCCAACGGAAAAAAAAACACACATCGTTAATTTTCTGTTATTGTTTTGCTTGTCGCGGATCTTAGCTAAGTAAAACTTTTGACTGTCCATATAGTGATGGATTTCCGCAAAGTAACGCCTGACTCCATTAATAAGCTGGCATAATAGTTATAACTAATTGCCATCAAAGAAAAGAAGATATCCTCTGGTAATTGCCAGATGATGTGACGAACTGCGCAGAATGGATAGCAGAAGCTTGATGTGTTAATCTGATGATCTGTTGATATTGATAATGATATCAAAGTGGAAAAGAAACATAGAAAAAATAATTAAAAGTGAATCCTTCAAATAACATCGTATTTAGAATGAAACTTGGCATTTATTGGTGTTAGTTATTATGGTAAGATAGCTAGCTGCTTTACAGATGCCAAATGGCTTGCTATCCTCTTATCCAGTTTGATGATTAAGGTGAATTCTTTTTATACAAAAACGTCTCTTTAGCCATGGACTTATTTTAATCATAATTTTTTATTTACCAAGATTCGTAATAAACAAACAAAAACAGGAAAATAATAGTGTATGTTTTTTATTACAGCAAGTGGATTTACGGAGAACTTAATCTATATCTTATCGGAAAACGGCCGTCAGCAACTCTCCAACTTCCCAACCACTGTCACCCTCGCTAATAATACAAAACACATACCATCCCTTTTCCATAATGTAGACGAGACGTATTTCGTCACAACACGAGGCTTCATCTATGTCCGATAGATCTAGACTCCGCGGAAGACTACCGTTAAGTATATTAGCCAAGTAAATTTTTTTTATATATATTCACGCCTATCCCCTGCAGGGGTTGGCAGAGACCACAGAGCTCCATCCGCTGCCATTCATCGCAGCGAAACGGCTCGTCATTGGTCGCTTTTCGCCCTCGTGAGAATCAGGACGTGACGGGTGGCGAACCACGTCGCCGTCATTTTTGACAAATTAGGTATATTAAATTCGTCTTAGTGAATCCCACGAGCCGCAAGGGAGGTTGGAGGTCAGCCTCAGCAGAGCCCTGCATGCTGAGGTAAGGCACCATAGTCCCCGAGGGAGCCCGACCCCGGGACGATCGGTACGCTTACGACTAGGCTCGCCCCTAGCCATGCATCCATTGGCACGGCAGACCGTGGATTGGCGGAAGGGAAAGGATAGAGAAGAAAGGAAGGGGCAGGAAAGGAAATGCGGATTAGGGGGGTTACCAGACTCGGAATAAACATTTAAAAATCCATATAAATATTTATTCCGGTGCGGGAATCGAACCCGCGACCATTGACTCCGCGGGCGGAGGGCCCCGCCACTGAGCCAATTGGTGAGTAAAATTTTTGACAGTCCAAATATTGTTTTTAATTAGGTATTCAGTATTATGTTTCAATTATTCTTTAATTATCATTTTATTTTGACTATTTTGTATATATAATGCTTGGTACTGACGCTGCATTCAGCATATTAACTTGGGCAATAGAAAAATTCTACCAGCTAACGCCGATATTCTATAAAGATGTGGTATTTCCCCGGTAAAGCAGGACCTTACTTACATATAATTTTTTATAAGTTATTATATATATTATAAATAAAAGTTACACGATACGACAATTTAAAAAATTTCAAAACTCCTTTCGATTTGGTCGTTTTTAAATGGCGTATATAATTATCGTATGCTAGTAAATGATTAATATACAGAAGTATAAATGGAATTCGTTTTACACTTGTTCTTACGTAATAACTGTACTTATAAAGCTAAATATGCATTTTTTTATCTGTTTCAAACATTAATATATGCATGTTATTGATTTCAAATCAAAATGGTGGTAATTAAGACGAAAGTGATGTATTTTTAAACGACATTTTTCTCACAGCACATTCGTGTGGACAAACACACTTATGTGGTTTTATAGGATAGGAATGAATTCTGCACGCAGAAATCAGCTGTGCTATCGGCATTGAGGAAGCGTTGCCGGTCTTTTAGATGTGTAGGCTTGAATTTGGAAGGTTCCAGTGTCTTATCGGTTCGGAAATACCGCTTGGACGTAGCTGGATCCACACGGTAGTAGTACGTGGAAATAAATTTCGGGGAAAACGCATGAGGGATGAATAGCGGCATCTGGTTAAGCAAGTCACCAACAACATAACGACCACGACTGCCCTGTCATAAGTATGACGACCAAGAAGAACTAAAAACAGCAGATGCGTTGTCTAACTAAACGCAAATATCGAGAGGAATACAGAAGTAAGGACGAAAAATAGTTGGACCATTGGCTATAAGCACTCACGAATGATTGATGATGATGATTTTTGCTGTTGTGTGACAACAGTGTGGTGCTTTCTCAGAACGGAAACTATATATTCATACTGCGAATAAAAATGTCTGTTATAAATTGTATATATATTTTGTAAATCACCTGTCTATGTACACGCTAATCTCGAAAATCTCCCGATCAATTTCAATGAAATTTTGTGTGTGTATATTGTTGGTTCCAGATTGAGAGATAAGATACTTTTGAACCCGTTAGGTGGCGCTGTTGATGAGATATAAATTTATTTTTATATTTTCTTTCGATTTTTCTAATACAGTCGAACTAAATACAGTCATAAATTTACTTCGTGGTACAGTCTGTGGCAGGACAATGTCTACTCATACCCACCTGTTAGTTTTTGGCTTTAACTACAACGCAAGGCATCCACAGGCGTAATAGACTCTACGTAAGACAGTTTCTATAACACCTGAGGATGGCTCCCGTTGAGGCGAAAGACGTAGTGCTCTTTGTCGAAAAGTGTTGATTGGGCGAGAAGAACAATCCAATTTTCGATCGTTCGAGTCGCAAACTTGCAAGTAATGCATTACGACAATTCTGAGGGACCGGATCACAAGTTGTTCGCCGTGAAAACACGTGTTACTTACTTGACACAAATTACAAAATCAATGCGAATGTCTTGGTATTCTAATGACTGGGTAGGTACTGTAACACATTTACATAAACCGCAAAATAGTCTTTATTTTGAACGTTTTCTATTTTATGTGTATTATACGATTAACATATATTACAATGATTAATGGAGTCAGGCGTTACTTTGCGGAAATCCATTATTATGTGGACAGTTAGAACTTTTACTTAGCTAAGATCCGCGACAAGCAAACAGCAATAGAAAATTAATAATGTTCGTTTTTCTGCTGGATGAAGTAGATTTACAGAAAAACGACCGTCAAGCAACTCTCACCCACCAACCACTATACACAACACCTTGCAAACGACGCGTGTTTCGCCTCAACACGAGGCATCATCAGGTGTAGTGGACTCAACGGAAGACAACCGTTAAGTGATCCTTAACGGTTGTCTTCCGTAGAGTGCCTGAACTATAATTATAAATGATTGCACACAGAATGGTTATACCAAGTAATAAGGGATACTTCTTTAAATATATTTTTCTATCTTTATTCTTTTCCTATCTTATTATTAACACGCTACCCTAAAGAAGACATAGTATTTACCTCATTTTTTTTCATATAATCTACACATATTGCTTGTGGCGTTTCAGATGTCCAAGGTTGGTGCTGACCATTTACAAGGATCAGCTTCCAACTTTGCCTACTAAAAGCTTGAGCGCCCGTGGTAACATTTGTTACTAAATTTTTAGACCCCTATTAATTTTGTTGGTAACTCTTATAACTATATTTCTAACGTTTCGAATTTTTCTCGATATCTTTAATTTTTAGCAATTTTATTGTCTATGGTCGCCTTTTAATCGAATCGATATGTTTTTTTTATCAATTAAATATACGATACGCACTAGTCAAACGACATCAGTAAAATTTAGTACTCTGTTGTGTGCGTGAAAATGTTTAATGTGATTACAATAAAACCAAGTGACCATTTACATGGATAAGTATTTTCTATACAGTATTAAAATGGATTAGCCAAATGCTTGCCAGACCTGGAATTACACAACTAAAATAAAAAAAAAATTTATACGTCAAAAAAAATTGTGGCAGTTCGCGAAATCGAAAAAAATATCGAAATCGAGCATCTGGTGGCCCAACCCAACGTAATCGGGGAGACTAAGACTCACCGACATCGTTGGCTTGGCCACGATGAGGGGTTGGGGGAGGATTGCGCAGTCAAGAGAGAATATGTGTGTCACCGAACTGGACGACATCCTGTGGGGCGCCCCAGGTACCGCTAGAGAGGCATGGTGAGGATGACTTGCGCAACTTTCAAATCTGCAACAAAATTAGGCCAAGAAAGCAATATGTTAAATATTAAAAAAATAAGGCATTCAAAAATAAGGAGTGTATTGAAAGCTACAAATAAGCGATGGACAAAATAGGTGACTTCATGGAGAGGCCCAAATGGGAAACAACACAGAGGAAGATCGCTCATGAGATGCTCGGCGATGTAAATAAAACGGCTGGGCCGGATTGGATGCAAACAGCTCAAAATAGAGATCAATGGGCTTCTTTGGGTAATTAACTTATAAATTAAGCACCAAAACAATAACTCAATTAAATAAAAAAATTATAAACCTATAAATAAAAGAAAGAATTTCAAATAGTCTTTATAATAAATAGGATTAGATTAAATTAGGTTAAACTAAATTAGTTATTTTTTGTAAAGTTCTTGCAAGGAATAAAAGACTATAAAAATTATATTTTTTTATTTTATTTTATATATTTAATTGATTTACATAATGGGGCAAGTAATAAAATAAACATTCATTGATACTTATCAATAGATGTCGTTATTTTCAGCATTAAGTCTAGTCGACCACTACCTGCACACACCACAATTTTAATGGTATTTTATAAATTATTTACCTACTTAAAGGTCATATAGGTCATTGTATCGTGTTTTCTAGTTCATTAACAACAAAAATCGTGATTCATAGTTATTGTTATAAACTTGAGATTAATATAAACAAGCTCGCACCACTTGGTATCGTAATTTGATAATAAACGATAAATATCAAAGCTCATACATAAAAAGTGTCAAAGTAGGTAATCGTTTGAGCGGCTAACTACAGAATGATACCTGAAATGATACGCCTGAAATGGTAATTTGATAGTGGTAGAGCCACGCTGCAGACGAATACATTGTCGAGAATGGCATATTATTTGTCTGTAGCATGAATGGGCCGGCTCGCCTGGGAAAGTACCTAACGTCCTCCCGCAGAAAACCGGCGTCTGAGTGGTAGCTTAGCTACCGCGCTTCGTACGGTGAGCGGCCGAGTTCTGGAGGCCCGACCCCCCCCCCTCGCCGTCCCATTCCTACTCCCATAATGACATCCCTCCCTTAAAGGTCGGCATCGCTTCCGCACAAGCTATGGCGCTGCAGATGTCTATGGGCGGCGTTGATTACTTTCCATCAGGTGACACGCCTGCTCATTTGCCTTCTTATCCCATAAAAAAAGGCTTCCGGTTTGTAAGTCGGCCCCTCTGTATCCTCAAATAATTCTCTCCACAACCGTAATTCGCATCGCAGTCGGAAATCTTTGACTTCCTCTCGGAACTAGATGTTGATTAACTAAATTAAAATATCCTGCTTATGTACGTGTATTAATTTTTACTATTAACTCACTCTTAATGTAACATTTCCTTAAGTTATTAATAATTTCGTTATAAAAACAAATTACTGTTTTGTAAACAATTATTTCCTGATTAAAAAAGTAAAGAAAAATTATCACAATGTCAGTCGATCTAGGCAGACATAGAGGCGTGCATAACAATTGATGAATACATAAATCTGTTGACGTAGCCTGGTGTAAGGTAGAGGATCAGATAAGAGGACCCAGAGTTCACATACGGGTGGGGTTTTAAGATTACAGCAGTATAGCTTGTCACGTATTGTTTTTATTGTTATGTACATATATTATATATGTAAGGCTTAATTCTAATTATATACGTAGCTCGATTTTGTATATTTAAATTGCCCTTCGTTGCATCCGTGGGAATTAGGCGATGGCCTAAAATCAGTTTTTCTGTTATCGTCCAATATAAATATACATATGTACTAGCTTTTGCCCGCGGCTTCGCTCGCATGGAATTTGGTCTACCATATTAAGTTTCGCGACAGATCATTTTAAATAAATACATATATATATATATATATATATATATATATATATTTTACTTAATAGTAAAATTATATTACGACCAAAATTACATAAAATCATTACGAATTGTAGCCTATATGTAAACCCGAAGTCCCATAACCTATATTACTGTAAAGTTTTATCTAAATCCGTCCAGTAGTTTTTTCGTGAAAGAGTAGCAAACATACATCCATACTCACTAACTTTCGCATTTATAATATTAGTAGGATACATGTTAAGATGGTTTGGAACATATAGAGAATGGATGAAATATAACTCAGACAAGAAATTTACGATGCGTGAAACAGGCGTGATCAGATATATGTACATATATAATAATAATAATATAAGCCTTTATTCACATAAATAGATAATATACTAAAATAATGTTATATACATCATCATCCTTGTTATCTGTTTGTCTAATGACAAAGTCCTCTTCGATCATTTTCCATCGATTCTTATCCCTGGTTCTTCTTCGACAGTTTTCCTGCTATTTCTTTTATTTCGTCGCTCCATCTTTTGTATTGTCTTCCGCGTCTCCTTTTCAGGTTCCTCGGGTACTAATCGGTGCTTGTCTCACTCCTGTAATATGTCGTCATGCTCTTGGCAAAGCAGTCGTGGTTAATAGTTGTGGCCTGTTCAATGAGACGCCGCCATTCCTCCCTCACGGCTGCTGAAAGAAATTCATTTATCTATTTATAAACATATTTTTACCTTCATCACCATTATCAATATAGACGCGACAATCCCATTTCTTCTCGTTGCTTTCGCACGAGACGATTTTTTTTAACAGCCCATATATGTCTCACTGATGTGCAAGAGCCTCTACATTTCTGGAGGAACGGACGCTAACCCACCACGCTTATCCAATGCGGATTGACGGGGTTACTAGACTCGGAATAAATATTTGTAATCTACACATATATTTATTCCGATGCGGGGATCGAACCTGTGACCATTTACTCCAGAGGAGAAGGAGGTGAATATGGAACGAAAATCAGTGGATTCGCGACAGCATATGTATGAGTAATGAACACCTATACATATCTATATGTACACCATGTATGAGTAAATACATGGTAAGTACGGTGGTATGAGAGCATCACCCCTCAACTTTGTGGGGTAGAGCATGTCCAGCAGTGGTCTGTTACAGTTGTCTTGATATTTTTTTTTGGGCTTTAATAATTTGTATCTTAATCTCTTAAGCTAAGTCGTTCGTGATAGCCTTTTGTATTATTCATCGCAACTTAGCCTTAAATGGCCTCTTCATTTATTCATCAGAAGTCTCGATAACAAGGAGCACTTACATAATAACCTTTATACTCTATCAACAACGCACAATTGAGTGTAGAGTTCAAGCTATTTGTATTAATACACTTAAATGAAAGACGGTGATTAGCACCAAAATTACGTTCAATCACTTGTGGACCTATACCAACAAGGACATGGGGTTAATCTATTCTATAATAGATTCACACCTGCTTTTCCTTGGACATTGTATGTGTAATAAAAATCAATAGATGGACCGCAGCATCAATAGAAGGATATTCTCCTTCTTCTTTTCTATCGTAAGGCTTTTAGCAGAGTGGTCATGACCGTTACTTGGTAACTTTTAGAGGAGCAGATCTTATTCGCCTCGCGGTGCCTCACCACTTCTCTGTCTTCAGTTCTTCTGGTACACTTACATATGGAACCCTTCGCATAGTCTAACCCCGTCCACTCCGCCCTGAATATTTAGAGCTCAATGGATTCACTGCCGCGTGTCGAGACGTTACCAAATAATATGAGAATTCAACATTCGTCACATCAGACAACAGTCGTGGTTTATAATAGCACATATCTGAGGGTAGAGAAGAGCAGAGGGAAAAGAATTTCTATTTCATCATTGAACCGCACTATACTATATAGAGCCATAGTACCGCTGCGGTTCACTGACACATATCTGTTTTAAAGAGGTCATTGATCGTTTTAATTCTATATAGGTCATTGATTCCTTTATTTTGAAAGAGGTCATTGATCTTCCTTAAAAACTATTGAGGCAACGTTAACACACCTTTATTTTTATGAACGAATATTTAATTAAAAAAAAATATAGAACAATGTCGTTTCTTTTAAGATAAACTTAATCTATTAACTATTTTTATACGAGAAAAAGAACATGTGTATAATAGACATTAAGGTAAAACTATTCTCAAATTATTACGCTGATAAGATGGAAGAAAACTTGCGGCAGGCAGGTAGCGATCCAATGGCCCTTAGACAAGGTCGAGACCTTGGATCAAATTATTTTCTAAGGTTTTTTTCTTAATTAATTATATATACAAATTAAATTTATTAATTATATAACACGAGTAAATAACGTCACTAATATTCATGAGTCTGTTTAAATGAATCCTTATTGGCTTCCGGAACATTATCATGATTAATGGTCTCAGAAATGTATATAACTTCTAATGTCCTACATATAATGATGTAAATATATATCATAACGCCTCTTTCCCTAGGAGTAGTCTGAGATCACAGATCTTTCATTGCTTCATTCACACTCATAGTTCTCTTCATACAAGCTCATCGGTTAAAGGTACTTCTGACCTAGCCTTTCGTAAAAACTTTAGAAATTTGGTCAAGGTATATATATATATATATATATATATATATATATATATATATATATATATATATATATATATATATATATATATATATATATATATATATATATATATATATATATATATATATATATATATATATATATATATATATATATATATATATATATATATATATATATATATATATATATATATATATATATATATATTGTGCCCTGTCTTACGCCACCAACTTCCTATTGCAGATTTGAAGGACGTCGGTGAGCCTTAATCCCTCCGATTACATTAGGTTGGTGCACCAGATGCTCGTTTACGGCATTTTTTCGACTTCGCCAACTGCTATCATCTCTTTGGGTTGGGGCCAGGATCTTATATATCAACCGAATACGAATAATGAGCGAATCGGTATATCTCAGCACGCGCCAGCCTAGTGAGACCTAATATACTCCATCCAATTTCAATTTGTAATTGTTTTATTAAATAAATCACGTCTCTTTTCCTCACCTGCCCTTTCTCATACTCCACTGTTACTACCTCTTCACCATTTCATCTCTCTAAAACCTTTTCAGAGGCAAATAACGCATTAGCAGTTCCTCTAATGTTACTAGTACCATAAACAAGGGCGGTTTTTTATTGCGATTACTTCGTCGAGTCTGCTCTATGCCCCAACAGGGGGACTTAGGATTCAGAGAGAGACTTACGATCAATAGCCACAGGCTCATTTGCTTGCCACAGCATAAATATAAACCGATAAAAATAAATCGAAATGGAAAAAATGCCTAAATCGAGCGTCTGGTGGCTCAACCCAATGTAATAGGAGTGACTAAGATAAGCGACTTCGTTGGCTGGGCCACGTTGAGAGGATGTGGAAGGATCGCACACTCAAGAGAGCGTATGTGGGTCACCCAACTGGACGACGTCCTGTGGAGCGCTCCAGGTATCGCTGAAGACACGTGATCGAGGATAACTTGCGCAACCTTCAAGTCTAGATCTGGTAGGAGGTGGCGCAGGACAGAGCACGGTAGCGTAAGATCTGTTCGGAGGCCAAGATCCAATTTGGGTCGCTGCGCCAACAAAGTTAGTTTTTTTAGTTAGTTATTAAAAATAATCTTTCATAAATTATTTTTTTGTCCTGTAATTAAGTTTTCGTTGAAAGATAAACTTTTTTACACTTTTTTTTACGTAATAAAATATTAACATAAAAATGTAATTGGTATCTTCAAGTACATCTTAATGTTAAAATTTGATTAATTTTGAGTCGGGAAAGGTCATATATAATTATTTATTCATTAATTAAAATTTTGTGTTCATTAAATATGACGCATTTCATCTGAAAAATAAAATTTACATCACATTGTTTCAAAGTTCTATATTGTTTACATATAAATATAAAACCTTCATAAGACAAAAATAAAATGAAAAATTAATACTAAAATACATAAATAAGTATAATTGATTTTTTATATCATCCTTATTTATCATTTTTTCATCCTACGGCAGATTAAATTAATTAAAGAAAACAATTATATATTTTAAATACGGAAACGTAACATTTAGGAAAATACCTAACAGTCATGACGTTTTTTCACAAAAAATACATCTTGAAATAAACATTCAGCATTTTATTTTGGCTTCAAACAATTTAAAACTTTTGACGTTTATTTAAATATTTACATAAAATATTTTATTTCATTTTTCAAAGACAAAAGACAGGTAAGATATCACTGTGTAATTTTTAATTGATAATTAAAAATTACACAGAGATATCTTACCTAAATAATTTAAAAACGAAATTTCCTTGTTGATCTAATACATCTCATCGTGGAATGTAGGAGTGAAATCGTCATGATTCAGGCTACGCTCCCCTCTACTTTACTCTATACAGGGTCACTTATGTGGCCGTGAGCATACGGTAAAGGCCGAGCCGTCCTCAATATTTCACATATACCAAGCGTCCTATGACTCTTCTCTTTTTTATGTTGCGTTGTCTGCTCCTAAGAAGAATATTATTAAGATACTTATCATCATCATACCTGACATAACAGATCACTGCTAGACAATGTTGCTGGAATATCCATGCTTGGCAAGTGTATACTAATAATAACACTAATGTAATGAATTGGCGACGACCGATTGGCTCAGTGGCCCTCCACCCGCGGAGTCAATGGTCGCGGGTTCGATTCCCGCATCGGAATAAATATTTATATGGATTTATAAATGTTTATTTCGAGTCTGGTAACCCCCCCAATCCGCGTTTCCTTTCCTGCCCCCTTCCTTTCTTCTCTATACTTCCCCTTCCTCTTCGCCAATCCACGGTCTGCCGTGCTAATGGATGCGTGGCTAGGGACGAGCCTAGTCGCAAGCGTGCCGATCGTCCCGGGATCGGGCTCCCCCGGGTACTATGGTGCCTTACCTCAGCCTGGATCAGGATGGAGGTCAGCCCTGCATGCTCTGCTGGGGCTGACCTCCATCCTCCCTTGCGGCTCGTGGGATTAGACGAACTTAATATACCTAATTTGTTGAAAATCACGGCGACGTGGTTCGCCACCCGTCACATCCTGATTCTCATGAGGGCGAAAAGCGACCAATGAAGAGTCGTTTCGCTGCGATGAATGGCAGCGGATGGAGCTCTGTGGTCTCTGCCAACCCCTGCGGGGGATAGGCGTGAATATATATAAAAAAAAAAAGTAATGAAAATTTTTATTTGAATATACCTTTTACATTATATTGCTTTTTACATTCGTAATTTTTAAATTTAAAATAAAAAAAGGTATATTTAATTTCATAAAAACAAAAGCATTAGTTCGACTGACGTCTTTGGAAAGACGTTGTCACCCGTTCGGCATAAGAAATTGAAATTATATATATATATATATATATATATATATATATATATATATATTGATATAAAATATAAAGTGAAAAGTGTGATTAAAGTATGAATAAGATATTATACAAATGTACAATGAATATAAAAATAAATTAATTTCATTTGAAAGAATTTCAATTATATCGAAGAGAAAACCCCCTAAAGATCCCATGTGTCTCAGAATGACTGGCACGTTACAGTATTAAGTAATTGCAGAATGGATATTAATCTAAGGTAGACCATGCTGCGAATCCATTGGTATTTGCTTCCATAGGCTCTTTTTTCCTGAAACTATTTTGAATTAACGGCTAATTTTATTAAAAATGTCCTTGGTGAAAATCATTGGCGAATTATGTGTAGTTCTTTTTTTAACTATTATATTTTTAATTTTTTCCACCAAAATATCGCGTCCATCCCCCGACACAGCTGCTAGAAATATCGACTATTTGACACCTTCGGAGGTATAAATGTTACCCCAAACTCCGTAGAGCCGAGATTTATCTACATAAATATTTCTATAGGTATATTTTTGCAGTGAAAAAAATGCTACATGGGCGAAAATTTAACACCGCAGATGAGGGTGTCGAAGAATTTCGGTGGTTATTTTTCGACCTCCCGCAAACGACATTTTTTAAATATTTCGAAAGCGTGTTCACTCGAATGCATAAGTGTTATACAAAGAGGTTGAAGGGGAATATGTTTTTTTTTTTCACAGCCCATATATGTCCCACTGCTGAGCACGGACCTATTCATTTCTGGAGTAACGTACGTTAAACCCACCACGCTTGTCCAATGTGAATTGACTATTGACTCCGTGGGTGGGGACCCCGCCACTGAGCAAATTGTTATTTTGAAAAGCTGTAAATAAAGATTTTTCATTTTTGTATTATTTTACAAATTTTTGGATCAGCCCTTGTAAGTTGTTAGTAATATCTTTTTGTATATGTACATACATACATGTTAACATATTGCATAATCATTAATATGATTGTATTACTATTTATTTTATTACATAATATGTGTTTTATTTATTAACATCTTTCTGTACTGAAATAAGAGGAAAGAGATATTTTTTTTTTCAAGTCAAGGTCAATTATGGCACGCTCTTTATGGATAATGTACGAAGTCCATAACTACATGGGTACACTTGATATAATGTTGACGTCAGTATTCTGTATCTGTGATGATTAACTCGGCAAATATTAGTTGTAGAACATGGAGCGTCACTTTTTGTAGATCCTTTCTGCAACCTTAGGTATTTATTGATTTACTACATAACTCCAATATTAGTTTTGTTTCTCCAAGCGTCCTATTCTTTAAGAACTAATGTAGATATTTATTTGATTTAGCACATCATACATTGTTGTAAATAACAAAAAAGCCTTCAAAAAACAAGTCTACACACACATAATTACAACTTGTGTTATTAGCGGATTAACTAATAGACCGTAAGACTTGCTCCAATTTGAAATTCGACATTCGTTTTTTCTATTGCAAGTTTTTCTATCTGTAGGTAACTCGTCAGAAGCAGAATGGGTATATTTTAATAATAATTCATTAATTAAAATTAATTAATGAATTATTCAATAATCAATTTTAGTGTTATATGAGAGAAAAAGAATTATCTCATATAAGATAATTTAGCATGATATAAATTTAGGAATCAATTGTAATTATTTAATAAATAAAAATTGAAATAAAACTTTTCGTTCTTGACCTAAGTTGATTGACTTGAAAAGGCTGGCAGGGAACCGGGTCTATCAGGCTCTACTACAACCCCCATAACCGAAGTTATGGGGGTTGTAAGAGAAGATGTCAGGCCGCGCGGCCCCCGGTCCGCCGCCCAACATTTGAACCTCATGGTGGTGCACCATACGTGCCCCCAAAGTACGGAGAAGTTCGTGAGCCTCATCTCCACTCCCACTATGAGATTGGCCCCTAAATACAGCTGCGGTAGCATGTGTCAGCGTTTCCAGCAGTTCTGACAAGTTGCGCAGAGAGGTTTACAGAAAAAAGTAGAAATGGACTTTAACTTCTTTTTTATATTACTTGTTTTCGAGTACGACAAACGGTCATAATCAAAAATATATATGCATTGTTTCTGAGTACGTCAAACGATCATATTCAAAATATATATGCATTTTAGGAGTATGTAGATATTATACATAAAACATACAATCAATGTTAAAGTGCGTTAACTTTGAATTCAAGGACACACCAGTATTTGGAGACGTTTAAGTTTTATTTATAATAATAAATTAATTATTACCTCACTAAACTTGATAATTAAAAAGAGTACCTACTGGTTAATTGTCAAAAAATGAGCAATCCTTCGTAACATAACGTTTTGTTTTTTTAAGAAGAATAGCAATGGTTTTAAATATTACTACAATTCTTGATAAAAATTCCAACTAAACTTATAATGTAAAAAAATGGACAAAATCTCTAATTAGGAACCAAATCACATTCTTTTTCCATTACTTGCTAGCATAGACCTTAATCCGCTATGATCCCGACACACCTTCCATGCATTCTCCACACACACAAAAATTAGGTATCAAAATTCATCATATTGAATTCCACGCACAAGGCACACGGGAGGATGGAGGTCAACCCCAGCAGAGTCCCGCATGCTGAGATAAGACACTATAGTCACTCGGGGGAGCCCGATCCCGGGACGGTATGGTATAAATATGTATTTATTTATGTATACTTATATATGTTTGTATAATGTTTTAAGTCAGAAAAATGGCCGAATCGGTATGTTTCAGCACGGGTCGGGGAAAATGGTTGACATCAATAGGTGTACAAAAGATACGACTATATAGTATTAGTAAAAAATGTGGTTAAAACTTAACAGGGACAAAAAGAAATAATAATCAATAAAAAAAGGAAAAAAAATATCTTCACTTTTGAAATTAATTTGATTTCTGAACGATTTTAAATTTAATTGATTTCTGAACGACGAATATTTGACAGGTAGGAATAGTTTCTAAGGGAAAACGAAATTGTTGCTTTTACTATATTCCTAATATTTTTATCATATTTACTCACCTTTTAAACCTTCCCTGGACTTCCCAAAAATAATTCAAAACCAAAATTAGCCAAATCGGTCCAGCCGTTCTCGAGTTTTAGCGAGACTAACGAACAGCAATTGACTTTATATATATAGATCGATGAAATTGTCGGGAATGGAGAGTAAATAAGAGATATTTTTTTAAATATTTGGCAAATTCCCAATTAGAATTTTTATTTATATATTGTCATTTGTCATGAGTATATTTCTCTAAAAACTTTATATCATTATTTGTACAAAATGATTATTCAACATCATTTTTAGTCGAAGTAGGTATTAATAAATATTTCAAGAATTCATATCCATATTTGTTTCGATTGACTTATCGCTAAGATCTGCGATGCATCATTGCGGACATAACATGAGCAAATGGCACTATATCGCACCGCAATGTGAATGATGCGATTGTGGGGTCGTTAGCCGATCTATAGAGCATCTACTCAACTACTCATTGTGCTCTAACACCTGTACATAAGAAGACCTTATCGAGGCGAATACCTAAAAAATACAAGTCGAACCGCTGACTCGAAAAGAAGACGTATCACTGCAAAGAATGGAAGAAAAAATATTTTAGCATAGTTTTTTTTATTTTAAAGATTTCACAGGTTATGGGTCTTCCTCTACCGACCCTTTCATCCACAACGCAACTTAATTTATTTTTATCAGTCGTCCTTCATCAAATCTCTATGTACCCAAACCACTATGTTCTCAACTTTTGTCATAACACCTTTTACTTCACATCGGTCTCTTACAACTTCATTACTTATTCTGTCAATCGACATTACCTTATCTTATACATACTTCTTAACATTCTCATTTTGAATCATTCAGTCTACTTTCATGAATGAATACATCAAGGTCGGAACGAGCACTCCCGACGAACTACCAGTCGGGCCTTTTTAAATATATTTTAACTTTTCATAAAGGTTTGCAGGGCTCCATTAACCATTAACAAATTACCAGCTGATTAATGGAGTCAGGCGTTACTTTGCGAAAATCCATCACTATGTGGACAATTAAAACTTTTACTTAGCTAAGATCCGCAACAAGCAAACAACAGTAGAAAATTAATGATGTATGTTAACGAAAGACAAACGTTAAGCTGAGTTGAGTCTTCCGTAGAGTCTACTATATCTGATGATGCCTCGTGTTGAGGCGAAACACGTATCGTTTGTAAGGTGGGAAAGTGGTAGTGTGTGTTTGATGTTGTGTATAGTGGTTGGGAAGTGGAGAGTTGCTGACGGCCGTTTTTCGGTAAGATTTAGTTTAAGTTCCCTGTAAATCAACTTCATCCAGCAGGGAAACACACATTAATTGTCTTAGCTAAGTAAAAGTTTTAACTGTCCAGATAAAATACCAGCTTTCGTTCGCCTTTCAATGATATAATTTGATAAAATCAAAAATTACACCAACTCGTAAACATTTTATCAGTACATTTGATTTTTATAAAAGTTATTCTTCAGTCTTATTTTGTACAGCTCAACTTATGCTTTAACAATTGTTTCCCAATGATTGCATAGTTAATGAAGATTTAGACGACCAATTGGCTCAGTGGCGGGGGGCTCTCCACCCGCGGAGTCAATGCTCGCGGGTTCGATCCCCGCATCGGAATAAATATATGTATAGATTACAAATATTTATTCCGAGTCTGGTAACCCCGCCAATCCGCATTGGACAAGAGTGGTGTGTTAACGTCCGTTCCTCCAGAAATGGAGAGGCCAGTGCTCAGCAGTGGGACATATATGGGTTGTTAAAAAAAATTGCATAGTTCTTTTCGTTCGATTTTTATTAATAATTAATCGATTGAAATACGAACCCGAATTTGTATCATGGTCTGAGGAGGCGTTCGTTTAGCGTGTCATTGATTGAATAGTGCTCAAATTAAAAAAAATATATGGGCTGTTAAAAAAAAATAAAACAAAATTGCATAGACATTTTCGTTCGATTTTCATTAACAATTAATCGATTGAAATATGAACCCGAATTTGTGCCATGGCCTGAGGAGGCGTCCGTATGTATACCATTGTTTAAGTAGTGCTCAAGTTAATTGCAAGTCATGTCTAAAGTCCATAGAGGATGACGTCATGAAGCATCTTCGCACATTAAGTCGATAAACAAGTCGGTCACAAGTACAGCACATTAATATTATAAGTGTTACCTTTTGAATTGACGCGGAGGTAAATAGATTTCTTAAGTTTGTACCATTCTCAAGGTTTTAACCCACTACCATACAACTGTGCAAAAAATCTCTATTATATTTTTCCTTTTTTCATTTCACGCACCTACAATATCAGTTATTTTCAGCGTATCTTGGCAATGTATCTGCGTTGTCTATGGTGTTAAAATATCTATGGGTTGCGTTGCATGTTTTCCATTAGTTGACATACTAGCTCATTTGCCAGTCATTCTTTCAGTTTATTAAAGACCGTAATGAAACTTACCGTTTTTAGATTAGTATCTGAATATTAGAAAGCATTGTGCAGTATTTTCTATTATTGATGTAGCAAATACCTTAATAAATAGAAATAAATTTGCAATCCCGAACTGATTTGGCAAGAGTGGGATTATATCAACCGAAGGACTGTGACAGCTGTGGTGATGAAAATGATGAGAGTATGCAGTGAAAGGTATATCCGTTTAAAGATGGAGACAAATAGAGAGTTACGTGTAACGAAGAAACAGGCGTATTGATAATATCTCCGCTTAAATATCAGTTTCAAATATTGGAGGACGGCCTGTGGCCAACGTTAGAGAACTTTTCAGTCGTAAGTCACCTCTCACGTGACAACAGAACTCTTCGTACTACTACTGTCATAAGTCACGTGGGAGGTGACATGTCGAGACATGTTGAAACTCGCTCTGTGTGAAATGCAAACACTATTGCCGTATTAATTAAATATCCGTAACAGAGCAATCAACATCTCCAGTTATATATCATCGCCTTTTTCAAGCATTTATTAATATATTGAGCCCAAAAATGAATAAAGTCAATGAAAACTGTATCTGTAGCTACAACCTAGTGAGAACATACATACATACATATCGTCATACTTGTCTCCCGTACAGGCAGAGACGACAGATCTCCATCTGCTACGATCTCGGCATAGTTCCCTTGCTTCTCCCACACTCATTTTTCTCCTCATGCAAGCCCGCTGGTTGAGGGTACTCTTAACCTGGCCTTTCTTAAAAAGTTCCGCAATTTGGTCAAGGTATGTTTTTCATGGTCTTCCTCTACCGACCCTTCCATCTACATTTGCAAGGTAAATTTCTTTTGCCAGTCGTCTTTCATCCATCCTCTCTATGTGCCCAAACCATCTAAGCATGCACCTAGCGAGAATCACGCATAAAAGGCTAGCGACCGATAAGGGTGATCATGATGAGTGTGCGCAGTGAAATTCATTATCGTTGAAACTCGACACTCACAGGCGAGCGGACATAAGTGTCCGCTCGCCTGTGTGAATCGGCACGTCTTAGTGAATCCCACGAGCCGCAAGGGATGATGGAGGTCAGCCCCAGCAGAGCCCTGCTTGCTGAGGTAAGGCACCATAGTACCCGGGGGAGCCCGATCCCGGGACGATCGGCACGCTTGCGACTAGGCTCGCCCCTAGCCACGCATCCATTGGCACGGCAGACCGTGGATTGGCGGAGAGGAAAGGAAGGACAGAGAAGAAAGAAAGGGGCAGGAAAGGATTGGGGGGGTTACCAGACTCGGAATAAACATTTATAAATCCATATAAATATTTATTCCGGTGCGGGAATCGAACCCGCGACCGTTGACTCCGCGGGCGGAGGGCCCCGCCACTGAGCCGATCGGTCGTCTCAATTAATATCTCATTCATACTTTATTCAAACGTTATTAGTTTACATTTTATATCTCAGTTTCTTATGCCTGAAGGGTGACATTTCTATCCAAAGACGTCAGTTGAACTATTCTTATTGTTTTTATAAAACAATGTATTTCTTTTTGATACATTCATCAATGTATCACTACAGTAGGATCTGCTCTTCGTTTAATTTTGACATTGCTTCTATAAAACGTCATATTCGGGATGCCTGCAAGCGATGTTTCAAACAAAATTACGTCGCTACTACAGACGGAGAGACACAGAGAGTTAAGTGTAACGAAGAATAAGTAACAGATAAAATTTTATAATCATCATCATCAAGGCATTACAGCCACGGGTGGGCCTTAGCCTGGTTCAGTAAATTACGGATCTTGCCCTTAAGTCGTCCTTGACTCGATCTAACCATCTGAGCTTATGCCTTTTTTTTGTTTTATGGGATAGGAAGGCAAACGGGCATGCGTGTCACCTGATAGGAAGCAATCAACGCCGCCCATAGACATCCGCAATGCCATAGGCAGTGCGGAAGCGTTGCTGACCTTTAAGAAAAGTGTCACTATGGGAGTGGGAATGGGAAGGGGAGAGGGAGGGGGGAGAGGGTAATGGGGCTCCGAAACTCGGCCGCTCACCGTACGCAGCGCGGTAGCTAAGCTGCCTTCCGTGGCTTCTACGGTCATATAATATCTACTCTTAAACATCCATTTAAAACCCCGCATAGATAAAAATGATGACATATTAATTATAATATAAATTCTAAAGCCTATTGTAGGACATACAAGCTACTTTTTATGTTTTCAAGTTAGTAATTGTCATGCCTTCACTTGTTTTCGAAATCAACGAACATTTTTATAAATGTAACTATATTATTAAATTGTAGAATAAAGTATTTTTTTACAAAAGTACTAACAAACAGGACGCTTAATGCAAATGATTAAACAAAACACACGCATTTTCACATTTAAAAAACTGTTTATTGTCAACCTATTATTTTCAACCTTGATTGTGTTTACCTTTCACAAATAGTATCCATTTCAGTGTACGAAATAATACACATGTGTATGTTAAAAATTAAAATTCCTTATTTTTCGACGTAAAAAATTACATTTCATTTGTCAAACGTCAATCAGATAAAGCTCTACCACCATTTCGTAATGAGGTTCGTCTGGACGGAGAAAAACGACCACAGGTATGCTCCATCAATGTGTATAAATGAAAGACGCACAGATAACTAGGTATATTTGACATCCCTTTTTTATGGGATAGGAAGGCAAACGAGCAGGCGTGTCACCTGATGGAAAGCAATCGACGCCGCCCATAGACTTCCGCAGCGCCATAGGCAGTGGGGAAGCATTGCCGACGTTTAAGGAAAGTGTCATTATGGAAGTGGGAACGGGAAGGGGAGGGGTAGAGGGAGGGGGAGGGTGTTGGACCTCCGGAACTCGGCCGCTCACCGTACAAAGCGCGGTAGGTAAGCTACAACTCAGACGCCGGTTTTCTGCGGGAGTGTGGTATGTCCCCGGGCGAGATGGCCCATTCATGGTACAGACAAATATTATGCCATGCTTGATAAAGTATTCGTCTGCAGCTTGGTTCTAGCACTATTAAATTACATACAATAAATATATATTCAAAAGCAGAATTGAATCCGCTATTCCCAATGCAGACTGAAGGATTTGAAGCCCGTGAATGCTGGTGTTCCGCAAGGCTGTGTACTTTCACCTACTGTGTTTCTTCTGCATATCAACGATATGTTACAAATTAGTAGCATGCGCTGTTATGCAGATGACACCACGGGTGATGCCTTATACTCCGGCCGTGCTAACATTTCTCGGGCACATGCCGATGAGTGTCGGAACAAACTTGTGTCTGAAGTACAGACCTCATTAGACCAGCGACTCCTGCGGTGTCGTGGTTGTCCATGGGCGGCGTTGATTGCTTTTCATCAGGCGACACGCTTGCTCGTTTGCCCTCCTATCCCATAAAAAAAACTTAACACGTTCCTACTACCTAAAGTGGGTCCTCAAAGCGTCATGTGTCTATAAGTTGCTTCTAATTACTTTCATACTTGAATCTAATGATGTTTTAAACAGTTTTTTAATAATAAAACATGACAATCAAGGACTTTATTACGACGTTTAAATGTAAACAAATATAATTATAAAAACATTTAAATGAACCAATATGAATTTCTCAAGGTCTATCAGTAGGAAGCAATCAATGTTTATATACATATATAGATATGTATATAAACCTTTTAACTCACATATTAACATATATATGTACGTACGTTTCAAATATATTACTAAAATCTAAATGATAGGCACTAGAAGATTCAGTCGAAAAAAATAATAAATAAAAAATCCTTATTTATTATTTTTTTATATATTCCCGCCTATCCCCCGCAGGGGTTGGCAGAAACCACAGAGCTCCGTCCGCTACCAACCATCGCAGCGAAACGGCTCTCCATTGGTCGCTTTTCGCCCTCATGAGATTCAGGACGTGACGGGTGGCGAACCACGTCACCGTCATTCATCATCAAATTAGGTATATTAAATTCGTCTTTAGTGAATCCCACGAGCCGCAAGGGAGGATGGAGGTTAGCCCCAGCAGAGCCCTGCGTGCTGAGGTAAGGCATCATAGTACCCGGGGGAGCCCGATCCCGGGACGGTCAGCACGCTTGCGAATAAGCTCGCCCCTAGTCACACATCCATTGGCACAGCAGACCGTGGATTGGCAGAGAGGAAGGGAAAGAACAGAAAAGGAAGAAAGGAAAAGGAAAGAAAGTAATAGAAAGTGAGTGTGGAGGAAGCAAGGAAAGTGTACAGGGATCGTAACGGGTGGATATCTGTGGTTGCTGCCTACCCCTAAAACGGGAACCACTACGGGAAAAAGGCGTAACGATATGTATGTATGTATTTATAAATTAATAAATAAAAAATACATATATAAAGATAGATTTTGACATGATTTTTGAAAATCGGGAGAGACTTCGCTTGCACAAACAACTCTTCTTCTTTAGTCGTGCGATCCGAATCGTCGATGACCAAGATCTCACCGATCGGCTTGATTCTCTAGCGCTGCGGAGAGATGTTCTCGATCATCTCAGACAATTTTTCACCGACCTTTATCATGGGGAGTGCTCTGTAGTGAATTGCCCATTTGGAATGAACGTCCCGCCGCGGAACTTCCACAACCGCATCATACTCGCACGTAAAGAAAACTTCTAATTCTTATCCGCCACCACCTAGATGAGGTGGCGATCTGACTATCGGTGCATCATTCGCTTGTAACTTCTTTACCACGCACCACCAGTTTGTTGGAGATCGAGTTACCCTCGGCAGTCAGATGTTCCGAACCGTTACGACATATGGTCCTAACCTTGCAACAAACAAGCCTATACATACCTAAACAGGCCGGCAACGCTTCCAGCGACTCCTGCCGAGTGTCGCAAGGTTGCTCGTATGGCGGCGTTGCATTGCTTTCCATCAGGCGACACGCTTGCTCGTTTGCCCTCCTATTCCATAAAAAAAAAAAAAAAGTGAGGCGAAGCATCTAGAAACCAGAGCAGATTCTTTTAATATTCGTTGGTTGTGCAACTATAGTACATTGCAGAATTTATGGTTCAGATAAATGGTAAGAGTTCAAAGTAGACAATTCCTTTGTAATCCAACCAAACTGATAACAAAACCTTCTTTTGATAAATATCAGGTTTTGATGTTGTTTGAGTTGGTTCACCTGGCCTGCGTTACGATCTTTTCCACTTGATATTGTTGTAAACAACCCATTTTTCATCGCCAGTTATCAGTCGTTTTAAAAATGCATCATTTTCATTACGTTTCTTTGGCATATCGCAGCTGTTAATGCGTTGCGTTAAATGCGTTTCTTTCAGTTCCTGAGGAACCCATGTATCGAGTTTTTGAACATAGCCAAGTTGTTTTAAATGATTTTTAATACATGTATGTGATACATGAAGCTTCTTTGCAAACTCACGTGTAGTACTGTGACGATCCGAAACGATTATTGTTTTGATTCGGGCGTCATCAACTTCAACTGGACGACTAGAGCGTTTTTCATCTTTGAGGGAAATATCACCCGAAATATCACCAGAACGAAATTTGGCAAACCAATTTTGACATTGCCGTTCTTTTAAGGCTTCGTGACCATAAACAGCACATAACTTTTTATGAGCTTGCGATGCAGTTTTCCCTTTGTGGAAATAAAACAGCAAAATATGACGACAATGTTCCTCTTGATTTTCCATTTTTCAACGAACGCCAAACGAAAACTACGCAACCGATCAAAAAACTTTTTTTACTGATTGACAGCTTAATTGCCAACTATCAAATAACAACATGTGTTTTACATTTGTACCACGTCTGCAAACCTAAAAATTCAACTGAAGCTATCTATGAGTGAAATCCGCAATTACTTAGTTGCCAACCCAATAGTTAGCTAAAATTTACAATTGCGCCTCTTAACAATATAAGCCTGGCCCGAGCAACAATTTAAGGGGGCGCCAAATTTGAAAAAAAAAAAGTTTAATCAACGCGTCTATTTTTTTACGGTGCGTCGTACCATCAACAACATCTGCAACATGTGAGCTAAGTCTCAGCGAACTTAAAATAATTTAAACCTAAATCTCACCCAGTAACATTGCTTTTTTTTTAATAATTGAAACCATTAATCTTAATTATTGGAGATTACCGGCTACAATATCAAGTTTTTGCCGCGTTTCAAAAAAAATTATTAATTGCAAATTGAAGCTACAAAATTCTTAATAACAATTATTTACACAGAATAAAATAATAGAGTCAGCATTACTTTGCGCAAATCCATTATTAAGATAGATAGTCAAATGTTACTTTGCTCATATGATTTCATCATCATTATCATAGATATCATAAATTCACATTATAACATAACGTTTTCAGATATATTTTACCCATTTCAATTTAAAAAACAATTGTGCATAATTTGTTTTTTAACATAATTAATAATGAATTGATTTTTTTTTCTATTTAATTGTAATATTTTAACTTATTCATGGATTGTGCTTACTGATTTTAATAAAATAACTCAACTAAAATAACACAATTTTGCCTTATAATAAAATAAACAAAAAGATCCGCGATGAGATTTTCGCGGATCTTGTTAAGCAAAATAAGTTATGACCGTCCATCTTAATATACGGATCTTTAAAATATTTTTCCGCGTGTTTGATTGATAACAATTGATCATGCAAATGCAGTGTAGCATAGGAAATACCAAGTAAAGCTTACCTGCGTATTTGCAAAACATTAGTAAATCTAAACTAAAGTAATATCGTCAGATAAGCAATAGCTAAATTGGTTAGAATTGTGCGTATCAGGTCAGGTACGATCAGGTCGCGGGTTTAATTCTATCATTCAATTATTCATGTGAATAATATTTTTCGACTACAAATATTTTACTATGTAGAAGCTTGATTTGAATCGTTAACAAGAATGACTTTTACTTAACGATTGTTTTCCGTAGAGTCTACTATACCTAATGATGCCTGGTGTTGAAGCGAAACGTGTGTCGTGTACATTGTGGAAGAGTGGTGGTGTGGGTTTGGTGTTGTTGATAGTGGTTGAGAAGTGGAGAGTTTTTTCGGTAAGATTTAGTTTAAGTTCCCCGTAAATCGAGTGCTTCCAGTAAAAACACACACATTATTATTTTTCTGTTTTCGTTTGTTTTTCGCGGATCTTAGCTAAGTAAAAATTCTAACTGTGACTTAGTTTTGTTTGTTCCACTACATGGCATATTTTTATACGCATATTTTTTGTTCACTGTTTTGTGTATGCATCAATCCACCAATAATCAAGCTTTTACCACCGTTTCACCTTATCCCATTTGGTAAACAGGTTCCTTAGAGCAGAAATGAAATGGCGAAAGAAAACTAACAGCAAAATAAAAAAATTAAACTTTTTTATAGAACTTTTTTATTTAATTAACTTTATTTATCTCGAAGCGCGAATCAAATTCGTGACCACTGACTCTAAAAGCGGTAGCTTCACCACTGACCCAATAAAGTTGTCTTAAGATTATAGCGATGCAAACAAAACATGTTTCAAATTATTAACATTTGATAGGACGACTGATTGGCTCAGTGGCGGGGCCCTCCGCCCACGAAGTCAATAGTCGCGGGTTCGATCCCCGCATCGGAATAAATATATGTATGGATTTTATAAATATTTATTCCGAGTCTGGTACCCCCCCCCCAATCCGCATTTCCGTTCCTGTCTTTTCCTCTCTTCTCTATCCTTTCCCTTTCTTCTCCATCAATCCACGGTCTGCCGTGCCAAAGGATCCGTGGCTAAGGGCGAATTTAGTCGCAAGCGTGCCGACCGTCCTGGGATCGGGCTCCCCCGCGTACTATGGTGCCTTACCTCCGCATGCAGGACTCTGCTGGGGGGGGGGGGGTTTGCCCTCAATCCTCCCTTGCGGCTCGTGGGATTCACTAAGACGAATTTAATATACCTAATTTGTTGAAAAATGACGACGACGTGGTTCGCCCCCCGTCACGTCCTGATTCTCACGAGGTCGAGAAGCGACCAATGGAGAGCCGTTTAACTGCGATAAATGGTAGCGGATGGAGCTCTATGGTCTCTGCCAACCCCTGCGGGGGATGGGCGTGAATATATATATAAAAAAATAACATTTGATATACAAAATCAATAGAAAATTCCGCTGAGATATGTGATTTTTGACATTGAGAATTCAATGTCGTTGTTAAATATAAGTTAGTTAATTGAACAATACAAGTTTTTAAAAAAAATTGTGTATGAATACTAAATAGTCAAGAACAATGGAAAAGAATATTATATTTATATTTCAATAATTTAAAAAATGACATCGGACAAACGGGTCACCTGATAAGGTGATTATTGCCCGTGTACGTCTGTCTTTAATTAAAAAATTAATTGACTAATTAATTAATTAAATCCTGATGCCCCTTGTCATAACATATTTCAAAACTCCCATATGAAACTGGGATGACCTACTTGTAGTTTTACATAACACACTGTCCTATTTAGACGAGACATAATTGACGCAAAAATACGAAAACATTGTAAACTGCAAAATGAAAACATACCGCAAGAGCTAAAAAACTTTTAAGATTCAACAAAACTGTATCTGATCACTCAAAAACAGTCAGTTTTAACGTATTACTAAATTTTCTATTGAGCTGTGAGACTCAGACATTTGGTCGTGGTATTTTTTTCAGATCAGATGTGTCAGTACGTTTTCGCTTTTTTATTCGATATAGGGAATGAGCAGTATAATTCAAATAAAAATAGGATCGAAAAGCGATGATCGCTTCGTAAAAGCGATAAAGGATGTTGAGACGTGAGATATCCCTCCGCAATGCTTATCCCCATGTCGTAATTATTTCACAATTGCACCGTTTGTGTTGCTATACAATTATCGTATTTTTCAGACTGTAAGACAGACGCACTGAACAAAAACACGCATTTATTAGATGATTTTTACAAAATTATAATTTAGAATGACTTTAGAACGCACAATTAGAGTCCATTTCAATTTTTTTTTATATATATTCACGCCTATCCCCCGCAAGCTCCATTCACTGCCATTCATCGCAGCGAAACGGCTCGTCATTGGTCGCTTTTCGCCCTCGTGAGAATCAGGACGTGACGGGTGGCGAACCACGTCGCCGTCATTTTCGACAAATTAGGTATATTAAATTCGTCTTAGTGAATCCCATGAACCGCAAGGGAGGATGGAGGTCAGCCCCAGCAGAGCCCTGCAAGCTGAGGTAAGGCACCATAGTACCCGGGGGAGCTCGATCACGGGACGATCGGCACGCTTGCGACTAGGCTCGCCCCTAGCCACGCATCCATTGGCACGCCAGACCGTGGATTGGCGGAGAGGAAGGGAAAGAATAGAGAAGAAAGGAAGGGGGCAGGAAAGGATATGCGGATTGGGGGGTTACCAGACTCGGAATAAACATTTATATCCATATAAATATTTATTCCGATGCGGGAATATAACCCGCGACCATTGACTCCGCGGGCGGAGGGCCCCGCCACTGAGCCAATCGGTCGCCATTTAAAAAAGTATATCTTTAAGTTCGAAAAATAAGAGAACAAAAAATTATAAAAGTAATTTAAATGAATCGCACTAAGTGCACACGATTACAGACCAAACAATAATAATAATCGATGATCATAGACAAAGAGTGTAGGTAAATCGGGGATTCCCCTGCTTGTCTTGAGATAACTTGCATCATCAATACCTAACTGTCAAATTTTGTTGACTATAAGACTTACATTAAATTTAGAGATGATTTACTGCAAAAAAAATATTTTAATGTTCCTTCGAACCATAAGACGCGTTGAAAATTTGAGTCCATTTTCTATGTAAAAAGTCTTGGGAATTAAACTTATTTCAGTAATAAAAATCAAATTTACTTGACAATGGCATAATCATTTTAACTAATTGCCATTAAAGAAAAAAATGTTGAAGTGCTGCGATTGAAATCGATAATTATTATTACGTTACGCATGCGGACCTTGCGTATCTCACTGGCGTGGACTATGAAACGATAATTCAGGCGGATAAAAGTTGCGACACTGGTGACGTATTGAGACGAAGATCAGAAGTACGTGAGAGCCGCCATCAGGTTTGCGCCTTTATCGCGCTCGCGTTTATTACTGACCGCGTGTGTGTTAGCGCGCGCATTTCGTATCTATAGTACGCCGCGTGCGCTACACTGCCTTGTGTGTTACGTATGTGATTTAGGATCCGAATTTTCTTTAGTGACGGAAACGGTTCGATAAAATATATTATTTGTTTAAGTGTAAATTACACTTGATTTATAATAGTGTTATTTTTAGTGTTGTATAAGTGAGTTCCGCTATCAACATGAATGGTAAGTTCTTTATATTATTTTTGTAGCCCATTTCCCACAGCTGGATACGGCACAGCCTTTCCAGTAAAGGTTAATTATTGTAAAAAATCAATATTTTACAGATATAATTATATTTGTAAACTATTGACGTGAACCATTTTTTTAGATGGTTTATTTACATTATTATCATAATTATCGATTAGAATGTAACAGTTTACTGCTAAACATTGGTTTCCACCAAAAATTTTAGGGGTGTTTCTGTTATCTCATCCGAATTGGAGATGGCAGATTGGTTGTGCCACAATTGACGCGTACAATACCCACGGGATGACCTAGCCATATATAAATATAAATAGGCATATTTCAGAAAAAATGTTAGTGTTAATAGCGGTCCTAATTCCTAAAAAATATTATTTATTTATATTTAAATAATAATTTTACTATTTATTTTTTTAAAATCTTATTCAAATTAAATTTTACAATAACAATATAAAAATCCAACCTGTTGTAATAGGAAGAATAATTTAAAATGTTCCACTTAATTTAAATAAATAAATAATAAATATCGATACGCATGAATCACAACCTAGTCTAATATGTAATATGGAAATATTAAGTCTTGCTACGCAAGATAAAGAATCGATAAACCTTATTTGGAGCGATCAGACCTTTCTAGACCTACGTGTTATATTCCGTAAAAAAATAATTATCCAATTATGTATGCTGATGTGTGCCGTATAATAATCAAATAGAATCGACTGCTATACAATTACACCTGTCATTTGTAAATAAACACATGGTTATTATTACTCGTATAATTGCGTGGAACATCACTATTGCTTGCGCTCTGCAGATGACGGGCGCATTAATGAATCTGCATTAATGCGCCCGTTTCTGCGTATAATGGAATTTTCTTAGATGCCTTAAAAATGTTGCCTTAAAATAGTATTTTAGTAATATTAAAAACTAGCAACATTTTTAAAGTTAGTTATTAATTTTAATTAGTTTATATCATCCTCATCAGTCTGTGGGAGTCCACTGCTGGAATTTGGACTGCTTAAAATCGCCCAACCTATCCCAATTTTTGGCTATATACATACATATCGTCACGCCTGTCTATCGTAATATAATCTTTCGTGTGCTTGGTTTATCCCGCCACGAAGGATTAATAACCCTAGTAATAATATTATTTTTATAGATTGTTTTTTTTATATTAATAATATTGTTATTAGAAGAAAAATATGTAAATAAAGGTTAATAATAATAATAATAATAATTTGTTTGTATAATTTGAGGTATAGATATATATATATATATATATATATATTGATTTGAGGCATTTTTGGCGTACAAATTTCATACATATTACAAACATGAAGATCTAAATACATGACGAAACTATTATATTGTCATTAAAATTATAATTGATTTATCTATTACATATATTCGATCGATCTTTTAAAAAAAAGTTCTTAGTATTATAAATATTGCCATCTATTTATTAGCCATTCATATAGTCTTATTTTAAATAATCTTGTGTTCAATTGTTTTAATTCATAAGGTATATTGTTGTAGACTCGTATACACATGAACAGGCAGCTTTTGATATATTTAGAGTCTGGGGTGATCGTCCGGCGGTAATCTCGTATAATACTAATCTAGAATAATCACTAATCGGGAAAATTTAAAAAAAAAAGTATTATTATGATGGTCTGCCTACTCCCTACGGGAGAGAGGCGTGACGATATGTATGTATGTTATTATGATGGATTAGTTGCATATGTAATAATTGCAAAGTGTAATGTAAAAGTGTAAAAAGAACTATGCTTATATACCATGACGAGGGTTATTGTCATAATAATAATAAAATTTTTTTATTAATTTATTAAGACCGTGAAATAATACAGCTTTTAATTAACCCGCCTTGTAATTTATGTGAAAATTAAAATTGAGGTTTTTTTTTTTATAAGCAGTTCTTAAATGTATCCTAAGCGAAAATAATTTAATAAGTTGCGTTTATTTTTTATGAGATAGGAAAACAAAACAGCAAGCTTGTCACGTGATGGTAAACAATCAACGACTGCCATAGAGGTCTACAACAAACAATTCATAGTAAAAGCGTGACCGATCTTTTAGATATGTGCGCATAATTTTATCATTTTGCCTGTGGCTGTATATTATTTTATAAATTTTCGTACAGTTACATATTGACACGTTGATTGATTCGACTTGGTATGGGTGTCACAGTGTATTGACATAAGACATTGTCGGGATTTTCTCGGTTCTTGATTGCCCCGTCAAGGACAAATTGTGACACAGCCGTGTGAAAGTGCGAAATACACACGGTGTTACAGTTTGTGCCATGTAACCTTTTAGTAAGTACCTACCTATTATACAGTTATCGAATATATGACCTTATAAAACATTGAATTATTTACATATTACCATACTTATACATTATATACTTATATACTTATTAACATACCTTTATATGTTGATGGAACAACAGTTATTTTTTCAAACGAAATACGGATTTTAATAATTTTGTTTGTACTGAGATATAAATTTCCTTTATTTACACAATTCTCTCTTAATAACAATATTATTAATATAAAACACGGTAAAAATAAAATTATTATTAGGATTATTAATCCTTCATGCATACATACATACATAGATATCGTCACGCCTGTTTCCCTCAGGGGTAGGGACCACAGATCTCCATCTGGTACGATCCCGGCACACTTTCCTTGCTTCCTCCACATTCGTCCATCTTTTCATCCATCCACATCCATTCCTTTCACATTCATATGTTAGTCGCTTTTCGCTCTCGTGGGAATGACGACATGACGGCCTTTTGCTAAGATCAAAGTGTAGTAATCCTTCATGGTGGGATAAACCAAGGCAACGAAGAATTTAAGTATTCAAGGAAAGGAGGCTTCTCACAATCCTAGATGTGCACAATATGGCTGCTTTAATAAATTTAACCCACTTATTAGTTAATTATTATTATTTTATAAACTCCTCTCAACCCATCCATATGGTCTGAAACCTGGGCCTACCACCTTTAAAATAAAAGTAATAAAAATAATATTATTATTTTTATTTACTTTATTTTTATCCATCGTTCGTTTCACATACATAGTAGCGAAACGGCACCTCGTTCGTCACTTCTCGCCCTCGTGGGAATCAGGACGTGACGGGTGGCGAACCACTTCGCCGTCATTTTTTAACGAATTCGTCAAAGAGGATCCCACGAGCCGCAAGGTAGGATGAGCAGCAGAGCCGTGCATGCTGAGGTAAGGCACTATAGTACACGGGGAGCCCGATCCCGGGACGGTGGGCACGCTTGCGACTAAGCTCGCCCCTAGCCACGCATCCGGCCCGCATTTAGCCCGGCAGACCGTGGATTGGCGGAGAGGAAGGGAAGAGAATAGAGAAGATAGGAAAAGGCAGGGGAAAGAAAAGATGGATTTAAAGAGGATGATAGGGATATGATACTACCGCAACGGAAGACCATGTGTGTTACGGTAGGTGTTATGTGTGCTCGGGAGGCCGGAGTCGCGTACCCGTGTATCAATACCAAAATACCGGACAAGCGGCTAGGCAAAGATACTCCCTGACCATCGGGAATAACGAGAAAAAATGCAGTCATTCGACGCCCATTTTCTTGTTTCGTTGTGCCGACTCATTCGTATTACTATGAGTCTTATCTTACTTCGTTGTACTATAAGTAAATAGTTTATGCTTTAGGTAGTATTAAAAATACATATAGATGATAAAAATAAACACACAGACACGGAATGTAGGTCATAATTTTTTGTATTCCAATGAGGGCTTGAACCAGCATCCTCTTGGTCCAAAAAGCGAAATTCGCCGTTTAGTTCGTTACAAGAGGAAATACACATCATTCTTTTTCGCGAGATGACGATGATCAAGCTGAGAAAAAAAGATGAAGCACGATCTAATTTATACATGATCTTATTTATTATTACCTTCCCGTAATATATTCGAAATGGAATGTTCTAGAAGCTGGTTAATAATATGTTAATTTTAATGGAATAATGAACATCAGAGCGAGGGCTATTTTTTGTTGAAGGAAAAGTTTTTTATTTATACGAAAAGGCAGAGAAATTTTTTTTGGATACTGCGTAACAAATAGTTACGCAGTTTCCAAAAATAATTATATATGTGGTCAGACAATAAGTTCAGTAATTCGCTCTGATGTTCAATTATTTCGTTAAAATTAACATATTATTAACCAGCTTCTAGAACGTTCCATTTCAAATATATTACGCGAAAGTAATAAATAAGATTATTATGAAACTATAAGAATAGTACTTTTTTTTTCTTTTATGCGATAGGAAGGCAAACGAGCAAGCGTGTCACCTGATAATAAGGAAAGTGTCATTATGGGATTGAGAATGGGAGAGGAAGGGGGAGGAGAGAGGGTGTTAGGCCTCCCACTAAAGCCACGCTGCAGACGAATTTTGTGTCAAGAATGGCATAATATTTGTCTGTAGCATGAATGGGCCGGCTCGCCCGGGGAAATACCACACTGCGGCAGAAAACCGGCGTCTGAGTAGCTTAGCTACCGGGTTTTCAACACCGGAGTCGAGTCGAGTACCGGAGGTCCAACACCCTCCTCCTCCCTCTACCCCTCCCCCTCTCATTCCCACTCCCCTAATGACACTTTTCTTAATGGTCGGCATTGCTTCCGCACTGCCCATGGCGCTGCGGATGTCTATGGGCGGCGTTGATTGCTTTCCATCAGGTGACACGCCTGCTCGTTTGCATTCCTATCCTATAAAAAAAAATATTGAATGTTCTCTACCTTTTGTAGCATACCACCTTAAATCCATTCATTGGTCATTGAACGACCATCGAAGTTCAACACAGCACGCAAAAGACTTATCTAATGACCAAGGTCAATGCCTCAGTCGAGCACGCTGCAGTTATGCAGCGTGCTCACGCGCAACTTACGTCACAAAATATCAAGCATTACTTAGTACTTGGTGAATGTGGTCTTTTTTTATGGGATAGGTAGGCAAACGAGCAGGCGTTTCGACCGATGGAAAGCAATCAACGGCGCCCATAAGACATCCGCAGCACCATACGGCGGCGCGGAAGCGAAATTAATATATTTAAAATCTATATATATGAAAATCAATTGCTCGTTCGTTAGTCTCACTAAAACTCGAGAACGGCTGGACCGATTTGGCTAATTTTGGTTTTGAATTATTTTTGAAAGTCCAGGGAAGGTTTAAAAGGTAAGTAAATGTGATAAAAATATTAGGAATATAGTAAAAGCAACAATTTAGTTTTCCTTTAGAAACTATCCTTACCTGTCAAATATTTGATGTTCTTCCCGTCGTTCAGAAATCAATTAAATTTAAAAGTCGTTCAGAAATCAAATTAAATTCAAAAGTGAAATGTTTTTTTTTTTCATTGTTTTATTGATTACGATATCTTTTTGTTCCTGTTAAGTTTTGACCACATATTTTACTAATGTTGAAACATTCTGCAATTATCGTACAGCTTTTTTATTTATTGATTCTGAGGCAGTACAAAGTTCGCCGGGTCAGCTAGTATTTCCTAAAATACATTTTAAAAACATTATAAGTCTGTTTTGCTGAACCTCCAAAATATGTAACGAAAGATATGTACGTCGTAATGCAAACACTAAAGAGATAGGGTAGTATTGTCAAATTGTTTAGAATAAAGGTTCTAATTTTTCACGTGCCACTGCGCTTCATTTCATAGGGAATTAGTTTTACTGCTCGCTGAAAGGAAGTTACTTAGCCGAGTGCTCGTCATAATGAACTTTACGAATTCCACCGGGCTCGGGCGAGTCAAACTTTGATGTCTACCGCAAATTTTTCGCAATGGGAATGATACTAAATATTTGAATAAAAATTGTCTGACTAACTTATTAACTAAAAACTTTATTTCCGGTAATTCATATTAGTTATATAAATATTTATATTATTTTTCGGTCAGTTCTATTTCATTTAACGATTTCATTATTTATACAAAACAAAAAATTATAAACATATAGTAATCCAAACATGAAACGAAAAAATTACATTTTAATATTTTTTTAAAGTATGGAATTGTTGAAAGCATTCCTGCTTATGTAGTGGTACATTATAATATTCGCAAACGTATCGTATATAACCAGTTGTTTTGTTAGCAACTCTACATCTTCGATGAGGATATGCTTTTTTTCCGCCTGTAACAATTAGTTTTAATTTGTGTTTTTTAAAATCTTGAGATAGTCTTCCTGGTGGATCATATTTTGGTGCCCGTCCTGTCCTTTCTATCGCGTTCGATGTACAAATTTTGAGTTTCCTGTGTGTCTATCAAAGCTATTGCAACTTTACGTAAAAAAAAATTTATATGTCATTTTCTTATTATTTATATTTTTTTATTTAATACTTTATTGTACACATAAAACACGACATACAAGAATTAAAAGGAAAGAAGATGTACAAAGGCGAGCTTAACTCAAAATTGAGTTTTCTTCCAGCAAACCTAGGATTGAAAGAGAAATAAGATTTATTTCTCTTTCACTCCTATTTTTGTATACTAGAAAATAATTAAAAATAACTTATTAAAAGAAGAATTAAAAAGAGATGTTGTAGACCATGTCCATTCCACGGTATGTACACTGCATTGTTTTTAAGATTATTATTTAAATTAGTTTCAAGTTTAAAATGTAGTATATAGATATGGATCAAGTTTTAAATAATTTTGTGAGTCTGCAGAACAAATGAATCTATTTATCTATCGCATTAGATTATGACCATAACAATTATTACAGGAAATTATATAATACATTCGTGATTGGTGTAAATGGTAAGATACAAGAATGGACGGCATGGATATGAATCAAGTTTTAAATAATTTTGTGAGTCTGCAGAACAAATGAATCTATTTATCTATCGCATTAGATTATGACCATAACAATTATTACAGGAAATTATATAATACATTCGTGATTGGTGTAAATGGTTAGATACAAGAATGGACGGCATGGATGTGGATCAAGTTTTAAATAATTTTGTGAGTCTGCAGAACAAATGAATCTATTTATCTATCGCATTAGATTATGACCATAACAATTATTACAGGAAATTATATAATACATTCGTGATTGGTGTAAATGGTAAGATACAAGAATGGACGGCATGGATATGAATCAAGTTTTAAATAATTTTGTGAGTCTGCAGAACAAATGAATCTATTTATCTATCGCATTAGATTATGACCATAACAATTATTACAGGAAATTATATAATACATTCGTGATTGGTGTAAATGGTAAGATACAAGAATGGACGGCATGGATGTGGATCAAGTTTTAAAAAATTTTGTGAGTCTGCAGAACAAATGAATCTATTCATCTATCGCATTAGATTATGACCATAATAATTATTACAGGAAATTATATAATACATTCGTGATTGGTGTAAATGGTAAGATACAAGAATGGACGGCATGGATATGGATCAAGTTTTAAATAATTTTGTGAGTCTGCAGAACAAATGAATCTATTTATCTATCGCATTAGATTATGACCATAACAATTATTACAGGAAATTATATAATACATTCGTGATTGGTGTAAATGGTAAGATACAAGAATGTACGGCATGGATGTGGATCAAGTTTTAAATAATTTTGTGAGTCTGCAGAACAAATGAATCTATTTATCTATCGCATTAGATTATGACCATAACAATTATTACAGGAAATTATATAATACATTCGTGATTGGTGTAAATGGTTAGATACAAGAATGTACGGCGTGGATATGGATCAAGTTTTAAATACTTTTGTGTGTCTGCAGAACAAATGAATGTCTTAAGGTAGTTTAAGTTTATACCGGTATCTGTTTCTAAAATACGTTAATGTGTAGATTATTGTTAGAGATAATGAAGGAATACGATGTATTCCAATACATTTTTCAATTAGAAGTCAAGCGAATATAGTATTAGATTATAACCATAATAATTATTACAGGAAATGACATAATACATTCCTGATTTATGTAAATGGTAAGATACAAGAATGTATGGCATTTTAATAAACGCAGTCGATGCTTCCATTATTTATAGATTTACGGCGACAAAAGGAAAAAATAATTTCCACTATCTGTATAGAGACTTTGCATTTTTTAATAAAACTTTTTTTTACGCACCACCACTCTGTGGAGCCTGCTGATTCAACGGATTTCCAAACTCTCAAAAAAAAGTACTCCTTTACTTTTCTTGTACACCGACAGCTAATCGCAACGCCTTTGGTGTTGCTGATGTGTATGAGCGACAGTTATTGCTTTCTATTTTTTTATAGGATAGGAAGGCAAACGAGCAGGCGTATCACCTAAAGGAAAGCAATTAACGTCACTTATAAACATCCGCAGTGTTATAGGCAGTGCAGAAGCGTTATCGGCCTTTAAGGAACGTGTCATTATGGGAGGGGAGAGGGGTTGGGCCTCCGGATCTCGGCCACTCACAGCACGAAACGCGGTAGCTAAGCTACTCAGACGCCGGTTTTCTACGGGAATATGGTACTTCCCCGGGCGATCCGATCCATTCATGCTACAGACAAACAATATGTCATACTTGACAAAGTATTCGTCTGCAGCGTGGCTATGAGCCTCTTTTGTCTTTTAAACCCAAAAAAAAATCTTGTTTACATATTGGTTTTAGTTTTGATCAATATTTATTACATCTGCTTTCAAATAGATCAAGTCGTGCCTTACTAAACGTCAAACAAAAAATTTATAAGTCCGTATTACTGGTAAATATACAGGCTAACTTACCTCTGTTGCTACGGAGATCATAACAAGCTGTATCGTACAAATACGACTTTGATAATATTGGATATGTTTATCACTTCCATTTATAAATATGTCAATCGACAAATACATACATGTGTTATAAGTTACGTCAAATTGCTATGATATAAGACCCGTGTGGACTTTTTATTTATATAAGTAATTATCAATACAATATTAACACTGTTGTATGTTTGATTTCTAATAATATCCCTCTATGGATGAGGATATCTAATATGGATGCGCCCTAGATTTGATTTTCAATGATAATAGCATTTGCCGATTCAATTATACGGATTCAACAAGCGTCCTGTTGAATATTTTGAAAATGTGTGAATTTTTTTGGTGTAGAATATATATTTTATCGATTATCGGAGAACCAAAAATGGCTGTCTCTTTTGTGTGTGTTTGGTGTTGTGTATAGTGGTTGGTGGGTGGAGAGTTGATGGCCGATTTTCGGTAAGTTTTTGGTTTAAGTTCCAAATAAATCCACTAAACCCAACGGAAAAACACACATTATTAATTTTCTGTTATTGTTTTGCTTGTCGCGGATCTTAGCTAAGTAAAACTTTTGACTGTCCATATAGTGATGGATTTCCGCAAAGTAACGCCTGACTCCATTAATAATCTTATTTAATGTATATATACTTCACAAATAAATAGTTTATGTACTAAATGAAATAAATTCAAAACAATCCGCGCGTGGCTATGCTATTACGTCACACGCTCTTGACATTGTGATTGTTATGTAATAAGGTGGTATCATTTACTTAAGCGATTACGCGTAGCAAGCCATTTAAGCACATTATCGTGTATACTATTATCTATATCCACTCAAACTTTACTATTATATATTATTATGTATATATTCGGAATTATATTAGGTCGGGGCAAAAGTATTTTCGTATTTTGAATGTATTATTAAAAATCAATATTAAAAATCTTTGGCTGTACTGAATGTAACTGGCTGGTTTTAATACCATTACATGTGACATTCTGAAGATGCAATAAATAAAAAAAACTAGTTCCCGCCATTTTTCAATTGTTTTTCAAGCAAGCAAAATGAATGTATATAGCGAAGAAATTTGTTACATTTTAAAGTTTTATTACAAAAAAGGTAAAAATGCGACCAACGCTGCGAATAATATTTGTGCGGTTTATGAACCTAATGCGGTATCAATAAGAGTAGCACAAATGTGGTTCTAGCGTTTCAAGTCTGGAAATTTTAGTGTGAAAGATGAGGTTCGGTCTGGACGCCCTGGCACAGATAAAATCAGTGCCATATTTCAGAAACTGGAGCAAGATCGACATATTAGTAGCTACGACATTGCTAAAGAATTGGATGTTGATCATAAAACAGTTTTATGTCATTTACGAAAGTCTGGGTACAAGAAAAAACTTGACATTTGGGTACCCCATGATCTCACAGAGAGAAACGTAATGCACGGGCAACGGCACATACATATTATAAATAAATAAAAAATTATACTTAAAAAAATATTTTCCTTTGTATGAACAATACGAAAATACTTTCGCCCCGACCTATTATTTATTTATCCGGAATTATATCGAAATCTATAAAACTGTAGTTTATTTTTAAATTCATAGTTTAAATAAACGAACTACTTACATTAAAATTCACAACATCATAAGATCATGGATTCTATTCCACCGATATTTGAAATCGTCCCGGTAGTTTTTTTTTTTTGATGGCAATGAGTTATAACTATTATGCCAGTGTCAAGTAAAATACAATAATATCAAATCTTTTGAAATGTAACTAGTCAGCTTGTCACGTTACGTCTTGATAAAATGGTGGCTATTTTACCAAAACCTTCTATGGACTTTTTCAGTCAACTTAAAAAATCACGATAGACCCATTTATTTCATATCACTTCACTTATATGCCTTAATCGAATTATATTGTATAATATGCCACCATAATTAAATAATATAACTGATAATAATATGAGATTATAAAAATAAAACAAAAACACAACGTCACTGATGTATGTTGGCGGGAAAAATCCGTCCCGGTAGTTGTATCTGTAAATGAGCTATCCCGATTAGCATTTCAAAAGCCTAGAGGCAATTAGGACTTGTTGATGAACATTTACTAGATCTGAGCTTGGTAGAAGGCATTGCTCCCGTTTACCGCCAATATCGTCCAGCACTTTCCTTGTCTAACTTAACCACGTTAACGTCTTGCTCCTTTTTCCTTTACGCCAGGAACTTTAAGTTACGGAATAATTATTGAAAATAAACCAAAACAAAACGAATAAAAACTAAAATTTAAAGTCTGTCACATGTAGATAAATGTATACTGCACTAAATCACCTTGCCATTTGAAACTAGACGCCGGGCGAGTACATTGACCCAAACAAGCATTTTCCGCGTCGTAAAGTAATCGATTATCAATAATTAGCATTATTGACGGAAATAAAAAAAAATAAAATAAAAAAATTAAGAAAACTTATATTTAACTATTTAGCTTTTTTATCAGATAGGTAGGCAAATGATCAAATATATAACCTGATGGAAAGCTATCAACGCCGCCCAAAGACATCTGCAGTACATCGTTCTTGCAGAAGCGTTACAGGCCTTTTGGAATGAATTTTTGAAGCTTCTAATGTCATATGGGATTAGATATACAACTCAAGGTAACTGATTAATGGAGTCAGGCGTTACTTTGTGGAAATCCATCACTATGTGGACAGTCAAAATGTTTACTTAGCTAAGATCCGTGACAAGCAAACAATAACAGAAAATTAATAATGTGTGTTTTTCTGCTGTATAAAGTGGATTTATTTGGAACTTAAACCAAAAACTTGCCGAAAAATGGCCGTCCGCAACTCTACAACCACCAAGCACTGTACACAACACTAAACTCACACTACCACTTTTCCACCTTGTAAACGACACGCGTTTCGCCCCATTCCAGCAGGAAAACACACATTATTAATTTTCTGCTATTGTTTGCTTATCGCGGATCTTAGTAAAAGTTTTGACTGTCCACATAATTAAGGTAACTGGTTCCACGAAGAGAGGGTGCGTGGAAAAATGTCTTGAGAAAAATACCTCGGAGTTGATCCCTTTTCATCCAGATGATAGGCATCATGACAGTTTTCTATGTGGTAAGAAATTTCATTTCGGTAAACTCGATAAATAATTTTCAAAATCCATCTTTAAAACTCTATAATTGGTTATGTGGATCTTTGCAATTAATTTAAAAAAATATTTTTTCCACGTTACACAAAATTTATCTTTAAAATCTTTTTAATGCCTTATGTGTTTTTCGATCCTGGAGTGAAGTCAAGCGTACGGCCTCCGACAGGTCGAGATGGAGAAACGTCGTGCCTATAGGGCTCGTGGGCCCCAACAGGGGGACTTAGGACTCAGAGAGTGTGCGCGTCACCCGATAGTAGGTGATAACCATCGCCTATAGAGATCCATAATATCAGAGCGGACACAAATGCGTTGTCGGCCTTGCGTGATCACATACGCTCGTTCTTTGAATACCTAAATGTCGTAATTGCTTGGAAACAAAACATGTGGGTAGATCGTTACACAGTTGCACCATCCATGGCAGAAAAGGACTCAAATCTTTTTAAACTCTTCACTATGTTCGTTATTTAATTTTTTAAGTACAGAAGTTCTATCATTTTTAGATACACAAATAAATGTGTGGTATTATTCCGCAGGAATGCATTACTTGAAAGCGTATGACTTCCTGTATAATAAAAGAAAAAAAATTAAATAAGAAAAAAATGTTTGGTTTATATGTAGTAGAATTGAAACCTTCAGAAAACTAAACACCGCACTTAGAATAGAACGAGACAATAATATTAATACGTAAATTGAAACTGTTATAAAAAAATTATCCCTTTTTGAGAATATTGCATGTTTGGAGACTTGTAATATTTTCCATAGTTAGAGAATTTACATGGAGAAGGCGTGCAGAAATATATATATATATATATATATATATATATATATATATATATATATATATATATATATATATATATATTTACATATATATATATATATATATTTACTTTTATTTTATTACTATTATATATATATATATATATATATATATTTACATGGAGTAGGCGTGCATATATATATATATATATATATATATATATATATATATATATATATATATATATATATATATATATTTCTGCACGCCTTCTCCATGTAAATTCTCTAACTATGGAAAATATTACAAGTCTCCAAACATGCAATATTCTCAAAAAGGGATAATTTTTTTATAACAGTTTCAATTTACGTATTAATATTATTGTCTCTGCTCTGCTCTGCTATATATATATATATATATATATATATATATATATATATATATATATATATATATATATATATATATATATATATATATATATAAAAGAAAATGATTTACGATTGATAATCCAGCAGTGAAAGGTATATATAAGATATAGATTCAATACTTGTGCCATATGTTAGCACGGGAAGAATCCAGTGCTAACGTATAGCAGCCAGTCGTGGGCTCCTACGAACAAAAACATCAAACAGCTAGAAGTCTGCCAAAGGTCAATGGAAAGAAGCATGCTGAACATAAAGAGATCTGATAGAATAAGGAATTCAGACACAAGGAACAAGACCAAACTTATAAATATTACTGATACTATAAGAAAATACAAAATGGCGTTGGACAGGACAAACTCTTTGAGGAGAAAGAAAATGGAATAGGACAATCACCAATTAGTGCCGGAGAAAGAAAATAGAGTAAGACAATCACCCACTGGTACTCAAGGAACCTTAAAAGGAGATGCGGAAGATAATAGAAAAGGTGGGACGACGAAATGAAAGAAATAGCAGGAAAATTGTGGATTAGGAGAACCAGTGCTAGGAGTCAATGGAAAATGTTGAAAGAGGCCTTTGTCATTAGACAAACAGATAACAAGAATGACGATGTTTATTATTTTATTATTATGTATTTATCTGAATGAAAGCGTATATTATATTATTATCCACCAATGGACGACCACCAGTTCTTTTAATTGGATCAACTACGAGAATTCTAATTCAAAGTTTGACATAATTAGCAAGTCAATGACCCATCACTCGTTGTAGTTCAATCCGAAAAGTGAAATGATAAAGCAGGCAGTAGGTCAAGGTTGTTGGAGAAGCCAATAGCGTTTATTGCGGCTTATGTTACTTCATTGATATCGAAAACAGGTTTTTGACGCATTTTTTGATTTCTATCAATTCAAGGAAACACTTATGATTCTGTCTGCTAAGGTCACGATTTGCCTTTTTATTTGACAATTCAAGACAACTCTCCTTTTCTTTCGCGTGGTGCAGCAGTTCTGGAGCACTCGCTATCTCGGTCCACTTCCTCCTATTAAGTAGCCTAAACTTCCTTCTCCAACCTTTTAGTTGTGGTAGAGCCACTCTGCGAATGCTTTGTCAAGAATGGCATATTTGTCTGTAGCATGAATGGGCCAGCTCGCTCGGGGAAGTACCACACTCTCGGAGAAAACAGGCATCTGAGTGGTAGCTTAGCTACCGCGCTTCGTACTGTGAGCGCCCATTCCCACTCCGATAATGACACTTTCCTTATAGGTCGGCAACGCTTCCGCACTGCCTGCGGAAGTCTATGGGCGGCGTTGATTGCTTTCCATCGGGTGATACGCCTGCTCGTTTGCCTTCCTATCCCATAAAAAAAAACCAACTTGTCTTTTGCCCGCGACTTTTCCCATCATGATCAGTTGCAGCAATCGCAATTGTGTATCGTATAAAGTAATTATTTTATCCATATGAATACTGAGTAGACTCTTTTAATGTGTATTTACATACAACAATAGGTTAATAAAAGTCAAGGCATTGCGGTGGTTAATTTTCATGTCGTACATACTTGTGTGTTCTCACTTATAAATGCTTTTTGCGTCGACTTGGACTCCGTGGGTTTGTCCTTGAACTAATATAGGAAAAGTTAACCTGTGTAAAAATACCACCAAGTTGGAGTATGCACCAACTGGTCTTATTGCACGTTCTGTAAATGATTACTGATTCTGATTACATTTTTTTTGTTTTTTTAGGAACACGTCTTGCTTATATATTCTTAAGTGCAGCAGCTATGTTAAGCGAAGTTTTTAGTTTCCTATTATAATTCAGTGACGTTGTGTTTGTATTTCATTTTTATAATCTTGTATTATTATCACTTGTATTGTTTAATTGTGGTGGTATATTATATAAAATTATTTGATTAAGGCTTATATGTGAAGCTGTTTGAAATAAATTCCTGTATCGTGACTTAAGTTGTCTGAAAAAATGAATAGAAAGTTTTGGTAAAATAGCCACCACTTTATCAAGACGTAACGTGACAAACTGATATTTCAAGAGATTTGGTATTATTGTATTTTACTTGACACTGGAATAATGACTAATTGCCACAACAGAAAAGAAAAGAAAAATTGCTTATATAAAGAAAAAGGTGAAAAGAAATTAAATGGTAAGGGTTATTTTACATTAGGGTAAGGAATAGTGGATGGGGAAAGATTTAATGGAATGGAAAGAAAAAAGTGAATAAAAGAATATAAATATGAAGGTAATAGAAAGAAATAAAAAAAAGAGAAGAGAGAGAGAGAACTTCGGATCCCTGCACTCACCGTACGAAACGCGGCAACACAGTAAAATGCTACAACTATACGCCGATAAGGTGTGGTACTTTCCCGACTGATTCAACCCATTAGTACCACCATTGCCCTAATATTAGAATGTTAATTATAATCAATTTTTCATATATTGTCCATTTTTTATCTGTTTATTTCCATATGAAAAAATATAATGAGACATAACCTCAAAAACTATTCATTTTATTACACATTATTCAAGTGTATGATATTTTTTTGTGATTAATCTTTGAATATATTAAATAGATACATATTTTAGTATTGATATCAGTCGCATCTCAGTTTTTAATTTATTTTCTTGTCAACTGATCTAAGTTAATATTTTATATTTCGTTTAAAGAAGACCAGTTAAAACTAACTTTGCTGAGATCCGCGAAACCGATGTGTGAACCATAGTTTTTGAGCATCTAAGCAAAGTAAGTTTCTACTATACATCATAACAAGGGAATTCTACAAAGTAACGCCTGATTCATCTTTGATATTAATCAATGCAGCCATAAAAGTTTATTGCTAGAGATTGATATTCCACACGAAACGTCGGGATTACGGGAACATACCTCGTTCCCGTAATCCCGACGTTTGTGAGGAGAATTGGGGATTGCAAATTAGACAAAAGCGCATATTTTATTAAATCCAAAAACCATTTTTTTTATATTGCATTTTTCGAACCTAGTACCTTCGGATACATAGAAGAGTTTTCCGACAAGTTAACTGAGTAGTCATGATTATACACGCAATTCTAATAACGAATACACGTATGAATCAAATGCTAACAATGGATCATTTCTGTAAGGTCAATGCCTTCAATTTGTAAGATGTGTATTTGTATACACACGTATTATTGTATGAATAGGGACGAATTTATTTAAGCAACAACATTAATACACACTTAGAGCAAGGTTGCATTAACGGTTGTACATATGAGTGTCACAACACCTTGATTGTATCGAAATTTGTAATATCCTCAGTCGCCATATTGAAATAGCAATGGCGGGAGCGCGGGAAATTTTTCGCGCGGGAAATTTGTTACACTTTTTGTTATTTTTTCCTTTTTATTTGATGGCAATTAACTGGTACTATTATGCCAGTGACAAGTAAAATAATATTGACTGTATCTGTGATCTGTGATCTTTAAATGTAAATTCAGCTTTTCACGATGTCTTGATTAAAACGCCAACCGCGTTCTATTAAAACTTGCATGGAGTTTTGAAATTAAGTTAAAAAGACACAGTACGGGAATTTATTTAATTTCACTTCACGTCGACGCTTTAATCAAAATATATAATATTTAGTAATTAGCCACCAGAATTAAACAATATAATTGATATTAAAAAGAGATTATAAAAATAAAATAAAAACTCGACTGCACTGATGTAATTTGGTGGGAAAAGTAATTTTTGTTATTTGAAATATTAAGTTTAAGAGGCGTAGGCATCTGTTCATAAATAGTGGTGCAGACATCACAAGACATCAGTACCGTATCTCATACAGAGAGCGCAGGGAACCAGATACTCAATTACTTTCCTCTTCCTAAACTTCCTTCTTCCTAACTGATACATTGAACCGACATTTGCCCCCTTCTGCTATGGTTTTCCACAATCTCATAGGATCTTGAATTGCTACTTACTCCTCTACGGCTGTAATTAAACGTCTTCTATTATTTCATTTCATATCATCATTGCCCTAATCCAAAACCTGCGGTACCAGGAATACTGTCAATTATACTGGTGAATCCTCTAGGTTTGTAGGCCTACAAAATATTATATTAAGAGTTTTGGATGTCAAAAATCTATAAAAACTTTATTTTACTTATTACCAGTCTATTGAACCGACTACCCTCAGCGACTTCCAATATAACATCGAAATTTAAACACGCTACTTATTTCTCTCAAGGCTGGTAACGCCTCCGCAATGGCTATCTATGGTGTTGTAGATGTCAATGGACGGCGTTGATTGCTTTTTATCAAGCGATACGCTCTCTTGTATTACTATCAAAAGAACTCAATGGATTGTCCGTACACATAAATTTTAAGAGCAGCAAGATATTGAGAAAATGTCAAAAAATATTGCAGAGGCATGTCTTGAACGTTACTGTCGATAACCGTTAAATGACGAAACCGACGTCCTTGCCTCGGGCAAGTCGTTCCCGCCGATACGATTCAGCATATAAAGTAAGACTTTTTATAGATCTGTTGCTCAAAAAATAACACCATCTACTACATTTATGTTTTGTTCATATAAATCTTCATATATATATTTATTTATATTAATAATATTTATTTTATTTACAGCGTTTATTTTTATAATTTTATTGTTAATGTGATAATTGTATGATGAGATATTTTTATTAGTATTCAATTGGGCTGGGAAGAAATTAGAAAACTTCATCTAGTCCTATTATCTTTCCATATCTTACAGGCTAATGACGAAAGTCTGTATTCTCTTACGGTTTTTTTAAACTTGGATGTTGACAGCGCGTCTACTTTACAAGCTAAAAGTAGCTCAGAAAGTCGTGGAGGGAGCTATGCTCATAGTGTCTCTGGTAGATATGATTCAGAATGAATATACATATAAATTATGGTTATGAATATATAAGTTTGTGTATAAGTTATGGTTCTATTTGTAAATAGTCCCACCGATAACTACAGTTGATGTTCATGTAAATATTGAGTTGTAATGTAGAATGATTGGCTTGGGTATATCATGCTCGCTTAAAGGTCTTTACTTGCTTCGTGTGACGGGTTGTCCACTTCCCTTTAAAGTGGTTGAGAAAGACGATGGAAGCCACTGACACAACCTAAGGTTGTTGAAACAACCTAAGGTTTTAAGGGTTATCTGCGAGACTGTAAAGTTTTATCTGTACACAATGACATGTTGTAAAAAAACTAAAACACAAAATATCTGCGGAGTTTCTTTCGCCGTTTCTTTTCCGTTCAGTGGTGTATAATGGTGGTAAAGCTTCATTGATAACAGACTGATTGATAAATGAACTGTGATTTCGAATGACGAAAAAAGTTTAAATTTTCTTTTAAAAAAATCTATCGGATAATATAATAAGCGGTACGGCCGACAGCCGATTAGAAGGTGTTTGTGCACACACTTCAAGAACTTTATAATATAATATACATAGCAGACACTTCTGGGATTTTCCAGAAGTGTTTACCGGCTAGGAATAGATATGAATTTTATTTAATAATGAACTGTTTATTAAATAATGGGTAATATTTTCGATCTTTAGAATGGAAAGAGATTGTAATATGACTTGCATATAAATATAATTTGTGCTTTAAACGTGCGTGCTTTTATCATAGCGATACTATTTAAGTATCGCTACGTTAAAAGCATGTTGGTAAATAAAATGTAAGCATAGCAGTGTTAAAGCTTGAATAAGGTTTATTCATGTTATCGCGTATTAATCTAATAAATCAAATTATTTGAATAGGTTTGTAATTGAAAACAACCTGACATGTCAAAGTGTCTATCAGCTCTTAGAAATCAAGTGTGGGCTAGATTAAACGTTGTAAAAATACTTAATAAATTATATATAGTATAGTATAAATAATAGTATAAAGTATAGTTGTAAAAATTCATACATACATATATATCGTCATGGCTTTTTCCCATAGGGGTAGGTATAGAACACAGACCTCCATCCGCTACGATCCCGACACACCTTCCTTGCTTCCTCCACACTCATCTTTTCACCCATCCTTTCTCTGACATTCATCGTAGCGAAACGGCTCTCCGTTAGTCGCTTCTCGCCCTTGTGGGAATCAGGACGTAACGGATGGGGAACCACGTTGCCCATAGTGGATAGAATTAAATCCGAAGGTCAGGTGCAAAGCAATTATACTATTAATGTCTTTTTATATTATTTGTTTATTTGACGGCAATTAGTTTTAACTATTATGCCAGTGTCAAGTAAAATACAATAACATCAAATCCCTTGAAATGTAACAATTCAACTTATCACGTTACGTTTTGATAAAATGCGGCAATTTTACCAAAAACTTCTATGGACTTTTTCAGTCAACTTAAAAAGTTACGATACACGTATTTATTTCATATCATTTAACTTATACACCTTAATCGAACTAATTTGTATATAATATGGTTACACCACCACAATTAAACAATATAACTGATAATATAAGACTATGAAAATGAAATAAAAACACGTCACTGATGTAAGTCGACGGGAAAAGTCCGTCTTTTTATATATTTTTTAATATAGTTAAGCAGCTATAGATACTAATAAATACTATTAATAAAGCATATACATAATATCACGTTAAGAATTCTTAACGGTAGCAAATTACCATATGCCCATATGCTTCCCACAAAATGATATACCAAGAAGCTATTGTGTTGTCAAACCGTAAGTACAGTTTACACGAAAAGTGGCAATTAATTTATTATGCGTGTCTTGTACATTTTAAAATAGCATTCATCACTCTTCTTCTTCTTATATTGCCTTTCCAATAAGCGAACGTTGGTTGCCAGTTCAGCACGATTAATCTCAATTTAACGAGACGAAGAAACGTTGCTTTTAAGATCACCAATCCACGAGAACAAAAGGCTAGGTCTTATTGCATGCATATCATCACGCCTATTACCCGTAGGGGTAGGCAGATACTACAAATGTATATCTGCTACGATCTCGGCATACTTTACTTGCTTCCTCAACCCTCATTACTCTCCTCGTGTAAACCCACAAGGTTAAGGATACAATTGACCTGGTCTTTTTTAAAAACTTCAGCAATTTGGTCAAAGTATGTTTTCCGTGGTCTTCCCCTACCAACCCTTCCATCCACATTCGCAACGTAAATTTCCTTTGCCAGTCGTCTTTCATCCATCCTCTCTATGTGCCCGTTTTGGAAATCTTTTGGTTTCCTAAGTTAAAATTTAACCCGTCTTTGCATAATGGTGGAAATTTCCATCATAACACTGAATGCCCAGAAATTATATAAAAGAACAAGTTCACTTCAAGTTGATCGTGTCTGGATACCTTATTAATGTCCATTGCATAAAAAAAACATAGCTGCCAAAAATAAGCAAGTGCCACTATCAGTAAAACAAGCTTGAAGTTATCATTCCGCTATTTGTTGTAATTGCAATAAACGTATGATTTTGTTTTATTGTATTTTACAATTTCTTGTAGTAAAAATAATAATTGTTTAGTTAATTATCATAAAGAATAAAATATATCTAATGATATCCTCTTTTATTTTGTATTTAGTACTAAGCCAATGATATTATTTTGATTTATAATGAAAAAAATTTCTACGATATTGTTTTTTACTAAACATTTTTACTTTAAATGTATACTAAGATTTTTTTAACCATTTTTCCTTTAATTTTGAACATGAAATATATCGCCTTGATTTATTTCACCAATAAAGAGAAAATCATGCGAAGAAGGGTTAACAAAGATCTCGTAGGTGGAGTCGCTGGAAGCAGTCTGTTTAATAAATAAAGAAAATATTAAGTATTTACAAAATAATAAAAATAAAGTCGTTACTTTGCGGAAAACCATCACTATGTGGACAGTCAAAAGTTTTACTTAGCTAAGATCCGCGACAACATTTCGGTTGTCTTCCGTAGAGTCTGCTATACCTGAGGATGCCTCGTGTTGGGGCAAGACACGTGTCGTTTACAAGGTGGAAAAGTGGTAATGTGTGTTTAGTGTTGTGTATAGTGGTTGGTGGGTGGAGGATTGATGGCCAATTTTCGGTAAGTTTTTGGTCTAAGTTCCAAATAAATTATAAAAATAAATTAAAAAACACACATTATTAATTTTCTGTTATTGTTATGTTTGTCGCGGATCTTAGCTAAGTAAAAACTTTTGACTGTCCACATAAAGAAAATGTTACAAAACCGTGCATCGCATTTATTTTAAAATGATCGTATTATTTAAATTTTATGAGTAAATATTTAAAATAGGCTTAGATTTGATTAATATTGACTAGTAATGAAATACGTTTAACATATCTATTGATTTCGGTCACGGTTAATATACAAATTATGTGTTATCATGAAAATAACTATATTATGAAACATCAATAGTATACAAGATTTTTTATTTAATATGCGTAAAAATTGCTTTGTTGATGGTTTAAAGGCAACGTTTAAGTTACGACATTTTTCTTATCATTGACGCTATAATAACGTTAACTAACGCTATAATAGCGTTATCATTGACATTCACTTTATTAAGAATAAAAAAAAATACCATGTTTTATTATATTTTATGGTGGCCATACATTGGTCTCAACCGATCAACCTGCGGGCGAAACTGAGAAAATTGTTTTGGAGGTAATACAACTTGTAACTGTACAACTATAAAACTATATGGCCTACAGATATTTATTGCGAGAGTTTTTTAACACGCTAATCCGTAATGGAGATTTCGATAGTGGTAGAGCCACGCTGCATACTTTGCCAAGAATGGCATAATATTTCTCTGTAGCATGAATGGGCCGGCTCGCCCAGGGAAGTACCACACTCCAGCAGAAAACCGTTGTCTGAGTGGTAGCTTACCTACCGCGCTTCGTACAGTGAGCGGCCTTGTTCCGGAGGCCCAACAAGCCACAAGGAAAAGTTTCATTCCCACCATCTGGATGAGTAGTGGTCCAGTACGGTGCATTTTTCTAAAAACCTCTTTCCGTGCACAACTACCCTGACGAATCAGCTACCTGTGTTTCCGAATCGATACAACATTGGAACCATCAAAAAACAAACCTACACTTTTTTTGTAAAGGGCTACAACGCTTCTGCACTGCCTATGGCACTGCGGATGTATATGGATACCGTTGATTGCTTTCCATGAGGTGTCATGCTTGCTCGTTTATCGTCTTATCCCATAAAAAGAAGAGAACAACTGACAAAAAATGAGATTATTTTACAGGTTTATTTTTCTCGATACCCATTTTTGAACGCTCAAGTACAGTTATGTAATTGATCATTGTGTGCAGTAGTACTCGACCAAAATGGTACGCTGGTCACACATGGCTGACAAGGTCAAAACCAATTACGGTTCGAAACCCATCGTTAGCTTTTTCGGGTTAACTGAATTAGTGTAGAGTCTTTGACACGATTTGATCTTTGAATAATTATGGATACAGTGTCAAGGATAAAATAATATAATAGCCACGCATCCATTGGCACGGCAGATCATGGATTGGTGGAGAGGGAGGGAAAAGGATAGAAAAGAACGAAAGGGAAGATTAATTTAGACAGGATGATAGGGATATTAGTAGGCCTGAAGTGAAGCGCATCGCTCAAGACCGATCCCAATGGAAAAGCACTGTGGACGCCCTCTGCCACACCTCGGGGACATAGGACCATAAGAAAAAATATAGGAATAATATGATACTAACGCAACGGAAGACAAAGAGTGATACGGTAGCAGCTCGGAAGGCCGGGGTAGCGTACCAATGTCAATGGTCTACCCATTTCTGGAGGACGGAAAAACACAACACTCTTGGTCATGGGTTTTATCTGTTTCCGATAAAAACCAACCCTATTGCTGTACCCGTGCAAAGCAGTAGTATGTTTTGGGACATCATAATGAAATCTCAATCTCTTCTTAAAATGAATGGCTCAGTCACATAACACAATTCCCTCATTGGGGTATATATATGTATGGCTTACAAGTATTTATCCCGAGTCTGGATGTCCCGTGAATTCAACAAAGCTTGGCGTGTTAGTATGCATTCTGCCTGAAATGGGAAGATATCACGCCTAACATTGGAACGATGATGACATTTATGATGACATCTTAGTAAATACTACAAAGTTAACATACTTGTTAACGGAATAACTTATAATTACAGTTAATAGCTCAACATGATATATTTATATTTATGATTATTCTACATTGTAAGGTTTAAGGTAATTGTAAGGTATTGATCACACTATAATAAAGTTTTTTGAAAAAAATACATGCGCATGGGAAAACAGATCGATTTATTCGGCTTTGTTTACAGTAATCGAATTTTAAAGCTCCCAAAAGAACCGTCGACTTCCGTAGTCTATTATTCCTGATGATGCCTTCTGTTGAGGCGAAACACGTGACGTGTACATTGTGGAAGACTTTGGTTCTGGTGTTGTGGATAGTGGTTGGGAAGTGGAGAATTGTTGACAGCCGTTTTTTTGGTAAAATTTAGTTTAAGTTCCCCAAAAAAAAAAAACACTTTTTTCAGTAAGAAACACACATTATTATTTCTTTTTGTTTGCTTGTCGCGAATCTTAGCTAGTTAAAAATTCTGAATGTCCACATAGTAATGGATTTCCACAAAGTAACGCCTGACTCCGTTAATTATAATAAAAAGCTATTTTTGACAAATTTTCATCTTTGTCAAATATCCGAAACTAGTCTGATTTTGACGTGATTTACTTGAACCCACTATATTTGAAAATCTACAGGAATTGAATTAGCGTGGCGAAAGTATTCAATGAATGTACATCTCCCCAAGCTCAAGATCGCATAGCAAGTTGTAGAAAAGACAACGCTGTTTCTGAAAATATTTTTGTATGGTTATAGTTTAAGGCATGTTAATCGTAATGCCTTTTACGCAATAACTATCATTTGAATTGGCATTGGTATTTCAAAGTCATTAGTGATGGAATTTTTATTACGTATTTGTTAATGGGCAATTTTGTTTATCGATAGGAAATAATATTTAATAATTCCTAATGATAAAAACCTTATAGTGATATGAAGGTCCATTTTTAAAGACGATAGAAAGGTCGCCCAACTGGACGACGTCCTGTGAGGCGCTCTAGGTACCGTTGGAGAGACATGATCGAGGATGACTTGCGCAACCTTCGAGTCTGCTACTGGCAGGAGGTAGCGCAGGACATAAAATCTGTTCGGAAACCAAGATCCATTTTGGGTCGCTACGCGAACAAAGTTAGATTTCTTTTAGAAAGGTTCAGATAAGGTGGTTGGCATAAAAAAATTCCGTCAAGTATTTTCCATAAATTTCATACCTTAAGCCAAAGTCTATGAGTAGAAAGACCTGCTGTACCTACCCTTTTTGTTGGCGAAACGTTGATAGTTCATGTACATCACAAGTTTAACTTTGCTCAGAAGGCTAGGGAGAGGACTATGGCCGGAGTTTCTGTAGTGAATATGATTTGGAATGAAGACACCCTCCGGAGAACCAGATACACGCTTTAAGTGAACAAACTGAAGTGGCAATGGGTTTGTAACGTTTATTTAATTATTCTTCTCACGAGGGCGACAAGTGACCAATGGGGAGCCGTTAAGCTGCGATGAATGGTAGCGGATGGAGCTCTGTGGTCTCTACTAAACCCTGCGGTGGATAAGCGTGAATATATAAAAAAATTAGTTATTTAATACTTTATTGTACACACAAAACACGACATACAAGAATTAAAAGGAAAAAAGATGTACAAAGGCGAGCTTAACTCAAAATTGAGTTTTTTCCAGCAAACCTAGGAGTGAAAGAGAACTAAGATAAGCTGTGAGGATAGAAATAAGTGTACAACAACAAAATATAATAATAAACGTTTGTCGGGGAACCAATATACGTTGGAGTAAATGAGTGCTGGAGAAGAGATCGTATCTTGGCAAACGCAGTGTGGACACCTATAATTAATGCGTTAGTTATAAAACTGTCACCGTCTGTTGAATGATGCAGACCGGTATGTTCACAGATTTGACAGCCTAGTTCCAAGGCTAAGTCAGGGTCCAAGGTGAAGTAGTAATCGATGATTTCACTACTAATTGATTTATCCAGAAGATACTAATCAACATTCTATGTATATAAAAATAACTAAAATTAAAATGTAAATAATATTACATTATTAATGGAGTCAGGCGTTACTTTGCGGAAATCCATCACTATATGGACAGTCAAAAGTTTTACTTAGCTAAGATCCGCGACAAGCAAAACAATAACTGAAAATTAATAATGTGTGTTTTTCCGTTGAGTTTAGTAGATTTATTTGGAACTTAAACCAAAAACTTACCGAAAATCGGCCATCAACTCTCCACCCACCAACCACTATACACAACACTAAACACAACTTTTCGGTTGTCTTCCGTAGAGTCTACTATACCTGAAGATGCCTCGTGTTGGGGCGAAACACGTATCGTGTACAAGATGGAAAAGTGATAGTGTGTGTTTGGCGTTGTGTATTGTGGTTGGTGGGTGGAGAGTTGATGGCCGATTTTCGGTAAGTTTTTAGTTTAAGTTCCAAATAAATCCACTAAACCCAACGGAAAAACACACATTATTAATTTTCTGTTATTGTTTTGCTTGTCGCGGATCTTAGCTAAGTAAAACTTTTGACTGTCCATATAATATTACATTATAAAATAAACAAAACAAAAAGTAAGTAATTTTAATCTAATAAGTGTTACAAAATGGTTCTTGCTCAGCATATGCAGGGCGTCCTATTGAAGAACCTGGCGCTGGTTTTCACCAAGAAACAACGTGGTCAGATCGCAGACCACAGTAACGATATTGATACAGACACACATACATAAATATACATCTATATATATACTACTTCTCATACTCATATAAACATAAATCAAATCCATAGTTCCTTTTGGACACTACCTGCCTTTGGGAGGATAAATAATCATGGAAGCGTGAGATACCACAGAAATGAAATCTGAAAATGTTATATTAACTTTACAATAATTTTTTTAGCATGGGAATGATAGGCAAATGAGTAACCGAGTACTTTATGGTAAGTAAAGACAGCCGCGCATCTGTAGTCCTTAAAGCGTTGCAAATGTATTGCTTACTTAGGGTAAGGATGTAATAATGGGAGGGGAAGAAGGATGTGAAGGAAGGGGGAAGGGAATCCCCGGATCCCGGCACTCACTATGAACCTCGACAACACAGTTAAATGTCACCGATATTCTTCCTCCTTCCGATTCCTTCCTCTGTGGTACTTATTCTTTTAAGCCAGTCCATTCTGGTTACTACTATGTTTTCACCAATATAAATTAAGCAATATTAAACATAATTTCCTAAAACCATATGAATAACAAACTCACAATATATTCTCGGATACTTCTTTGATTAAGAAGGAAGCAGTAATGTATGCATAGTTATTATTTAATTCCTTATTAGATAAATAAAAGAAAAATTAAAAACATTTACGTTTATTTACACACAGAAAATGATAATTAATTAAAAATGTATTAGTATCTTACGCAACGGAATAATTTTTAATGTAATTTACATTTATATGGTAATAAGGCCACGGGTTATATATGAATTTAAGAAACAAAACAAAACGTTATATATATATAATATTACAAGACATTTACACTTGTAAAATATATTTTTTGTGCGAATTTAGTATAGAGTCAGCTAAACGCCGGAAAGCATTTTCTACGAGTATTCTAGAGTTTTTCTAGAGTTTTGTACGATACATATAAAAACAAAATATTAATTAAATATATAACATATATAAATATGGCGGAACAGGTTGTAACTGTTAAAGAAGCAGAGACTTATTATTCGAAGATATTACGTCTTCGAATAATAAGTTTCTGCTTCTTTACTTTGAACGAAGAGCATAATTATCACGATATGTAATTTTTGTGGGTGCCAAGATTTTTATTCAGAATTATCTTGTTACTGTACAAAATGGGGTGACATTGATTATAATGTCCTCCTGTAGGTGTTTTGATCTTTAGAAAGGTCACGTTCGAATAAATAAAAAATATATATATATATATATATATATATATATATATATATATATATATATATATATATATATATATATATATATATATATATATATATATATATATCTTTTAATTTTATTATATAACTTCATTACATCAATGGTTATTACAAACTAACCTATAATATTCATTCATAATCCAACCACTCTATTGAGACAGTATTTAATAAAAGCTCAAAATTTGCTACTTCAAGTAAAATAATATAAAAAAAAACATTTAAAGTCAATTCCTACTTTTATATCCTGCAAATAATAATATAGTATGAGAAAATTTTTTTCTCGCATATAAAACTAAAATTAATATTAAATTATATTTGAAAAAAATATATATATTAACGTCAAATTATCATCCATTACAAGGTTAAATAAATATATTTCAACTTGAGTGGATGAATAAAAAAGTATTTTATTAACGATTGGAAATTTCAACAAGATGTAAAAATATAAACTAGGAGAGTGTGAACTATATAGTATACATTGAAAAAGGAATTTGTTAAAAAACTTTTAGCTTTTTTCAGAGGTTTATATAAGAGCCTAACTGTATTATTTGATATATATGGACAGTCAAAAGTTTAACTTAGCTAAGATCCGCGACGAAAAGTGTGTACAGTGGTTGGTGGGTGGAGAATTGATGGCCGATTTTCGGTAAGGTTTTGGTTTAAGTTCCAAATAAATCCACTTAATCCAACAGAAAAACACACGATTCTGCGATTATTCAGTTGTTTTATCGATAAATTACCAACATGCACCACAACTTTCTTTGATGGCAACAAAGCAGATTTATTTTATTTAATGGCAATTATTTATAACTATTGTACCCGTGTCAAGTAAAATACGATAACATCAAATCACATCAAGTCACGTCTTGATAAAATGGTGGCTATCAAAACCTTCTACGGACTTTTTCAGTCAACTTAAAAAGTCACGATACACGCATTTATTTCATGTCACTTCACATATATTAGTCCCCCCATAACAGATGAGGTTGCTAGTTACAATATCAACTTTATTCTCTGTCAGTTACGATGTTTCTTCTTTTCACGCACCACCACTCTGTGGGACCTGCTTATTTCAGTGACATAGGCACATTCAAAGAATAAGCCTACACATATATACCTTAAAAGCCAGCAACGATTCCGTGATTCCTTTTTTCGTTTCCTTGACACCATTATGACAGTTATCTATGTGATTTTCAATGTTGATTGCTTTCCATCAGTGACACGCTTGCTCGTATGTCCATCTATCCCATAAAAAAAACAATAAAAATGTTAGGATATATCAATTATTTATACATAATATAATCTCTATGGTGAATATGATTCGGAACGAAGAAATCCGCCAGATGATCATGGAATACGATTATTAATTATCATCACTTACTCGTATGCCTTCATTGAAAAGAAAAAAAAATATTGTACCTTAAACTTATTTTTATATAACTTAAAAATATTGAGTAATGGATAACTATGAAGTATTTTTATAGTGTTGTGGTTTCATTCATTAATAAATATTTCAAAGTTTACGCGTTAGTGTGGCAATGCACTAATTAACCGCCAAATGAGACATTCGCGGAATTCATTGCCAGCCGCTAAATAAAAGTGGCGAAGCGGAGTCAATTTAAAAGAGAGTAAACTGCGGGGGCAAACGGATACGACCCGTCGCGAAGGCTCGAAGGCTAAATTTTGCAATAAGCTAATTTATCTTTTTCTTTTTGGACACAAGTGTCAGTTTCCGAAAATCGTTCGCTGCGAAAACATCAGTGTGTGTTGTTCTAGTTCTTAGTGATCTCTGAAAACCTCTCTCGGCACAGTGTATCATTACGAAGGTCAGTTTTGAATTTATTTCGATTACATTTCTCCTATACCATGTAGGGATATATCGGATACAGTGTTTTAAATACACAACGGATAATATAAATTACATCGAGAAGGCAATAAAATTTTATTTTTTAATAATTTTTTACTTAAATACAGAAATTCAGAAATAATATATTCGAACCCCTGAACCAAGCGGTCGTCTCTCGTAACTTTAACATATATTTCGTATGATTAATAGAGACAAACGATACTTTGCGGAAATCAATTACTAATAAGTAATATATTTTGTTTATAAATATTACAATTAATAATTGTATAATTTTGTTTTTGGTGTACAATAAAGAATATATCTATCTATTTATCTATCTATCTATATTTCCACCGGCATTACAATACATAAAATATCATAGATTGTAAATGTATTTAAAATGATTGAGAAAAATCTTCTTTAATGATATAGGAAGGCAAACGAGCAAGCATGTCACCTGATAGAAAGCCATAAACGTCGCCCATAGACATTTACAGCACCAGTATTGCGCAGCCTGTTTATGAAGATCATTATATAGGCTTATTATTTTATATATTTCAATGTTGTCTCGATAACTATTAAAAAATAAAAGCTAAAAAGTTTTAATCGCGTGCGGGCATATTTTACTCAAGTAGGTAGGTAGGTTGGTGATCGGTAGAAAGTACATTTTAATTTCGACCAAAAACATCAGAAATGCGGTCATTGGCAGTCAAGTTCGATTCATTCCGTTAAAAAAAAACGATATTCTTTCAATGAAACTTAACATAAAAGCGAAATTTAAAGTTTGTTCTTTATATTGAAAAAACCACCTCACGTTTATTTAAATTATACCAAAACTGAAAAAGTGGTTCCTGATACCTTTTGAAACATTATGTATATTTGAGTGGGCTAAACTTGGAACTGACTAAACTGATTATTTTGAAACATTGACGGAAATTTGTCATGGAAATATATATCTATTTTTATAGAGCTATTGCGGAAATATATATCTATATTTATAGTACTATTGCGGAAACGTTTTATTGCGGAAACGTTTAGTGTTCGAAATTTGAATCATTTTAAAAGGATAGGTATAATAGAAGTGGCGGGAAGATGATCAATAAAAAAAATATTTAATTTAAAAATGTATATTATCTACAACGTTCACAACAATGCACACTGCATTGTTATCTAATTCTGTATTGTAGTTTTTTTTTTTTTTTGATGTCAATGAATTATAAATATTATGCCAGTGTCAATTAAAATATAATGACATCAAGTATTTTGAAATATATAAGTCAGCTTGTCATGTTACGTCTTGATAAAATAGTGGCCATTCTATCAAACCCTTTTTATAGACTTTTACAGTCAACCTAAAAAGTCAAGATTCACGAATTTATTTCATATCACTCCACTTATATGCCTTAAGCGAACCATTTTGTATAATACGAAACCACTATTCAACAACTAAGTGATAATTACATAAAATTACGAATATTATAATAAATAAAAACACAACGTCACTGATGTAAAGTTGCGGGAAAAGTCCTAAACTCTAGTTAAAGTTTGAAGTCTAGTCGATGAACTGATAGTCAGTAATCGATGGTTCAGATCGATAGATAGTAATCGATTTTAAAATTCGTACATAATAGAAAATAAAAACAAAGAATGTTAGTTAATAAAAAGTAATTAAAATAAAGATTTAAATTAAGATAATATATTGACATTTATTCGAGTTATTAAAAATGCAATCGGTGAAAAAAATTAAAAGTTCTAAAATTTAAGGTTAAAAACCAGAGTTATTCTTATGAAATATTAAAAATGATATAATGAAGTTGTCGAGGATCTTAGCTAAGTAAAACTTTTGACTGTCCATATAGTGATGGATTTCCGCAAAGTAACGCCTGACTCCATTAATAACCTAATAAATATAATGAAGTTCTCAAGGACGAAGTGTCGACAAAACCATTGCAGAAAAATAATAATAATATGTTTCTTTTACAGGTGCAAACTCCGCCTACAACATGTCGATTGTCGACTCCTACAAAAGGTTTATGGAGCGGAACAGCGGTAAGTAATTTATGTATACGCTATTTACATAATAATCAACGGAACTAGCCCACTCGTCCTTCTAAGCTAAGGCTGTGATATCAAGAGCTCTTAGAATACTATTAACTCTCCTCTGACGTAATACATCTTCTAATATTTCAGCTGGTTCATAGGAATAAAACCTAATGCCTACTCTTCTTCTTCGTTGATAGCAATTAGGTATAAATATTATGTTAAAGTCAAGTAAAATATTATAATATAAAACAAGTTAAAAAATATAATCAAATAAAATAATATACAACACGTATATTGAAATGTAAAGTCTGCATCTCACGATCCGTCTTGATAGAGTTGTAGTCGATCTACAAAAACTTGCAGAAACTTTCACAGTCAAGTTAAAAAGACACGTTGTACATATATATGCATTTATTTCATTTCAACTTAATCAAATTATAATGTATAAATATAAAAAAATAGTAGTATATGCAATGCAAATATATAATTATTATTAATATTATTATTAATAATAGGCCTTCAGAATTAAAGAATCTAACTGATACTACTTATATATGTACATGAGTTGATGAAAATGAAATAAAAACAAAACGTCACTACCCTAACTTGGCGGGAAAATCCTCATACGTACGCACGCATGCATAAAGTATAAATCAACAAGTAGAAATCGATAATTGATTAAAAGTTATACACGACATGAATAAAAATAATTTCTATATTTGCATTAACTTGTGTAACTTAAAAGATTTTCAATGAATATGAGAGCATTCTACAATTTAGCCATGATAAAAAAAAATTCATATTTTCTTTAACAGTAAAAAATTAAGAAATTCATTAAAAGAAAAAAATCTTTATAGGGAGTTTTTAATTGTATCACTATCATCATCCTGCGGTATTTTACTTTTGAATATAAGCGTTTTCTTAAATCAGCTTCTACTCTTTGTATTTTATTTATGGGATAGGAAGACAAATGAGTAGGCGTGTCAATTGATGGAAAGCAATCAACGCCACCCATTTACATCCGCAGTGCCATAGCAGTGCAGAAGCGTTGCTGGCCTTTAAGGAAAGTGTCATTATGGGAGGGGGATTGGGCCTCCGGAACCCAACCGCTCAACGGACGAAGCGCGGTAGCTAAGCTACCACTCAGACGCCGGTTTTCTGCGGGAGTGTGGTACTTCCCCGGGCGAGCCGGTCTATTCATGGTACATACAAATAATATGCCTTTCTGGACAAAACATTTGGTGTAGCGTGGCTTTACCACTACAGTAGGCATATTTACATAATGAAAAAAGATTTTTTGCAATTTGAAAATAATGTTTCCATTATTTTGATGAAGATTCATTCACCTGTTACATGATATTGACGAAATTTTAAAAAAATCAATCTCCCTATACTTAAAATATTGTAATGAAAATATTCCAATTATTTAAATTATTTTTATATAGACAAATGTCATTAGCATAGATTAAAATGATCAGGAAATTAAAAAGATCACGGAAAATACCCGGCGTAGACATATATGAAGACTCTAATGATTGTTTTGTTTATAAGCCTAGCCTTTGTGTATGGTTCTAAAACAAAAATGCTTCCGCATTTTGATTTTGATAACTCATTCCTTATGGGCCCACGTCCTCTGCCTTCACAATCGATATTTAAGGATCAGAAAAGAAATTATTTTTGAAGTCGGGGTATTTGCAAACGATTTTCATGTTTCACATGGATCCAAGTGTGAGACTATATCAGACAATAGTAAGAAATGTAATGAACAAGTTTATTTTGGTACAGAATTTCAACTATACTACCCTTCCTATAAACCATTAAGCCTTTGCATATAACATTAAAAAAAAATATTAGAGCAAACGACACATTTTCATTTCTGTATAGAACCAACCGTCTGAATTAATTACTGAGAAAAGGGAATATACTAATAACTCTAATAAAACAAATTATATTTCATGAACAATCATTTTATTTTCTTTTGTATATATGATATATTGATCTAATATAAAATATAGCAACTAAATATATCGAATATATATATATATATATATATATATATATATATATATATATATATATATATATATATATATATATTCGATCTTTTCAATTAGCTTTCGATAAATAAATAGCGCACAAAAATTATAAAGACAATGGAATTATACGGGTACAACTTACCAATGTTATATATTTTACAATTTCAATATCCAATGGAAAAAATAAATACACATACCTACTTCTAACGTCGGATATATATGTAAATCCATCTTACATGTTTATTAGATTAACGAACCAAAAAACCTTATTATCTATTTGTGAAAATTCACTACAAAGTGTTCAAAATGGCGGCAAGTCATTTGTAACAATTAATGATGCGATTGTGTTGATTATTAAATCTCATTTGTAATTAGTACAATATTAAGCATTAACCAGACTGTTAAGAGAGATTTTAGAGGCCCGAACACATTTTAGGCACCCCACTTGCGCGTACATCTGGCTGAATGACAAACAATGCTCCGACATCCATATATTAAACCTTTACATTAAACCTTTGACCATTACCATTACATGATACCTTTCAATTTTACTTTTTAGAAAGGTTCAAAACTAGATTTCAAACTTGGGAATCACTTGAAATTGATTTGTAAAGCGTCTTCTGATGTTTCTGTGACGTCTCTAGATCGAGGAACTTTTATGTACCGTTTCCCAACTCCCTCTACTGCTATCAAGCTTGTCTCCCAAATATAATATAATATGAAATCAATGAGCTATATTGTAATTATGTTTATACCTAAGGTGTAAAAACCAATTATAATCCCTTAAAAATTGACGGCAGCACTAATAAAGTAAATGAAACGAATTAAATTATTATAGATTTAATTAAGTTTACCTCAAAGGGACAAAAAAGTTTACAATTTATTTTACAAGGAAAAGTCCTTCAACATATTCACACACACATATATATATATATATATATATATATATATATATATATATATATATATATATGTGCCGTCAGTAACTGTGTTTTTATTACTAGAACCATGTTAGGTACTAGCTATAAAATAAATTATAGGATAAACAATTGTTGTTCGTATCTAAAAAATGAAAATGTATTTTAAAGAGCACGGCTACGAAACTTGAAAACATTAACTTTTTTCTGTTTGGAAGCATAAAACCTCAACATAAACCACTCTTCCATTTAAAAACTAAATAAGATAGGTAGAATTTAAAAAAAAAGCATAGACAGAGAGAGGATGGTTGAAATGCGACTGTAAAAGAAATTAACGTTGCGGATGTGGATGGACTGGTCGGTAGGGGAAGACCAACGAGAACATACCTTGATCAAATTGCTAAACTTCTTAAGAAAGCCCAGGTCAAAAGTACCCTTAACTGGTGAGCTTGTTCATACAAGCAAAAAGTGATGAATGTGGATGAAAATGAAGCAAAGAAAGTGTACTGAGATCGTAACAGATGGAGATTTGTGGTCTTTGCCTATCCCTATGGGAAACAGATATACTGTAAATAAACATACATACATACGTATGTATGTATGTATTTTGTATTTGCAGTTACTCATTTACAATATCTGTTAATTAGAAATATAAGTCAACGGTCTTAAAAACTAAAATTACAGACTATAATCAGAATTGCAATTTTTTTTCACACCCATATACGTCCTACTCTAGACACGGGCTTCTCTATTCAAAGAGGAAAGGACATTAACCCACCACATTTTTCCAAAGCGGATTGGTAGGTTAGCCAGGTTTGAAATAAATACCCTTACGCTTAAGTTTCTCCCGTAACTTCTTTCCACGCACCACCAGTTTCTGGAATCAGCTACCCTCGGCGGTCTTTCCGAACCGTTACGACATTGGAACCTTCAAAAAACAAGCCTATACATACCTAAAAGGCCGGCAACGCTTCCGCGACTCCTGCGGTGTCGCGGTTGTCCATGGGCGGCGTTGATTGCTTTCCATCAGGCGACACGCTTGCTCGTTTGTCCTCCTATCCCATAAAAAAAACGCTGTAACGAAGGGAGAAGGTAACCTGGAAAAACTGGTTATTGTTGTTAATACCGAAGGGAAGAGAGCGTGAGGAGTCAACAAGATGGTCCGGAACCAAGTAAAGAAATCCACTTCCTTTTCCAAATTTGAACAGGTGTTGGCTACTTTGGACCGGAACCGATGGAGACAGTTTGACCGTTTGAGGGATTCTAGTGATCACGATCCTCGGTAATGAGGGACCGAGTAAAGAATATGCGAGAAACTACCGTACCACACTATTTGGCGCAGTTTTTTTTCTGATTCAAATGGTGTATAAAACTAAAGTATATATAAATATCGATATATTTATATAAATGCGTAAATTGAGCTCACAATTTTGTTTCTTTAAGCAGATGTTTCGGCTAGCTAAGGCTAAGCTGTTAATTTTTTATAATATTTACACTGTTCAATACCTAAAGATAAAAGTAGTTTTCGATAAACATAACACTGGAGAGGTTTTCGACCTTCATTGATCTTTATAGAATTTTTTTAGTCGAGTAAACACATCTCTGTTATTCTAGAATGTTCACTATATATTAACCGTGTGCTGCTTTATGCTGTTATAATTTTAACTACAATTATTGTGTTTACACACAGAAGAATCAATTACATCTGTGTTGTTCTGAGTACAGAATAGGATCACCCAATTTCTTCCCGTTCGCTTCACAAGGTAATAATAGGAACAGATACAAGTAAACGGGCAGCGTCTACCCAAGCTATAGCATAATCTGGAATCCCCAATCCGTCTGCCAAGCGTGGCGATTACAGCAACACTCAAATCTCAGCTGCTCAGCTGTGGGATATACCTATGGGATATGGTCTGTGGAAAAAATATATGCATATAGCATATATATGCATAGCAAAAATATATACTTATCTTAGACCATCTTTATTTATATTATTTAAAAGATTTTAACATAGATGGTCTGTGATTTTAACAAATGAAAAAGCATATTGTATTTATTTTTTCGTTTTATAAAAAAAATATATTAAAAACAAAATAACAGTCATTTGATTTGTTAAATTGTACTCAACATCAAGAAATTTAACATGAGTTTTTCTCATATATCAATAGAAGGGTTAACAAATTTGATTTAATAACTAGATTTCCCATGTCAGTAAAGTTAAATAAAAAATATTAATTAACCAGTTTTTTATTATCCAGATTAGGACGTACGTAACGTTCTAGAATAACAAAGATGTGTTTACTCGACTAAAAAAATTCTATAAACATCAATGAAGGTCGAAAACCTCTCCAATGTAATGTTTATCGAAAACTACTTTTATCTTTAGGTATTGAACAATGTAAATATTATAAGAATGTAACAGCTTAATGTACTTGTAGCCTAGCCGAAGTTTCTGCTTAAAGAAACAATAATTGTGAGCTCAATTTACGCATTTATTAAAATTGTTTTCAGGTTATTCAACTTTTATCAAAAACTAGATGGCCCTGTGAACTTCGATTCACCTACAATTTATGTTTCCCTGTATTTATTTTCTCCTGGTATGTTAGTACTAAGATAAATGCAATAATTTTCAAAATCACACAAAAGTAAAGACAGTTTTGTATAAAAACACGTCCGTTAGAGGATAAAGCCGTCACGTACGCCATCTGTTGAAAGTAATTGGAGGTAAAAGGAAGAAAGAGAACTTTTCATTTTTCAAGCTGTTCCTGAGCTAAATCTTTCCTATTTTCTTTTAACCGTAAACCTTCCCTGTATTAGAGTGAACAAAATAAAAAAAAAACAAATGGTTATTCATTTGTTTTTTTTCTCGGTCTCGGTCGTGCCGCTTTTAATTTTAGCGAGACTAACAAATAGCTATCCAGATTATTTAATTTAAAAGGGCAAAGGCTTAAGGAAATTAAATGTATATTTTATGTGGTAAATGCTTTTAGCATTTCCTTGAAATGTGTTTTCATAAATATGAACTAGGAAGCGAAAATGTAGTGTTAGCGTGGACATATATATGTTTTTTTATGTTCTTTCGGGTACGAATTAAAAACAATTTGTTTTTGGAATGTAAAGTCTTTTGGCTTTACCCGTCTATTATTGAGAATTTGTTTATAGAAAGGAGGAAAAATGATCTATTGTGTTGCCTGATGGTACACAATCAACGTCACCCATAGATATTTATAACACCATAGATATTATAGAGGGGTGGTCCAATTTATGCTTATTTTTAAGGTGTTAATTGTAGGCTTATTTTTTTAAGGTGCCATTATCGTATCAATACAATATCAGTACCAACTAGTATAAACATTTACGGTATAATGTAATTTTTCCTGTTCACATTTATTTTAAGGTTATTTGCTTCGATTTCTACATCTGTATCTAGACATAATACCATATTTTTACCTCTTTACCCCCTTTGCTGCAGCTTGTGGCAAGACAATATCTGCCAGGACCCACTAGTATTATATTATACTAAAAATACGCCAATGTCTACTTTTGAAATTCAAAGGGCAATGAATTCTACGCATAGACAACGTATAATAATAATAATAATTCGAAGGAAGCATTTTATAAGTGGCATTTAATACTTGTTTACGGATATTCTGTTAAAAAACATTACTTTTATTATATTATATACATTATCACCACTTTATCTTGTTGTTTTGCATATTTTCACGATCAGATTATAATATGAAGAACGGACATTGTTAGCTTCGTAATAAGATTCACTATAGCTGATATCTGTATAAACAGAAATGGCTGGGACAAAACCCAGGTTCAGAATAAATACCTTTACGTTATAAAAAAATTATATATGTAATATATTTCGATGCAGAAATCGAACTATTCTTTAACTCAGAAAGCGAACAACTACGTAACTAAGTTATTTTCATCGTAAATGTACTCTTTTAATTTTTTTGATAAAAAAATTAAAAATAATTTTTAAATCTTTCTAAATATGGTTGACAATCGTTCTAATAACAAACGTCATTATCTTATCTACTATTTAGATAATTTTTTAACACTTAAATTTTTGCGTCGCTTTATTATAATTTATTTTATATAAAAAATAAAAGAAAAGTTTTAAAGTATGAATTAGGTGGTACTTTTTTGTAGTTTGTATGAATAAACAAATACTGCAGTTGGTTCAATAGATAATAAATATTTATTTAAACATATTACGTCACCATAATTTATATTACATAATTGAACACAGATTCCCTCATAAGTATTTAAATTAATTTCACATTATAAACATTCTTTTCGGAATTTGGCTGGGATATACATTCGTCGATATTTCGTTAAAGTGAAGACTTATTTCTTGATGGTCTTAGATAGATAGATAGATGTATTCTTTATTGTACACCAAAAACAAAGTTATACAATTATTGATTGTAATATTTATATACAAATGGCGGTCTTATCGCTAATAGCGATTTCTTCCAGACAACCGTAGGAAAGAAATTTTAAAAAGATATTTTTGTCTTAAGTCTTAATGTCTTGTATAGTTTTTATAAAAAATATATTATGTTATTAGTAATTTAAAGTATGTATAGGTACGTGTTCGTGGTGCATCTGTGATTTTATCCAATCTTTAACACAAAATGCAACTTTATATAAGATGAATAAATATTTTCTTACAAATTGAAACTCCCTACAAACTTATTTATTAACTTCTTGAACGACATTTACATGAAAGTAAAAGTATTCTCTCTCTCTTTAGTCGATCATTCATGACTGAAGATTGCGATCACCAGACTTCACCCAACGGTTCGTTAAGTGCTTCCATTGATTGCGGTCGACAGCCAATCGGACTACTTCCACAAAACTGGAGGTCTTGTTCTGCTTCACTTGGTTGGACCATCTCAAAGGCGACCCCTAGATCTTTTCCCCTCAAAGTTTGAACAGATGATCGATTTCTCCAGTGAGCAAACATTTAATTACGAAAAAGTAATATTTTTAAATAATCTATGCAAATCACTTTATCAACGAAAAATATATTTCGAAAAATATTTAAATCACACTCACTCATAACCTTATACTAGGTTTTTCAATTACAAATATTTAATCAGGTGCAAAAAACTTACTCACGATCCTTTCGCTCAGGAAGCGAACGCTACACTATTATGTTATTTCGGCCATTAAATTGCGAAATTAAATAAGTTAAGAAGTTGATGGATAAAAAGCGTATTTGTTCTATTCGATTTAAATTTATTACGTAATAAAAGAGGATGACAAAAGAAACAATTTCAGGGGTATTAGAATTTCATTCAATCGGTCAATGCAGTCCCGGATCTATATATCGACGCCAAAAGCGAAAACGAATTAAACCTCAAAATAAAAGTCTTGCCACCAGAGATCATTCAAAAACATCCAGTTTCAAAGCAGCAAAATTATCTATTGGCCGTAAAGTTGAGAGACTCAGACCATTTGCGCAGTTTTGTCCATATGTCGATATTTACGTCGAAAGTAAACGGGCGCAAAATTCATATTTTTGAAATATAAAAATGTTTTGTATGAGCACATATTTCCAGAGCGGATCATATCTTTTTCTGATCCATATATACTATAAAAATACTTTGCCATATGTGTCATTTACAGCGATTTTGATTATTACGTCGATATGTCGATATTTACGTCGATATTAAAGAGGCGCTAAATTTAGTTTTTTGAAAAAAAAAAACGTTTTGTATGAGCGCCTATTTCCAAGGCGGGTCGTACATCGACTATTATACTACTATCGACAACACCTGCAAGCTGCGAGCGAAATTGCACCAAACTAAAAATAATTAAAACGTTTATCTCACCCAGTAAAGTCGTTTAGCGGACTTTTCGAAAGTGTTTATCTCAATTTCTGGAGAGAAAGGGCGAGAAAGTGTCTGTCTCGATTCGAATAAATCGTTTCATACCGAACTGGGTCAATAAAAAAAATCATTAATTCATATCTTTTATAAATGGATGACCAACGCGCAATTAAAATAATTTACATGAAATAAATTAATTACATCACAGTCAATGTCACTATCGTACGTGTAAGACGTGTGTATGCTTAATACACTATAGACTAGAACACATAATAGGATTGGACAATATATGTACAGTGATGTATAGTATAGATGCATCGAATCGACACAGCAATGTATCGTTGATACGTTAACATCAATTTTATTTTATTTTATTTATTAGGCACAAAAACAAATTGCTGTCTTAAAGAATACGATATTATATAAACTTACCAACACGCGGACTATAACTCATTTTGTCAATAGAGTTACTTATGTAATAATAAAATATTATAAAATTGAACAGATTAAATTAAATTAAAAAAAAAGAAATATAAAAAAAGAAGAATAAAAATAATGTTGTGATCTATGAGCTGCCAAAAATATCACGGAGCGATCGTTTTAATTGATGTATTTTCATATTGAAAATATCGACGCAACGCAACGCTTCTGCACTGCCTATGGAAATGCAAATGTGTACGGGTGGTGTTGATTGCTTTCCATCAGGTGACACGCCTGCCCGTTTGCCTCCCTTTTCCATAAAAAAAACCAACGAATAACCATTGTTATTTATAGTCAGAAAATAATAAAAAAAAGCATTTATATTCATGTTTGCTATTTATTATCTGTTACAAAACATTTGTAACTAGATAATAAATAATTGTATATAACCTAACGTTTCCCTAGTTGTCTGTGAGAGTATTTCCAAAGTGTAATTCATACACTCTAATGTATTGTATAATGAATGCAAAAAAAAGATGCGCAGGAGCGTTCAGAGAAACCTTATAATGAAATAGTATTAAAAGACTGATCGTCGGAACACAACAATGATTCGACAATTGAAATGTAATTTATTTTGGTGAAAAATAAAGAACCTGAATAAATAAAACTATTTAATTTTGGGCACTTTATCGAGTAAATAGAAGGACGTCATTAAAACATATTAAATTATCCGGAAAAACATTAAAAACCAACATGTCGTGTTACGGGTACATTATATTGTTTTTAATGATAAAAATTTTCCGAAACAAACAAAGGCAATTTATAAATATTGTAATCATCAAGCTTGATATATTTAGAATACGCGCATCGTAAAAATACGATGGACTTGTAATGGTAAAACGGGTTCTCGTGTTGTTTATTATTTATTTTTGCCTTTGACAAATCGCATTTTGAATAGTTCCGATAGCTTATAACGGTTTAAAATTAGTGTTCTCGATAAAATATGTAAAATATGTATAATTTCATGTAGATTGGTGATTTTACATTTACAGTTGTTGAAATTGAGTGGATGAATAAAAAAGTATTTTATTAAATGTTCAATTGTGAACATTTAAACAAGATATATAAATAAATATACACATATAGGGACAGTCTGAACTAATAGCAGGAATTGAGAAAAATAAGAAGAAGACATATGCGAAGTTACCAAGCCCGTTTCAACTCTGCTCATAAGAATTTAAGTATGAATTACTTTTGATAGTTGTAGGGCCGGCCATGCACGAACAGGCTTGCTTGTCCGTGAAAGTACACATTCGACGGTATATCGATGCCAAACGGTAACATTTTGTGTTATCGCGTATCGTACGATGAGTGCAGGGACCCGGAAGCCGAACTACTTTCACCTTCCTTTTCTTTCTGTTGGCAGTCAAAAATCTTACTTAGCTAAGATCCGCGACAAGCAAACCAATTACAGAATCCTTTTCTTTCTTATTTACCACCCGTTCAACCGTTGTGGGGGAAAGTTGGCAATTGTCCATACCATCCAAGACATTGACACATATGTACATACATACATACTATCACGCTTGTTTTCCGTAAGGGCAGGCAGAGACCACAAATCTGCTACGTTCTTGCCACACTTTCTTTGTTTCATCCACACTCTTTACAAGCTCGCTAGTTAAGGGTACTTTTGACCTGGCCTAACTTAAGAAGTTCAGTAATTTGGTCTTGTAAAGTATATTCTCCTTGGTCTTTCCCTATCGATCCTTCCATCCAAATCCGCAACATAAATTTCTATTATTAATCGTCTTTCATTTCTTTTTCATTCATTAATCTTCTCTATGTGCCCAAACCATATAAGCATCCCTTTCTAAACTTTTGTCACGACACCTTATTTTACTCCTTCGACACTGGATAAATTTATCTACTTAAGATCGTCAATAACTAATAAAAGCAACGGAGATTAAGCGGAGAATACCTATCTCCAGGACATCTGGAATAACAGGGGAATAAACTATAAAACGAAAGATCAATTAGTAAGACTCTCAGACCCACTACAGAGTAGAAATGTAGACAATCTGAACAAGAAAGAGACAGAGGATTGATGCATTTAAAATGTGGTGCAGCAGGCGAATGCTCCGGATACCATGGACAGACAAAAGCACAAATGTATCTATTCTCCTCCAACTCTATTCCATATCTATTCTCCTCCAAATATTAAATTACAGACCAGTGACAGAATTTTTCAACGTTTTTAACATATCAACTTTAATAATTTTATGAAGGTTGATAAATTGTAAATTGAAATTATTTATGAACGTTGATATATTGTATAATATAAGATGGATTCTCCCACACTACATCAGTTCTTCATAGTGCTAGTATGGCATTCTTAGATGTAGTGTTTAGAATTAGATAAGTTAGTAATTAGGTAGTGGACCCGAGTTGTCTGATAAATAAATCTATTATTATTATTATCCTTTATTTACATATTTCGCCGACCGATTGGCTCAGTGGCGGGGCCCTCCGTCCGCGGAGTCAAAGGTCGCGGGTTCGATTCCCGCATCGGAATATATATTTATATGGATTTATAAATGTTTATTCCGAGTCTGGTAACCCCCTCAATCCGCATTTCCTTTCCTGCCCCTTCCTTTCTTCTCTATTCTTTCCCTTCCTCTCCGCCAATCCACGGTCTGCCGTGCCAATGGATGCGTGGCTAGGGGCGAGCCTAGTCGCAAGCGTGCTGATCGTCCCGGGGTCGGGCTCCCCCGGGGACTATGGTGCCTTACCTCAGCATGCAGGGCTCTGCTGGGGCTGACCTCCATCCTCCCTTGCGGCTCGTGGGATTCACTAAGACGAATTTAATATACCTAATTTGTCGAAAATGACGGCGACGTGGTTCGCCACCCGTCACGTCCTGATTCTCACGAGGGCGAAAAGCGACCAATGACGAGCTGTTTCGCTGCGATGAATGGCAGCGGATGGAGCTCTGTAGTCACTGCCAACCCCTGCGGGGCATAGGCGTGAATATATATATATATATTTACATATTTTTCTCTTAATAACAATATTATTAATATAAAAAAAATCTCTATAAAAATAATATTATTACAAGGGTTATTAATCCTTTGTGGTGGGATAAAACAAGCACACGATGGATTACGCATCCAAGAAAAGGAACCTTCTCACGATCCTAGCCGTGCACAATATGGCTGCTTTTTGAATTTTGAATTTAACCCACTTACCTAAACCTAACTTGGACAGGTGGGCGTCCAAATTTTTACCGATAAGTCCATTCGCAGAGACCACTATGGGTACAATGACAGTTGAATCAACGTGCCACATGGCAGAAATCTCATGCGCGAGGTCTATGTATTTTATTTGTTTATCTTTTTCCGTTTTAATGAGATTCTTGTCATGCGGAACACTATTATCAACTATCACTGCCTCGCGTGTAGTTCGATCCACTATCACAATATCAGGCTTATTGGCAACAATGTGCGTGATAATGGATCGATCCCAAATTATTATTATTATTATTATTTTCAATACCGAAACGGCAATAGAGGCTTGATCGTTGATATCACCAGACTGACGTTTGACAAATGAAATGTAACATCTTATGTCAAAGAAACTTCGTCGGAGACTCGGCCGTATATTTCGTGAGTTACGCAACTTATTTTTCATTGCGATACGATTTTTGCAATAGCAGCCTTCGCTTTACATAAAAGGTCGCCTATTTGTCATTCCATATCTTACTTTGACTTATCTCACGAATATTTATAGATAGTTTTCGTCGTTTAGGCTGATTACCTAAAAATTGCGTAAAAATACATTGAGCGCAAGGCTCAGTCTCGCGGCCCCCCGTCCATGGTGTCAATGGTCGCGGTTTCGATCCCCGCATCGGAATAAATATATATATGGCCTACAGATATTTATTCTGTGTTCAAAGTAGTACATATCAGTAATCCCGCCAATCCGCATTGGACAAACGTGATGGGTTAACTTCCGTTCCTCCAGAAATGGGGAGGCCCGTGTTCAGCAGTGGGACATATAGTGGGCTATGAAAAAAAGGTAAATAAAAACGAAAATATTAAAATAACCTATTTATATATAAATCTATTTTTATGCCCCACTAGGCCCTAAAATTATGTATATATTCTCTAATTTTACATGTGTATTCATAACTAAAAAAGTGTGTATACTTCTTTATTCTTGCAGTTATTAGCAAAAGCATTTTTGAATCCTCATTATTAATGAATGACATCTTTTGAAAATACGCAGTATTTTGTCAATGCCGATACATAATCTTAAATGAATCATCTATATTCAGATCAAAGACTGTACACATAATATCAGCGTGCACGGGCTGTCTATCGACTCATTAAGGATGCGGTGGGTCTAAAACACCCTTTGTAGCGGTATTTTATTTTGACTTCCGTATTTGGGTTATTTATGCTTTACGCTTTATTATTATATAATGCGCACTACACGATACTAACGAACATTGTGTTTATTTGGACAATCTTGAAACAAATCCATAGAAATCCATGTGTTATAAAATATTTTGTTAGAATCAAATCATAATATGACGACCTTAAACCACCTATCTTTTTTATTTATTAGCAGTAGACGGCCGAAAAATGTAAACAAACAGGCGCAGACAAGTGAACAGTAAACTTTTTTTTATGGGATAGGAAGGCAAACGAGCAGGCGTGTCACCTGATGGAAAGCAATCAACGGAAGCGTTGCCGACCTTTAAGGAATGTGTCATTATGGGAGTGGGAATGGGAGGGGAATGTACTGGGCCTCCGGAACTCGGCCACTCACCGGACGAAGCGCGGTAGCTAAGCTATCACTCAGACGCCGGTTTTCTGCGGGAGAGTGGTACATCCCCGAGTGAGCCGGCCCATTCATGTTACAGCCAAATAATATACCATTCTTGACAAAGTATTCGTTTGCAGTGTGGCTCTACCACTAGTTATATACTAACTAATTATAACTAGTATACTAACTAAACAAAAAACAATAAAATATTCTATGTATACTAACAAACAAATCGTACAGTCATCAAAAAAAGTTTACTCTAGCGAATTATTGTGTAATATTAAAAATATCAATCATTGAAATAGAAGTCATTGAAATTTTGATGTGTAATCAAATTGAATGATTACTAATGAATATTTTTTACAAGAAACATGTTTATCGTATAATAATAATGTACAAGGAATTCACCGTCAGAGTATTCAAGAAGGAAAAAAATAAATAAAAGGCAATTGGATTACCATTCGGTCATAGCAAACGCCCTCTGGGAAATACCAAAGTCGTTGCTATTTCCAGGAGACGTTGAAGAAGAAGGAATATCATATATTGTGTACTTCATTATTAATTATTCAAGTTTACAGCTATAGTGAAATTTGCCCGCGGGCCCAGTATTCGATAAAGCTTTTAAAGCTACCAGCATTAAAATCTTCAAATTTCTCTAAATTATAGCCATAGCAAATTTTCAAAACTCAAAAGAAATTACCTATAGATCATCATCAACCTACGGCAGTCCATTGCTGCACATACTCATAGACCTGCCCCGTGACACGAAATCTATCCCAAAGGAATCCCATCAATTAGGAAGCGCCCCACACTACGTTTGCCAAGATGCGGTCTCCACTCCCTTTCTCGTCTTCTCCTTCTCCTTTCTCGTCTTTGCCGGTTTTCCGACAAACGTGAACAGCCCAGTAGTATTTCAAATTTTAATTCCGTTTTGTCTTTTTGTCAATAAAAAAAATGCATGAACATGAGATGCAGGAGGAGATGATGTCTCGGCAATCAAGCAAGTAGTGTGGGACCCCCTCCCTACTAAATAGGGCAACGATCTATCCAAGGTGGTTGGCAGAGACTGGATGCGTGTACCTGAAGATCGGGATAGGCCTTGGGTGAGGCCTATGTCCAGCAGTGGACTGCCGCGGACTGATATTGATGTGTAACGCTCCACGCTGCGGAGAAATTTTTGATCAAAAATGTTTGGCAAATGGCCCATCCATTTGCCAAATATTTTTGATCAAAAATTTCTCCGCAGCTAGAGAAATACTATAGCCCATGGAAAATCGTCATTCGAATGGCAGTTTACCTACTGTAACTAGTGAACGGCTTATTACTGAGGTCCAACTCCTCAAAGGCCGACAACGGTTCTGCAAAGCCTATGGTGTTGCGGATCTCTGTCTGCGGCATTGATTGATTTCCTTCAGTTGTTACGCTTGCTCTTTCTCCCTTTGCCCATAAAAAAATATTTATCACAATCTCCTTTTCTTCCAGATCCACGGACGGAGAACTGGTGGCTAATGTCAGGCCCGGGTCCTCTTATAACGCTGCTAGCCACGTACCTGTATTTCTGCACGTCTGTCGGCCCAAGATACATGAGAGACCGGAAGCCGTACTCACTCAAGCAAACCATCGTGCTTTACAATGTCTCACAAATAGTGATGAGCGTATTTTTAGTTTATGAGGTGAGTCATGTTTGCTGAAATGTAACTACACTACCAAGTATTATCTGAGTTAGTTCATTACGCAGTGCTGTTCTCGTAAAAGGAGCAAACTCATTCAAACGTATTAAAAAGAAATAATAATAAAAACACATTGTCATGGTGACATTACAAGTAAATAACGCATATATCATTGCTAAGATAGATAAACAGGACTCTAATCGAAATACTTTTTTAATTTTGACTGAAGTTTATCGCTTTGGTATTTAAATAAAATAAATGAATTTTTAACATAAAATAAAAACAGCTTACCGACGCCCAGAAAAACTCTGTGAGGTTTTTGTGGCACGGCATAACTTAAGTTTAAGTATTTTTCATGGGGTAGCAAGGCAAACGAGCAAGCGTTCCTGATGGAAAGCAATCAACGCCACCTATAGACATCCATAGTGCTTTAAAGCAAAGTGTCATTATGGGACGAAGAGGAAGGCGGGCCTCCCAGGGCCTTGGGCCTCCGGAACTCAACCGCTCACCGGACGAAGCGCAGTAGCTAAGCTACGACTCAGACGCCGGTTTTCTGCGGGATTGTCGTGCTTCCCCGGGCGAGCAGTCCATTCATGCTACAGACAAATAATATGCCATTCTTAACTAAGTATTAGCCTGCAGCATGGCTTTACTACTTCATAAACTAACTATGAATGTATACTGAAAATAAAGGTAAAAAAAATATTATTATCATATAATATTTTTGGATGTCAGGGGGCAGGCAGGATATTCCGTAGAGGCACGCTACTAGCGTAAGTAAGTGTTGACACTTCAGTGTGTTGCGTTTCTCTCGAAAATTTTTACGTAAAAAAACTATGCAACTAGCTATATGCGACAATAGTTTCTTATTTTTGGAGTAGAATCTTTACTGAGTCCATCCCTTTTTGTTTTCTCTCACTTTCCTGAATTATTTATCTTACCTCCCACTCCCACAGTTCCTCAAGATTTTTTCTAAAAGGAGACGATGCATCGATAAGATACCAATGTAATTTCTACAAATAATCCCATTAACTTCTACATAAAATAAATACAGTATGCAAGGGCAGTCTATCTCAAAGTGTATGATAAGGCCCCCTGGTTGGTACATATATGAAAGTACATATATTTATTACATCGTACTTGGGCGACGTTCATTACTTAGCACGAGATGAACAGCAGCAAAATACAAATTTACTACTTTGTCTATTTCTTCCATAAAAACACTTTTATTACTATTTTAATGTAGAACAGTAATAACGTTTTAATATAACTAGAATCCATTACCATTAACAAGGACGCAACTAATAAGGCACATCCTAGGAAACTGTTCACGTCAGTAGTCCAAAGGTGGATGCGAACTCATGATCTCAGAACGTGAACCCACTCCTCAGCAACAGAACTATTCGTGTCTTATGGATTTAATTTTTATTATAACAATTGTATATCAACCACATTGTTTAAAACAGGGATGAGCAACACGCGGCTCGTTAAACATGTTTATGCGGTCTGCAAAGCATTTCTAAAATTGAATTTATTTTATCGACTTTTTCCTACCAGTATATTATTAAATATAAAATGAATTATAATAAAATGGTAGTACATACTAAACCAAAACAAATTATTAATAAGTGTTACTTTATGTGCGGCCCGCCAAAAAATGTTAAAATTTAAATTGGCTCGTTGATTAAAAAGGTTGCTCACCCCTGGTTTAAAACATAATAAAGAGTTACAATGGTCACTGCCTCGTGTCTTATCTTCCTAACATTGTTTTTGAAATGATTATCTCATTACCGATAATCGATTCAATGATGTAATTAATATATTGCAGCCGGTTTGCTTAGTTATTTATTATGAGTAAACCTTTGTACGGGTGTTTATCGATTGAGGAAGACGATTTTGCTGATATTTGCATTACGGCTCTTGTAACGATGTAAAAAACCTACTGCTGCATAACGTCTTTTCGTCAGACGCATTATGATACTTATTTATTTATTATTAATGTACATTTTGGTATGAAGGCGGATTCAATGCCTGTAGAAATTCTCTTTTTTTTTTTATGGAATAGGAGGGCAAACGAGCAAGCGTGCCGCCAGTCAATCTTTGGGTTAATGGAAAAGATAAAAGAAGGTACAAAAACTATATAATTAAATATATTTATTAATAGATACATATAGATTTATATACATGATATTCAATTATTTATTTATTTTTATGGAATAGATTGGCAAACAATCAAGTAAGTAACCTGATGCTAAGCAACTAGCATCATCCATGAACACCCGCAGTACTAAAGGCAGTTGAGTTGCGTCGCTTACAGAAAGATAAGAAATATTTAAATATTCAAAGGGAGAGGATGAAGGAAGTAATAGTAGGAGGAGAATAAAATAAACGGGAAAAAATTGGGCCTACAGATCCCAGCACTCACTGTAAGGTTGTTTATTCATTTTCTACAAACAATCCCCTCTATTCTACAAAATAATTAATACAATACGCTAAGGGAGTCTATCTCAAAGTGGATTATAAGGCCCCCTGGTTGGTACTGGAAGCCTACAGGAAGACGGTAAAGAGCCCATAGAAAGTTGAAGAGTACTGAAGTGGTTAAGATAGTGCCAGCTTATTTTTATTTTAAAATGTAAACTAATATCAAAATATATCTACATAATTTTGAAATAAAATTGGACTCATATGGCAAGATATTTAATTAAACTTATCATCGATCGTGATTTTTAAGATCTACTAAAGTGTAAGAGTTTTGGGGGGTGCTAGAAAATAGTTGATTTTCAAAGTGGGTGGTAGATGAAATAAGTTTGAGAATCTCTGTGCTAGGGGGAAGAAAATCACATTGTGTTACCCATAATGTTAAACTCAATGTGGTGTATCCTGTAGGTAGGCCAACGAGGTAATGACGACAGAAAGATTGCGTTACAACCATTGCATACCATGATAGACTTAAGTTAACCAAGAGACACTTGTCGGTAACCTTGGCAATGACGTTGCTGTAGAGATATATCCAGCTCTTTGATCGCCATGATCGCAAAAAGTTGATTATGCACAAACCACCTGTGAAGTTCGCCTTCAAACCACGACCCCAGTTCCCGTTATACAAAGCTGGGTGACTTGTATTAGGAGAAGTTTATATCCTACAATAGACTACCGTTGGCTTATGATAAATAGATAACCTAATTAGCTCAGTGGTGATGTTGCTTTTGAACATAAGGATTTTTTTATTGGAGGCAAACGAGCAAGCAAAAACGAGCACCTAATGGAAATTTACTAGGAGAGGAAAGGAAGTGAAGAAAAGAAGAAGGAAGTAAAGAAGGAAAGTGAGTTTCGCTAACGGATCCCTGCACTCACCGTATGAATTGCGGTAAGTCAGGAAGATGTTAGCATCTAGCATCGATTTTCTGTACGATGTAATACTTCCATCTGTGCATGATTCTATTAGTAATTTATTCACTGATTATTATGTGGCATATCATTCATGACGAATTATATTATATATTATGTACTGTTATAATATTTGCCATTTGACATTATTGAATGCTGCCTTCCGTGAATTTATAATAAATACAATTTATTGCCGCGCTTTGCATTAGTTTTTTCTTTTCAAAGAGATTTTTTTGTTTTTCGATTCGATAGTATAAATCGTTTTGCATTTTATAAAAACTGCATTAGCATTTAAAATAAAATTAACTTTTGACTAATAACATAACTGTTAACAGCAATAGAACGGTTAGTAAGGACTCCTCTCACGATCTGAGGTCGTGGCTTCGTATCTTCCATTACACTATTTATGTGAACCATGTTTTTCTAGCAAAAGCATTATTTTGACTTAGTCTGAGTAGTTAACAATAATTCTAGTAACACCGAAACAAAAATGGTATAGAAAGGCAAACGAGCACGCGTGTCACCTGATGGAAAGTAATCAACGCCACCCATAGACTAGAGAGAGAGAGTGCTATAGGATTTCACGGAACAATAATTTCTAAAGTGATTATCACAAAAATTAAACAATATAATAATTAATAATGGAGTCAGGCGTTACTTTGGGGAAATCCATCACTATATGGACAGTCAAAAGTTTTACTTAGCTAAGATCCGCGACAAGCAAAACAATAATAACCGAAAAGTGAACACTTTTCGGTTGTCTTCCGTAGAGTCTGCTATGCCTGGGGATGCCTCGTGTTGGGGCGAAACACGTGTCGTTTACATGATGGAAAAGTGATAATGTGTGTTTGGTGTCGTGTATAGTGGTTGGTGGGTGGAGAATTGATGGCCGATTTTCGGTAAGTTTTTGGTTTATGTTCCAAATAAATCCACTTAACCCAACGGAAAAACACACATTATTAATATTCTGTTATTGTTTTGCTTGTCGCGGATCTTAGTAAAACTTTTGACTGTCCATATAATATAATAATTCATACACGATGCATATTGACTGGAAATAAATTTGTTATTGTGTATTTTATTCTTTTCTGTTACTTCCTTATTTTCTATTGTTACCTAAAATTGCAACAAAACAGGAAATATTCATTTTCCTGCTCTAAAAAGTATTATGGCAATTTTACGGTTCGTGGAATGCGTACAAAACAAAAAAAAAACTGGACCAAGAAATACTAAAAACTAGTTTTAAATACGGTTTACAAATTATTCTCATATGAATTTGTTCAACGTTGTTTTTATAAACTTGATTGTTCCTAAATAACTTTGAACCATTAATAATGTTAATTTGCACTTGGCGTATGCATATGCATAATAGTTTAATTCCGACAACATAGTGTAGCCAAGGTTTTACTGTTATAAATATAGAGAGTCAATGACTACATTGTTAAGATCCGCGAAAAAAAATTCGAAAGATAATATTGTGTGCTTAGAACCAGTTATACATACAACATAACTTTTCAACAACATAAACGACATTTGTTTCGCCTCAACCAGAAGCATCATTAAGTGTAATAATCTACTGTAGTGATACATTCATAAATGTATGACTAATGTAATAAAATCTTTAATTAACTTTCGTAACATTCAAATTTAAAATAAAAAGGAATAAATTGTTCATTCATTCATTCATTTGAATTAATGGCTTTTAATTGTGCCAAAATAGCACAGATGATTTCGCCAATGTCACGTAAAAGAGAGAAGACACGAAGGAGGTTAATCAGTGCGTTTGAGATAAGGAAGGATTGAAATAAATTGTTATAAAACAAAAGGCATTAGTTCGACTGACGTCTTTTGAATAGACATGTGGGTGACATTCTGGCATAAAAATTGAAATATTATACATTGAGACTAGCTGACCCGGCAAACTACGTACCGCCTCAGAATCAATATATAAAAAAGCAGAAAGATAATTGCAGAATGTTTCAACTTTAGTAAAAAATGTGGTCAAAATTTATCACGAACAAAAAGAAATCGTAATCAATAAAAAAATGCTCGATATGAATATTATTTTCAATTACACATGTACACCAAATAAATGAAAAATAAACTCCTCTTTTGAATTTAATTTGATTTCTGAATAACTTTTAAATTTAATTGGTTTCTAAACGATGGGACGAACATCAAATATTTGACAGGTAAGAATAATTTCTAAGGGAAAACGAAATTCTTGCTTTTACTATATACCTAATATTTTGACTTCCAAAAATAATTCAAAACCAAAATTAGCCAAACCGGTCCAGCCGTTTTCGAGTTTTAGCGAGATTAACGAACAGCAATTGATTTATATATATAGATAGATATGAAATGTAAACTGAAAAGTATGAATAAATCTATTATATAAATGTACAATGAAACGCAAGAATAAATTAATATCATTTTGAAAAATTTTATTTGCAGAAACCCCCTAAAGATCCCTGATGTCGCCGTAAGCAGTACTGCAGACGCATTACGTTACCGAAGACAACCGTTGAGTTTCTATTGTGTCTTACGTGTCCAAACAATATAGTTTTGACGCGTATCTTAGCAAGTTTGATTTCCGTGAAGTGAAGCCTGACTCCGTTAATAAAAATGTCACATATTCTGATTTTGTTTTTTTCACTTACAGGGTCTGATTTCAGGCTGGTGGAACGATTACAACTTCAGTTGCCAACCTGTAGATTACTCTTACAATCCAAAGGCTTTAAGGGTAAGTTATTGTATAATAAACAATATAATTTGTATTTAGTATAGTCACTAGCGAGCTTGTATGACGAGACAAATGAGTGTGGAGGAAGCAAGTAAAGTGTGCCGAGATCGTAGCAGATGGAGGTCTTTGGTCTTTGCCTATCCCTACGGGAAACAAGTGTGATCGCACATAAGTTTATAATTTGTATTTACATTAATATTGGTATATCACAATTTTTTTTTGATGTCTAAAATATCTCTCTGGTCTATCTTTTATGTCTAAAAACCGCGACCACAAGACTTCACCCAACGATTCGTTAGATTCTTCCATTTCATGATAAATTCGCTGTTTTCATCGTAACTTTCATGGTGTTTTTCTGGTGGGAAATTAGTGCAGTGGTTATCCGTTGCCTTCTGCATCTTTTGCGGTTATTTGAACCCCAAGGCTCGCTGAAGTCTCTTCTGGCCGGTTTCCCGGTCGGATGTATGGTTATACCGCCATTCTTTGGTAGCCAGAGCCTCCTCTATTATCTGTCAGGGAGCACCCGGTATCTGCTTGAGTACCGCCGAAGCGCGTGCAAATGAAGTTGATATGAGCCAGTTAAGATATTATTACCGTACTCCTTACTAAAATATAATAAAGGTTCTTAAAATTATTTTAATAGTAACTAATAATAGTCCTTATCAATGTTATTAATGATTATTTTAAGTTAATAGTAATTAATAATAATGATTGATGATCAATATTAATAATTACTATTAACTAATACAGCCGTAACTTTAAAGTGTAGTCCTCTGCGGAACATTATCGTCGCTCAAAATTGGGGTATTGCCACAATCCTCACACTTGACGGATGAATTCGGGATAGATAGGTTGTCATCACTCAGGTATTTATTACTATAGTCGCCTCGAAACTACCCATGGGAATATTAACGGCCACCCTAGTCGCCCCTAGTGACCTAGCGCCTGTGTTCTGTGGTCCTGCGTTGGGAGTTCATAATGTGGTACGCCACCTCGAGGTTTAAACTTTGGGCGATGAGGCTCTTGTCCAGAGGGTTGTAGTATAATATTTGATTTTTATCAACCCATTATTTAAAAAAATGGATCTATAAAACTTCATGGCTCTGTTGGCAGTGATGGCATTAGACATGTTTCTTCTTTTTTTTTCAGATGGCCGGAGGAGTTTGGTGGTATTTCGTCGCAAAAATCATTGAGCTGCTTGACACTGTATTCTTTGTTCTGAGGAAGAAGAACAGACAAATATCGTTTCTCCATCTATACCATCACACTATGATGCCCATTTGTGCTTGGATCGGAGTAAAATTCCTGCCAGGTGTTTATAACTTTTTTTTATTAATTGTTAAAGTTAACCATTGACCTACCTAATCCTGGAGGAACTTGTATTAAAACCACCACGCCCCTCCAAGAAGTATTAGTGGGATATCTAGATACGGAATAAATATCTGTAAGCCATATATTTTTAACCCTATGCGGAAATAGAACCGCGACCATAGAATCTGAAGGCGTAGGCCTTTAAGGCAATTAGGTCATCCTTGAACCATTAACAGCCTTAGGCTATCGTGGATAACCTAATTGGTTTAATGTGTATTTTGTAATGGTAATACAATTGGTAATTGGTTGGGTGTGTATTATAATGATATATGTATGTCGCATATATTATATTAATATACGCCTATAATCGTTTCACTTATTGGGTGAAATAGGAATCAACGAGTGAGGCAATCACCTTGTACTATAACGCTTCGATTTTAAGCCAATTAAGTCATCAATGAACCATTAATAGCCTTAGGCTAACGTGGACGACCTAATTGGTTCAATGGATTAGCACATTACAGTGCTAGATAAATGCCGAGTATTAAAATATGCTCATAATCGTTTCACTATTTGAGTGAAATAGGAATCACGGAGTGAAGCTGTCACCTAGTTCTAATAACGCGAACTGTCAGTGGCTTTTGACTATTTTTTTTTTTCATTTCAAGATGGTAGAAACCACCATAAAAAAGTAGACACTAGAAATCAAGATGTGTCGGACCCTTTTACGTATCTTGTTATTTTTTGCTTATAATATATATTATATTTATTTAATATAAAATATTCTTCTTTACAGGTGGCCACGGAACTCTACTGGGCGTTATAAATTCCTTCATCCACATCATCATGTACACTTATTACCTGATATCTGGTCTTGGGCCACAGTACCAAAAATACATATGGTGGAAGAAGCATCTTACCACTATGCAATTGGTAAATATATTTATTTATCTGTTATTATTTAATTTATTGTTTACCGAATAAGTTTCGATGTTTTTTTTTATGGCGTCAGTTGATAACTTTTTGCCAGTGTCAAAGTTTGGAGTTTCGATGTTATTGATCATAATTAAACCCTAAGTCCGCTTCTGATTTGATTTGATTTGATTCGAAGATGTTAATGCTGGTAGCCTATTGGCTTTAACAGCTTTATCGTATCCAGGGCCCGCGGGCTGAAAGCCCGCGGGCTAGTCCGCTTCTGAAACTGGCTTTTATAAAGAAATAACTTAGTCTACATGTCATTATATTTTCCAGGCATTTCGGTAACCGTATAGTGAACTAACTGGATGTAATGCATCCACTCTCTCTCTAAAGTCTATTTACATTTCATTATTAGCCTGTGCCAATCCACCTCTGGACACAGGAAACCCAAAAGACTTAGACGCGCTACCTTAACAATTTTCAGCTATACGCATCCAATTTCTAGCAACTGCTTGAAGCCGTCAACATTACGTTTGTCAAGGAACAGTTCTTCAACAAACGTAACCATCATCAGCTTTTCAGAGCCTTATTTGTTATAAAGCAGAACGTTGAGGGTATCCTTCCCCTCTTGTAACCCTTATAAGCAAAAAATAAATAAATTGCAAATATTTAGAATGGCGTTGATTGCCTTCCACCGGGCAATGTGATTGCTCGTTTGCTTTCCTATTCCAAAACAAAAGCCGTTTTTGAGGTTGTTATAATTTTAAAGATTTATAATTTATTAAAAATTATAAATTAAAAGATGATGTAGTGTACAATAAATTTATACTTAAATAAAAATAATAAATGTATACTAATATATACAATGGTTAAGGATTGATTCAAAGTAGATTTTTACGAAAACGATTATTTCGAATACGATACTGAAATAAATTTGAAAGATCACTTGAAATGATAATCATATTATTTATTATACGATTATCGATATATAATATTGAGGATTGGTTTTCGTTTGTAACAAAAACAAGTACATGTAAATATTAATCAAGTAAATGTTTAGCAAGGATATAAAAAATTCTCTAATTCTTGTTAAACAGACTAAGCTTCGTAGCTTTTGTGACACGATACATGGTTGACGACAGTATTCCATGCTATATAGCAATCTTAAGCGCATAATACATCTCATAACGCTATTTCCACATTAATAATTTACATGTAAACTACTACTTTTTCCAGATCCAGTTCGTCATTATCTTTTATCACAACCTCAGCGTGATGTTCACAAACTGCAATTATCCCAAGTTCATTAACTTCCTCTTGACTATCAACGCTGGCCTCTTCCTCTACATGTTTGGCAACTTCTACTACCGGAACTACGTCAAGATGGATTCCAAGAAAAATGACGCAACAACAGCTCCTAGTAATACAAACAATGTAATCGCCAATGGAAAAACGAAAGAATGCTAGCGAACATTCTACCTTAATGCTCAATATTTTAAGTTAGGATTCTTATGTGATGTGATTTGGATAATTAAGTTAGCTTTAAGTTGGTAAATGTTAGAAGTAAAATAGCTTTATTTTTATATACCTATAAGCGTTGTGCATTCACCTAAATTGTTCAAGCCCACAATAAAAAAATACTAGGAAAAAATTATTTCCTTCATAGAAATGTTATCTTCAATAATGTTATGATAAATATATGTTTTGATATTTAATGCATAGCATTAATCTATTCGGATACCAATAAAGTATAAGCAGAGCTCGAAATAGTTTCGAGCTCTGCTTTTATTTATTCGATTCGATGAGATTTTTTTGCTATTTTTTCTGTTTTTCATTGTTTTGTAAGGTACTTTCCACCGAATATATATGTATTATATATTAGGTAGTCATTAAATATACAGCTTGTCCTTGGATCAGTGTAAAAAATTACCCACTTGTAGTATTCAAAAACAATATCTATTATTTAACAAAATATTTATTCCATTCTATTTCATATAAAATTCGAAATTTTATTTCATACAATTACAGACAGTGTTACATGATCACGTGTTAATGAACCGCAAAAGCGCTGTTCTAAATAGGTCATTGAACCCTTTACGTCATATGTTGTGTTCAACTTGATACCTTTATTTTTATCGATGAATTTTTAATTTCAATAAAATATTAAAAAAATTGTATTTAAAGTCTTGTAACAAACGTTCTTTAATTTAAAATTTATCTAAGTATTGTTTTTATACCAAAAACAAGAAAAGCTGTATATGTACTCGTTTTACGAAAAAATTCGTAAAAAAACATGTGTATGGTGTAGCCGATGTGGAAAGGAAATGCCGTTGTCAATCTAATTGTTCGTTAAGTACTGATATTAATTTTTAATTCAAACAGTTAAGGTTATTGTAAGACTTTTTAATTTTAAAATAAAATATTTTCGACCAGCCTGTTATCTTTTATTTAATTTAAAATTACATGAAGATCAGTCCTTCCACTCGTCATTATTTTCTAAAAGTAAAATTGTTTTACACATATTACTATTATATTTTGTAAGGCAGTTGTCCAAAAACCCATGCAAAACATGATTTTATAAAACACCAGTGGTACACTGATGTTTTATATAATGCTATGATGTAGCCTATGATATGATTGCTTTTCATTAGAAGCCACGCTAATTACAAAATAATAATAATAATTTGGCTTATTAATTCATCAGTATATGCATAGTAAATTTACAGTAAACTCCCGTTTATCTGAATCGCGTTTATCCGAAATCCACATTATCCGAACAAACTTTTCCATTTTTTTATTTCTTTATTAAAACTTTAAAAATATCTACATAAAAAACCAATATCTGATAGGTGTTAAAGATTCTAACGTATATATCTACCCCACCCCCATCCACCGAATACCATCACGACCCATTACTTATTTGCTCGTTATCTCTTCATATATGTACACATGTGGATAGTATCTGAGGTGTGCTAATGTGAATGCGGTGGTTCGGACTCTGTTTTAAATAATTTAGCACTCAGGTCCACCAACAGTTATTAAATAATTGTTATTTTTTTTTAACAGCCCATAAATGTTCCCATTGCTTAGCATGGGCCTCTCCATTTCTGAAGGAACGGGAACCGAACAAATTGTTCTCCAACAAACGATCAGAATACAGTAAGCGATATATACAGAACTAATGAACAGATGGTTATAAGCGAGCGTGTGCGCTGGCTGATGACTGTTTACTATCTCTATTATGTGTCCTTTGTATCTCTCTCGACTAGGTCTTTAAACAGTGTCTGCGGAAATCGTGGGAAACGGTATTGTGTCTTGCTGAGAGGGCGGCTACTTATCTATTGATTAAACCGTTACGATTAGCAATAGTCTTTCGCAGCAGCCGTTACAGGGTTGTAATGTAATTCCGTTTATAACTTTATGACGGCGACTTTCTCACGGATTATGTTACATGCACGGTTATGTATGATAATACCGTTATTCACTGAGAACTATTCTTGTTTATTATTTTAACGCTAAATTGTGGAGGCCGCTACACATACTCTATCAACCACGTTAATTACGTGGCTCACATTAGCGCTGTCTGAGGCATCGCGCCGGTCGTGGTGCAGCCACCTGCATGCTACGCTTTTGACCAGCTAAACTGACATTTGACAAGTTTAATAGTGGTAGAGCCTCGCCGCAGACGAACACTTTGTCAAGAACGGCATAATGTTGTCCGTAGCATGAATGGGCCGTCTCGCCCGGGGAAGTACCACACTCTCGCAGAAAACCGGCGTCTGCTTACCTACCGCGCTTCGTACATTGAGCGGCCGAGTTCCAGCGGCCCAACACCCTCCCCCCTCCCCCGCCCATTCCCACTTCCATAATGTCACTTTTCTTAAAGGTCGGCAATGCTTTCGCACTGCCTATGGCGTTGCGATGCCCCTATTTATCTATTAATAGCTCCTAAGCAACCATTATTATATCTTCTGGCCCGAGAAAATATCCAACGAATGTCTACTGGATCTTTGTCTTGCGCCGCAAGTGGACTTGGATAGGCTTCACTTGAATTGGTTCTCCGAAGGAACTCTGATCACATTCCCAGACAGGCGTTGGAATGGACTGATCAAGGGAAAAGGACGCGAGGCCGACCCAAACACACCTGGAAGCGCTACGTCGCGGCCGAGCTGAAATCCATCGGGTTGACGTGGCCTGAAGTGAAGCGCGTCGCTCAAGACCGATCCCAGTGGAGAAACATTGTGGATGCCCACTGCCCCACCTCGGGGATATAGGACCATAAGAAGAAGTAACCATTATACCACACACGAAACTACAACTGTGTAAATGTGTGTAGCATTTTTTTTTTATGTTACCGCGTGTAAATGAGTGCAAGGATATGGAAGGTCGACTCTGTTCGATATAACGCTGACATCGAACACGTGAATTGTGTCCGACAGCTGACCATGACATAGCCAATTTCGACACTTTATTCAATTAATTCAATTAATTAACTACTTAGTGCACCTTTAGTAACCGTCGCGACTGGGGGCATTCTAACGTTCACTAACTAAGAAACATGATTATAAAAGACCTTTTCCCTCCTAGCACTTTCTTCTTCTCATCCCATTATTTTCATCTTATGCTAAGGTAGACGATGCATCAGTACCCTTTTTGTCGATGAGCGGTGGTGGCTACTTCAGAAACTTTCATATTTAAAAATAATATACAAAAATTTGATGGCGACTGTGTTGTTTCAAAAAAAGTTCTGGAAAAAGTAAAACTTTGTAGGCGTAAGGTTTGCTGAGTTTGGCTGATAATAGAGAGCTTCCAACTCCTTCTCTTATAACTTGAAGGCTGTCTGTAGTGCAGTATCGGGTCGCGTGTTGTCTTGCATCAGCAGCCGGGGTGATCGATTCGACAAAACCAGTTGTAGATATATTAAAATCATCCTTGTGTTCAGTTCTTTACATTACACATCTGCAGTTATGTTTGTCCCGTTTGGTAAGAAGCTGTGATTAAATATACCGGCACTAGACCACCAAACAGTGATCATTTTCTTTCTAGGGGCTTTCTAGGGGCCATTTTTCGTTTAGGGCATTGGTTAGGTTATAAACCAGGATCTGATCAACTTGTTGAGCGCTTGCTTTTGTCAAAGAGAATCCATTTTCCGCGGGTAACAATATGGCTGGAAAGTCCTTCGTATCTTTGCCTGTCGAGTAGTGCAAGGCAACCTTCGGCGACGACATTATTAAGTTGGTGGGGGAACAAATTAGTCAAGCTTTTTACCTAGACAATTCGACCTAAATACCTGCTGCCAATTCAGCCGTAGATTGAGTATGATAAGCTTGGAGATCAAAGTTTTCGGATGACCACTGTGTTTATAATAATTTTCTGTACAAAATAATTTCATTAATCAACATCAACTCCAGCCTAAAGCATTCCCCACGTTACGACAGCATTAAGATTTCATTCCCACCATCTGCATGAGTGGGGATCCAGTACGGTGCGCTTTTCCCGAAACTTTTTTACACACGCCACCACCCTGTGGAACCTACTATCATCAGCAGTATTTCCAAACAGATTGGACCATGGAACCTTCAAAAAACAAGCCTACACATTTCTCAAAGGGTCGGCAACGCTACCTAAGGTGTCGCAGGTATCTATGGGCGGGGTTGATTGTTTTCCATCAGGCGACAAGATTCTTCCCCTAGATTCCCTTCCATTCCACAAAAAAAGTAATAAGTATAATATGATATTAGCATCTTTAAGAAACGAACTTTCGCAAAGAGCTACAACGCATGTACTGGCTTTTGTAACTTTGAATGAAGTACGATATTTGGTCTCCTCCGGGTGACATAGTGACCCCTTAGTTTTAAATGCTTCAAAAATATATCTATATAAGTTAGAATATCTACAACACACTAGAACCTTATACCGATAGTGTTGATGCAAATTCAAAGTATATCATTTAAATAATTAATTTTAAAAGTTTGCTATTTGTAAAAGTAAGTTCATTTTATATTTGAATGTTGAACTACTTCGTACACAGCAGACACGTAGTGTGCTAGTAGTGTGCGGAATTTTTTTTTTTTCAATTTTTTCTCTACATTTTTATATATGAAAAGAGAATTATTCTCCGTAAAATAATTAGAAAATAATTTTCAATGGAATCGCTGCAAGTACTACCTCAAAATGTACAACAAAAATTTAATTACATTTTTGTTGAAATGTCAGGTGAATATATATTTTTTCTATTATACATATTAACCCCTTTAGATCTGAATTATTGTCAATGAATACTAAAATATTTTTTTACTAATTATTAGTAAGAAGGACATTATAAAAACAAGTGTGTGTAAAATCATACATATTAAGTTTTCCAAATATTCCGGCATGTGCGCAATTATGCACACAAATGGCGGAAGATTAAATTAAATAAAATAAAATAAAAATATTATGAGACTTTAAACATTATGTGCATAATTCTGCACACGAGGTCTGAAGGGGTTATATGCTCCCATCATATTCTACGTTCTTACTCTCTGGCTATACCGACGTTGGATTGATACTCCGTTTATACCATAAACACCAAGTTACTGGGGCTATAATATATTTCGAAACCGGTCGAAAAATCAAAAACTATTTTTGAGGGAAGGAAGGTAAGAGTTCCTTCTTTTTATGCATCGTCACTATATGGAACCAGCTGACAACTCTAAAATATAGGTAGGATATATGAAAAATTAAGTCATGAAAAATGACGGCGACGTGGTTCGCCACCCGTCACGTCCTGATTCTCACGAGGGCGAGAAGCGATCAATGGAGAGCCGTTTCGCTGCGATGAATAGTAGCGGATGGAACTCTGTGGTCTCTGCTAACCCCTGTGGGGGATAGGCGTGAATATATAAAAAAATAAAAAAAAACATACATACATAATGTCGCGTCTGTTTCTCGTAGGGGTAGGTAGAAACCATAGATTTCCATCCGCCACGATCCCGGCAAACCTTTCTAGCTTCCTCATTCATCTCTTTATCCATCATTCCTCTCACATTCAACGTATCGAAACGGCTCTCCGTTAGTCGCTTTTTGCCCTCGTGGGAATCAGAACGTAACTGGTGGCAAACGACGCCATCATTTTTAACAAATTTGGTATATTAAATTTAGTCATAGTGAATCCCACGAGCTGCAAGGGAGGATGGAGGTTAGTCCCAGCAGAGCCTCGCATGCTGAGGTAAGGCACTATAGTACCCGGGGGAGCCCGGTCCCGGGACGGTCGGCACGCTTGCGACTCAGCTCGCCCCTAGCCACGCATCCATTGGCACGGCTGACCATGGATTGGCGGAAAGGAAGGGAAAAGAATAGAGAAGAATGGAAAAGGTAGAGAAAAGTAAAGATGGATTTGGACAAGATGATAGGGATATGATACTACCCCAACGGAAGAGAATAAGTGGTACGCTAGTAACTAGGGAGGCCGGGGTCGCGTCCCCGTGTACAGTACCCCAATACCATAACCACCAGACAGGCGGCTAGGTAAAGATACTCCCTGAACCTATAGTTATAATTTAAATATTTTTAATGAAATAAAAGATAAAATTCACTATTACTAATGTGAAAGATATATAGATAAATTTATCTATTACATTTCAATGTTACATAAATTATTTTGAAGTTATAAAACTTTGCAGATCCAAGAACTAGTGAATGGTGGCTGGTGTTTAGTCCATTTACCTTGATTCTCATAATGAGCTTCTACCACTTCTTCTGTGCATGGCTTGGGCCGATGATAATGAGAGACAGGAAGGCATTTCAACTGAAAAATACGCTTATGATTTACAACGCTTGCCAAATTATACTCAGTTCGTATTTGGTTTACATGGTAAGTCTTTATTTTATGGATGCGCAGAAAATCATCTAGTATAGTAATCTAGCAGTCATTTGATGGTAGGTGATCAACGCCGCCCATAGACATCTATCTGATGGCAAGGATGTGAATAATGATAGAGGAAAAGGTTTTCACGGAGGGGTAAAAAGAAATCTTAGGAGAGGAAGAAGGAAGTGAAGAAAGAATACTTATGACGTAGTTATTCTGTAACATTGTGTAGAAGCATAGGGCCGACTTAACTACGGACCGGCTAGAATCATCTCTACCGCTATTAAAACCTTTGTATTACCTGCATACTTAAATCATAACCCTCTTTGGTAGTCAAGGTTAGGTTAGGGTTGGTCTCCGGCACCAAGCCAATCCTCTCTAGACAAGCTCTCGAATGGAATCCGCAGGGAAAAGAAAACTTTTGCGCCTGAAACAAACGCGAGTGATGTAGGCTGCGTTCGCATTACTAAGCAACAATTAAGAATGTTATCAATTCCATTCCATTTTTTTTTTTGCTTTTTAGGGGCTACATATTTTACTGTTTCACAATTTCAACTTTTTGTGTTCGCCTGTGAACTATTCGCTTAACGATCGTGCAGCAGTAAACGTAAGTAATTGTTTTGCCTAATCAAATAAATATCAAGCTTCAAGCTTCATCAACAACAAGCTTAAGCCTCTCCCAAGCTGAAGGATTTGCTGGGAGACACCAAGCTGGGTGAACGGGTTGGCGATCACAGATTCAGTTAGTGAGTTTGGCAAGATCCGTTACTGATCTGTAGAATCGTTATACCGGCATAAGTGCAGGAATGGAGATCGCGTCTTGACAAACGCAGTGTGTGGTGCTCCGGGGCCAGATGGAGCGACGTTCTGGTGACGGCTGACAGAATCAAAATGGTTTAAGCTGACGATTGGGTGCTTCTTGAGAATGACAGACGTAATATATATATATAATATACCAAAGTACGCGCGAAGTACAAAGTGGACTGTCAAACGTGCAAAGTTTAAAGCGAACTGTCAAACGCGCGAAGTACAAAGCAAATGGTCGAATGCGCGAAATTTAAAGCGAACTGTCTAACACGCGAAGTACAAAGTGGACTGTCAAACGCACAAAGTTCAAAATGAACTGTCAAACGCATGACGTTCAAAGGGGAATGTCAAACGCGCGAAGTTCAAAGCAAACTGTCTAACACGTGAAGTACAAAGCGTACTGTCAAACGCGCAAAGTTTAAAGCGAACTGTCAAATGTGCGAGGTCCAAAGCGAACTGTCTAACGCGCGAATTAGAAAGCGGACTGTCAAACGCGCCAAGTCCACAACTACGCAAAGTTTCAATAGTCATTATATTTTCTGAATGTTTTTAAGTTTCGCAATTTTCTAAATTTTTTTTAATAAAAACCTTCTACAAAGTATTAGGAAACTTAGAAATCTGTAAAGTCTCTCAAGTTATGGCGTGACCAATATATATATTTACAGGAAACAGTGGCAACGTGGTGGTATCTGTTTGCGAAAGTCACAGAACTACTTGACACGTTATTCTTTGTTTTGAGAAAAAAAGAGAGACAAATATCCACTCTTCATTTGTATCATCACAATTTGATGTTGTTCACCGGGTGGTTTGCCGTGAAATATGTGGCAGGTAAAATAAAAATTATTTATTTGTCTCATATAAAATAGTTTATTTTATAAAAATAGTTCATCATTTGATTCTTAAATAATTACGCTATGATTAATGGAGTCAGTCTCCACTTTGCAGAATTCCCTTACTATGTGGACAGTCACAACTTTTACTTAGCCAAGATCCGCGACAAGGAAACAAAAACAGAAAGATAAGAATGTGTGTTTTCAACTGGAAGAAGTGGATTTAAACTAAATCTTACCGAAAAACGGCCGTCAGCAACTCTCCACTTCCCAACTACTAACAACAACACCACAGCTTAACGTTTGCCTTCCGTAGAGTCTACTTTACCTATTGATGATGCCTCGTGTTGAGTCGAAACACGTATCGTATGCAATGTGGAAAAGTGGTGATGTGTGTTCTGACTGTCCATATAATTACGCTATGCACAAATGTTTAGAATTATAGGATAAGCTATTATGTGCATATTGCATAATTTATTCTTTACACGATTATAATTCGTTCTTTGTGCCGAAAAAAAAATAGAACTAAATTACTGTATATGTCTTGTCGAATTTTCTATAATTAATCCAATAATGAAGTCGCCTAAGTTGGGAGTGCTTGCCCTTAATGACCATACGAGGTAGATGGATTGGCAAGTAAAATTTTGCGCCCAGCTTTGACTTTAGAACAGCCAGTACTTGACCATCAAAGCTATGTCTGTGAGTTAGCAAGATATTTTTTTTGTCATCAAATCTAGAAGTTTAAAAAAGCAAGTTTTAAGTTTCTTGACGATTATTCCATTGCATTGCTTCGGATCTGTTCTACGTAATATTAGGGAGTGGACCGGGATAGCGAGTGCTCTAGAACTGCTGCATCTAGCTGAAGAGGGAGAAAAGTTGTGCTGAATTGGCTTCCAACCTTCGCAAGTCGGAGAGGAATTCTTAGAAGAAGAAAATGGATCTGTTCTATTTGATCCTCATTGTACTTTCTTATATTATGATTTTTTAATTTCGCAGGTGGCCATTGCATCCTACTTGGTACAATTAACTCCTTCGTTCACGTTATTATGTACACTTATTACTTTATTTCTGGTCTTGGTCCCCACTACCAGAAATATATTTGGTGGAAAAAATATCTAACTTCACTCCAGATTGTGAGTTGTATTCATTTTATTACGTATATCTTAATATATATATAATACATCTGTTATCCCACCATTGATGAACGTCATTCTAGTCATTTCACTGTCATTGAGAAATATATTTGGTGGAAATCCAGTATCAGATTTATGCCACTGTTAACGTGCTGAGCTCAGTGGCGGGGCTCAGGGCTCAGTCACGGAATCAGCGGTTGATCCCCGTTAAACGAAATAAATATATGTATGTAAAGACTACAAATCCTTCCGAAGCACGGTAGGTAAGCTACCACTTAAATGCTGGTTTTCTGCAGGAGTGTGGTACTTCTCCGGGCGAGCCGGCCCATTCATGCTACAGACAAATATTATGCCATTTTTGACAAAGTATTCGTCTGCAGCGTGTCTCGACCACTTTATTTTGGCTTGTCTCTTTACCTTCTATTCCACACTACTTCTGAAAGCAATAATGAGGCGAGGGTGGGTTACCTGAGGATTTAACTGTGGTGGCGCAGTATATGAATGTGTTTACTGAGAAGGAGACATAGCAATCGTGTGGTGGAATGCGGAGCAAGGGCAGAAGGAAATAGAAGAAGGGAAGATGGGCCTCTGGATACTCTGGATATTCTATATACTCGCAATATGAAACACAGCGACACAGGAAAATGCCACTTAACGCAATCATTTTCATGCATGGTTCTCGTTAGAGCTATACATAAAAAGGCTGATTTCACTGTCTACGTAGACAATAACTGTAGTGTTTTACAGACGTTTTTGTATAGATATATAAAAGTTCATCATGGATAACAAGCCGGTATATTAATATGCAAATTTTATACCTTTGCAGTGCCAGTTCATTATTGTTCTAGTACATAACGGAATCCCATTATTTACAAACTGTACATTCCCTAAAACTGTAAATTTGTTGATTGTAATAAATTCCGTGGCATTCATATATATGTTTGGAAGTTTTTATTACACAAACTACGCCAAGAAGAGCAGAAAAGCAGTTCAAAAGAAATGTGAATAGTAAATTATGAATCACTTAAACTAATTAAGAAGACAAATAAAATAAAAGGTTTGTTTTTTGTTATTTGTGTATTTTTTAAACGGGAAACCACTCCATTAAATTCCCAAGAAAATCACAGTGAAAGTCACGAAGAAAATAGTGAGTTTTTGGGCGAGGTTGAGCCTAACGAACCACCGGGCGAAGTCTGGTGATCGTGATCTTCAGGCATGAAGGATCGCCCAGAGAGAGAGAGTGTATTTTTATACGTGCCAATCATATTTTAAATATAATGTCGTTAGCCTAATTATAAGACTTTTTAAGAACATAGACATGAGTCTGAGAATTTGAGAGAAGTCTGAGAATTTTTATTATTACAACACCCTTCTTTAGGTATAAAAATATAATATTGTGGTAATAAATTCGAAGGTTTTCATCGAATTTGTAACAAGATTAAAAGTTATCAAAAGTGAGAAAAAATTTGATTTTGGAGATGCCAAATCTGACAATTACGCCAACCATTTACATATAATATTCAATCACATCTGTAACCGTTTTGGACATTGGCCTCCTCAAAATTGAGGGGTGTTTTTTTATAGTAAAGCAGGCAAACGAGCATGCGAGACACCTGTTGGTAAGGACAAAAATAGGTTCCCTGTTTTCGTGGCGCGTGGTGCGCCATATGTAATGTGTAATGGGGGCCCAAAGTAGGTAGGAGTTGGGGAGTCTCATTTCCAATCCCACTATGAGATTGGTCCCTAAGTAGAGCAGCACCGTCGAGGCTGCGGTAGCATGCGTCAGCGTTTCCCGCAGTTCTGACGAGTGGACGCAGAGATGTTTATAAAAAAATGGAATACCCTAATGACTACTATTTTGGCTTTGCACATATTCATTAGGCAACTAAAAATTTTTTGCAATTTTTGCAATAAAATTAATTTTTGCTTATTGCATAAAATAATAATATAATGATATTAATTTTAATACGCCCACTTATACTAGATATACCACGTATTATAAATTAATTTACACACTCATTACTCTCCTCATGCAAGCCCGCCGCTTAACGGTACCCTTGACCTGGCCTTTCTTAAAAATTTCAGCAATTTAGTCAAGGTATGTTTTCCGTGTTCTTCCCTCACCGACCCTTCCGTTCACATTCGCAACGTAAATTTCTTTTGCCAGTCATCTTTCGTCCATCCTCTCTATGTGCCCAAACCATCTAAGCATCCCATTCTCAACTTTTGTCACGATACCTTCTTTTACTTCACATCGCTCTCTTATATATTCATTTCTTATTCTACCATTCAAAGTTACACCACACATACTTCTTAATTCTTCTCATTCTGACATTCTGACTCTTCATAAAGAATTGCAGGTCTCCATTTACCTGATTACTAGCAATCACTCGCCTTTCAATGCTTAGTTCATCACCATCATCAACAGCCCGCGGCAGTACAGTGCTGGACAATGGCCTCCCCCATGAAGTGCCACCTAGCCCAATCTTCGGCTTCACGCATCCAGTTTCTGCCAGCCGCCCTGCGCAGATCATCGCACCATCTAGCAGGGGGGCGTCCCACACTACGTTTACTGAGACGCGGTCTCCACTCCAGCATTCGTTTGCTCCAACGATTGTCGGATCTCCGACAAACGTGACCAGCCCATTGCCACTTTAGTTTGCTAATTCGAAAGGCTATGTCGGTGACTTTAGCCCTCTGGCGGATTTGTTCATTCCGAATCATATCAACCAGAGAAACTAGAGCATAGCTCTCTGAGCGACTCTGCTGCTATGCTTAGTTATAACGCTTAAAAAGAATTAAAAGCATTGCTGGTCTTATGTGGACAGTCAAAAGTTTTAGTTAGCTAAAATCCGCGACAAGCAAAACAATAACAGAAAATTAATAATGTGTGTTTTTTATGCTGGATAAAGTGGATTTCTTTGGAACTTAAACCAAAAACTTACCGAAAATCGTGGTTCTCGGTTGTCTTTCGTAGAGTCTACTATAACTGAAGTTGCTTCGTATTGGGGCGAAACACGTGTCGTTTACAAGGTGGAAGAGTGCTGGTTTGTGTTTGGTGTTGTGTATAGTGGTTGGTGGGTGGAGAATTGATGGCCGATTTTCGGTAAGTTTTTGGTTTAAGTTCCAAATAAATCCACTTCATCCAGCAGAAAAACACACATTATTAATTTTCTGTTATTGTTTGTCGCGGATCTTAGCTAAGTAAAACTTTTGACTGTCCACATAGTGCTGGATTTCCGCAAAGTAACGCATAATCGCTGGTCTTCTTTAACAAAAGAAATAGTCAATAAAATGTCCCGAGCAAAGAGCAGGGTCTCTTTGTTTGCATTCACTTTAAACAAAACATTGAATATTCAATAACTGTAAAAATTTGAATACGATGACTTGCCGATGACACTAAAGGAATGTGGAGACATTGAATTATTATTGTACTGTACAATGAACTAGTGACCATTCGAATAGGTACCGCAATGACTTTCGTATATCACTTAGTGCCAATAAAAGGTTAGTGGAATACACTTACTTCGATAAAAATTGAACAATTATAAATATGCTTTAATTTTTTTTTTAAACCTGGCATATTTCCATTTACTTGAGTGATATATTGGCCCATAGAAGATGACAGAAGTTATACGAAAGTTGTGGAATGGATATCAAATATTATTTGATGAAATAGCAGGTTAGTGTTTTTAATTTATTAACAAGAATTATCAATCGTTTAATAAAATTAAATTTAACATATATATCGGTCCGTTTGATTCACAAGCTCAGAATCACTCAGTGAGCTATGGAGGAGCTATGGAGAGAGGAGCTACGGAGTTACTTTGATGGATATATAACAAATAATTTGGAATCAAGAAATCCGCCCGAGAACCAAAGTGAACGATATATCCTTCAGAGTTAACCTGAAGGCAATACTGCTGATGAAAAAGGCCTGGACTGAAGACCACGTCCTAATGAACTTTGTATGGGAGGCCTCCAGCTAAATGGTGCAGGTTTCTGGCAGAAACTTGATGCGTGAAGTCGAAGATCGTTGTGGCAGTGGAATGCCACGGGCTGTTGGTGATGATGATGAAATATACGTAATCATAAGTCGGCGACCTACTGTTAGTTATAAACATCTAAGATGTCCCATCCAACCTGATCTTCCTCATAGAAAAAAGTATTTAAATTAGTTATTAAATTAGTTTTATATTTTTTTAGTTATTAAATTAGTGTTATTCTTTTTTTTTTATTTTAGATCCTCGGACCAAATCAATGTTATTAGTTGCAAAACCATACCAACCTTTGTTTATACTCGGACTATACTTAATGTTTTTGTTTAAATGGGGACCAAAGTTGATGAAGGAGCGACCTGCGTACAATTTAGACAAAGTTCTTATATTATATAATATAATACAAGTTGTAGCGTGTGCTTATTTATTTATAAATGTAAGTTAATTTTTCATATTGAATATTTTTTTTTATTTCTTTTGACTGCCACATTTTAGTTTTTTTTTTTTATTATATATTCACTATCCCTCGTAGGGGTTGGCAGAGACCACAGAGCTCCATCCGCTGCCATTCATCGTAAGAGGCTCGTCATTGGTCGCTTTTCGCCCTCGTGAAAATCAGGGTGGCGAACCACGTCGCTGTCATTATCGACAAATTAGGTATATTAAATTCGTCTTAGTGAATCCCACGAGCCGGAAGGGAGGATGGAGGTCAGCCCCAGCAGAGCCCTGCATGCTGAGGTAAGGCTCCATAGTACCCGGGGGAGCCCGATCCCGGGACGATCGGCACGCTTGCGACTAGGCTCGCCCCTAGCCACGCATCCATTGGCACGGCAGACCATAGATTGGCGGAGAGGAAAGGAAGGACAGAGAAAAAGGAAGGGGCAGGAAAGAAAATGCGGATTGGGGGGGTTACCAGACTCGAAATAAACATTTATAAATCCATATAAATATTTATGCGACCATTGACTCCGCGGGCGGAGGGCCCCGCCACTGTGCCAATCGGTCGTCATTTTTAGTCTGGACTTAAGAAACCCTGTCTAGTAAAATCTGTTATTGCTTTTTTATATATTGTTCTGTATATTTTTAACATATAATTCTTTTTTTTATTAGTAAGGCAAACGATCAAGCATGTTACTTGATGGAACGTTATCAACTCCATCCATAGACGTTCGCAGGGCCATAGGCATTTCAGAAGCGTTGCAGAACTTTGAGAAATGTATGGGTTTGTTTTTTTTCAAGATTGGAAACACTACAGGTGATAGATGGATTTATTGCATTTAACCAAGCACTATCCTGGTGACCTGAAAGACAATACGTCAAAAATAACGTTGATTTATCAATACTGCTTAGTAACTGAAAATACTTTAGTAACACAACTTATGAAATTTTTGGTGATTTTCTGTGCAATTTTTGGTGATTTTGTGTGAAGAAAACCTTATTACTTAAATAACCTTATTATTATAACCTTATAAGAAAACCTTATTAGTTAAATAACCTTATTACTTAAATAACCTTATTATTAAAACCTTATAAGAAAATATATGGACAGTCAAAAGTTTTACTTAGCTAAGATCCGCGACAAGCAAAACAATAACAGAAAATTAATAATGTGTATTTTTCCGTTGGGTTTAGTGGATTTATTTGGAACTTAAACCAAAAACTTACCGAAAATCGGCCATCAACTCTCCACCCACCTTAATTTTCTGTTATTGTTTTGCTTGTCGCGGATCTTAGCTAAGTAAAACTTTTGACTGTCCATATAGTGATGGATTTCCGCAAAGTAACGCCTGACTCCATTAATAATCTTATAAGAAAACCTTATTAGGTAGCAGAAAGTTTAATGGTAAAGGTGTGGAAAAATTATATCTTTCCACCCCCTCTTCCTAAGGGTCGATCACTCCAACGGAAAATTTTTTATTCTCCCCCTGGTGTTAATAAACTTTATTAAAAAATAATAATATTATCTATATAAATATAAACTTGTTTATGAAAAGAAGCTTGAAATAAATTGATTTCAGATATTTATATAAATATATGGTTTTATTCTACACATTATTACTACTTCAAAACTGCTTTATCTATCTTGTCAACCGGCTCGAGTTATTGATGATGATAACAATTTTTATATTTTTTTATAGCATGGAATAGTAAGGCAAACGAGCATGCGGGTCACCTGGTGGTAAGCAATCACCGCCACCCACAGACATTTGTAACCACAACCTAAAACTAGAAAGTCTACGTTAATATATAATACTAGCACCAAGTCCGGTACATTTAATATCTGTTCTCTTTCCAGGGTTTCAGGGTGGCATGGGGCTGGAATTACAAGTGGATTTGTGAGCCTGTCGATTATTCTGTAAACAATAAAACAAGCGAAATGATTCATTTTATATATTATTATTACTTGTTGAAGATCATCGACCTAGCCGACACGGTAAAAGTTAAATTAGTTACAACTTGAACGTATTTTGTATTTAAATGTGTATCAAAGACATTTAATTACCAAACAATAGCTTACTTTTTGTACGGTGACAATAATTTGCATTTATTTTTTATGGGAGAGATACGTAGGTAAACAAGCAAGTACATGAAACCCTTGCTGCCGCACATGACTGAAGGAGCTTTTTAATCCATTTTCATCAAGAAATAAGGTCTTCTTTTCTATCGTGTCAGAGGGCAGCAGACACTACCAGCCTAGAACTTGGCCACTGGCACCGCATCATCTGTTGCCATCATAAGGTCATCTGCTGAGCAGGTGACAGAGAATAGAACGTCAAGTGTGCCATTGTTTGTGTGCCTCTCCCTCAGTCGCACATAGGATTTTAGGATTTGCGGTTAAGAAACCCCACTTTGTCATGCTGTCTTTACAGCGACCGGTCTGGATAGGCGCTTGAAGGACTTCCATCAATGTAACTTGGATGCGATGGGTTCCTCTCAACCTAAAGTTATTTTTTACCCTCGGATTGAGTGGACCACAAAAAGATCTTATTGCTGAGGTAGCGAATATTGAGGTACTAGGGTATCTGCCGCTCCCTTGGTCTATAGAGTCATTCTCACTGGCTTGTAGGGAATTTGGGGTTTCATATTAACTAACTAGGCTTAACATTCTGTCTTTCTGTGCTTTGTCCTCAGTCTTGTAACACTTACGTTCAGTGTAAGTGTAGTGCCGTATAACCATGCATCCATATGCCACCACCACCATTAGTAGGTCTGTTATATGAGCAGTCATACCTGCACTGCGCCAGAAACATGGACATTCACCGCGTCAAGGGGACTGCGTTTGCGTTACCTGCCTGGGCTAAGATGTGAACAATACGCGGAGAAAAAGGAAGAGATGGAAGAAGTAAAAGAAGGGGAAGAGAGATATTAAATTTCAAATTACAGTCTTACTCTTCTCTTGGCAGGCATATGATTAATCACTAATCATATGATTTTATCAATAGTCACACAAAATCACCACAGTTAATTTAAATTATGCAAATATAAAATGAACCTTAATATCGTCGAGAATATGATGATAAGGAAGGAATGCCTAAGGTGCGTTATTTTTCGTGAATTACCCGTTAATTCTGGAAAAATGCCTTGAGTCAGGTGTAAAATTAAAAAAATAAAAGATTTGTTTTATAGCAGAGTTAGGAAATGAACATTTGGGTCACTTGATTATAAGCGCTGTAATCACATTGCCGCCCTTTTGAGAACGCATACGCTCGTCTCTTGAATACTATAATGTCATATCTATGTGGGAATATAGCAAGTTCAAGCACAGTTCGTAGTAGTTCATAGTTGCATAGTAAAACCGTATAGTTTTACTATGCAAGTATGAACTACTACGAACTGTGCAAATGTAATGTGTATCCACATTTGCACTGTTAAGCATAGATTATTTTCTTTTTTTCATTAACATTATTAATGGAGTCAGGTGTTACTTTGCGGAAATCCATCACTATATGGAAAGTCAAAAGTTTTAGCTAAGATCCGCGACAAGCAAAACAATAACAGAAAATTAATAATGTGTGTTTTTCCGTTGGGTTAAGTGGATTTATTTGGAACTTAAACCAAAAACTTACCGAAAGTCGGCCATCAATTCTCCACCCACCAACCACTATACATAACACCACACCACATTATCACTTTTCCATCTTGTAAAAGACACGTGTTTGCCCCAACACGAGGCATCTCCAGGTATAATAAACTCTACGGAAGAAGATATAGAAGACTCACTTTTCGGTTGTCTTTCCTTTTCGGTTAGCTAAGTAAAACTTTTGACTGTCCATATTTTTCATTAACTAAAAGCTAACATAAAACAAATAATGAATATGTAGTGGGTATTGTGTTTATAACCTAAAAATTTACCCCTGACTTGTTGTCCTTAATTATAATATTTTAAATTTTCTCTTTTCCAGATATTCTTCGTGCTTCGGAAGAAGTTTAATCAAATATCTTTTCTCCATGTCTACCATCACGCGGGCATGGTTCTCCTCTCGTGGGGTTGTATTACGTATCTACCAGGTAGAATTATATTTCTTGTAGATGTTTCTATATTATTATTTTTTTATATTTATATTTATTTCATCAACTCCTTCAAAGTGCAAGATAGGATGATATATGTGCTGTAATCTTTCAGTAGCTACAAGATAGATAAATAGATAGAACTTATTTATTCAAGACATAGTACTAACTACATCAAAACTAAATCAAAATAAAAGTTAATATAAAAAATTAGAATAAGGTATACTAATAAATGATAAATAATAGCGCATTCTGACTAAACATGCGCTTCTATGTAAGGTACCTACAAATTTTTTCATAAAGATTTATAATCAATTAGTCATCATCAAAAAAAACACTTGTCCGACCAATTAACTTAGTGGCGGAGCTTCTGCCTGAAGCTCGGCCACTCAGTCAATTGGATCGGAAGGAGGAGAGGGGAGGGGGAGGGGAGAGTGGAGGAGGGGAGGGGAGAGGGGAGGAGAGGGGAAGGGGGAGGAGAGGAGAGGGGGAGGAGGGGGAGCCGGCCCATTCATGCTACAGACAAATAACATGCCATTGTTAACAAAATATTCGTCTGCAGCGCGGCTCTACCACCACCTCTCTCTGGTAATAGTTATTTTCTCTTTTCACCTTTCATCAATCAATGACAGACAATTAAAATGAAGCATCTCACATGAGGACTCTTTAAGGGAAAAGCAAGCGAGGCCGACCCAAACACACCTGGAAGCGCTACGTAGTGGCAGAGATGAAATCCATCGGGTGAACGTGGCCTAGAGTGAAGCGCGTCGCTCAAGACCGATTCCAATGGAGAAGCACCGTGGACGCCCTCTGCCCCACCTCAGGGACACAGGAGCATAAACAAGATGTCACATGAGTCCTAAAAGTTCATCCTTTTTCGTTTCAGGTGGTCACGGTACTTTTATTGGATTCATAAATTGTTTTGTGCACGTTGTGATGTACACATATTATCTATTGACAGTAGTCTCTCCGGCAGTGAAGAAGTCTTCCTGGTGGAAGAAATATATCACACAATTACAGCTTGTAAGTTAACTTTTAGTTCAAGTTTTCTTTAATATTCTTAGGGTGTATGATAATGATAGTGATATATGAAGGGTCTACATCAACTGGGGAAGTATCACAGCCTCACAGAATGTCGACGTTGAGTGGTAGGCTACAATTTTTCTATATCGATGCAAAATTCCTTCTTCTTCCTTTACTTCTGTCTTCTTCTCTTATTATTCACATCCTAATCTTAAGATAAGTAACGCATCTGCTTATGATGTTGCGGATGTCTATGGGTGGAGCTGATTGCTTTCCATCGGTTGATCCGCTTGCTACGTTTGCCTACATACTTTACAAAATAAAACCTACAGCGTAAAAATTATTCATATATAACAATATTGTAGATAGATAGATATATTCTTTATTGTAAACTAAAAACAAAGCTATACAATTATTGATTGTAATATTTATATACAAATGGTGCTCGTATGATGGGTAACCATAGGATGGACACAATGTTAAAAAGATAATGTTATGTAGATTGCTGATACGTTGTCCTTATAATGATACAAAAGCAAGAAAAAAATATTAATAAACAAAGATAATAGCCATAAGCAAATATACAAGTATATACTTACGTACATATATACACATAAATATAGTACAAAACTAGCAATTGTACCTCCTTCCTTGAATAAGTCCATATTGCTAATAAAAGAGTAAAGAAGGACAGTCAAAATTCTTTTTACTAAGATGCGCGAAAACAAATCAGAAGAAATTAATTTGTTTGTTTATGAAAAAGTGTATAATATGTTAAGAAAACTTAGAATTACTAAACCAATTATAACCAAAAAGAAAAACAGCTCAGAACAGAGTCAGGCGTTACTTTGCGAAATTCCGTTATTAAAATGAACATTCAAACTTACTTTGTCAAGATCCGCGAACACAAAGTCCTAATGTTTACGGATCATATAATATCAAAGTAAGTTTGAGTGTCCATTCTTTTAAAATCCTCTGCCATTTCACTACTGTCATTAACACCAACAACGTCAAACACATACTATTACTTTTCCACTGTATAAATACACGTCGCAAAGTAATGTTTGACTTTATTTATCATGATAATAGACTAGTTAATAAAATAAAATAGCCTATTAACTTTTCTTTTATTACAATAAAACTTTACATTTAAAAAACTATAGCCATGTGTCAATAGTATTCGCTTCTGCGGCCTCTTCTAAACCTTTTTTTATGGCATAGGAAGGCAAACGAGCAGGCGTGTCAGGAAAGTGAAATCTTTCTTCGTCGTATCTTTCCCGTGCCTTTCGCATCCAATCGGATCCAAATCTGTGAATAAAAATCTATCTCCATCTCTTACTTCATCTTCCTTTCCTTGTCTTGCTATCTCTTGGTAACCATTGTTAGTCGTTTTGTCTATATATTGTTTTTCATCCTACAAATTCCATATATCTTTTTCAATGCCACTTCAGTAGTCGAACTCTTCTCCGCACATCTATTATTTTTATTTGTTGTGACAAAATTTATTTGGTACTTTTAATCCAAGCATACTCCATTCCATTTTGCGTTGACATAAAGAAATTTTTACACACATACATAAAGTCACGCCTGTCTCCCGTAGGTGTAGGTAGAGACTACAGATTTCCATCTGCTACGATCTCGGCATACTTGTCTCCTCTACATTCATTACTCTCCACATGTAAGCCAGCTTATTAAGTATACCTGGCCTTTCATAAAAACTTCGGCAATTTAATCAAGGTATGTTTTCCGTGGTCTTCCCCTACCGACCCTTCCATTCACATTCGCAATGTAAAATTATTTTGCCAGTCGTCTTTCATCCATCGTCTCTACGTGCCTAAACCATCTAAGCATCCGTTTCTCAACTGCATCACGAGAAATTTATATCTCGCCCTCAACGCCCACGTGTGACGAAGATTTCATAATATTCAAATCAATCGTATTATTTTTCGTTATTTATTTTGATGATAGATAAAAAAAATAACCAAAAACCATTTTTTTACAGCTGCAGTTTCTTATAACGGTCATTCACATGAGCACAATAGTATTCAAGCCAGATTGCGAATACCCACGGTGGACAGCTGCCGTTTTTATACCTCAAGATCTCTTCATGTTCATACTTTTCCTGGATTTTTATATCAAGACATATATAAGAAAGAAACCTGAAAATGACAAAATCGAAATCACAAATAATAGTGAATCGGTTAACATTGAAGATGAAAATAACTTAAACAGACTACATAAGAAGGAAGATGCTAATTTAAGTATATCCCAAATTACTCTAAGGAAAAGACATAGCGTCGGGCGATATACTAGATCTTAATAAAATTAATAATATTTATTACAAAATATATATCATATTGTTACAAATATATTGTTATTAAGATGCCATAACTGAAAATATAAAGAGGACATGACAATGGGCGGGCTGATCATGTTTGTCAGAGAAGCAACTATCTGTTGAATGAAACAAGTAAAGACCGCGTTTTGACCGCAGTGCGGGATGCTCGAAGTGCGAAGTGTAAATGGAGCGAAGTGCTTTTGTAGACCCCTATATACCAGCAGTAAACTTCCGTAGGGTGGTACTGTTGATATGATTGATTAAATAAATATTCAAACAATCTATATCAAAACAACAGCTTATTATATTTTGTTCAGTTTACTGCTGAACATAGGCCTCTACTAAGAAAGATTACTAAAACCAATCTTAGGCTTCACGTATTCAGGTTTTGCGCCACCCTGCGTAGACATCCCGTAACTAGAGGGCGGTCATGCTGATTTTAATAGTATAATATGTACTTAAACAAAATTATTATTTATATAAATATAGAAGTTGCAATTGAACCATTATTTTCAATAATTTTACTTCAAACTTGTAATTAAATATCTACAAATTTATTTACATAATATTAATTGTATCTAAATATATAATAATAATAGGTTTATTTGTATAAAACATGATATAATAGGTTCTCATATAATCACATTGATAAAAATGAACAGCATGCAAAATTTTATCGAAATTTGTCGATGTCGATAAGTCCTTAGAACTATAAACATTACTATTAATTAACCATTCATGTAGTCTTGTTTTGAACAATCTTGTATTTAATTGTTTTAATTTATAAGATATGTTATTATATTTATAAGGTCTGGTATTGTTACATCATAGAATTTGAAATCATTGTGGGATTCTGCAAATGACAACGATTATGTTCGGCCTGTCATGTCGAACAGATGGATGTCGCCAGAGCATCCAGGGCGATGACCAAATGGACTCTGCAGCAGAAAAGACCACGCGGAAGACCAAAGAAGAGGTGGAATGACTGCGGTTGGAAGACATCATGGTGCGACAGACAACTTTTAGTATATTTGCTGTCAGGGATTGTCATCCAGTCTACGTGGTTCACGTCGGTTACGACTAGTGTTATCATTTAATATTATATATATATATATATATATATATATATATATATATACTATATACACCTATCTATAGGTAGGCATATAGATATATATATACATATATACATATGTATATATATATACATATACATCACAATCACCACAGTTGATTTAAATTATGCAAATAAAAAATAAGCCCTAATATCATAGATAATCTGATGATAATGATGATCTGGTCTAAAACGTGATGAATAATCCGTTAATTATGGAAAAAAAGCCTCGATTCAGGTGTACAATTGTTAAGAGCTGGCAGTGGTTGTAAGCCAAGCTTCCTAAACACTGGTTGGCACGACTCCTGTAGTTGAATACCGTAAATTGGCCTAGTATATTTTTTTATACTACAAACGCTCAATTTCTGGGCAGTGCTATTTTTATAAATCAAACATATTTATAAATAAAATATATGTTACAAATGCTTTGTGTACGCTGTTTTATTACATATTTCAAAAAATGGAACAGTTTGTCTCGAGGAACTGGCCCGACATCGCGTGTCTGCCTATTTGATGCGTAAAGCGGTCGATATTGCCGCAGTGCTGAGCGAATCCCCTAACGTATCACACGAGTCTGGTTCCGTACTTCCCGAGCGTACTAACTCGCGAAACGCTAACTTGGAATTCGAAAGTGGTAAGCACACTTAGATAAGTATATTAAATAAAAAACAATTATTACAGATCTAAATATGTTAGTTAGTTGGTTTTCATGTATAAAGTAAGTGTGTTTAATAAACTTACTAATATAATAAGTTCTGTAATAGTACTAATATAATAAGATCTGTAATAATTGTTTTAGGATTTTTAATAGTATGTTATTAAAGAAATTTGTACGTCATAAGTGGCAATGTGATTGAGCTTTTATACGTCCCTTTTTCATCGTGATACACACTCACATTATGCAAATAAAAAATTATTATTATTATTATTAACAGATATATCTTAATAAGGTTACAGAAAATTTAAACCTACTATTGTAGTTTCTACAACAAAACAATTAACATAAATATCCAATAAGGTCTTATTCATAACATATTGGATTCAAATAAATTTAATTGGGATATGTAAATTTGTTCTTTTATAGAATTACCATTAAAATTTCGATTCGATTAATTTAGTTTTATTACAATTTATTTAAAATTATTTATTTTTAATAAATTGTAATTAATCTAATTTAATTTCAAAACTGAAATAAATCTAATTTTATTAAATTAATTTTATTTCAGCTTAGTTTTTAAAACAGTACGTTTATGAATATGATATATACAGAGGGACAAAATTAACAAAAATGTCCAATAAGTTCTAATCCGTGGCATATTGAATTCAAATAAATTTAATAGTTATATGATTTGTAGCCTTTTTAGGATTTTTATACGTTCTGGAATTAAGTTTTTCTTTGCAAAAACATTTGAAACTTTATAATACCTTAACGTAAGGTTTACAAAAGTGGGAGGATTTCTTTTATAATTTATTCAATCAATCAGTATTGAAAAAACTTAAAAAATAATTTAATGCAGGTCGACACCGTGCACTAATCAATTAAACACCAATAGTTTGGTCCTTGCTTCATTTATTTGTTTTTATTTTTTTCATTTGTTACCATTTTATTTTTATTTTATCATCCGTATCACTCTCATAATTAATATAACATTAATCTACTTTTCCCGCCTACTTACATCAGTGACGTTGTGTTTTTATTTCATTTCTATAATCTTATATTATTGTTTAATTATGGTGACGTATTATCAATATAGTTCGGTTAAGGTGTATGAGTGATATGAAATAAATGCGTATATCGTGACTTTTTAAGTTGACTGAAAAAGTCCATGGGTTTTGGTTAAATAGACACCATTTTATCAAGGCGTAACATGACAAGCGGGCTAGTTACATTTCAAAAGATTTGATATTGTTGTATTTTACTTGACTTACTAACATAATAGTTATAACTAATTGCCATAAAAGAAAAGAAAAGTAAATATTAATCTGTGTTAAATGTGGTGAATGCCACAATTATTATAACCTTTAATGATTCTCGTTTAATATTATTTTGTTATTGTTTATTTACCCAAATAAATAAATAACTAAATAATGGTTTATTTATTATTAAAATCCAAAATCAAATGAATCATAAATAAATGGTTTAATATTAGACTATAATAGACGAAGTTTTTATCACAACATGTTTGGATGCCGTATAGAATGGGACAATCATATATACCGTGGATGTGATAAGAGGTGGCTATGGGATCAAATACCATCAGATGGGTAGATGCGTACCCCCAAGTAATACCATCCAATATTTCTGCCAAGAGTATATATTACGGCACACCCCTCATTTCTAACGGAGGGCCACATCCGGGAGTGAACTGTTACGACTGCTTCGATAATTGAAGTGTTGATATTCCGTCGAAACAATTACTCAACTTGGCTAAGTATGATAAATACAACAGGACTTGGTTCGGGCTGGGCTTGCATCCCACTTTTTATGTGCCATATCGGTCGAAACTATTTCTTTTAACTTTCAAACTGAAATATTAGTTTCGAATCTTTGACTGAAGATTTAATCTCGACCAATTAAAATTCATCTATCGTATTATATAAGGGGATCCAAATCGCGATCGGGCAAGAAAGTTTCCTTTTGTTTTTATAAAATATTAATTAAATATACATTATATAACAAGTGTGTTTTTAACTTTATTAATAAATACTGCTGTTAAAGACAACTTCTTTATCAAAGTCTTTACATTCTGTAAGCATCTAAAATTAATTGGTCCATATATAACCCACTGTTTGGGCTGGGACCTTCTAATATCGAGGGAATGGACCCATCATGCTTGTCCAAAATAGATTGACGGGACATCCAAACTTGGAATAAATACAGGTAGACCATACATTTATCGCGAAGCGGGGATCGAACCCGCAGCCATGGTTGCATACTCCAAGGATTGTCGGTTTTCCGAGAAACGTGTCCAGCCCATTGCCATTTCAATCTGCTAAGTTGAAGAGCTATGTCGGTGACTCTGGTGAAATTAGTATAGTCATTGTAAACGATTGTAGAAATAAATATATATGTATAATTGCAGCAAATAAATAAATAAAAGATAGGAGCTATATACAATGAAATCCATATCATAATAATGAATGTTCATCGAATATCAATTTTTAGCTAATTAGATTGTTTCTGCGCCTATTGGGAATCAATACAAGTGCATGTAATAGTTTTGATTTCATAAACGAATGGATGGCGATGACCAGCTAGGTGGTGCGACGATCTGCTGGCAGGGCGGCTGGCAGAAACGGGATGCGTGAAGCCGAAGATCGGGTTAGGTAGCGATTCATGGGGGAGGCCTATATCCAGCAGTGGACTGTCACAGTCTGTTAATTGATTGGTTTATTGATTGATTGAACGAATATTTAAACAAATTAAAATACTTTTTTTCGGGCTTGTGTGACCCGAATGTGAATATTCAAAGCTTCCATGTCAAAAACAATTTTCAAGTGTACATACAGTACTTACTTTTACCAGTTTATGAACATGCAATATCCCGTTTATGTGTCTGAGTATTAAACATACAGTCAGACACACGCACACACTGGAAAAAAAACACTAACAAATAACACACAACCGTCGCACCAATCCTGATTTATTTATTTAATACTTTATAGTACACATAAAACACGATATACAAGAATTAAAAGGAAAGAAGATGTACAAAGGCGAGCTTAACTCAAACCCAGGAGTGAAATTGAGATAAGATAAGCTGTAAGGATAGAAATAAGTGTACAACAACAAAATATAATAATAATATACATAGCAATACATACTTTATAAAACCATATATATATAAACAAATAAATACTAATATATATAATATAATACTATATAAATAAGAGGATAGATATATATAATAAACATATAAATATATACATAAATAAATATTTTATACTGAAAGGAAATGTTCTTTAATTCTTCTCTTAAATACATCCAGTGACAGACTATCACGTATAGTATGTGGGAGAGAGTTCCACAAGCGCACTGCATGTACAGTGATTCGTGTTATAATTTTTATTTTTTTATAACCTATATTTCTTTTTTGTTGGTATAATTTAGTTTATAGTTATTAATTATTTGTTTCAGTCTTTTTAATATTATATTAAGTATGGCAATTAGAATAATATATGTAATATAATATAATATAAATGTGTCATAAAAGGAAACTGTCTGCTGTAGTACAGGGCTTACCCTAGTTCGGTAGGCAGTGAAACAAAATTGTAAACTTGTTAATGATTAATAAATATATTATTATTACCCTTTATTGGCATATTTATCTCTTAATAACAATATTATTAATATAAAGAAAAGCTCTATAAAAATAATATTATCACTAGGGTTATTTATCCTTCGTGGCGAGATAAACCAAGCACACGAAGGATTACGCATCCAAGGAAAGGAACTTTCTCACGATCCTAGCCGTGCACAATATGGGCGCTTTTTGAATTTTGAATTTAATATTTGAATTTATTATTATTATTATATTATCCTTTATTTACATATTTCTTTCCTAATAACAATATAAATATAAAAATATTCTCTGTAAAAATAATATTATTACTAGGATTATTAACCCTTCATGGCGGGATAAACCTTATTATTATTATTATCTTCAATCGTTAATACAGCCATAACATAATAGTGCTATGTAAGTATTCGTCCTACTTCAAAATTGAAGGAGGTTGCCGTTTGGGCGGGTACTTTCTCTTTTAAAGGTTTTTTTTTTATGAGATAAGGAGGCAAACAAGTGAGCGTGTCGCCTTATTTCAAGCAATCTACGCCGCCCGTAGACATGTGCAACACCTAAGGCATTGCAAATGCATTGCCGACCTTTGAGATAATAGTAGGCTCGTTTTTTGTAGGTCTCAGTGTCGTATCGGTTCGAAAACATCGCTGAAGGCAGTTGGTTACACAGAATAGCGGTGCGTAGAATGAAGTTAAAAGCTGCTTTTTATCTATTGGTATTCTATGGAATAATTTATATAGAGATTAAGAATTATTGTTTTTAAATTTTCCTAGCTTTTATTAGTCCACTACTCAGCTACACCAGGGCTAAAAGGATTAATCATAATCACCAATCTTAGCACCCGGATTGGCGACTGCAGAGAACAATGCCTTACATCGGGAGCACTGGTTTACATTTACCCTTATTTAAGCGGGGTCAGCACCCTTAGAGTTCAAGGAATCGATTTTTTGGACTTTGTTTAGATTATATCAATTTCAGTGTGACACGAAAGACTATTCAAACAATATGTTTTGGCATTAACGATTAATATGACGCTAAAAAAGCGAAAACGTTGTAAATCGCAAAATGCAAACTTACCACCAGGGGCAAAAACACTTTTAAGAATTCCGAAAAAATTAAAGCTCAAATTTAATTAAACTCAAAAACAGTCAATTTCGTTACAAGCAAATTAAAGTTCAGAACGCAGTTTCCAAACCTATACGAAATTGAAACCTTCAAGAAACAAGCCTACAGATTTCTTAAAGACCAGTAACGTTTCTGCAATGCCTATGGCGCAGCAGATGTCTATGGGCGGTTATAATTGTTGTTCGTTGGGTGAGACGCTTGCTCGTTTGCCTTCACATCCCATAAACAAGTAATATATAATATATAATAAAAAAGTTGAAGTCAATTCTTATTATTTTCCAGCGATTCTATACGCTTCGCTACTACGATATTTATTTCTAAATTTATAACCTGCTAAACATCTTATATAAGAGATTTTTTTCTAGCCTATAGAAGTAAAATATAATTATTTGAATTTATTTAGTGAAATAATATTTGAAAAATAGTATTAGCATCTAATGTCATCCACTACCAGTTTAAAAAAATGTATTTCAAATTGAGTGGATGAATAAAAAGTATTTTTTAAAGACCATTGAAAATTTGAACAAGATTTTTTTTATAATTCGTAATGAAATGCCCTTGAAATTTGCGAATAACTCACATAAACCTAACGCTCGCAGAAGTTGTGCTGAAATATGTTTCGTGCGGAGATTCAGACCGCGTACCTGCCTTGCGGCAAAAGGTCGAGGCCGTGTGAAACTTTTTCCAATTGAATCTGAAAGGCATCCCTGAGCCGCATTGCGACAAAGTAGCTTAAGTGTTTTCGCACAGCCTGGGAAATTACCTAAATATTAAATAATATTATAATATAATATTATACATTACATTTTCCGGAACAATATGACATTGGCACCTTCAAAAAACAAGCCTACACATACCTAAAAGGCCGGCAACGCTTCCGTGACTCCTGCGGTGTCGCGGGTGTCTATGGGCGGCGTTGATTGCTTTCCATCAGGTGATACGCTTACTCGTTTGCCCTCCTGTACCATAAAAAAAGGGTAAGCAGTAAGGGTAGGCAGAAACCATAGATATCCGTCTGCTACGACGACGGCACACTTTCTTTGCTTCATCCACACTTTATCACTCTAACCTGGCCTTTTTGAGAACATCAGCGATATATAATTATAATACAGCTAAATAATTATCACCAAATCAACACTAATAATGGAAGAGGCATGTATGAATAGCTCGATTGCGGGGGAAGAACCACAATCTCACGGAACATCTGCGTCAATTTGTTAGATCTTTACTATGTTACCGCGTTTTGTACTGTTAGTGCAGAGATCCAGAGGTCCGATTACATTTTCCTTAATTTCCTCCTAACCCCTCCCATTATTTTCTTCTGCCCCTTTTATTATTCCTAAAGGTATCTTATTTTTTCCGGTGAGGAAATCTATTACAGATACTATGCTGCCCTAGGAGGGACAACCGATTTTGTCTAACGCTTGTATTGGCAACTCAAGGTATCATACCCTAAAGTATACCCCAAGGTATACCCTAAGGTATAAACATCTGAAGTACCCGCAGTACTGCATATATACATATGCATCTCTTTATGCTATCGCTTCCGTGAAAAAATCTACATCAGACGAATGGTTTTACGATCGGCTGTACTTAAACGAACTATATTATCGTCACCATTGCTGAACTAAGGCTCTCATAAGGCGCGCCACCTAAGCCGATCTTTGGTTCTACGTATCTAGTTTTGCAATCATCCCTACTCCAACGATTTTCGGTTATTCGAACGTGACCAACCGATTTATATTTCACTTATCTTAACGAGCTATATCGTTGGCGTTCTCCAGCGGATTTCTATATCCCGAATCATATACACCAGGGAAACTCCAAACGCATCCCTTTTCAGAACTCTCATAGCTCATTGATTACGGATTATAGCTGAAATCGAAACACAAGTACCATATTATAACTAATTCGACAAGTTCCATGGGAGTGCACTATCTTACTTGTTTATAAATAAATATACATATACATATATAAATAGACAAGACAACTAGCTATACATACATAGATGGCATATATAGCTTTTTGACATATGAAAAGCCCCTAACAAACATTGCTGTAAAGGTATAATTAAAGACATTTTAAATTCATGCCTCCCTAACTTAATTCCCCTCTGTCATAATTGTACACAGACACACATATATATTAGGTGGGGGAAAAAGTCTTTTCGCATATATGTACTGGCTGTACTCTATGAAACTGGCTAGTTTTAATGTATTTTTTTAAAAAAAGAAACAAATTAGTGGATTGTTGTTTCCAGCTATTTTCATTTAATTTATTTTTTTTCTCTTAAAAAAGGGAAAAATGTAAATCGAAAAAATTGCGACATTTATGGGCCTAGTGTAGTGTCAGTAAGAGTAACACAAAGTTTGTTTTAAGCGCTTTCAATCCGGGAATTTTGATGTCAAAGATGCATCTCGCTTTGGTCGCCTAGTTACAGATAAAATAGACGCAACCTTTGAAAAAGTGTAGCAAGATCAGCAAATTATTAATTTTTTTTATTATTATTAATTATTTTTATTATTAGTTATTATCGTACCAATAAAGCTACTGATGTTTACCAATTAAGCTACTGTTGTTTACCCATTAAGCTATTGTTGCTTACTACTGTTTGCCATTCATTAAAATAATTTCATTGATCCGGATATAGCCGTAGCCCCGAGCATAAGTTAGAACTTCATCAATCCATTGACCCATAACTGCCATTATATGCGTAAGCGCATCGAGATGTAGTTGTTGAATGCAAGGCGATTTATTCAACTCATCGTCTGAATCGCTGCATTCGAAAGGCAATTTTCACCCTATTATAAAACACTTGACCGTCTACTTTATCGGGCACATAGCTAACGTATTTTATTGCTCTAACCGTAAAGCTGGCATAAAGCATCGATTCAACTTAATGGAGACGCGGAGTTACTGCGTAGATCAGGAGTACAGTCAAGTGGTGCAGTTTAGGTCGCGATTCGCTTCAGTTCCAGGGTTTCTGGGTCAATGTTCCCCTTTATCATTGTATTCATATTGTACGTCTTTGATTACGAAAGCCTCTGGAACGTTGAATGGAAATGTGTAAAGCTAATTTATATTCCTATTTCGATGCGTCTATTGTTTATGGAAGTGGATCAAATCTATATCCGTGTCGATAACAGGTCAAGAGAGGTTATGAACATTGTAACATCGTCATATATTTTCCAAAAAAGATCAACAAAATTTAAATGAATACAAATAAGTCAAAAAATCGATTTTAATATTTACTAATCCTTATGTAGTTCCGGTAAAAATAATAGATGGCGTTATTATAAATAATTCAAAGCAAAATATTTTCGGGCAGGCAGGAATATAAAGGTCCTAAAAACCATTGGCGACACGAAGACCGGAAGGCAGTCGCCTCTCGAACATAGACCCCAGTAGTGGGGTTCTATTCCCCGAGGCTCGCTCCTACACCCCTAACATGGTGTGGATGTCCCCTGTTCATTCGCTTGTGCAGGCAGTCGATTCCTCGAGAACTACTGCAATCGCTAATTGTGCTGGCATTACGTTCTCAAATTACATCCAGAATTATTGTATATTACAGAATTATTTATAATAATTATATATTACCCGAAATTATTTGTCAGGTACAAATAATTTCGGGTTTTATACTATTTATCAATTTCGACTGCGATTGAAACTTATAACTTTAGCTCTAAATTCATGTATTCTAACAACTGATCCTAACGATCCTTTCTATATTCGTGTGACAGAGCTCATTTTTAAGATGAATGAAAAATGAACACAACTTTTTTAATTTCTTTACCTTAAATACAAATCCGTTATTGTAATACATATATTGTTGTAAGCTCTAAAAATATAAGTAAAACTTTTTTCGACGGAAGTGAAAGACAAATTATGGTGTCATTAAAACAAAACACACCTGACAATTATTTGAACGCTTCCATTTCTAAGAATAGAACAATATCCACTTTGACAAATTACATCCAAATACGCGTTTGGACAATGGCCAGTCGAGTATAACAAGCCTTAATAGTGCAGTGTTCGATTTACAAGTCGCATGTTCGAATTTGGTATCGAATAATGTGGACTTATTTTAAATTAAATCGTTTATTTAGCATAAATATAGTACAGAATATTTCTTATTATCATTGTCACGGATATGAGGTTTTTTTCACAGCCCCCATATACGTCCCACTGCTGGGCGTGAGCCTTCTATTTCTGTAGGAACGGACAACTTACCCATCACATTGTTCAATGCGAGTTGGTACAGTAACCAAACTTGGAATAAAAATAACGGTATTTATCCCGATTTATCAAACTTGTGACTCTGTAGGCGGCAGCCCCGCTTGTTAGCCAATTGGTTGCCGATGACAATTTTTTTAAACTAATAAAATAATCCAAACTAGAAACCAGTTGCTTAATAATTAGTAGTTGATTAAATCTATAATAAATAACGGATTTATCCATTGTAATCATCAACCTATGACAGAGCTGGAGATAAACTTCAGCCAACCTACGCTACCTAGTTCGATCTTCGACTTCTCTACTCCAATGATTATCTCCGATAAACGTAGTCCATTGCCACTTCAATTAATCAACTCGGACCTAGGTCAGCTACTTCTACGTTAATGAAAACATAATTTCTAACATACATATTTGGACTTAATAATAAAAATGATAATTTAAAAATAGAAAAACAAAAATGTTTTATTATAATATGAAGTAAAAAATAATATATGCACACCAAAAAAGAACCTTAATTCTAAAAAGCGTGGGTTTTTTTATTATACATTACATTACTATTGTTTTTACATTATAATACTACTTATTTATGAGGCAACACTTATTTATGAGGATATAGAATAAATATTTTCGAACATACTTATGTGGTCTTGATAATAAATATGATACTTTAAAATTAGAAAAACAAAAATGTTTTATTATAATATGAAGTAAAGAATAATATATGCACACCAAAGAAATAACCTTAATTCTAAAAAGCGTGGGTTTTTTTATTATACATTACATTACTATTGTTTTTACATTATTATACTATTTATTTATGAAGATTTATAATAAACATTTTCGAATATTCTTATGTGGTCTTAATAATACATGTGATAGTTTAAAAATAGAAAAACAAAAATGTTTTATTATAATATGAAGTAAAGAGTTAAAAATATGCTATGCACACCAAAAATAAATTTAATTGTAAAAAACTTAGGTTTTTTTTATTATAGATTATTCTTTTTTATATTATGATAAGGCATATACAAACTTAAATTAAGTTTTTCCGTGTACCGTCGTGATGTAAAATAGGTGTAGGAATAGTGGGTGCGTGTGCTCAAATTTTTCTATCTACTTATATTTTTATAACTATTCTGAATAAAAAATTGATATCAATACCTCTTCTCATTTAATTTGTTTGATTTTTTTTTTACTTTTAGGTTCTGTTGCTTACAAAAGGTTTTTTTAAGCTTTTTGCAATTACAACTTTTTACCCTCAAAACTAACTAGTTTTGAAGAAAAATTATATTTTATTATTAAATCCTTGGTGACAATATCAGATTATAGTTATGAAATTTTTGATAATATAATTGAAAAATTCCATTATATTCATATATTGGAGTACATATAAGACTATTTTTGACAGCCCATATTTGCCATATTTGTTTTCTCTAAGAATGGGAATTTACCCATCTCGCTTGTCGAAGGCGATTTGAACGGTAATACATATATTTAATTAAATTAAAATATAATTTAAGATCACCCAGATCAGTGGCGTGGCTATCGTATACGGAGTCAATGGTTGTAGATTCAATTTCAGCACCTGGATAAATATATAGCCTAGAACTAATTATTGGGTAGAGTAATGTCCAATCCATTGACATTTAATGGACTGTGATAAAAATATCGCTTACAATATTAATTAAATCAAACAAAGTTGTCCGTTCTAATTTCCCATTGTGGATATTCCGACTACCTGTTCTCCATTAGTAGAATTTATACGGTTTCAGTAATTCTGTCTGCAACGAACGTCCGTAATGACACAAACACTCGATTCCGCTACTTAGTCCGCTTACTTATATGAAAAAAGAATTTACTAATCCCACGACCCTAACAAAATTTATGTATAAATCTCCTTTTCCTCATGCATTTATTAAAATAATTCTTTTTTTCTTCTTGGATGGCAATTAATTATAACTATTATGCCATTGTCAAGTAATAGTCAGCTTATCACGTTACGACTTTTATTTACGACGTTTTTGTAAAATACTTTTTCAGTCAACTTAAAAAATCACAATACACGTCTTTATTTCATATAACTTCACTGATACGTCTTAATCGAACTATATTGTATAATACGCCACCATAATAAAACAATATAGCTTATAATGATACAAGATTATGAAAATGAAATAAAAACACAACAACATCACTGATTGAAAGTTGGAGGAGAAAATTCATACAACTATTATAATACATTTTTTATAATTTCTTCTATTTGGTTAAAGGTATAGTATCAAGCAATTAATTTACTATTCAACCAGTGAAAAATAAAATGATTATTGAATATCATGATATGTGCAATAAAATGATTATTTTATATATTTTTATACAACAGAGACCGCTTTACTTAAATAAATTATGGACATTTGGAGTAATATTAAAAATAATAAATACAATATATTAATGGAAACATTAAATATATTTATTATATAACCACACATAATTCTGCCAGTGTCAAATCGCCAATAAATTTTGAAAAAGTTTTTATTACTTATAATTGCAACTGGCCATTAATAAAAAGTAAATAAGTTGACACATCTCACATCGAACCCATTCAATTGTATTCCTATAATTGGATTTTGCTATTTTCAGATTGGGCGAGAAAAATGAGTTATCTTGAAAAAGTTGATCGATATTTGGACTCACTGAAGGTGGGAAAAAGTAAGTTATCTATTTTTTATACGTAATTAAAATAGGCATTATATTTTAATATGTCCGTATATGAATTCTGTACCATACTTACGTCTATATACCAAATTTTGCCATTAAATATAGCGTTGTAAAATATTGAAATATATCACTTTCCAAAATCATAAGATTGCTTTTTGAATCATGTAGGCGTAGACTGAATGCAGATTAAATTATTATTTCCGTGACGAATTTTCTATTAGTTTTTATTTATATTGTTAAATACTTATTTTATTAAAATAAATTTAAAATTATGGGTACAAGAATGGACAAAATTATAGAGACAATATTATATTATGGATACAAGAATAGACAACATTATTTTTTCTTTAAACACAGTATGAACAGGATATCAGCGGATAACAGGATACAGAATATTTTTGTAATAATCTATAAATAAATTGTAAGATTAGGTAACCGATTGGCTCAGTGGCTAGACCTTCCGCCTACGGAGTCAATGGTCGCGGGTTCGATCCACGCATCGGAATAAATATATGTATGGATTTATAGACATTTATTCCGAGTCTGGTAACCCCCCAATCCGCATTTTCTTTCCTACTCTTTCCTTTCTTCTCTATCCTGTCCCTTCCTCTCCGCCAATCCACGGTCTGCCGTGTCAAAGGATGCGTGACTAAGGGCGAGCTTAGTCGCAAACCGTCCCGGGATCGAGCTCCCCGGGTACTATGGTGCCTTACCTCAGCATGCAGGGCTCTGCTGGGGCTGACCTCCATCCTCCCTTGCGGCTCGTGGAATTCACTAAGACGAATTTAATATACCTAATTTGTTAAAAATGACGGCGACGTGGTTCGCCACCCGTCACGTCCTGATTCTGTCGAGGACGAGAAGCGACCAATGGAGCGCCGTTTCGCTGCGATGAATGGTAGCGAATGGAGCTCTGTGGTCTCTGCCAACCCCTGCGGAGGATAGACGTGAATACATAAAAAAATAAAATAAAATATTAGGTAAAAATTTGGAACCAAACTCAAATCATCTGTGTCCCATTATGTTCAAAAAGAATGATTCTTATTACATAACGTATACGTTGAATTTTTAATTCTAACTTTAAAAATTTTCCCTATTTTATTGAAGGTAATGTACTGAAATATTATATAAAGTATGTGTGTATGTAATATTTAATATATATTTTGATTTATGTATTTATATATTTTATTTGTACCTACCTACTGTAAAAAATCCTTACCATCAACCCAAAGGTTGACTGGCAGAGAATGCTTTCCGGGATTAATTCCGCTTTTGTATCAAAAACTGTACAATAAGAATAAATAAATAATTAAAATCACCATTGCCTCTTAATATTAGGATCCAAAAAGATATTATTAAAAAAACACCTTATAATTTATGTTTCTTAAGTCTGTTTTGAATGTAATACTTTTCTTGCCTTATATCATTTTGAATGAAACGGGCAAGTAAGTTACAGAATGATAAATAATCAATCTTCCTTCGGCCTTCTACTCATGTAACACCAAGGCATTGCAGATGCGTTACCTACCTTTAGAAGAGATGATGGATAATCGGATAGAAAGAGCCTAAGATAAGGAACTCGAGATGGTGGGAGAAAGTGGTGAAAGATTAGATCGCCAGCTTTACTACCTTTACGAAACTCAGTCAGTAATTTACTACTTAGAATACTTTTTTCTAGTGATACTCTTTTCTAGTGGCAAGCGGACCATTGATGCTTCTAAAAATTTTACTGGAATAATTCTGCCAAAAAAAAATATCTATATAGCGTAACTCTATTAAATATATATCAAACCACTTCTATTTATTCCGAGCAATACGACCTTCTTTTATTTTTGGGTATTCCCCGACATGCAACTGCTATTTACCTCTGTTATATGGTTTAAAGTCTAATTTTTTAATTTACAGGTGCAATGGTAGATTCCTGGTTCATGATGGCCAGTCCGATGCCAATTTTAGCGGTGGTGATTGCTTATTTGCTGTTCATCAGGATTGGACCGCGACTGATGAAGAATCGGACGCCATTGAGGATCGGCAAGCTCATTAGTTACTACAACGCTGCTCAGGTAGTGCTAGCCACCATGATATGTCTAAAGGTAATTGAATTTAATGGTTTTAAAATTAAAATCAATCACGACGCTGAATACATACTATCACGACACGCGTTCTTGTTTGTTTATTAATATAATTATATAGGCTTGTCACATCATAATTTATATGACAAGCCTACATGCAAGCTTATTAGGCTATCTACCTAACACCCTGCACAGATTGTCACTCCATCTAGCCGAGGGTGTCTTACACTAAAATTGCCTTCTTCATCGTGTCAGCGATCACACGCTACCAGCCTATAACCTCGCCACTGACAACTCACAGCCGTTGCCCTCATAAGGTTATCTGCTGCTGCTACTGCAGATGACATGGCACAGAGAGCAAGAGATCAAGTGTACTATTGTTTATGTGCCTCCCATGGTCGCTCAAGGAGTTTATGGCCACGACCGCACTCTAACCAGCTAAAGCTTCGGTGGTGCATCAGGCCCTCCCACACCACTACAGTAAACTTGCCGAGACGCGGTCTCCCCCCTCTATTCCAAAGGATATCGGTTCTCCAACAGTCGCGTTGCCTTTTGCCACTTCACTCTGCTTACTGGAAGACTATTTTAGTGACTTTGTTTCTCCCGTGGATTGTTTCCTTTCCAAATCATATCTACCAGAGAAAAATACTGCATTGACCTTTTCATAGTTTTCTGGGATAGTTTGAGGTTGTGAAGTAGTTTCAATAGAGTATGAGCAGGAGATATATTGGCTGGTCAAAGACCTTATCTCTGGCTTGTCTTAGTCAAGCTAATATTTTTGTAAAACATAATAAACAATATTTTATATCGGTCACAATGTAGGAAGATCTAGAAAGTATAACGAAAGTTCTATAGTGATATACTAAAAATAACAAGCGGAAAGTAGATGGATGCTGTAAAGTTGAATCATAAATATATTAAAACTAAAAAATTATAAGGAATTATAAATAAACAATATTTATTAAGGTAATTAGCTGATTAAAATAACGATGGACAAAAGATCTTGCGAACTGTTCATGTATTGAACTAATCTTTTTTATTTTTATTTATCCATAAAGTTATAAAGCTAAAAATAAAGCCAATGAATGTGATTTTTCAGGTCTTCAAGTTAAACCTCTTCAGAGACGGAATTATATATGCGGGCTGCCGGTATCCTTCCAACACTCAAAATCCGTTAGTAAGTATATCATTTTGAAGTATTTGTATTCAGTCATAGTATTCTGATTCAGCTAGAGGGTGATTCTCTGATATATTCCAGAATAGTCAAAATCGCAAAATAAACTAGATAGAAAACTAGATGGCGCTGGGCTCATATCCTTACTATTTAAATTTTTTATTATTATAAAGTAAAAAGAAATTTAGAAAATGAATAATAATAATACCTTTATTTTGAAACAATAAAATTTTTTGACAAGTCTTAAAAAAATATTACTATTCACAGTTCTTAATAAAAGAAAAAATATCAATTGTAGTATTTAGATGTAACTAAGGAGGTCGATCCACTCTCTGTACGAAGAGTTGTTACATCTCTCTACGTACAATAACAAATTTGTTATGGCAAATGTTCTGAGGGATTGTTCAACCTCCTACGAGCCGCAAAGATCCACCATCTAGCGGGCTACGCGCCGTAAAAATGTTTCATCCCCACCACCTGTATAGTTGACAGTCAACAACCATGATATTAAAATGCAATGTTCATGCTACGCACGGTGCAATTATGGAATGATCTACCAGGTACGATGTTTCCGAGCAAACATCTTACTACATTGAGATATCCAAAAGTCGTGGGAATGTGTCTACGTAAGGCTGACAACGCATTTGTAACGCCTACCACATTCCACATGTCTATTGGGTATAAATGAACACTTACCATCAGGTAAATCAGATAAAAAGCTAATTATTTATCACAATACGAAATCTGCAAGCTTTAATTTACTAACAGAGGCGATGTGTTTGCACAAAAACAGTCTGTCGTGCGGATTGAACTTTTTCCGTGGTAGTTATGTGTCCTACAGAAAATGAAGAATTTGTGACAATCCTTATCTCTGTACATTCAATGTACCCAAATCGAAATCTACAAAATAAAGGTAAACAATAATTAAGTGTGTAATGTGGATATTTTGATTTTCTTTTGCAGTTGCTTGACTTGGGTTGGTGGTACTTCTTTGCAAAGTTTACCGAACTGTTAGATACGGTCTTTTTTGTTTTAAGAAAGAAGGATAAACAGGTAATATTTATAAAGCGTACCTTATCTTAGCAATTTTTTGTTTTGAAATGAAATTTCTGAAAACGAATGAACGTATTCCTTTTTTTTTATGGGATAGGAAGACAAACGAGCAGGCGTGTCACCTGATGGAAAGCAATTAACGTCGCCCATAGACATTCGCAACGCCATAGGCAGTGCGGAAGCGTTGCCGACCTTTGAGGAAGATATCATTATGGGAGTGGGAATAGGAGGGTTAGCGGGGGAGAGAGTAGCTAAGCTACCACTCAGACGCCGGTTTTCTGTGGAAGTGTGGTACTTCCCCGGGCGAGCCGGCCTATTCATGCTACAGACAAATATTATGCCATTCTTGATATAGTATTCGTCTGCAGCGTGGCTCTACCATTTTAGTGTTTCTTCACACATCATTTCTATTAAATATCATGTTCCTCTCTATTACTTCTTTTGTAATGGACTAAAGCGGGAGGGGCAATCAATTACCAGTAGGAGCGCCGTAAATGTTGAAGATAATAACAATCCGCTTATTGAATCTGAGTTATATGCACTTTGAGTTTTTCAAAATTATTGTTGTTTTTTGAAGAATCCATAAATAGTTTAAAAGGGAGCAAATTGTGTATTTTAACTAAATTTATGCGTAGTTTGAAGTTTAACTTTTATTTTACCGGTAGTTTGATATGGAACACAGGTTTTTACTTTTCTTTGATTATTATAGGAGACGTAAGTACATTCCTGTCTAAAGTTTTGAACTATTTTGCAGCTGACGTTCCTTCATGTTTATCATCACGTTATTATGGCTCTGTACTCGTGGAGCTATTTGAAGTTTGCTGCAGGCGGCGAGGGTGCTGTTCTAGCCCTCTTAAACTCGGCAGTACACATTGTTATGTACACTTACTATCTGCTGTCAGGTTTAGGACCGAGGTTTCAAAAATACCTGTGGTGGAAAAAGTACGTGACGACAATGCAGTTGGTAAGTTTCTAATTTAGGTCTTTAAGAAATACTTAACATATTACTAGAACTCATTGTAAGTAAATAACAATAAACATACCTTTATTTTACTTACTGAAGACGAAAGTCTAAAATCAATAAAATCGTTTACGAACTAAATAGTGTTTTGAATTAGTTGTAACCATTTATTGAAGAACTTCAAAGTAGAAGTCAAATAGTAAGAGATTAATATATAAAGGAGAGAGAAGAAACTGATGAAATATGAACATTTGAGCCACTAAATCTCAGTGCTTACAAATATAAGTACTTTAGTAAAGCTACTTTTGAATTATTTGCGGAGTTAGTTTTCTGAGATTAGTTTATCTAACTTACTGTTAACAATAGATAAGGCTCTGATGATGAACTTATAATGGATTTAGCAGGAATGTCTTTAGTTCCTATTCTTCAGATATCTATAAGCTTATACAGTAGTACATCAGCGTCAGCGTTTCATGACAGTAGTACATCAGTTGATAGACAGTTCACGTTGGCATTGCTAATTCGCCTGGTTTATGTGAGAGAAGTTTCTCAACTTAGAGTAGTACAACTGTGTTAGCCCTATGTTAGTTAGGATTTAGTTTTTATACTTTAACAAATGCTTCTTATCATTTCAGATTCAATTCGCTCTAATGCTGGCGTATTGCGCGTGGACTCACTTCTCTCCGCGTTGTCAATACGCATCTGGCTTTACTTACTTCATTTCTGCCAATGTTTCGATCTTCTTGATTCTCTTTCTAAACTTTTACACTAAAAATTATAAAATGAAAAGGGACAAAGAGCTTAACGGTATTACGAATGGCGTAAAAAGTAACCACAAATTAAACGGAGTCGCAAAGAAGTACGAGCATGCAATGAACGGAGTAGGTGGAGTTACTTACAAAGAGAGTTCAAACTTTGAAGGAATGCCTTGTGAGATGGAAAAGGCATGTGGGGACTTAATTAAGGATAGTAAAATTTTTTTAACTAGGCGTACAACCAAGGCTGCCTTTGTTTCTGAATATGATTATGATAATATAATCAAAAAATGATTATTTGTAATCATTGATATTGCTGATTGTTTACTTGAGACTGATGTTTGTGATGAAGAAGATGGAATTTTTAATTGAAGTAAAATTATAATTATAGAGTAAGTAAAAAAATATTGTTTAGCGGTAACGTGTAGATTTAAAAATTACTCTATTTCGACTTCAATTGATTCCCCATTGGTTTGTATCGACAGAGGTGTCGCTAGCCCGTGTGCAATCATTACCCTAGCGCCCTCTAGTAAGCGCGCGGTCAAAATGGAATAGGTACAAATGTTAACATGTCTACATAAATGTTATGTCATAGTTAAAAAATGAAAATTGTAAACAAAAATCAACTTTCATACTAACTAAAACAGGTGATCGGTCATTTTGTAAAGAGAGTCAATTTTTTTTTTTGATAGAGTTATAATGATGGAGTCATTGAAAGTCTGCGGCCTGGCGCCTCTGTATTGATTTGTAAGAATTGTTATTAATCAGTATAAAAATATTTCATGTTTTTTTCTGATAACAGTTTCAAAACTAGTATTAAAGTTCATTTCGTTTTCTTACAAAGTTTCCTTTAGAGCTAATTAACTAAATTTGAAAAATTGAAATACAGCTGAAAATTTTTGTTTACAATTTTATTTTTATCACTAAAGATTTGAGATCGTTAGATGTGGCCTTACATTTAAATCTGTAGTATTGTTTTAACTATGGTAACAAAATTGAGTGAGTTCGCGCATTTCATATTTCAGACATTTCGGTGCGTTGACTGTAGAGGCACATCAAACGTTTAAAATTTTTGATTATCACACTGTGAAATTATGAAATTTTTAATTTTGAAGATAAATATTATTCAACTATGTTTTGAATAATGTCTCCCATCAGATATGGATTAAAATTTATATTCCATAATACGTATATGATTTGTTTTATGGCTTATATTCCTTAACAAAATAACTTCACATTCATAAGAATAAATAGGCAGCTGATAATTTTCCAAAGTTATCAGCAATAAAATCATACTTTACTTTATAATTATAAAAGATAGTTAAAAATTAAATTAATGTAGTTGTCAAAATATTATAAAATCTTCTGTATATATAAGCTTATTAGAAATATTGTTATATTATCAATAATAATGCATTTTTACGCGGATATGAATATTAACAAATTTATGTTATAAATTAATGCATTTCAGTGCCTTAAATAATTCATTCTAAATTTATAGCCACCTTATGAACATACATATATGAATTTATGCTTATATTAAGCTGTCCATTTTGTTGTACGCAGAGCAAAAAACATACGCTGAGCTTAAAATATTAATTTTTACATTCTATTAATAATATTAATATTTAGAAAATAAAATATCAATTTCACGAAACTGTCCATATATGTATTTATTAAAAATAAGCAAAGCTTACATTACAGGTGAATGGCATTGTTATTCAAACGAATACTTTTATAATAATATCAAAATATCACAGTAAAATTAATTTATTATAAAAACTAAATACAGTTGTATATGAAAATATTGTACAAAACATTCTTCTTATAAACAAAACGTCCGTTTATAACAATATGTATCATCAAATCAAGTATTTAGTCTAGTAACAAGCTTTTTACCTCGCTATATCAAACTTTGACTACAAATAGTAGAAATATTACAAATACAATAACCAAATATTTTATTCCTATGCTAGAATATATTATTATATATAATTCAACATATAAAGTATTATTATATAATACATATATGTTTCTTTATTTTATCTTTCATTTTCTTAACCGTAATATTTTATTAGGTCCTCACAGCTTTCTATGATTATTTACAAGGAAAGATTCATTGTCATCAACTTAAATTGAAAAACAATGTTCATACATTCTTAAAATATAGATATAAATATGCAAATCAAATTCAACAGTGAGATCTATGCTTTAGAAAATAGGGTGTAAAATAAAATATTTACCGTTCTAATGAAACCGCACAAGTTATTGTCAACTTTAGACATAAGCTATAATTAATTGAGTAGTAACTAGAGTTGCAAAGAATGGTATATTCGCGCAAAACCGATTACCGAATATTCGTCCAAACTCGCCAAAGTGTGATCCCACGTCTATACATATTATCACACGTCTACATGTATATATACCAACACAAATATTAACTTTGCCAAAAAAATGTTTTTATGTTGCATTAAATGGAATATAGTAAAAAATATTTTTTTTTTTATGAAAAACCTCTCTAATTATGTTATTTACTGTATGCCAGATATACAAAACTTTTTGATATTGTTGTTTTTTTATTAATAAGTAATTATATACATTTTGTTACGGTTTCATTTTAAATATCCTATTTTCAAATTATAGGTTTCGTTTGTTGGCCGAATACTTTCGATAACTGTTGAATATTCTTTGCAACTTTAGTTATAAAATATTGTAACTATAACAATTCAGTTTTAAAATAAATTACGATTGTATTAATCGTTGATCAGAAACAGTCCATCATTATTAAAAATTAGTGAAAACTTTCATTCCTTATATGTTTTGAGTTATTTCAAATATGCTGTATTTTATATATTTAACCTAGCAAACGAATTCTTACATGTAATTATACAAAAAAATTGTGACATTGGTATTTATAATACTTTGTTTTTTTTTGTTCAGTGAAGTATGCTTTTCCTACAAGTGTTCTGCGTTTTGTGAAAGCGACACATATCACTTGAAACATATCCTATTATATAAATTGCCCGTCAATTTTTTTTATAATACCCTAATGTGTGTTTGAAATGAAATGCCTTCTTCATATTAGACGCACCAAGTATAAGTAATGTAACATCGAAACGAAAGGTGCAATGTAAAGTTTTAAATGCAATTCAATATAATAATTCGTTCACATTACACTCAACATCAAATTATGACATACGTACAAATCGTCACGCCTGTATCCCGTAGGGGTAGGCAGAGACTGCAGATTTCCATCCACTACGATCCCGAGACACCTTCCGTGCTTCCTCCACACTTATCCATCTTTTCATCTATCCTTCCTCTCACGTTCATCGTAGCGAAATGGCTCCGTTAGTCGGTGCTCGCCCTCGTGGGAATCAGGACGTGACGGGTGGTGAACCACATCACCGTATTTCAAATGGATCCCTCTTTATCGTGTAAGGCAAGATCAATAGCAGACGCAAGAATATAGTTATTAACAAATTATAATTAAAACCAACGCTGTACTCTTCGACCATTAACTGTATTCTCCCCAAACGCTTGGTTTAGGTTGCGTGCAACTTTTACGATATTATTACCAAATTTATACTCATACAAAAAAATTATACGTATATCGTTTAGATTCATATCGCTACAAAATTCAAATCAAATTACAAAAGGGGACACTTGCGAGAAAATCTCCTTAGTTGAAATGTGACTCTGGCAATGGACAGTACGACTATAAACAAGGTTATGCCAAAAACAAAAGTACAACGAAAACAGGAAGACAAACATGTAACAAATCCCACATTGCATATACACCAACCTAATAGTCCAACTATATTCTTGATTTTGCCATTGGCCCATCCAGTGGCGCAATTTCTGTTTCCAGCTTAAATGTCCAAAATAGAAATAGCTGGAATTGCCAAGCGCTGAATGACGTCTGCACCACAAGAAGTAGTTAAATATATTTACAAATACCAAAATTGTTTATACAAGAACTGTGTTGATACCTCAGATAAAAGTGCTAAATAGCTATTTTATTTTTAATAGTCTTGTCGCTTTTTCATAAAATTGGGCATAACTGAAATTATGCCTTGTGGATACATAAATACTTATCAAACTTTTTTTGCCTTTATTCTATTGATCAAGCACTTTCTTCTGAGTTACTATGATAAAACATACAGATGTAAAAATTAATTATCAATAACAAATGCGTTTTATAATATTTAAATATAAATATAACTGTAGAATAAATATTCACACATTATTTTTTATTATAATTTTTTAGATAAAATTTTAATTTTTATTCTTCAGACTAAAAACATAAATTTATCAAAATATGAAAAGTGAATATGTTCAGATAATAGTGAAACTAATGTAAAGAGTGGGCTGGCTTTTTAGTTTCAATAAAATATCTAACTGAAAATGAAAGATTTTTTGTTAAAAATCACTAGTATTACAGTACAGTTGGTAATAATTCCATGTTCCCCTTTTGCATGTGAACCCTCTTCAATGCAAGTTCTTTCCCTGACCAACCAGTTATTTTCTGATAAATACAAAAGATAACGGTAACGTTGCTTTGCCACACGAATATCCTCTTAGTCCAGTAAGCCAAAAATGTCTTTTCTGTACAACGAAATCAAATTAAATATACTCCTCGAGCAATAATAAGGAACAATTAAAAACTATATCATGAACTTGTATGGCGCGTGTGCAAGCGGTTTTAATACTTCAACATAGTAACGTGAAATGCATCGTAGTCCAACGACTGATTGTATCTCAATTTGAATAAGTAGTTTTAAATTTGAATAGACGTGGTGGCCATTCCATTTTTGAAGATCGAGATACGCAGTTTTGAAAATCAATAAAGTTTCCTTCTGCGGCGGCACTGAAGTTTAGACCACCAACGACTGATTGTATCTCAATTTGAATAAGCGACTTTTAATTTTGATAAGCACGGTGGCCATTTCATGTTTGAAGATCAAGATACGCAATTTTGAAAATCAATAAAGTTTCCTTCTGCAGCGGCACTGAGGTTTAGACCACAAACGACTGATTGTTTCTCTGTTTGAATAAATATCAATTTAGATAAGCGTGGTGGCTAATCATAAAATAAAAATAATGGCGAATATATGCGCTTTAAATAGATTTTTTGTTACAACAGGAAGGTTTAAGACTATTGTTTATACAGAAGGATACCTTAATGACGATCTGAGATGATCTCAAGATCAAGGCTATTCATTAATAATACAGGCTCGATCAATAGGATCGGTACGAGATGTTGGCCTTGCCAACCCATCTGCCCCACATGAAGAAATTTTTTTAATTTAATTACGTTTAATCATATCGTTAGCCTAATTATCAGAATTCGTAAGTCCAAAAAACTTTTTGAGATTTTTCACTTTTATGATATCTAAAGGATAAACTTATAGCGTATCCTCTGGAATACTTTGTATTTACCTCAATAAATACAACTTTTTATACCTAAAGTAAGAATGATTTTATAAAATCAGTTATTTGTTATTCCTGTAAAATTAACTGGACTAATGAATTCTGATAATTAGTTCGACGATATTGGAAATTAAAGTTTTATTTATTAATGGATTACGTTACGTTAATTTGCGTTATTTTGCGAAAATCAATTATTAAGATGTACAGTCAAAACTTAGCTAAGATCCGTGAATTTTCTTTTCTTTTCTTTGATGGCAATTAGTAATAACTATTATGCCAGGTGTCACATGACTCAAGGTGTCTTCGCACATTATATTTAACGTCATAATATTGAAATATTAAACGTTGATTATAGCAAATGCAACTCTAAACTAATAATTTCATCATCTATTTGCTCACACTTAGTTAAAATATTACACGTGTTCAAATATTTAACTTCATGTAGTCAAACGTGGGTATGAATTCACGTGTGAAATGTATTTTGGATCATGATCGATGCAAAAAAGCGAAAACTTTAAAAACCGCATAATGAAAACTTACCACCACGGCCAAAAAAACTAAAATTTCTGAAAAAAAATGTATCTGATCACTAATAACTCTCTAACTAACAGTCAGTTTCCACGCTGTACTAAATTTCCTATTAGTCGTAGCGCTGTGATCAAACCATTCGTCACAGTATTTTTTCTTATCCGAATATGCAATAAAAAATTTGTCTTCTGTGTTATTTACAGCGATTTCGCTTTTTGCTTTGATATGTCGAGTGTTATTAATGGAGTCAGGCGTTACTTTGCGGAAATCCATCACTATATGGACAGTCAAAAGTTTTACTTAGCTAAGATCCGCGACAAGCAAAACAATAACAGAAAATTAATAATGTGTGTTTTTCCGTTGGATTAAGTGGATTTCCGAAAAGTGTTTTCGGATGTCTTCCGTAGAGTCTACTATACCTGAAGATGCCTCGTGTTGGGGCGAAACACGTGTCGTTTACAAGATGGAAAAGTGATAATGTGTGTTTGGTGTTGTGTATAGTGGTTGGTGGGTGGAGAATTGATGGCCGATTTTCGGTAAGTTTTTGGTTTAAGTTCCAAATAAATCCACTTAACCCAACGGAAAAACACACATTATTAATTTTCTGTTATTGTTTTGCTTGTCGTGGATCTTAGCTAAGTAAAACTTTTTACTATGTCGAGTGTTAGCAAACTAAAATGCCGATGGGCGGGTCACCTTGGAGAAACGTTTGTTGGATTAGACGATATGGAATATATAATACTATATGGAATTTGTTGTCGCTAGAGGCAAGAAGAGCCAGGTCTCTTGCAATTTTCAAAAATCTTGTCAAAAATCACTACCTATCTTTATGAGTATCTTTTTACTTATTATACTTATATATTTGTTTGTAGGATTGTGGGTATTAACTTTTTTATTAATATATTTTTTAGCTTACATCAATTATCTTTTTAACACTGGATCATCATCCATCGGCTGTCTGGAAGAAATTGCTATTAGCGATAAGACCATCATTTGTTTATAAACAATATTATAATCAGTAATTGTATAACTTGGTTTGGTGTACAATCAAATAAAAAGAATATATGTATCAATATGTGAAGAGCGTTGGCATACCGGATTTGTATAGCCGAAGATGGTACTAGGGGGCGCGCTTTAGGAGACGCCTACGTCCAGCGGTGAACTACCGTGGACAAAAACGTTAGACGATAAATACTTTTTACGAAATCATATATCTCTATCTCTATCTCTCTCTCTCTCACTCCTAGGAACGGGCCGTTCTGGGAACGAACATTCAACCGCCACGCTTCTCCAAGGTGCATTGGTGTGGTTCCAAGACTCGGAATGAATACCGGTATGCCACACATATGTATATTTATATAAATATGCAAGCACTAACTCCATAAACGATAGCTTCCTGAGGCAATACTAACTACTAACCGGTTATATCTTTAAAATATTTTAATGTACAAGTTAATTTGTAACAATTTGCAAGTTATTTAATTGACAAGATGATGTAAGGTTATAATATGGAATTTGTTAATTATCAAGTTAAATTTACGTTATAGTTAGGAAATTTCCTTAATTAATTAATATTTCTTTACATTACAGTCTTAATAATTATAATAGTTTTTAAAGTCATAAATATAAATTATAAATGGTCATGCATCTTTTGCGAGCCAAATGGAAATTGGTATTTGTTTCCAATGATGTTAAGTATTTGAAGCCGGCCATGGGCGTCTGCCACCACGGATCAGTGGCGGGCCCATCGCCTACGGAGTGCGTGGGTTCGATCTCCACATCGAGATAAATATATGTATGACTTACAAATAATTATTCCGAGTCTGATAATACCAGCAGTTGGATTTAGTTTAGGATGAGGGGTAATATCTGTTCCGCCCGGAATGGGGAGGCCAGTGCCCAGGTGTTGGACATATATAGGCTGTGAAAATATATAGATATATACGTATATAGGCTCTGAGGTATGTGGGATGAAATGTCGTTGAATTTATTAGAAGCTAAGTCTTTGAAGTTATCTCCTAATTAAAATGTGGACAGTCAGAACTTTAACTTGGCTAAGATCAAGCAAATAAAAATAGAAAAATAATATTTTGTGTTTTTTACTGGAAGAAGTGGATTTACGGGAAACTTAAATTGAATCTTACCGAAAAAGACGGCCGTCAGTAATTCTACACTTCCCAACCACTATTAACAACACGAACACCAAATATACACCACCACTTTTCCACATTGCACACGACACGTGTTTCGCCTCAACACGAAGCATCATCAGGTATAGTAGACTCTACGGAAGACGGTTGTGTGTGTAGAGTTTTGGTGTGGGTGTTGTTAACAATAGTTAGGAAGTGGAGAGTTCTAATTCTTAGATTAATATTTATATATTAAAACATAAATTATCTAGTGGTAGAGCCACGCTGCAGACGAATACTTTGTCAAGAATGGCATACTATTTGTCTGTAGCATGAATGGGCTGGCTCGCCCGGGGAAGTACCACACTCCCGCAGAAAACCAGCGTCTGAGTGGTAGCTCGCGCGGTGGCTAGTGTTTCGTACGGTGAGCGGTTGAGTTCCGGAGGCCCAACACCCTCCCCCTCACACACCCACTCCCACACCTACCCCCGTAGTGACACTTTCCTGACATCCGCACTGCCTATGGCGTTACGAATGTCTATGGGCGGCGTTGGTTGCTTTCCTCGCCTGCTCGTTTGCCTTCCTATGTCATAAAAAAAATATTTTGAAACAAAAAACACATCGCAAGATAAATCATTTTATTATAAAAAATATTATATACTTAAAATTTTTTTTTAATCTAATGTGGCTAGTTATATTTCGTTTTCTCTTCGAATATAATTTGTTGTTTATTACTTAAATTTCCTCTGGAATTTGTATTATTATGATACTTTGGTTTTCTATAAGCTTGTACATAGAAGTCTCCAAAGAGATAAATAAATAAAAACGAATTAAAGACAATCGTATACAGCAAGGTGTTCGATGCGGGGCATGCTGAATAGATGTAACTTAATGCAGCTTGTAATATGATGCAGTTGAACTGTATCTGAAAAACAAGACAATAAAGAGATAAATAAATATCAATACGTTAATCCAACATCTTTATAAGGAATAGGAAGGCAAACGAGCAAGCATGTCACCCAATGGAAAATATACAACGCCGCCGATAGACAACTAAAAGGAGTAAAAGAAGATGTCGTGACAAAAATTGAGATGGTTTGGGCACAGAGAGAGGATTTATGAAATTCGACTGATAAAAGAGATTTACGTTGCGGATGTGGATGTAAGTGTCATTAGGGGAAAACCAAGGAGAACATACCTTGTCCAATTTTCTGAACTTCTTAAGAAAGGTCACGTTAAAAGTACCCTTAACCGGCGGGCTATGAAGAGAGCGATGAGTATGTATGAAGTAAAGAAACTGTAACAGATTGATATCTGTGGTCTCTGTCTACTCTAACAGGAAATAGGTGTGATGATATGTATGCATGTATGTATATATGCTCATAGACAACTACAAAAAACAGAAGCATTGCAAAAGCGTTTCGGTGTTTTAAAATTTTAAAGAAACATACCTGCACGCTATACCGCACTACATACATAAATACATACATATCGTCATGCCTGTCTCCCTTAGGGGTAGGCAGAGACCGCAGATCTCCTTCTGCTACGATCTCGATATATTCCCTTGCTTCCTCCACACTCATTATCCTCCTTATGCAAGCCCGCCGGTTAAGGGTGCTTTTAGCTAGGCCTTTCTTAAAAACTTCAGCAATTTGGTCAAGGTATGATTTCCGTGGTCTTCCCCTACCGACCCTTCCATCCACATTCGCAACGTTAATTTCTTTTGCCAGTCGTCTTTCATCCATCCCCTCTACGTGCTCAAAACATCTAAGCATCCCTTTCTTAACTTTTGTCACAACACCTTCTTTTACTCCACATCGCTCTCTTACATCTTCATTTATTATTTTATCATTCAAACTTACACCACACTATATCGTGCATAATTCAGTGTATACATTTACTTTAATATTCTATGATAATAAATAATTAAAAAAAATCACTGAAAAATCAAAATTAGAATCTCTTTTGTTATGGTATCCCATAGTTGTCGTGTAGTAGTAGCGTTTGTCTCTGGGCGCCGTTGATTGCTTACCATCAGGCGACACGCTTGCTCGTTTGCCCTGCTATCCCAAAAAAAAGACAAAACGTTTGGTAATTTACAACTCGCCAAAAAGGAAACACACTATGTTCTTAAAAAATACTTTATATATTTTGTCTATAATATATATTTCGCAAGACACGATATAAAGGCCAGACCAATGTTCAAGTCTTTAATAACAATTCATATGTTTTATTATGAGAAGGCTACGTAATAAAGCTTTTTTTTTAATTGTTTATTTCCAAAATGATCAACAGACTAAATGTAATATCCAGTTATATATTAAATAAAATACGTTATTTTTAAAAAAAAATGCTAAAATAGTTCAGTAGGTTTCTTGAATCGCTTCTTCTCTCACGTAAAGCAATTTTGTTTCCGAAGCCGTAGTAGTTAGTAAAAACCTAAGATTATTTTATATTTAAAATACTTTTATTTTAAATAAAATGTAAGCATGGGATTCACCAGCGTGGGATTCACCAAGACAAATTTAACATACCTAATTTGTTGAAAAATGACGGCGACGTGGTTTGCCACCCGTCACGTCCTGATTCTCACGAGGGCGAGAAGCGAACAATGGAGAGCCGTTTCTCTGCGATGAATGTTAGTGGATGGAGCTCTGTGGTCTCTGCCAACCCCTGCAGGGGATAGGCGTGAATATATAAAAAAAAATGTAAGCAACTTACCAACTGCATGACAGTGATGTATTTCTTCCACCACAAATACTTGGCTAAATCTGGGAAAGCTGACAGTGCGTAGTACGAATACATAATTATATGCACTAATGAGTTAAAGGTCCCAAGGAATATGGTACTGTAGGATGGTTCGTATTTCAAAGCAATCCAAGTACACCATATCATTAAGGAGTGGTGGTAGACATGAAGGAACGTGACTTGTCTGTAGTTCTTCTTTAGGACGAAGAAAACAGTATCCATTAGTTCGGTGACTTTGGCGAAGAAATAGTAATATATACTTGATGTGATCTGGAAGAAAAGAAATACAACGTAAATACTATATATAAATAAATACTATATATAAATAAATACTATATATAAATAAATACTATATATAAATAAATACTATATATAAATAAATACTATATATAAATTGTACCCATAGTGGTCTCTGTGAATGGACTTATCGGACGGATTTAATTTAAAAATTTGGACGCCCATCTGTCCAAGTTAGGTTTAGGTAAGTGGGTTAAATTCAAAATTCAAAAAGCAGCCATGTTGTGCACGGCTAGGATCGTGAGAAGGTTCCTTTCCTTGGATGCATAATCCTTCGTATGCTTGGTTTATCCCGCCACGAAGGATTAATAACCCTAGTGATAATATTATTTTTATAGATTTTTATTATATTAATAATATTATTACTGGATAAACGAGATTCTAATTGTAACTTGGCGGTGTTTCCACGTAAATTCGACATACAGGCATTCAAGAGATGAGCGTACATGTTCACAAAAGGCCGGTAAAGTATTCAAAACGCCTCCGGTGTTGTTGTTGTCTATTGGGGGCGGTGATCACTTATCACCAGATGACCCGCATACTCGTTTGCCTGCTCAGCTATTTAACATAAGGTTGTCTTAAGGCTTTCTTATGATATGAATTGAAACCGCATCATGGCAAACTGATGGAGTAACATTCTGTAGAAGTGGCTGATAGAAAGAAAATTAGCCGAAGATAGAGCTGGGTGGTGCGCCTTGGATGACGCCTATCTCCAGCATTGGAATAGTGTTAAATATCATATATATATATATATATATATATATATATATATATATATATATATATATATATATATATATATATATATATATATATATATATATATATATATATATATAATATATATATATACATACATAAATAAAAAATGGCTCGACCGATTTGAATATTTTTTTATTTTCTTTATTTTCTAATACATCATAGGTTTACGAATAAAAAAAATATATTGTAAATATACAGAACCTAAGAAATATTCTTTTTCGTCCAATTACTTTCAATAGATGGCGTTCGTGACGGCTTGTTGTTATACAAAACTGTCGTTGCTTTTCTGTGGTTTTTAAAAAGTATTTCTTACCTAAGTAATAACATACCAGGAGAAGATGAATATAGAGGAATATAAATTGAAGGTGAAACAAAATTCACCGGGCCATCTAGTAATATATAAAATTAAATAATCAAAACATCATATATAACTTGAGATTAAGATATGTCATTTTGTCAAAATAAGACTGTCTGTGATGCCATATTCAAATATTTAGATAAATAATTTAACACCTAATAAAAACAACTGTGACTAAATCAAATATTTTAGTTACATTATTATAATTTAAATGTTTACTGTGAAGTAATGCAAGTGATGAAGTGCACTCACTGTCTTGATCACATCATCATGCCATGACACGATCATGTCGTTTTATTTTTTATTAGGGATTAGAGGCAAATGAGTAGGCGTGTCATTGGAAATTAATCAACGCCGCCCATAAGTACCCGCAGTGCCATAGGCAGTGAAGAAGTGTTGCCGGCCTTGAGGAAAAGTCATTAAGGGAAGGGGAGGGGGGAGAAGGGTTGGGCCTCCAGAACTCAATCGCTAGCCGCACGAAGCGCGGTAGCTAAACTACCACTCGGACGCCGGTTTTCTGCGGGAGTATGGTACTACCCCGAGCGAGCCGGCCCATTCATGCTACAGACAAATAATATGCCATTCTTGACAAAGTATTCGTCTGCAGCGTGGCTCTACTCACTCTCACTCATTATGATATGTGACGACCGATTGGATTAGTGGCGGGGCCCTCCACCCGCGGAGTTAATGGTCGCGGGTTCGATTCCCGCATCGGAATAAATATTTATATGGATTTTTAAATGTTTATTCCTAGTCTGGTAACCCCCCCCAATCCACATTTCCTTTCCTGCCCCTTCCTTTCTTCTCTATCCTTTCCCTTCCTCTCCGCCAATCCACGGTCTGCCGTGCCAATGGATGCGTAGTATAGGGGGTGCGTATAGGGGCGAGCCTAGTCGTTAGCGTGCCGTTCGTCCCGGGGTTGAGCTCCCCCGGGGACTATGGTGCCTTACCTCAGCATGCAGGGCTCTGCTGGGGCTGACCTCCATCCTCCCTTGCGGCTCGTGGGATTCACTAAAGACGAATTTAATATACCTAATTTGTCGAAAAATGACGGCGACGTGGTTCGCCACCCGCCAGGTCCTGATTCTCACGAGGGCGAAAAGCGACCAATGACGAGCCCTGTGGTCTCTGCCAACCTCTGCGGGGGATAGGCGTGGATATATATATTTATATATATATATATATAGAATATATATATATATATATATATATATATATATATATATATATATATATATATATATATATATATATATATATATATATATATATATATATATATATATATATATATATATATGATATGATTGCCTGGATTGATTTGTCATGGGTATATAAATAATCATAAATATTATTATTTAATTGATACATAGTAAAATTAATTTGAATGCGAAAACTACACAAACAATATCAAAATAAGCATAAAGACTTTTTCCCGCCAACTTATATCATTGACGTTGTGTTATTTCATTTTCATAATCTCATATTATTATAAGTTATATTGTTTAATTGTGGTGGTGTTATTGTAGTGAAGTGATATGAAATAAATGCGTATATAGTAACTTTTTCAGTTGACAGAAAACGTCCTTACAAGGTTTTTGGTAAAATTGCCACCAATTTTATCAAAACGTAACGTGATGAACTGACTTGTTACATTTCAAGAGATTGGATGTTATTGTATATTACTTGACACTGGCATAATAGTTGTAATTAATTGCCATCAAAGAAAAGAAAAAAAAAGCGTAAAACGTAAAATTAACAAAAACAAACCTACACTGGAACGAATAAATAAATTAGCTTAGTGGTAAAGTTACTACCTTCAAAGTAGACAGACGATCGTAGATAAATATATGTAAATATATGTATTTATTTCGAGTGTAAAGAGCCGATAAGCGAAGAGGCTAAGGTGACTAAGATAATGTACATTCGCAACGGAAGAAAACGGAAGGCCAGTGCCACGTAGTGATGTAAAAAAAGTGAAATAATAACTACTTCGAGCAGTCGAGGTCGTTAGTGGTCGTAGTTGGTGATGACTTGCTTCACCAGACGCCGCCATTCATCATGGCCGCCTTCTTCGTACACTCATCACCGGGGCTATTGCAAGCGACCTTGTGATATAATGACTTGTATAATAATAGCTAGAAATATAATAGCATAATCCATATAAATACATACATACATATTCTCACGCCTGTTTCCCTGTAGGGTTAGACAGAGACTACAGATCTCCATCCGCTACGATCCCAACACACCTTCCTTGCTTCCTTCACACTCATCCATGTCCATCTTTTCATCCATAATATAAATAGCATAATATAAATAGCATAATATAAATAGCATAATATAAATAGCATAATATAAATAACATAATATAAATAGTATAAATAGCATAATAGCATAAACGTGGTATGGGACGCCCCCCTGCTAGATGGAGCGACGAAATCGGCTGGCAGAGACTGGGTGCGTGTAGCCAAAGATCGGCCTAGGTGGCACGCCTTGCGTGAGGTCGATCTCCAGCAATGTAAAACAATGGTTTTTAATTGCGCTGACGATTTATGGACGTTGGTTTGATTCTATTGTTGACGATATCAATAGTTCAACTGTACAGAATTGTATTACTAGTATTCCTCTTAAGAATGGTTAAAAAGAATTCAAATATTATTATTAAAGCTATGCTGACTTTTCCCGCCAACTAACATCAGTGACTTTGTGTTTTTAATTCATTTTCATAATCTCATATTATCAGTTATATTGTTTAATTGTGGTAGCGTATTATACAATATAGTTCGATTAAGGCGTATAAGTGAAGTGATATGAAACAAATGCGTGTATCGCAACTTTTTAAGTTGACTGAAAAAGTCCATAGAAGGTTTTGGTAGAATAGCAACCACCGTAACGTGATAAACTCACTTGTTACATTTCAAGATATTTGATATTATTTTATTTCACTTAACACTGGCATAATAGTTATAAATAATTGCCATCAAAAAAAAAAAAGCTATGCTAGTTTTCTTTAAGAACACTATATTTTCTTATTTATATATATAGTCTTCTTTTTCCAAGGTAAGAATTAAAATAATATTCTATATTAGTTTATAATTATGAGTCTGATGAGAACGATACAATCATTGCCCAGCTACCAAAAGCAATACTCCTATTGAAACTTATTACCATGCAAGCATTCAATTTATTTAAATCAGGTCAATGCTATACTGACATGCAATCAGGGGTCGACGTACTATAGACCAAGAAGTTACTTTCGGTCGTAATTCATTGTTATATTTTAACCTTGCTTATCATTTATTTATTTATTTATTTATTTATTTACTGATTTTGCACATTTTCTAATGTACTGTATGTGTATTTATGTGTATGTGTATATGAGTATAAGTAGTTATATATATGGAAGTATTTGTATGTACGAGTGTGTCAGTATGAATGTCGTCTCTGTGTTCCACGATCTGACCACGTTGGTTCTTGCTGAAAACCAGCGCCGGGTGCTCCAATAGAGCGCCCGGCATATGCTGAGCGAGAACCATTTTATGACACTATTAAAATTATTTTCTTTTTGTTTTGTGTATTTATTTGTATATACAATGTTATTAAGGATTTAATTTTTAATTATTGTAAAAAGATGGTATCATAAATAAAGTTTTTCTATTCTATTCTATTCTATTCCAAAATTGGTATAGAAGTGAACTAATGACGGAAAGCATTCTCTACCAGTCAACCATTGGGTTAATGGGAAAATCATTATACACTATCATCCATTCATCATCTCGCATTCATCGCAGCGAAACGGCTCTCCATTAGTCATTAGGGAATCATGACGTGACGGGTGGCGAACCACAAATAAAAATAATAAATTAAATACATGAAATACATATACACAAATATATATTAACACAATTACGCTGGAGCATGTTGAATTAGAGAGGCATACATTTAAATTCGTTTTTGTTAGTTTCTTACGAAAATATTTTATTTCATTGCCGTTTGTAATGAGTGTGTTATTTCTTAACGATCTAAATATGGCTGTTTGCACTATTTCACACTTTTTCACAGCCTTGGGTTGCGGGTTCAATATTTGTGTGAGCTAGTTTATTCCGAATCTAGATTTTGTCTGTTATAATGAAATCCACGATATGTGTCTAGGACGAATCTATTTCCGCGTATCCTGGTTTCTGTTTGGAGTTTGGAGGAGTTTCCGTTTAGAGGACTCCGACATTTGGAGATATTATTATAAGTGTAAATATGCGACTAAGCTCGCCCTTAACCATATATCCTTTGGGACGGCAGACTGTAGATTGGCGGAGAGGAAGGAAAACGATAGAGAAGAAAGGAGAAGGCAGGAACGGAAATACAGATTGGGGGGTTACCAGACTCGGAATAATATTTATAAATCCTAAATATTTATTCCGATGCACCCGCGACCATTGACTCCGTGGACGGGAGGCCGCGCCACTGAGCCAATTGGTCGTCGAGATTTTTTTTTTTTTTTGAAAACTGAAAACAAATCATTGGTTCACTATTTAGAGTATACGCTTGTCTTTTTTTGTGTATTCGATAACACATTATCATAGTATTGTTTTCTTATCATATGGTAATATTTATTATCAAGAATATTTACGTATGATTGACGTCGATTGTTATAGCTGTTTTATATCATTTTTATAGGATATGAACGTAAATGATCTAACGAGTCAAACAAACAGTAAACTATAGACACTTGTAGCAGTATAAGCAAGGGGTGTGCTTTTTTTTTTAATGATTACGAAGCCGGTAATACGGCTGAAGGTATTGTTGAGTGGAATGTGAAGTTTCGTGAAAAGCGCATCGTACTAGACTGCCACTCATCACCACACATACAACATACATACATAAAAATTTTCCCACTCATTTCAGTGGGATTTTTTTATTTGTTTGAAGTCGTAGAGCCACGCGAATAGTTTGTCAAAAATGGCATATTATTTTTCTGTAGCATAAATGGATCGGCTCGTCCGGAAAAGTACCACACTCCCGCAGAAAATCGACGTCTCTGTAGTAGCTTAGGTAGTCAACCGCTCAACGGACGAAGCGTGGCATGCTTCGTCCGTTGAGCGGTTGACTTCCGGAGGCCCAAACCCCTCCCCCTTCCTCTCTCTCTCTTCACTATACTCCAAGCCGGTGGTGAGCCCTCACCTGGGTGACTCTTTAACAGTTTACCCATTTTTTTAAAAAATAGTCGTCTAAGAAAAGATGTGCAGATGACACTGTGGAAACAGCAGGAAAATATCGGATGTGGCTATTCCATAGACAGAGAGAAACGGATAAAAATGGAGGAGACCTTTTTCAAAATGGACCACACAAGAAAAAGTGACAAAGACAAATCTAACATTTTAAAAAAGTCTAATAATAATAATAAAAGTATTTTAAATAAAAAAATAATGAACTTTTTTTTTTTTTTTTTTTATGGGATAGAAGGGCAAACGAGCAAGCGTGTCGCCTGATGGAAAGCAATCAACGCCGCCCACGGGCAACCACGACACCGCAGGAGTCGCGGAAGCGTTGCCGGCCTTTTAGGTATGTATAGGCTTACATTAAATTTTTACTTACATTAAATTTAGTGTCTTCTTTGTCCATATGACACGACGAGCTTAACAAGCCATGTTGAAAGATCAATTTGGAGCCCTGTAATATAAAGTTGTTATAATCAAAAATTTGGCACATATTTCATTTAAAATATATATTTTTTATTGGATGGAAAGCAAACGAGCAGGCGTGTCACCTGATAGAAAGCAACCAACGTCGCCCATAGACATCCGCGGTGCCATAGACAGTGCGAAAGCGTTGCCGACCTTTAAGAAAAGTGTCATTATAGTGGAAATGGGAGGGGGAGGGGTAGAGAGAGGGGTGGGGTAGAGGAACGGGGAGGTGTAGAGGGGGGGGGAGGTTGTAGTGCCTCCGGTATTTGGACGCCGATTTTCTGCGGGAGTGTGGTACTTCCCCGGGCGAGCCGGCCCATTCATGCTACAGACAAATATAAATGCCATTCTTGACAGTATTCTTGAAGTATTCGTCTGCAACGTGGCTCTACCACTATTAAATAATAATGTAATTGAAATATATACTTACAATATACAATAAAAAGAAAGAATATCCCACTTGTAAAACATTATACAAAAAGAGTAATCTCCTAATAGTAAAAGCCGATCGCTTGTTCATTAGTTTTGGACCAAGCTTGAGAACAAACAGCAGATACGAAGCAGTTATTAGCATAAGTGGTACCGGAGTTCCCATTAGGGACCACTGATCGACGTAGTCCACTGAAACAAGTAAACAAATTAAAATTCGTAGCAGTCATTTTATGATCTCTATTTGAAAGTTTTCTTAAGTAAGCTATCATATAATTTTTAATCTCATCCAGTCTGTCTTCACTATTTATTTTTCATAGCCCATAAATATCGTACTGCTGAGCACGGGCCTGCCCATTTCTGGAGGAACGGATGTTTACCCACCATGCTTGTCAGGTTGTGGGGTTGCCAGACTTGGAATAAATACCTATAAGTGATACATAATATATTTATTCCGATGCGGGGATTAAACCCGCGACCAATGGTCGTATTTACTATAAATGTTGTAAACTTTGCGTCCGCCCATAATAAGGGTTAACTAACTAACTAACTAACTAACTTTGTTGGCGCAGCGACCCAAAATGAATCTTGGCCTCCGAACAGTTCTTAGGCCACTTTGCCCTGTCCTGCGCCACCTCCTGCTAGTAACAGACTTGAAGGTTGCGCAAGTCATCTTCAATCATGTCTCTCCAGCGGTACCTCGGGCACCCCACAGGACGTCGTCCAGTTGGGCGACCCACATACGCTCTCTTGCCTGCGTGATCCTCTCCCATCCTCTCCACGTGGCCCAGCCAACGAAGTCGGTGAGCCTTAGTCACTCCTATTACATTAGGTTAGGCCACCAGATGCTCGATTTCAACATTAGGGTTATATTATATATATGTTGTTAAAATTAATTCGAAGAGTATAATTTTATAATTGCCGTAGATTTTTGAAAAATAAATAACAAAATTTGACATACATACAAATAATCGTAGAATCGTTACGGTAATTAAACAAACTACAACAGTCTGTTTAATCATTTCGAAATATCGTTAAAAATAATGTGGTAAGTACATAAAATGTAGTGTACTACATACTGTAAGCACTGTAAAGCATATACAGTGATTTACAATGTTTAAACGTAATACAATAAATTTATACGTATTCTTTTTTTTATATATTCACGCCTCTCCCCTGCAGGGGTTGGCAGAGACCACAAAATTCCATCCGCTACGATCCCGTCATACACTCCTCGCCTCCTTACACACTCATCCATCCTTTCTTCCATTCTTCCTCTCACATTCATCGCAGCGAGACGGCTCTCCATGGTCGCTTCTCGCCCTCCTGGGAATCAGGGCATGACGGGTGGCGAACCACGTCGCCGTCATTTTTCAACAAATTAGGTATATTAAAATTCGTCTTAGTGAATTCCACGAGCCGCACGGGAGAATAGAGGTCAGCCCCAGCAGAGCCCCACATGCTAAGGTAAGGAACCATAGTATCCAGGGAAGCCCGATCCCGGGACGTTTGGCACGCTTGCGACTAGGCTCGCCCCTAGCCACGCATCCATTGGCACGACAGACCGTGGATTGGCGGAAAGGAAGGGAAAGGATAGAGAAGAAAGGAAAGGGCAGGAAAGGAAATGCGGATTGGGGGGTTACCAGACTCGGAATATATATTAATAAATCCATATGCCTTAGTATTAGGTTTTAAACATTTCGATTCTCAATACTAAAACTTCAAACTCATATCTCAAGTTCTGTTTTTTTATTAATAATCAATCTAATTTTATTAATAATCAATCTAATTTTATTAATAATCAATAATAATGACTACCTAATTCGCTCTGTGCGAAGTGAAAACTGATTTCGGAGTCAGTGGTCTCACGAACTAATATGAATGACCTACAAATATTTTATTCCAATCTAGATGCATCACCAATTCATCCAGTTAATGTTCTACAGGAATGAAGAGGCTCGTGCCCAGCTGTGGGATATGCATCATCATAATTATCATCAACAACCTGCGGTAGTTCACAGCTGAATATAAGCTTTCCCCACCCAGCCCGATCTTCAACTTCACGCATCCAGTCTCTGCCCCCCTGCGCAGATTGTCTCACCATCTAACCGGGGGGCATCCTACACTATGTTTGACGAGACGCGGTCTCCACTCCAGCGCTCATCTACCCCAGCGGTCGTTGGATCTCCGACAAACGTGATCAGCCCATTGCCACTTCGGTTTACTCATTCGAAAGACTATGTCGGAGACTTATGTGGTTTGTGATAAATACAATAATATTGATGGTGATCTTTAAAAAATACCGTGACGTAGACAAAAGTTTGGGTATGAACGTCCATTGAAAGTATTAACTAATGATGCTTGCGGTAAAAAATGACAAACGTGACCAGCCCATTGCCACTTCAGTTTACTCATTCGAAAGACTATGTCGGAGACTTATGTGGTTTGTGATAAATACAATAATATTGATGGTGATCTTTAAAAAATACCGTGACGTAGACAAAAGTTTGGGTATAAATGCCCATTGAAAGTAGTCATTAATGATGCTTGCGCTAAAAAATGACAAACGTGACCAGCCCATTGCCACTTCAGTTTACTCATTCGAAAGACTATGTCGGAGACTTACGTAGTTTGTGATAAATACAATAATATTGATGATGATCTTTTAATAATACCGTGACGTAGGCAAAGGTTTGTATATGAACGTCCATTAAAGTAGTAATTAATAATGCTTGCTGTATACAATGACTTACTTTTTTTAATGAATTGAATTAACATTTCGAAAATGTCTTCCCATTCAACAACATCGAATCCGTTATTTGCATTTTATAATAGACGTATTGGTTAAAGGTTGCAATTACTTAAGGTCGTAGCTTTAATTTTACCTACCCTTAGACTATTCATGTGATCATTTTTCCTAACGTAAGCATTTTTAGTCGGAGTGATTTTAGATTACATTGATTCGCAGCCTAGTCTCGGTTATTTTCCCTTCTCCTCTTTCCTTCTCCACCTTTCATACCTTGCTTCTTCTTCTGCAATTATTCTCATGTTACACTAAGACAGCGCCTGTAGTTCCCGTAGTAATCATGGCCATACATCGTTGCTTCCCTTTAGGTGACCCCCCTTACTTGCTTACCTATTTATATAGCTTCTTTAATAAATATTTTTAAAGCATATAACTAACATTTTTGTTTTAAAAAAAAATTAAATTAAGCATATATATTACATATAAAAACAGTTAATTGAATGTAAGTGAAAATTTTATATAAATTTCTAAGTATTTATATAAAATAAAAAATCATATAATAAATATTTTAAATTCAACCGAATTTCAGTTCGCTTACGGTCGAATTTAATTTTTTTTTTATATAGCACAGCTGGCAAACGAGCATGCGGGTCACCTGCTGGTAAACGATCACCGCCCATAAGCATCCGCAACACCGGAGGCGTCTCAAATGTGTTGCCGGTCTTTAACAAACACATACGCTCTTTACTTGAATACCCTGATGTCATAATCACCTGGGAACACTGAAGGTGATAAAACGTTCCACATATCCACAGTTCGTGGCAGAAAACTGCAACTAAATCGTACGGCAGTTGACGGCCAGCCATCCATGTGATGAGGATGGAAACTATTTTTGTCGTGCGATGGTGGAACCGTGCGGCTGGGAGGAGATTAAACAACTCCTCGGAGCTTCGCCGTAATTAATTCGATATAATAAGCAGATAGATTATACATCTCTGCGTACAGATAGAGAATAGTTCGGTCCATATTGAAACAAACATTTCGCATAATAAGATTGTTCTGTATCAGAAATATATTAAACAAAACACGATGAGTGCTGAACTAATACTGACTTATTAATCTAATTGCTTGACCTTAAATTGGTGTTACATACACGCATAATAAAGGGGATGTATATATATATATATATATATATATATATATATATATATATATATATATATATATATATATATATATATATATATATATATATATATATATATATATACATAAACAATGTCTTCTCGATACATGCGATCAAGCTATGTAACTCGAATATTCAAGGTTCTAAAAAAGGCTCCAATTTCAAAAGGCGTTTCAAAAACATGATGCACAGATTACTAGTATACTCTCTAATTTTTACTCCCTTTTTATAGATCTACAAGGAGTTCATTATTACAATTGATTATATTTTTTGGGTACATTAATTAATTACTATTGTAAATTAATAAAACACCGACAGTTCACAGATAAATTACAAAGAAATTTTCAAATTAGAAAAAATATAAAAAAAACAAAACTAGTTTCAAGTTATTTAGCTGGAAATATTAGGTTGGTGCATATGAAAAGTCGGATTTTTAAATGAATATATAAAACTGCATATCTTTTTTTCAAAAGCTTAATTGTTTAGTCAATCAAAATATGTCCTCTATTTGCTTTAATACACTTTTCCCAACGAGTCTTAAAAAAAATCTGATTTAGATTCACTAAACTGGAATATCAAATTTTTCAAACTTTATTCATTTTCATATTCTTTAGCTCGTAAAAACAATTTTAAATTTTTAAAAAATGAAAGTCAGTTGACGAGAGATCCGGTGAATAGGCTGGGTGCTACAAAACTTCATATTTCAATTCATTTAATTTCGCAATTGTTTTGTGCCATATAAGCGGCCGAGCATTGTTATGGAGAAGTAGTGGATCATGCCGATTGACAATTTGTTGTATGGTCAATTTTCATCCTGGTAGCCAGTTCTCTCGTAGATACAGTTGGATCCGCTTCCACCAAGGCCTTCAGATCATGATTTTTCACAGACGTTGTGAATCTCCCACGCGGATCATTTTTCAAACCAACTCTGCACTTTTCAATCATTAACTGTATTAATGTTGCGTGCAGCTTTTACAGTATTATTACCAATTATATTAAAAAAATAATAAAAAAATATACGAATATCGTTTAGATTCATATCGGTATCATATTCAAACCAAATAACAAAAGAGAACACTTTCGAGAAAATCTCCTTTGTTGAAATGTGACTCTGGCAATGGACAGTACGAATATAAACGAGGTTATCCCAAAAACAAAAATATAACGAAAACAGGAAGACAAATGTTAGCATGTAAAAAAATCCGACATTTCATATGCACCAACCTAATATAATAAAATAAATAAAATATATTTATTACCTTTACTCTTAAAATCCCAGAAATCATATTGCTGTGTTGAGCCATTCACTGTGATAGGTTTCAAATCCATGTTTATTAAAACATTAAAAATTAATAAAAATAATTAATGTGAAACACTTGCAATTGACACTTTGGCGTCCAAATGATCTCGAAGTCGGTTACTAAATGTTTTATAAATTTGCTACAATATATAAAGTCCATTGTATAGTCGTATACATGTGGTGCGTTTCACTTTGCACTGCTTGTGTCGCCCCTTTGATTATTTTTAATTTATTGTTATTTATTTAATCTAGTTAAAACAAAATGCACAATAGGTGAACTTAATGTCACTGAGCATTCTCTACCAGTTAACCTGCAGGCGAAACTGAGAAAATTGGTTCGGAGGTGACGCAGCTTGTAATAAAGAAAAAATAAATTGTTCAAATTTAAATACATACAATACATTTATATACACATATATGTACACACAAGAAAAATGGAATAAAAAAATTATGAAAAAAGACACATATTTACCTTGCAGCAAGTAGGTACTCACATTCTTATGAGCAGGACTTAAAAATTGTCGAACTCAGACTTTAAAAAATAAATTTTTTTGAAGCTTTTTTAATGTCAAGAGAATGCCATTCCAGAGCTTTATAGTTGTTAAGGTAATAGATTTTTAGATAAAACGAGTGTGGTTTGAAGAAGTAAGAGATTTAGGTTTATCGATAGGATTAGGATAGAAGAGGATTATTGATGAAGGTAAATTTATAGTTCTATCAATATTAACACAATTGTAAAAGTCCACTGCTGGACATTGGCTTTGCTCAAAATTACGGAGTGATGTAATCCCCAAGTTGGCGGGCGGATCGGGATCACATATTTTTTGTTATTCAGGTTTTTTATTATTACTAATGCTTTCTTTCTCGCTTTAATGAAACACGAGCTAAACCAACTTTTCAGCCATGAAGCCATTGTGTGATTCTGCAAAACACAACGATAACGCAACAGAAAATACCACGTGGAACACCGAGGGAGAGGAGGAATGACTGTATTGAAGAGGACATAGTGGCAATGGACAGATCTAGGCTATGAAGCCATGCTCCCAATAGGGATATATCATCCTTGTTCTAGTGCCAGTCAAAGAAGAAGAAGAAAATTCGACACCTCGTACGACAATTATGGAGAGAAACAACCTACATAGTTCCATTCTAAGCCGAAAGCCATAAAGCAAGTGTAAGATATAAACTATTTTAAATTTAATAAAGATGATGAATGGAGTAAGGCGTTACTTTGCGGAAATAAAGTTGTTCAAATGAAAAGTAAATTAGTACCTTTTTTCATTCAAATTCAATAATTTCAATATTTGATAAACAAATTCGATAAATAATAATATGTTTATATTAACCAAAGGATTTCGGTTCTCCGACAAAGGTGTCCAGCCCATTCCCACTTCAGTTTACTAAATAGGAGTGCTATGTCGATAACTCTTCTTCTCAGGAGTCAGAGTGGCAGGTACTATACCCCGAATAAAGTGGCCCCTTTTTTGCTACAGACTTTGCTGCTTGCTTGGTTTGGCTTTATCTATACATCTTATCTGCTTTTTACAGTACTCTTCACTCGAGTTATTGTTCAATACTAATTAAGTATTTGCATTCTGCGAGGTGAAGTCAGATACTCTGATTTATTTTAATTCTCAAAAATGAACCGGCACGGTGATCCGTATCTTTTAGAGCTTCATCATGATAAGCCCAATGGCACCTGAGGATTTCCCATTTTTAATTTTCCCGTAAACCATCACAATACTAAGGGTTATTAAATATTTAAATGTCCATCTATTTAGAGTCTTTTTCCTAATATACGATTATGACAATGAAATAAAAACACAGCGTCACTGACGTAACTTGGCGGGAAAAATCCTATTTAGCGTTATAAAAGTAATTGTTCGTTTTTTTATTTACCAACTGGTCTAGCTAGATAATTGGACAGTGATATTTGAATTTTTTTTTTTTAATTATAGTAAAAACGTTCATATTCCATAAACATTTATAAAAACTACATATTTAACTAACACAATAATTCGCTGTAGTGGCTAAATGTAACGATTATTTTTGCTAGAATTTCTTAGAACTTCTAGAATAATCTAAGCATTGCTAAACTTCTTTTTTGTGAAACCTAAAACTTCGTACGATATGGTAATAAGTGTTGATGAATTCAACTGGATACGCTCGAGGTATTCGGTGTCCTTGCTTCTTTCCTGTTTATTTTTATTTTCAATTATACATGAAAAATTTTGAAATTGTCTGAGACGTTTGAAACGTACCTGACACGAAAAATATAATAAAATTAATATCAAAATCATCTTAAATCTTATCGTTTGGATAATTTAAATAATTGGGTTTATAAATTCAATTAATTGTATCTTTATATACAGGCCATATGTGTTCCACTGAAGGCATGTGTACTCCCTGATTTTTTTGAAATAATAAATAAAACAAAGTAAAATAAAAATAAAAAACTAATTTAGTTTAGTCTAATCCTATTTAGTATCAAGATTTATAGGTTATGCATTTTTCTTGTTTAATTAAGTTATAATTCAGTTATTTAAGAAACTGATTGATTGGACATACGGCCTACAATCCTATTTAGAATCAAGATTTATAGGTTATGAATTTTTCTTATTTAATTCAGTTATTTAAGAAACGGATTGATAGGACATACAGCCTAAAATCCTATTTAATATCAAGATTTATAGGTTATGAATTTTTCCTATTTAATTAAGTTATATTTCAGTTATTTAAGAAACGGATTGATGGGACATACAGCCTACAATCCTATTTAGAATCAAGATTTATAGTTTATGAATTTTCTTATTTAATTAAGTTATAATTCAGTTATTTAAGAAACTGATTGATGGGACATACAGCCTAAGAGTTATTAACTAGAGGTTACACATACATATATTTATTCCGATGCGGAAGATGAACCCACGACCGAAATCGGTAATATTTCACTGAGCTGATTGAGATTATACATTTACATGCATACATAGGTAGGTACATTTAAGAAATCCATTTTTTTTTTTTCAATTTGAATGTCATGTTAATAGCTCTTAGACACGTGGGGTACGTGTAGAGTAGTAGTAGTAATCCGTATCCGTGTTTGAGCTTTAAATATTTTATCTTTGGATTCTTTATGCTGTTATATGATAAGGCAGTGTGAATGTATTATAGAAGACATCGTTTATGACCAACATTTGCAACATTGTAAATAACTCCTTAACAACTATGACATTTACTGGTTTTTAATGTCGTGAATAAACGTGATGGAGTTTTGCGAAATCATCAAGTAATTAAGTACAATCAATAACAGAATTGTTTGCTACAATTATATTATATATGTGATTAAACGATAAAGTATCACGCCCTCACTGAATATTACCGTTGAGTGATAGCATTTTCCTATGTAATCCCGTTTCGTAGGTAGAGCTCGTTTTATTTCTCTCTTCTTTTAACTTCCTTTATTTCCTTCTTTACTTCTTATTAAATCTTTCCTGCCTTTATTCAAATTCTAACCAGTATATCCGCTGTAATGCTACTTATGTCTAAGAGCGACGTTATTTCTAGGTAATATTTAACAACATACTATAAAATTCCCTTGTTTTTTTCATCAAAATTATAAAATAATACTACAATTCTATTAAAATTTTAAATTTAAATCAAAATCTTCACCGAAAATAAATCAAATTCGAAATTTATTTAATGTTTCAAATACAACCATCAAATATATGAAATGCATTCCGAGTTATTTAGTTTAATCCATTAGTGAGCGCCTAATCTTATTCATTATTATATGCGTGTGAATTTTTTTGATAACTTCATATGTGTGGGGAGAGTCAGAAGTCTTATTTAGCTAAGATACGCGACAAGTTAACAAAAACAGGAAAATAATTATGTGTTTTCTTCTGGAAGAAGTGGATTTACAGGCAACTCAACTCTCCACTTCCCAACCACCGTCAACAATATCAGACACACACCACCACTTCTCCACATTGCACACGACACGTGTTTAGCCTCGACACGAAGTATCATCAGGTATATTAGACTTTATTTCTTACAGGATTTCCGCAAAGTAACGCCTGACTCCATTAATAAACTTCATATGTATTTGATGTGTATACTTCGTGAATACCGACTTGTGAAATGTAAACTATGTAAATAAATATATTTCAATTTTACGATACGATTTTATTTTAGTTTTTCATACCGAACGAAAAGAACAAGCTCTTAGTCATTGAAAGTAGAATCTTTCAAAAGATCCACGACTCAAAGCAGAGACCAAGTGAAAGCTGGAGTTGCGTGAAAAATATTGATATCAAAGAGCAGATAGACAGTGAGATAGATGTACACTTCATTGGCTAGAATCCACAGGATATAGGCGTTGACATAGATAAAGACTTCATTGGCTAGAATACAGAGGATACAAGTGTTGAGATAGATATAGACTTCATTGGCTAGAATACAGAGGATACAAGTGTTGAGATAGATATAGACTTCATTGGCTAGAATACAGAGGATACAAGTGTTGAGATAGATATAGACTCAATTGGCTAGAATACAGAGGATACAAGTGTTGAGATAGATATAGACTTCATTGGCTAGAATACAGAGGATACAAGTGTTGAGATAGATATAGACTTCATTGGCTAGAATACAGAGGATACAAGTGTTGAGATAGATATAGACTTCATTGGCTAGAATACAGAGGATACAAGTGTTGAGATAGATATAGACTTCATTGGCTAGAATACAGAGGATTCAGGTGTTGCTTAAACGTCCACCATCCGGTAATCCGGTTTGTTCACCCCGGGTACGATTGAAGTGATAAGGTAATCGCCGATTCGAGTGAACATCAAGAAATCAATTGGTGGGAAACCGATGAAATGAAGAGCGAAGACCGTGACCACCAGCAAATTCTCGTATGTTGACCTCAGCCAAGACAAACTTTAGGGCATTAAGCCAGCGTAATTAGTAAGTACAATATTGCATTTGTTAAGTTTAATAGTCAAATAGTTTGTAGTTATGCAGCTAATTACGTAGCTAATTGGTACTACGGCAGTTTACACGATGAAGAAATTTAAAATTACAAGTACGTTACTGTTTGGATATGCATTTATACCGTACATATATTTATTTTATATTTACTGTTTGTATATTTTGAATTGTAAAACTCTTGCGTCAAAGGTTGTCAGAGTATTAACATTGTATGTAAAACTGTTCAATGTTATAAACAAAACAAAAGTGAAAAAGTTGCAAGCACCTACTCTGCACAGCACAGATTGGACATAAGAAGTTCATATAACGTGAATCCGCTACGATAACCAAAAATCATATTTAATGTAATAAGTGAACAACAAACTACATTTGGAGGTAAGAGGATAAATAAAGGTTGTAAAAGCAAGTCTTCATTGGATATCTGTTGAAATAATCTAAACCCGAAGTTTAAAAAATTCAAGAACATGCAAAAACCTGAGAAGGAAAAATTTAAACGAAAAATTTGATAAGGAAAGAAACATCTTTTACGAACAAAAATTGCCGTAAAATAAATATTACGCAGAAAAAAGAAAACGATTAAGAAACTCCACATGTCACGGGTGGTAAACCTACCTTCCCTTACCTCGTTACCTACCTCGTAATGAACACAATTGATATATAAAGGCATTTACATAAGAATCTTTATTTTACGAGAACACAATTTAAATAGTCAAAATACGGAAAATAAACAAAAAAAATTACAACACTGACTCTGTTGGTTTTAACCTGTTATAGTCAACCCCAATCACTACATTGTTTTTTATGATAAACTATTTTTATAATTTGATTACATTTTTTAAATTTATTTTCCCTTTCCGTGCTAAGTCTAGGACTAGGTACGGTACTAAAGGCGGGATTACAGCTATACTCATCGAAAATCCATACGAAAGCGAATAATTACCTGCTATTAAATATTATTAATAACATAAGGTTAAGTTTAAAAGTTTGGCATTAGGAAAGAAAACTCAAATTATATAAAAGACTTAGATTCAAAGTTTGAAGACAAAAAAAATGAAATGCCAAACTAAATATGAAACTTTATGTCAACAGTGTATGGTGGCATATTATGAAAGATCAATAAAAACATAGAAAAGATTAAATACTTCACGGAAACTAAACTATAAACTAATCTGTAAGTATGAAGCTAGTACGCAAGAAGGAAACAAATACGTAAGTATGAAACTAATACGCAAGAATAAAACAAATACCTAAATATGAAACTAACACGCAAGTATGAAACAAATACATAAGTATGAAACTAACCCGTAAGTATAAAACAAATATGTTAGTATGAAAGTAATACGCAAGAACAAAACAAATACCTAAATATGAAACTAACACGCAAGTATGAATCAAATACATAAGTATGAAACTAACACGCAAGTATAAAACAAATACGTAAGTATGAAAGTAATATGCATGGATAAGACCAATATAATACATATATAAGCATGAAACTAATACACGAGGAAGAAATAAATACGTAAGTGTAAAACTTACACGTTAAAATAACAAAACGCATTAAATAAAATATTTTTCATTCATCATTTTCATTTTAATTTTCAACATTTATGTACTATAAACAACATTGTAACTAAAAGGTAAAGGAAAAATCTTTACAAGAGTTTGGGCGGAGTTACATGGGATATAATTATTTCAAACTATAATTACGAGGTACTCAGCGCGATGAGGATAAAAATAGTATTGGTATCATTGATCAGACTGTGAATAATAAATAATTAAGTCATAGGTCACCAAGGTTATTTTACATCAAATAAATAAAACGATTTTATATTCGTATCCCTTACTTTGTTAAATTCTGCAGCTCCGCAGGTACCTCATCTATTTAATATTTTAATTACATTATGATAATCTAACACTAATATATACAATTTAGGTTATGTTGGTTACACATTGTATATAAATGCAAATTTAAATAGGTAATACTAAAATCTAAGTTATATCAAGAACTTAATTTACAATTATATAGACAAATTAGTTTTTTTATGGGATAGAAAGGCAAACGAGCAAGCGTGTTACCACATGGAAAGCAATCAACGCCGCCTATAAACATCCGCAGTGCCATAGGAACTGCAGAAGCGTTTCCAATCTTTAAAGAACGTCTCATCATAGGAGGGGGAGTGAAAGGGGCGGTTGAGCTTCAGAAGCGGTTGAAGCGCGGAAGCTAAGCTACCACTCAAACGCCGGTTTTCTGCGGGAGTGTGGTACTTCCCCGGACGGGCCGGCTCATTCATGCTACAGACAAATAATATGCCATTCTTGACAAAGTACTCGTCTGCAACGTGGCTATACCACTATGAATGTTGATTATTAATTGAGTTAAGCATTAATGGAGCAATGGACTCAGCCATTGTGTAATTAGATGAAGTTATCGGACGACCGATTGGCTCAGTGGCGGGGCTCTCCGCCCGCGGAGTCAATGGTCGCGGGTTCGATCCCCGCATCGGAATAAATATATGTATGAATTTACAAATATTTATTCCGAGTCTGGTAACCCCCCAATACGCATTTCCTTTCCTGCCCTTTCCTTTCTTCTCTATCCTTTTCCCTTCCTCTCCGCCAATCCATGGTCTGCCGTGCCAATGGATGCGTGGCTAGGGGCGAGCCTAGTCGCAAGCGTGCCGATCATCACGGGATCGGGCTCCCCCAGCTACTATGGTGCCTTACCTCAGCATGCGGGGCTCATGGGATTCACTAGACCAATTTTAATATACCTAATTTGTTGAAAAACTGACGGCGACGTGGTTCGCCACCCGTCACGTCCTGATTCCCACGAGAGCAATTTCAAATTCAAAGTTTAATATTTTTGACGGAAACGATAGACAAATGAATAAGTGTTTATGGTAAGCAACTATCGTCGCCCAGGACCTATTCCATACGAGGGTTACATGAAGATGTGAAAAATTGGAAATGAAGAAGAATTTAATGGAAAGAAAAGGCTCCATCTTTTCCTTCCATTAAATTCTTCTTCATTTCCCATTTTTCATGCCTTCTTTTGCGTAATTAGATGAATGGCTTCATCTAATTACGCAAGAGAAGGAGTCACACAGAGGGATGCTTAGATGATTTGCTCAAATAGAGAGTATGAATAAAAGACGACTGATAAACGAAAATTACGTTGCGGATGTGTATATAAGGGTCGATACGGGCAGACCAAGGAATACATACAAATAATATTATTAGTTATCTCTCTCTTTGTGGTCGATCAATGTAGTGGTGGTGGTGTGTGACGACAAAGGGTCAAAGTAAATAGAAATTAATTACATTTTCAAAAAAAGATGTTCCTACAGTAAATAAATAGCAATGTTTGTTGTTGTTGCAAATAAACTTTGCCATTACATTTTTTTCTTCTGTTTACTAAGCTGTAAATTTTAGTCTATTAAAGAACATTCATGGTGTGATGATGTTACTAAGATGTTTTTTTTATGGGATAGGAAGGCAAACGAGCAGGCGTGTCACATTGATGGAAAGCAATCAACGCCGCCCATAGACATCTGCAGTGCCATAGGCAGTGTGGAAGCGTTGCCGGCTTTTAGTGTCATTATGAGGAGGGAGGGGGAAAGGGAGAGGAAGGGGGAGGGGTGTGAGGAGGAAGGGAGGAGGGTGTTGGGCCTCTAGAACTCAACCGCTTACCAGACGAAGTAAGGTAGCTAAGCTACCACTCAGGCGCCGGTTTTCTGTGGGAGTGTGGTACTTCCTACAAAGTATTCGTCTGCAGCGTGGCTGTATCATTTAGTAGTGGTTAACCCAATGGATGCATAATACTATACCACAGGCTTGACAAGATTTATGCCAAGCCAACACATGAACTCTAGTTAATATTATATACAAATCTTTCCTTTTGACACAATTTTTTTTTCTTATCATCCAAAATATTGTAATAATCTTTTTATTACGAATTGGCGGACACCCAGGTTTCAGCAGTATTGGTATTGTCACGTAATTTTTTTAATTTAGTTATTTATATAAGGCTGTATTATATATATATATATATATATATATATATATATATATATATATATATATATATATATATATATATATATATATATATATATATATATATATATATATATATATATATATATATATATATATATATATATCAAATCAAGCATTCAAAATATACTCATTTGCAAAAAAACGAGCAATGTACAGTAATTGGCTTTTCATGGATAATATTAATATATTAGTATGTCATTAGCTTAGGTGAATAGAAATTTCTTTTTAAGAATTTTTAACATTTAACCGGTGTTTTATTCAATGTAAACAGAAATCCCTGTGAAAATGGATATTGGACGTAGACATGGACATAAAATATATATCCGTTTTTAGTCTTAATAAGACTGGATGATGAAAAAAACATAAATTATTCTACTAAAAATAACAAGAAGTAAGTTTTAGTTGCCTGATAACCTTCTTACAACAAACCCGCGAAAAGTAAGTATAATAAAATGTTAAAAACTTTTTTTAAAAACAAAAGCTGCGAATTTGGAAATAACTTATTTCATACCCAGATCTTTCATTAAGTACCAGTAACATAGTTTGGATAATAAAACCTCTTTAGATATAAATTATTACCAATAATGTAAAAAAATCAAAACCACAGGTTTTTTTGCAAAGGGGCGTTCTTGTGTCTTTTCTTGTAAAACACCGATACCCTATAAAACAATGGAATCCCTTGGTCACAGTACTTGATGAAAATTAACCAATTTAAAACAATCACACAAATATTTTGATACAAAGGGCTGACGCTCGAAATAATAAAGCTGCTTGCAAACCTATTTTAAAACGGTTTGAATTGACAACAGTTTTACATTTTATGTACGTTTACGTTACGTGAAAGATGTTATTAACGGTAATCTTTTCTTTTATTTTATTTTCAACCATTAACAATAATATATTTTATTTTAACAGTTAAAATTACATATAATATAAATTAAAAAATATTTTAGAGGGACACACTGCATGCTATACTTAAAATAATGGACTAAACAAAATATCATAAAACTAAAACAAAAAGAACAAGACTGTATCATTCATTTTCCTTTTTTTAATGCCACTGTATCGTTTGATGAAATTCAAACGCTAAATCCGCATTAGTATAATATATATTAATGCGAAAACGGCTGCCTATTTGCCAACACAGAGACGTTAGAGTGCTCTGCACCCTTTTTCACAATTTTAAACGGTCCTTGTGCTCCAGTGTATCTAAGATCAAAGTTCCAATACCTAGGGGTTTCTAATAACATCTATCTCCTTTCTAAGATATTATTAGAAATAATCTAAAACTTCTTACTCCTCACCACACTAGCTTTACCTCTAAATCTTTACGTATTAACGGCTATAAAGCGTTTTTTCAAATTCATTTTTATAGTCAAAGTCCGACAATTTTTGAAGTCCTGTTCATAAGAATGAGAATATTTGCAGGAAGGTGAATATTTCTTTTTTAATTTAATTATTTTATTTTCTTGCGAATTGGTGTATATATGTGTATGTATGTATACATCTATATATTAATGTGTATATGTATTGTATATATTTAAATTTATAAAATTAATTTTTAATTTTCTTTTGTTCAAGCTGCATCAACTTCAAATCAATCTTCTCAGTTTCGTTTCGCAAGTTGATTGGTAGAGAATGCCCAATGGCATTAAGTCAAAAAAATTAAATAAATAAAATTTATTATGTTACTGTATTTATTGAAATCCTTAATAAAAAATTGATCAAAAAGCACTCCGTAAAGGTGCTCGGTTATTACGCGCGTAGAAATCTATCTGAGAACTCTAAATCATACTTTGAACAAAAATTGGGGACAATGTTAATTATTTTAGGTAATCTATAAATATATCAAGCATGTTTCTTCTCTCTCTTTCGTTTTGTAAGATGACATTTTTGCCACTACAGAATTGTAATCCAAATGACAAATAAATCGGTGTGAATATGCCGTTGACCAAATTGCTGAACTAAGTTTTAGCTAAGCTACGACTCAGACGCCGGTTTTCCGTGTGAATCTGGTACTACCCCGGGCGAGCCGGCTCATTCATGCTACAGACAAATATTTTGCCATTGTTGACAAAGTATTCGTCTGCAGCGTGACTCTACCACTATTAAAATTTCATCTGTTTATTTATATATATCCTTATTCTTTTCGACTTCAACACTATGTTATTAGTGTAATAGATGAATATGTGTCCCGGGACAGTCGGCACGCTTGCGACTAGGCTCGCCCCTTGCCACGTATCCATTGGCACGGTAGACTGTGGATTGGCGGAGAGGAAGGGAGAGGATAGAAAAGAAAGGAAAGGGCATGAAAGGAAATGCGGATTGGGGGAGTTACCAGACTCGGAATAAATATTTATAAATCCTAAATATTTATTCCGATGCGGGGATCGAACCCGCGACCGTTGAATCCGCGGGTGGTGGACCCCACCACTGAGCGAATCGGTTGTCTTTCCCATTATTTCGTGGATCGTAACAAACACACGTTTTATTTTTTTTTTATATTTATATTTCGCTACATTATCCATCGTGTGCAAGCAACCTTATATTGTACTCTGAATAAAAACGGCAAGGTGTTTTGTCACATGGTCATAATGTATTGAACGCGGACGGTCAAAAGTCTTACGAAACTACAACGACGTCGAATTAATACTGCATTATTCAGTTGTGTTATCTTTGATTAAAGGATCAAATAATTATAGACAAAGTTTAGTCAGTTGGCAGTCCTTCTACCCACCACACCTACTGAATATTTTTTTCCATAGGTTTTCTAGAGAGAAAATAGTGAATTAAGTTCAGTTCATCAAACATCTTTTAAACTGTAAGTATTTTACGTTTAATTTTTTTTTTATTATATTAGTAGTAAATTATAAAAAAAAAAATTCATGATATATTTTTAATACTTATCACTAATTTAAACATTTAACATTATTATTATTTATTACAAAATCACCTAAAATCATTTTTAATATAAAAACAAACACTATAAAAATAATATTATTAATTTGATTTATCAACCCTTTGTGGCGAGATAAACCAAGCCAACGAAGGATTTAGACATCCAAGGAAAGTAACCTTCTCACGACTCGATGTGCAGAATATGTGCTTTTTAAATGTAACCCACTTTAGGTAAGTGGGACTTGGATGTCCAAATTTTTACCAATAAGTCCATTCATGGAAACTACTATGTATACAAGGACAATAGAATCAACTTGTGACATGGCGGAGATCTCATCTAAGAGATCAGTATATTTTATTCGTTATATCATTTTGAGAATTATTATAATATAATCACACAAAAAAGTGAAAACGCTGTAAATGACACAAGAAAAAAAATTATTGCATATTTGGATTAAAAAAAATATAGACGCAAACGGTCTCACAACTCTACCACCAATAGAATATTTTGTACGGAGATGAAACTGATTGTTTTTTAATGGTCATACACAAAGTTTCAGAAATGTTTTGGCTCTGGTGATAAGTTTTCATTTTGCGGTTTACTACATTTTCGCTTATTTGCGTTAGTTCTTGATTTTTTTTTACTTTTTTTTTGATTCTTTGACTACCTAATTGATTCAGAGGCGATGCTTTTACTTTCGGAAGCAATGGTTGCAGGTTCGATTACCACAACGGAATATATATATATATATATATATATATATATATATATATATATATATATATATATATATATATATATATATATATATATATATATATATATATATATATATATATATATATATATATATATATATATATATATATATATATATATATATATATATATATACTACAGATATATTTTCAGAGTATAGGTCCATTCCTCCAGAAATAGGAAGTCCCATGCAGTGAGATATATGGACTGCTAAAAAATATATATTATTGTTTTATTCATTTCTTTCAATGGATCGCGTACGAGTCAAATATGGAAGAGAATACCCATCTACTGGTACATGGGACTTAGATACTATTTGCGAATAAAAACAATTAGCAACCCCCAAACCATCCGCCACGCGTAAAGGTTACTCCAACTAGCTACCTTCAGCGGTCTTTCCGAACCGATACGACATTGGCCTTCTTCAAGAACAAACCTACACATACCTTAAAGGCCGGCAACGCTACCGTAATACTTATGGTGTCGCGGATACCTATAAGCAGCGTTGATTGTTTTCCATCAGGTATCAGGCAGCTACTTGCTCGTTTGCCCTCTTTTCCTGTGAGAAAAAAACAAGCCAACTTCAACGTTGATCTTTATGGGGGAATTTTTGTATTGAATTTTTTGAACAATTTGAACAATTAAAACTACATTAATAATAATGATAATTAATTATTAATTATTCTTATAATAAATTTAGAAGTACAGCAACAAAAGTTTTCATTAAGGTTATCGTTAAATTAACAGCAAATGGGATTCTTACAAAAATTATTAATTACCATCATTACTATAACGAAATATTATCTAATAGTGCAGTGATGAAATGTAAAATTTCTATATTTAGTGTTGTGGGTTCGATTTCCACATCAAAATAAATATTGTACGACCTACAGGTACTTTATTTAGGTTACTATTCTTATTTAGGTTACCTACGACGCAGAATCTATTGTAACTATGGAACTTCTAATCAGTTGGCACCTTCACAAAACAAGCAGATATGTGTAATATCTTAAAAGCCAACAACGTTTCTGTAATACCTATAGGTAGTGTTGCGGATGTCTATGGGCTGTGTTTTCCATCAGGCTACACGCTAGCCCGTTTGCCCGCTTATCCCATAAAAAATATTTTATTAAAATAATAAAATATTTTTTATGGGATAAGCGGGCAAACGGGCTAGCGTGTAATAAACACATTTAATTCTTAACATACTATGTTTAACTAATGTTTATTTACTTAAACATATATTTAAGTAAATAAACACATTTAATTCTAAACACATATTTAAGTTTCGTGTAGATATACGAAACTTGAATATATATTAACAATATCATATGTAAGACCAACCAAAACAAAATACAAGCCTACTCAAATCTCAAATCGGCGTTGATTGCTTTCCGTCAGGCGATACGCTTGCTCGTTTCTATAAATCAATCAATCAACAGCCTGCGGCCATCTGCTGCTGGATATAGCCTTCCCCAAAGAAACGCCACCTAGCCCTATCTTCGGCTTCACGCACCCAGTTTCTACCAGCCGCCCTGCAAAGATTGTCCCACCGTTTAGCCGAGGGGCGTCCTGCACTACGTTTGCCGAGACGCGGTCTCCACTCTAGCATTCGTCTGCTCAAACGATTGTCGGATCTCTGACGAACGTGACGAGCCCATTGCCACTTTAGTTTGCTAATTCGAAAGACTATTTCGGTAACTTTAGTTCTCTGGCGGACTTTTTCATCCCGAAATATATTTACCAGAGAAACTCCGACCATAGCTCTCTGAGCGACTCTGAGCTTGTAAAGCAGACGGACTGTCAGCGTCCATGTTTCGGCGCCGTAAGAGAGTATAGGCAGGATACACTGGTCGAAGACTTTTGTCTTCAGGTTATGAAGTATGGGCAACGAGAAGACTTGACGAAGTTTCCTTGCTCGTTTGCTTTGAAACAAGAGTAGTTTGCGGTTATTGATTATCAAACCCCTTTGGTGTCATCCGATTCTTTTGTTAGCGATTGTTCTGAACTGCAATACGTTCTTAAAAACAAAAGAAGACATATCTCAGCCGTACACGGTACATTTTCCTATTTAACAAACATGCCTGTGACGTTCAACGGATGGTGGTGTATCATAAAAATAAGGCTGTTCGTAAAGAGAGTATTTACCACTATGCAAGCTGTCTCTATACTCACCTTGCTAACGTAAGCAAAGCCTCCATATTTGGGACTGGTTATGACCAGGAGTAAATTTGTATAGGCCATTCAACGATGAATGCTATTATAATAATTGTAATTATCTTTGTGTATGTGTGTTGTTTACGAAATAGCAAATTTTTATACTCCAAAGGTTCCTAAACTTTCTTATCTCATAGACCACTTGCTATATTTTGTTTGACGACCGATTCGCTCAGTGTCGGGACCCTCCGCCCACGGAGTCAATGGTCGCGGGTTCCCGCGACCATTGACTTCCCGCATCGGAATAAATACATATATGGATTTATAAATATTTATTCCGAGTCTGGTACCCCCCCCCCCCCAATCCGCATTTCTTTTTCTGCCCTTTCCTTTCTTCTCTATCCTTTCCCTTCCTCTCCGCCAATCCACATTCTGCTGTGCCAAAGGGTGCGTGGCTAAGGGCGAGCTTAGTCGCAAGCGTGCCGACCGTCCCGGGATCGGGCTCCCTCGGGTACTATGGTTCCTTACCTCAGCATGCAGGGCTCTGCTGGGGCTGACTTCCATCCTCCCTTGCGGCTCGTGGGATTCACTAACACGAATTTAATATACCTAATTTGTTGAAAAATGACGGCGACGAGGTTCGCCACCCGTCACGTCCTGATTCTCGCGAAGGTGAGAAGCGACCAATGGTGAGCCGTTTCGCTGCGATGAATGGTAGCGGATGGAGCTCTGTGGTCTCTATCAACCCCTGCGGGGGATAGGCGTGAATATATAATATATTTTTTATTATTATTATAATATAATAATAATAATAAAAAATATATTTTGTTGTCGCAGGTTGACCATTTGCTTAATTTATTGTAAATGTTTGCCAATTCTTTAATTATAAGAATGTTTTAGTCAACTGTTATGTTCAATATTTAAATGTACTATTGTAGCAAATAGGTAGTTTACTATATAAACAATTATATAATATATACTGTTCAATTATTATGTCATTAAGTTTATATTTAAATACAATGTAATTGACTGAGGTAAATGGAATAAAATAGTGCACTATAAAATCCCCACATAGATAATGATGTGTTGTGTTTCTTATAGTTTCAGGTAAAAACTAATCAATTAATCTATCTGTGTATATGATTTTTCTATTCGATAAGTACTAGCATTGTAGACCTTAATTTACATAGATTATCAATTTTGTTTTCGATCGTTTTCACGTGAAAATCGACCCCTGGGGGTCGATATAGAGCTGTTTGGGAATCATTGTGTCTACATGTGTGTATAACAATAGTGTATGTACAATCGTGGATATCAGTACACTAAAGATAATCAATTCCGCGCTAATTATATAATAATCTAAGCTTATTTAATGATGTACCATCAAAAATAAATATAGTTATTCAGTTAAATATTATGTTCAAATCAATAATCACGATAACAATTGCAAATAAAATATTTATCACCCGTAACATCTTTGGTGCAGATAAGCATCGCCTATTGTTTGTTTACAAAATAATTACAGCGATGTTGATAATAAAAATGTTACAAAAGTAACATTTTTGTAACTAAGTTACTAATGTTTTCTCTGTTAATACTTTGACTAAGCGATTTATTAATATACTTATCATCATCATCAAGGCATTACAATCGCGGGTGGGCCTTAGTTGGTCCAGTAAATTTCTCCAGTCGAATCTTCGTTTAGCTTTAAAAGCTAAAACTATACCTAGACATGTGCCTATAATTTTTAGCCACAAAGTAAATATATTATCTCTTTTTTGATGTAAATATTTTAAATGAATAGCTTATTTGATTACATAACTCCTTGATGAAAATCTCCTCAATTATGTTTAGTTGCTCTTATGTTTAGTTTAAATAGTTTTAAGGATGCCAGCATCCGCGGCATTTTTTTCATTAAGATAACGCGCCATATTCACACAGCTGCTAGACTCATCGACTATTTGATATCTTCGAAGGTACAAATATTACCTCCTCCTCCGTACAGCTCAAATTTAGTTCCATGCTTACTTACTCCGCTGGGTTAGTGGCCCGAAATGGATCTTGGTCTTCGAAACGAGAGTCCTCCATCTTTTCCTGTCCTGCGCTAATTCTTCCCAATTGGTGGCTTGAAGTTCACTCAGGATTTTTAATGTGATTTCTTTTAATTTCCCACAGTGAAAAGAATAGTTTATAGGCGATCCACTTTACCACAGACGAGGCCGTCAAAGAATTTCGGGCGTTATTTTACGTAAGAGACGTTTTTAAATGGTTTAAAAAGCTGGTTCGACCGAATGTATAGAGGTTGAAGGGGTATATGAAAAGCTATAAATAAAAATTTTCATATTCGTACTATTTTTCATTTCACTAAAATTTTTTGAAGCTATCCACGTATTATTTTTTTTATAATACATGCATTACACGATGACCTAATTGGCTCAGTGCTAAAAATATCGTTATCGAAGACAGTAGTCGAGACTTGGAATCTCGCATCGAGATAAATATGTACATAATATCTATAACCAACAGGTATTTACTCCGAGTCTGGGTGCTCCGTCAATTCCCGTTGTACAAATTTGTTAGATTAATATCCATACCTCCAGAAATGGGACAGCTCGTTCCTATCAATGGAACATACATAGACAATTATGGGCTGTGGAAAAAATATACGCAAATCGAAATATATATAGATTAATATTTCTGTTTCCACTAATATTATATATTGTTATTACGTTTTAAATAGTTACTTATTATAGAGAATATAATAACTAATTATTCAGAATGTTTGCCCAATTCTCACCTTATAATACATTATAAATATACTTTATAAATTTTATTTAAAAATTTGCAAGCTTTTGTTATTTTAAATCACTGTGGGAATTGTTAATCTTGATGATATTCACAAGACAAAAACAAATATAAAAGGTTCTTATAGTATTAAATACACAATCAGTAGTCTCTTTTTCATCTTTCGTGTTTATTTAAATTGTATTTTGAAGACCAACACACGCGTACATTGACGCAAATATATAAAAAAGTAATATCGTGGCAGTAAGATTTAATTTTGTGCAGCACAAAAACACTTTTATGATTTCTGAATAAATTTACTCATTCAGAAACGGTCAACTTCAACGCTGTACAAAATTTTCTATTGGTCGTAAAACTGTGAGACTCAAACCATTCGAAGCAGTATTTTTTTTCTGTGTCATTTACAGCGTTTTTACTTCTTTGCGTCAATAATGCGTTTTTAATATATGTATATATTTTCTTACCCTTTTTTTATAGGATAGGAAAGCAAACGAGCAGGCGTGTCACCTGATGTAAAGCAATCAACGCCGCCTATAGACATCCGCAGCGCCAAAGTGAGTGCTGAAGCGTTGCCGATCTTTAAAGTGTCGTTATGGGAGTGGGAATGGGAAGAGGGAGGGGGAGGGTGTTGGGCCTCCAAAATTCAACCGCTCACCGTGCGAAGCGCGATAGCTAAGTTACCACTCAGACGCCGGTTTTCTACGGGAGTGTGGTACTTCCCCGGGCCAGCCGGTCCATTCATGCTACAGACAAATATTATGACATTCTTGACAAGATATTCGTCTGCAGCGTGGCTCTACCACTGTTAAAATGTCTTAACCCTTAACTTGGCAGACTTATATTCATAGCACTTAACCCTAATGACCCAAGGTGTCTAGAAAAAAAACTTAAAAAAAATTCATGAAGGTAGTTTAAAAAAATCACATGTATCTTGTAGGATACATTGCCAAAAGCATTGATAAATATATTACGTTTTTAATTCTGATGTATCTCTACAGATACATTATCAAGAAAAGGGTTAACGTTAGTCTTTAATAACTTCAATTTGTAATCCAACACAACAAAATAAGACATATTTTGGTGCTTATAAATTGGAAGGTAGTAAACCTTCCAATTTAACATAAGCTCATGAAAAGACATTGTAGACAGACACTTTTATTTATATACATTCTTTTGCTGTGACCAAAATTTGAAAGCCGATCACGTACAAAGAACGATGTTGTGAGGTCATTACAGTAAACTGTCAGGCTCGAAACGAGTTCTGCGCACATCCACGATTTGCGAAGATTGTGTTTTTATGGAGAGTGTTCTGAGGAATTGTTCCACCTTTTACAAGCCGAATAGTTCCACCGTCAAACTAACAGCCGTTATGTTACCATCTTCGTTTTTTGGAGGTTCGCTATCGTGTGATTCAGTCAAAATATTCTCTAGATCTGTCAGTCTCGAAACAAGTTCTGCGCGCATCGACGATTTGTGAAGATTGTGTTTTTATGGAGCGTGTTCTGCGGAATTGTTCAGCCTTTTACAAGCCGAACAGTTCCACCGTCAAACCAGGTGCCGTTATATCACCATTTTCGTGGTTGGTGGTTTGCTATCATGTGATTCAGTCGAAATATTCTCTAGATCTGTCAGTCTCGAAACAAGTTCTGCGCGCATCGACGATTTGTGAAGATTGTGTTTTTATGGAGCGTGTTCTGCGGAATTGTTCAACCTTTTACAAGCCAAACAGTTCCACCGTCAAAATAGTCGCCGTTATGATACCATCTTTGTGGTTGGGGGTTCGCTATCGTGTGATTCAGTCGAAATGTTCTCTGGATTATTAAACAACCTGCCACTTCGTGTTTCTAGTTTCCGTACATTTCTTCTTCTATGTCGTCATGCTCTTCGCAGAGCAGTCGTGGTCCTTATATATAGTGGTGACCTATTCAATAAGACACCGCCATTCATCTCTCACGGCTGCCTTCTTCATCCATTCATGTAGGTATTGAGAGCGATCTTCATCTGATCCGTCATCCGTCATTGAAAATCTGCTAAGCGCTCGGGCCCCTTCTACTTTTTCCTGCACTACCAGGCGCTCGATGGAGGTTTTATCGCAACGAGACACGTGTCCAAAGAAGGAAAAAATGCGACCTTGTAATCTAGGCGTTGTAGTGTAAGATAGGCGCTGCTTAACATTGAATTCTTGGAGAATTGTTCTGAACTCGGTCTAAGAGCATGTGTCAGCTCGTCGCAGGGTCCATGTCGCCGATACATTTACGATATAGTATTTAAAAGGTGGACGTATAGCATTGGCGACGGTGCTAAATTACTGGTTCCAGGGTTCGTATCGGATTCCGAATTTTTTAATGGTACTTTTTCTAATTAAATAAAATACAATGGACACTTTGAAAAAAACATATCTGATATTTAATATATCCGATATACATCATATTTATGAAAAAGAAGCAATTTTAATTGTTTCAATGTTATATATATATATATATATATATATATATATATATATATATATATATATATATATATACACCCACACAAAATATATATATCAATAATTTGTCTTATTATATACTTAGACTATATAATTAGACAAATTATTGATATTAATGATACTTTAATGTTGTGCAGACAATTATGCAATAATTCTGGATAGCTGTTCAATTTTAACCTCTTGGTAAATGTCATTTTTATTCCTGTCATTTACCTCCTCTAGACGGTACGGAAACTAATTTATTATTTAATATTATTTTCAATTTGTTTTTTGAGTATTTGATTTAAATACTAACTGTCTTAAGTTATATAATACGTACTGTAGTAAATGTATTTTTTTTTTATTTTATTTTTACGAGGTACTGACTTACTGTTTCAACATAAAAAATAGTTTTTGCCCGTGATCAAAATTTCGACCTTACGTAATTCATGAAATTTTTAAATTTTTGTCCTTCTACACTCCTTGTCCATAAGAAGTTTTACTACGTCAAATCTCATACCCCTCATGACACGCCAAGTTCTTAAAAAGTAGTACAAGGTTTATTTTAAGTATTATAATTATAGGAGTACATATACATTTGTTTTTTTTTTTTTCATTTCAGATTCAACATGAGTTCAAACTTCGGATTTAAATTTCCAGATTGGGATTTGAACAAAAGTCAATGTAAGTATATATTTTTATTTACTTTGATAATGATTGCCTTGGGTGATTTTTGTAAGAGAATATACTCTGCATATTTATGTATATTAGGGTAAATATATAGTTTTTTCGAGTCTCCAATGCTTTACAAGGAATATAAATTTGCTTTTACTGCCCGGTGCATGTTGTGAATATCTTAAAAACCTAAATAAAGAAGATTTATATTTAATTTTTTTTTTAAATCTGTAAGTTAATCTGTAGCTGATTTGTTTTTAATTTGGTTTAACCAACAATTACATAGTGAAATATAAATAGCTTATTATATAACTTATCTCGTATTTAGCCAATTTAAGAAGTTATACATTACAATATAAACAAATGAAATAAACGTTAAGAAGATATGCATTAAACTAAACAAATGACCTAAAACTCTCAAAGTTCCTCACTAGTTTTATCCTGTGTCATAAGCTATTTGAATTGTCAAAGTGCTTTTAACATAAGTAGAATTATGTGGACAGTTAGAACTTTTACTTAGCTAAGATCCGCGATAAGAAAACAAAAACAGAAAAATAATAATGTGTGTTTTCTACTGGAAGACGTGGATTTACGGGGAACTTAAACTAAATCACAAAAAACAGCAGTCAGCAACTCTCCACCTTCCAATCACTATCAAGAACACCAAAAACACACACAAGTTCTAACTGTACACATAGTAATGGATTGCCTCAAAGTAACGCCTGACTCCATTGATCATTGTTAGTAGAATTCTTCTCAATCGTTCTAACAAAGGATGATCATACCTTTGTTGAGAAAATAAAGTCTCCACCCCAGTTGCCAGTAGTAGGTTGAATCATTTTTTTTTTAATTATAAAAAGTCAACTAGTTTTAAAATTACAAATTCGTACACAAAGGAAAAGATACGTAAAAGTTCAGATAAGTGAGTAGTGTTGAATTAAGGTCAAAGTCAATACAGAACGATTTTATTATTGCGGTTATAATTAAAGAGCTTCGTCGACTGCACTGGACTAGGTTAGTGTATTTTTTATATAGCGAAGCTTATTGATTTTATTTTAATGTTCAAAATAGTATTGAATATCAAAATCACTATTATTATCCAGGCCACTACTTTGTCATACACTTTCTTCTAAGCACACAGCCAGTTCGCACAATACCCATTCTTTAAACACTATATTCAAATATTTCTCTGTCTGTTTGTAATCCTTGGATGGGACGAAAATCCTCAGCCGATATTGGTGGAAATTTTACCAAAAAAACATAGTACTTTATAAATATTTTTTTTTAGATTTGATTGTTTTTACCATGGAAAGTTTCATCTCAAAAATCCTTACGTTTGACAGTAAAATAGATAATAATTATAAAATGCATTAATATTTTACATAATAAAATCACTTATTAATATTACAAAACATTTACAGTAGTAAAATATATGAGATACTTGTATTTATTTGACAAAAAATTTTTTGTACATATTTATAGCAGTCAACTTAAAGCCGTAAAGCATTTTCTACCAGCCAGCCCTTTGGGCATGTTAATATACACATATAAAAATAAATAAAAATATTTAATATGTAACATACATGCCAATTCTCATACACACACATACATAAATATGCCGGAGCAAGTTGTAGCTATTAAAGAGGCAGAGATTTATTATTCGAAAACGTAAAATGAACGAAGTGCATAAATATCACGAAATGTAATTCTTTATAGGTGCCAAGATTTTAATTCAGAATTATTTTGTTACTGTTTAAAATGGGGTGACATTGATTATAATGTCCTCCTGAAGGTGTTTTGACCTTATAGAAGGTGACACTCGAATTAATCAATATATATATATATATATATATATATATATATATATATATATATATATATATATATATATATATATATATATATATATATATATATATATATATATATATATATATATCCAATTACGTCATTCGATAATATGTTTCACACTTAAACTTTTAATTTGAAGTTATTTACTATAAAAGTTTTACCACTTCAATTCTATATCTCGATTTCTTAGCTCCCAACCAAAGTTGAACCAAAGTTAACGTAAAAAAAGTTAGGTATGGTACTAGGCAACTATAGGAACAAATACCAGTGGACAGAAAATAAAGGATAAAGAAACGTCCATAAGTAATAACGTGTTTAATTTCTTCGTGTTTCATTCTGGGTATCGTACAAGGCAACTATAGGAACAAATACCAGTGGACAGAAAATAAAGGATAAAGAAACGTCCATAAGTAATAACGTGTTTAATTTCTTCGTGTTTCATTCTGGGTATCGTACAAGGCAACTATAGGAACAAATACCAGTGGACAGAAAATAAAGGATAAAGAAACGTCCATAAGTAATAACGTGTTTAATTTCTTCGTGTTTCATTCTGGGTATCGTACAAGGCAACTATAGGAACAAATACCAGTGGACAGAAAATAAAGGATAAAGAAACGTCCATAAGTAATAACGTGTTTAATTTCTTCGTGTTTCATTCTGGGTATCGTACAAGGCAACTATAGGAACAAATACCAGTGGACAGAAAATAAAGGATAAAGAAACGTCCATAAGTAATAACGTGTTTAATTTCTTCGTGTTTCATTCTGGGTATCGTACAAGGCAACTATAGGAACAAATACCAGTGGACAGAAAATAAAGGATAAAGAAACGTCCATAAGTAATAACGTGTTTAATTTCTTCGTGTTTCATTCTGGGTATCGTACAAGGCAACTATAGGAACAAATACCAGTGGACAGAAAATAAAGGATAAAGAAACGTCCATAAGTAATAACGTGTTTAATTTCTTCGTGTTTCATTCTGGGTATCGTACAAGGCAACTATAGGAACAAATACCAGTGGACAGAAAATAAAGGATAAAGAAACGTCCATAAGTAATAACGTGTTTAATTTCTTCGTGTTTCATTCTGGGTATCGTACAAGGCAACTACAGGAACAAATACCAGTGGACAGAAAATAAAGGATAAAGAAACGTCCATAAGTAATAACGTGTTTAATTTCTTCGTGTTTCATTCTGGGTATCGTACAAGGCAACTATAGGAACAAATACCAGTGGACAGAAAATAAAGGATAAAGAAACGTCCATAAGTAATAACGTGTTTAATTTCTTCGTGTTTCATTCTGGGTATCGTACAAGGCAACTACAGGAACAAATACCAGTGGACAGAAAATAAAGGATAAAGAAACGTCCATAAGTAATAACGTGTTTAATTTCTTCGTGTTTCATTCTGGGTATCGTACAAGGCAACTATAGGAACAAATACCAGTGGACAGAAAATAAAGGATAAAGAAACGTCCATAAGTAATAACGTGTTTAATTTCTTCGTGTTTCATTCTGGGTATCGTACAAGGCAACTATAGGAACAAATACCAGTGGACAGAAAATAAAGGATAAAGAAACGTCCATAAGTAATAACGTGTTTAATTTCTTCGTGTTTCATTCTGGGTATCGTACAAGGCAACTATAGGAACAAATACCAGTGGACAGAAAATAAAGGATAAAGAAACGTCCATAAGTAATAACGTGTTTAATTTCTTCGTGTTTCATTCTGGGTATCGTACAAGGCAACTATAGGAACAAATACCAGTGGACAGAAAATAAAGGATAAAGAAACGTCCATAAGTAATAACGTGTTTAATTTCTTCGTGTTTCATTCTGGGTATCGTACAAGGCAACTATAGGAACAAATACCAGTGGACAGAAAATAAAGGATAAAGAAACGTCCATAAGTAATAACGTGTTTAATTTCTTCGTGTTTCATTCTGGGTATCGTACAAGGCAACTATAAGAACAAATACCAGTGGACAGAAAATAAAGGATAAAGAAACGTCCATAAGTAATAACGTGTTTAATTTCTTCGTGTTTCATTCTGGGTATCGTACAAGGCAACTATAGGAACAAATACCAGTGGACAGAAAATAAAGGATAAAGAAACGTCCATAAGTAATAACGTGTTTAATTTCTTCATGTTTCATTCTGGGTATCGTACAAGGCAACTATAGGAACAAATACCAGTGGACATTTCTGTCATTTCTTTATTTTCATAAAGGATAAAGAAACGTCCATAAGTAATAACGTGTTTAATTTCTTCGTGTTTCATTCTGGGTATCGTACAAGGCAACTATAGGAACAAATACCAGTGGACAGAAAATAAAGGATAAAGAAACGTCCATAAGTAATAACGTGTTTAATTTCTTCGTGTTTCATTCTGGGTATCGTACAAGGCAACTATAGGAACAAATACCAGTGGACAGAAAATAAAGGATAAAGAAACGTCCATAAGTAATAACGTGTTTAATTTCTTCGTGTTTCATTCTGGGTATCGTACAAGGCAACTACAGGAACAAATACCAGTGGACAGAAAATAAAGGATAAAGAAACGTCTATATGTAATAACGTGTTTAATTTCTTCGTGTTTCATTCTGGGTATCGTACAAGGCAACTACAGGAACAAATACCAGTGGACAGAAAATAAAGGATAAAGAAACGTCTATATGTAATAACGTGTTTAATTTCTTCGTGTTTCATTCTGGGAATCGTACAAGGCAACTACAGGTTACAACATTTTTCAAGTTAAATGAATTTTATAATGAAGTTATTTCCTCAATTAATTAATATTTCTTTACTGTACTTTATCATTTAATTATTGATTTGAAAATATTTTCTGACGTATGGTTTTCGCTATAGAATAGGGACACTCTATTTCTCTCTATAAGTGTCGTAACAGGCAACAGTGGAAACAAATACCAATGTACGAGCAGCATCGTGTGTCTGTGCCCACCATACGTAGGGATTAAGGCAACACCCCTCAATATCGACAGAGGCCAATGTCCAGCAATGAAATTTTTTTAATGATGAAAACGACTCTAAACTTTTGGATGATCGACGGTAATCATGAATACACTTAAACGGCCTTACAGCTTCTTCCACACCAGGCTTTGTCATTGATCTATTCCATAGATTCCCAACCTTTTATGGACTACCTTCTCATTAATAAAAAAAAATTATTTATTTACGCCATAATAATACGACACACATTTTAGACGGGTAGATGTGTTTTTTCACGAGCTAACACTTACGATGTTAAGGAAGTCTAAACTCTTAAGAATTATTCATAACTTAAATATATATAGACATGTATTATTAGTTTAACGACGACTTTAATGATCTATCACAACCCACTAGCGTACGTGACAAACATTGTAAGTCACTAATTGTGCTAGGGTACCTACTTGATATAACCTCTGCGTATAAACATTTTTCAGTTCATCCTAAATTGATCAGTTAAAAAAGTTCACAGTTGGACTTTGGTTTTCATCAAAAATGAGGGATTTTACCGTAATCCCCAAGTTTTGCGATTAGTTTTTTTTATTACTTATGGACGCTTCCTTACCTTTATTTTCTGTCCACTGGTATTTGTTCCTGTAGTTGCCTTGTACGATACCCAGAATGAAACACGAAGAAATTAAACACGTTATTACATATAGACGTTTCTTTATCCTTTATTTTCTGTCCACTGGTATTTGTTCCTGTAGTTGCCTTGTACGATACCCAGAATAAAACACGAAGAAATTAAACACGTTATTACATATAGACGTTTCTTTATCCTTTATTTTCTGTCCACTGGTATTTATTCCTGTAGTTGCCTTGTACGATACCCAGAATGAAACACGAAGAAATTAAACACGTTATTACTTATGGACGTTTCTTTATCCTTTATTTTCTGTCCACTGGTATTTGTTCCTATAGTTGCCTTGTACGATACCCAGAATGAAACACGAAGAAATTAAACACGTTATTACTTATGGACGTTTCTTTATCCTTTATTTTCTGTCCACTGGTATTTGTTCCTATAGTTGCCTTGTACGATACCCAGAATGAAACACGAAGAAATTAAACACGTTATTACTTATGGACGTTTCTTTATCCTTTATTTTCTGTCCACTGGTATTTGTTCCTATAGTTGCCTTGTACGATACCCAGAATGAAACACGAAGAAATTAAACACGTTATTACTTATGGACGTTTCTTTATCCTTTATTTTCTGTCCACTGGTATTTGTTCCTATAGTTGCCTTGTACGATACCCAGAATGAAACACGAAGAAATTAAACACGTTATTACTTATGGACGTTTCTTTATCCTTTATTTTCTGTCCACTGGTATTTGTTCCTATAGTTGCCTTGTACGATACCCAGAATGAAACACGAAGAAATTAAACACGTTATTACTTATGGACGTTTCTTTATCCTTTATTTTCTGTCCACTGGTATTTGTTCCTATAGTTGCCTTGTACGATACCCAGAATGAAACACGAAGAAATTAAACACGTTATTACTTATGGACGTTTCTTTATCCTTTATTTTCTGTCCACTGGTATTTGTTCCTATAGTTGCCTTGTACGATACCCAGAATGAAACACGAAGAAATTAAACACGTTATTACTTATGGACGTTTCTTTATCCTTTATTTTCTGTCCACTGGTATTTGTTCCTATAGTTGCCTTGTACGATACCCAGAATGAAACACGAAGAAATTAAACACGTTATTACTTATGGACGTTTCTTTATCCTTTATTTTCTGTCCACTGGTATTTGTTCCTATAGTTGCCTTGTACGATACCCAGAATGAAACACGAAGAAATTAAACACGTTATTACTTATGGACGTTTCTTTATCCTTTATTTTCTGTCCACTGGTATTTGTTCCTATAGTTGCCTTGTACGATACCCAGAATGAAACACGAAGAAATTAAACACGTTATTACTTATGGACGTTTCTTTATCCTTTATTTTCTGTCCACTGGTATTTGTTCCTATAGTTGCCTTGTACGATACCCAGAATGAAACACGAAGAAATTAAACACGTTATTACTTATGGACGTTTCTTTATCCTTTATTTTCTGTCCACTGGTATTTGTTCCTATAGTTGCCTTGTACGATACCCAGAATGAAACACGAAGAAATTAAACACGTTATTACTTATGGACGTTTCTTTATCCTTTATTTTCTGTCCACTGGTATTTGTTCCTGTAGTTGCCTTGTACGATACCCAGAATGAAACACGAAGAAATTAAACACGTTATTACTTATGGACGTTTCTTTATCCTTTATTTTCTGTCCACTGGTATTTGTTCCTATAGTTGCCTTGTACGATACCCAGAATGAAACACGAAGAAATTAAACACGTTATTACTTATGGACGTTTCTTTATCCTTTATTTTCTGTCCACTGGTATTTGTTCCTATAGTTGCCTTGTACGATACCCAGAATGAAACACGAAGAAATTAAACACGTTATTACTTATGGACGTTTCTTTATCCTTTATTTTCTGTCCACTGGTATTTGTTCCTATAGTTGCCTTGTACGATACCCAGAATGAAACACGAAGAAATTAAACACGTTATTACTTATGGACGTTTCTTTATCCTTTATTTTCTGTCCACTGGTATTTGTTCCTATAGTTGCCTTGTACGATACCCAGAATGAAACACGAAGAAATTAAACACGTTATTACTTATGGACGTTTCTTTATCCTTTATTTTCTGTCCACTGGTATTTGTTCCTATAGTTGCCTTGTACGATACCCAGAATGAAACACGAAGAAATTAAACACGTTATTACTTATGGACGTTTCTTTATCCTTTATTTTCTGTCCACTGGTATTTGTTCCTATAGTTGCCTTGTACGATACCCAGAATGAAACACGAAGAAATTAAACACGTTATTACTTATGGACGTTTCTTTATCCTTTATTTTCTGTCCACTGGTATTTGTTCCTATAGTTGCCTTGTACGATACCCAGAATGAAACACGAAGAAATTAAACACGTTATTACTTATGGACGTTT